>CM062814.1:584135616-584834783 GCA_031772625.1 Pinus tabuliformis | reverse complement strand
AAGTACAGAGGGATGATCATATCCTATCTCAAATTGAGTCAGAACTAAGTGATTTAATGGATGATTGTAACAAGGGGTTTACAATTGTTAATGAAAAATCCCATCTTATTGAGCTTGAGAAATAGAAGGATAAGATATTGAAGGAGAGAGAGGAAACTTGGAGACTCAAGAGTAGGGCCATTTGGCTTCTTGCAGGTGAAGATAACACAAAATTCTTTCAGAACTATGCCAAGGGAAGAAAGGTATCTAACACTATTTCGAATCTACCCTTACCTGATGGAGGTGTGGCAGACACTTTCAATAAGCTTTCTCTTTTGGGCACCTCTCATTTTCAAAATCTCTACAAAACCCCTCCTAGGTCCAATCTAGTGGACATTATTCATGTAGCTGGCCATTTTCATCTATTTGTGGATGAAGATATGGCGGATGATCTCACCTCACCAATGATGATTGCTGAACTTGAGGGGACCTTGAAATGGTTTAAAAAAGATAAAATTCTAGGGCCGGATAGATGGACTATTGAATTTTATCTGGCCTTTTATGAACTCTTGGGACAAGACCTGTTCAAAGTAGTGGAGGAATGCAAGACCGCTGGAAAATTATATGATGCCATTAACTCCACCTTCATTGCTCTTATACCCAAGTCTGATTCTAAATCATCTTTCAATGACTTTCGCCCCATATCTCTCTGCAATTGTCTTTACAAAATCATTGCAAATATTATTGCTAACAGGATTAGGCTCATCCTCTCTCTCCATATATCACCCGAGCAATTTTATTTTCTTGAGAATCGACAGATTCATGAAGCCATTGGCACTGCTCAAGAGGCCATACACTCAATCAGGACCAAAAATATAAAGGGCATCATCTTAAAGATTGACATGGAAAAAGCTTTCGACCGTGTTAGTTGGCTTTACATCAAAATGCTTCTCATTCATCTGGGCTTCCCCCATGATTTCATCACCTGGATCATGTCTTGCATCACCTCAGCCTCCTTCATTGTACTCATCAATGGATCTGCTTCACATTTCTTTCATGCCGAGAGGGGACCCAAACAAGGATTCCCCCTTTCTCCCCTTCTTTTCCTTATTTTCATGGAAGGACTCAGTCAGCTCCTTGCACAAGAAAAGAGAAATGTCGACTGTTTGGACTAAAAGTGAATGATCTATGTTACCTCACTCATCTACTTTTTGTTGATGGCGTTCTCATTTTTCTTGATGGTAGCATACAAGACTCTGCCTCCTTTGCTAATGTACTCTCCCTTTTCTCTCACGCTACAGGCATGATGGCCAACCAGGAGAAATACACTATAACCTTAGCCCACACTTCTATCTAGGAGTCTCGATATTCTCAATAGAACTTCCCATATAGCATCCTCCCACTTGATCAGGGCTTTAAATACCTGGGGTTTTGGATCAAACCCCTGTGTCAAAAAATTGCTGATTGGATATGGTTGGTCATTAAGTTGGAGAAAAGGCTATCAAATTGGTGTCATCGATTCTTATCTAGAGCATGAAGATTAGTGCTCACTGTAGGCCACACCTGTTTTCTGGATGGCTTTGGCATGGATTCCTAGAAGCATCCTTGCCCACCTTCAACAGATATGCAACAGATATCTATGGAACGGTCATCAAGATAAGAAGATTTTTGCATGGGTTAGCTGGAATAAGATTGCTCTGCCTAAAAAATGGGGAGGTTGGGGATTAAAAGATTTAAATCTCTTTTCTCAAGCTCTTGCTGCAAAAATGGGATGGACACTACTCATTGGACAGATGCTTTGGACCACTGTCACTTATCACAAATACATTTGGCCTCTACAGCTCATGGACTGGGTGCATCTGCCAAAATGGTCTAGGATTGGCATGTCTTCTGTTTGGAAAGCTCTGCTTCACTCCTTACCTATCATCCGCAATAATTTGGACTAGAGGATAAATGATGGTTCAAAAGATTGCATCGATTTGGATCCCTGGACTAGTGGAGGCGATCTACACCATCTTTCGAGAGAGCTTATCCACCTTCTAAATCAGACAGACATCAAGGTTATCGCTCACATTGCAGATCAGGATAATACCACCATCTTTGCACAGGGATGGAAGTATGCTCACTTACTTGATATCCCACCCCAATGGCACCAAACGTGGCAAAATTATACTTTTGCATTGACTGAATCTCACATCAGAATTAAGGAGGGACCTGATGAACTTATTTGGTTCTTAGTTGATAATGGAGTAGATACTCCAAAAGTTGGTTATCTTGGGCTGATTAACAGTAGACAGCCAGAGGTTACTCAAGGTTGGTGGCAGACTATCTGGAAGCTTAAAACTCCACCGAGAACCAAGCTCTTTTTCTGGTGTGTGCTTAGTAAAAAAGTTCCCACTGGGGAATATTTAACCCATTGTGCCATATATGGACTCCACTGGTGTGTCCTTTGTAAGCAGGCCTCAGAATCAATTGAACATGATCCAGGTGGATGTTGGTGGCCACCCACCTATCCCATTTGGACCCCCACAATTGTCTCTTTCAGTGTTTTCAGTTTCCTAAATTGTAGCACAGTTTACTATTTTTAGCAGTTTTTCGGGCCCTGAACTTCCGGAGCCGTTTTGAGGCCCTAAACGACCTTTTTTGGGGAATCTGGGGCAACATGGGTCCATGGACCCATGTTGCCTCCCAAAGTGGTAGTACTCGGATAGATCTTTCTAACGAGCTATCGTACACGTCATACGGAGATTGTATGCCAAAGTTACGACCCCGGGAAATTGATGTACCAATTTACCCAAACGGGGCCCACAATTTGGCGTTGCATCTTCTAGGGTTAGGTTTCGGGATGTGAAGGGTTTTCCATTGTTTCTCAACAATAAATAGGCCTTCGAGCCTCATTGTAATACAGTTCAGAACAGTTCAGAGGCATGTAGCCGCTACATCTCTTCTCAGATATAAGCTACCATCGCCCTAGCTGATTTATTTCCATTTCTGTTTGTAAGCACAATTCAGTATTTTACAGTAATGAAATGAAGTATTATTTCCGCTGCATCTCAGTATTTATGGTTATATCATCTCTGTATTTATGGTTATCTCTGTAATTTGTTGCGTTCCTGTTTAAATCCGGATCAGTGGTATCAGAGCGGTCTGCTTTTTTCTCTGTTTTTCTTTGCATGTCCCCAACAAGGTCGGGATATAAGGAGTTAGGGCTTGAACTGGTCGAACCTTTGCAAGACCAGCCTCACAAATCCCGACAGCCTGCCATGGCGGATGAGAAGAAAGACGAGGGGGCAGGAGATCCTATCAAAATCTTGCTCGAAGAAGCGCTCGAGCGGCAAAGGAACACGATGATGGATAGCTTTGTGCATATCCTTCAGCGGCTACCCAGAAGCGACGCATCGGCTTCCAGCAGCTACTCTAGAAACGCCACGCCCTTTAAGGTACAAGTTAATTTTGAAATCCCCATCTTCGAGGGTCAAATAGACGCAGATGCCGTAGATAAATGGTTAAATCTGCTAGATGGGTATTTTTCTGTTCATGAATTTTCAAATCGGGAAAAGATTGTTTTCAATCTTCTCAAAGCAGCCCCCTACGTCAAGGACTGGTGGGAAACCTACTGCGAGCATAAGGATGAAAGTACAGGCTCACTATTTTCAGCCGCACCCACTTGGAATGACTTCCGAGATGCAATCAAGGAGCAATACTACCCTATCGGAAGCTATGAGGACAAATACATCAAATGGACCACACTGCGGCATGGACGAGACCAAGATGTGCCGGAGTTCACAAACATTTTTCATACCCTTCGCACACAGTTGGGTATCAAAGATTCTGAGCTGCATCTGGTACTCAAATACCGCGGCTTCCTACACAAATACATCCAGGAAGAGATGGGGTTCTTGAACATCTCCTCACTCGGCACAACATACCGATACGCTGTCAAAATCGAGCAAAAGTTCAAACAGAAGAAGCAAGACTTTGGATCTGCAAATCCTAAGCCCAAAGGACAAAGCCAAGGCAGGGTGACCCAAGACAACCCGTCGAAGCTGCAAGAAAAGAGCAACACCACGAAGCCGAAGAAGGACACAGGAAAGTGGTGTGAGTTCCACAAGAGTCCCACTCATAACACAAGTGAGTGTCAGACCAAGCAGTCGTTGGTGGCCGATTTGAAGGCTTTCGAATCAGATGCATGTTCTGACCCTGAGCCAGAACCTGACAAGGGGAATGGCAAAGGGAAGAAAATCATTGATGCGGATCACAGCGCCACTGTTGCCACCGCCAAGATCCAGAAAGATGAGCCCAAAAATCCAGAGGAAGGGGAGCGTCTTTTCCACTCACAGATGTGGGTGAAGGGTTCGACGCTACAATTCATTTTCGACAGTGGCAGCCAAAAGAACCTCATTTCAGCAGAGGTCGTGAAGCGGTTGGGCCTACCGACTACACCACACCCACAACCGTACAGTATTGGGTAGCTTCATGAAGGATGAGATCTGAAATTTTGCCAGCAGTGCCGCCTTCCCTACAACATCAAACCCTTCACAGACGAGGTATTGTGTGATGTTACACCTCTGGATGTTTGTGATGTATTATTAGGCCATCCATACTTATGGAGGCGACATGCTGTGTATGAGTCCAGGCCTCGTGTTGTCATTATTTCTTTGAATAATTCATTATACAGGATAGCAGAGGTAGCCCCACCTACTACCACATCTTTGATCACTACTAAGAAAGGCAGGAAGCCCATATCACAGACCAGGAAATTCATCTGTCTGGTTCACTCCAAAAATAAGAGGAAGATCGTTGCTACATCCATGACCCCTGCAAAGGGTTCCTCCATGCAGCAGCAGCAGCAAAGGGATACGGTCATGACAAGACACAGGAACAACTTCTCCTCACCCACATGGGTACCACACAAGTTTCAGGTGGGCAACAAAGTCTGGTTGCATCGACAGAAAGAACGCCTTACCAAAACCCATCAGAAGCTCAGACCACTCCGACATGGTCCTTACAACAGTACCAAGGCTATGGGGAACAATGCTTTGGAGCACATCATTCCTCCATTCCTTCGCCTGCACCAAATGTTCAATGTGGACCATCGTCGACCATGCTTCCCACCATCACTGGACACATCAGAGATTGCAGGACAAGTTCAGCAGATGGAGGAACTCAACGAAATGGGGACCATTGCTTCCTAAGGGCGGAGGAATGATCCAGGTGGATGTTGGTGGCCACCCACATATCCCATTTGGACCCCCACAATTGTCTCTTTCAGTCTTTTCAGTTTCCTAAATTGTAGCACGGTTTACTATTTTTAGCAGTTTTTCGGGTCCTGAACTTCCGGAGCTGTTTTGAGGCCCTAAACGACATTTTTTGGGAATCTGGGGCAACATGGGAACATGGACCAATGTTTCCTCCCAAAGTGGTAGTACTCGGATATATCTTTCTAACGAGCTATTGTACACGTCAAACGGAGATCGTATGCCAAAGTTACGACCCCGGGAAATTGATGTACCAATTTACCCAAACAGTGTCCACAATTTGGCGTTTCATCTTCTAGGGTTAGGTTTTGGGATGTGAAGGGTTTTCCATTGTTTCTCAACAATAAATAGGCCTTTGAGCCTCATTGTAATACAGTTCAGAATAGTTCAGAGGCATGTAGCCGCTACATCTCTTCTCAGAGATAAGCTACCATCGCCCTAGCTGATTTATTTTCATTTCTGTTTGTAAGCACAATTCAGTGTTTTACAGTAATGAAATGAAGTATTATTTCCGCTGCATCTCAATATTTATGGTTATCTCATCTCTGTATTTATGGTTATCTCTGTAATTTGTTGCGTTCCTGTTTAAATACGGATCAGAACACCTTTTTCTAAAATGTGGTTCTACTATAAGCCTTTGGAAGTCCATCTCTACATCGATCCAATTTGCTGGCAGATGGGATGGGGAAGACTTAAATCATGCCTAGAGGATCTGGTATACCGTGCATCCCGGATCAAAACTATTTTCCCTCCCTTTGCTTATATGTTGGTCTATTTAGCTGACTCGAAACAAAATTATCTTTGAGGATGGTGTTGCTAGATGGCAGATTATTTCTACTAAGATCATCTCTGCCTACCATGAACTGCTTGATTCCACAGTGCCTCTTCCTCAACGACCACTCGCACCTGATCCCATTGATAAATCTATCCCTTGGGCATACTTTGATGGTGTTGCATAGGAACATGGGTGTGGGGGAGGTTTCCTATTGTATCTATCTGATCATCATCATTTCAAGGTCAAGCTGGGACTTGGAGGATGGAAAAACAATTATGTTGAATTAATCACCCTCCGACATTTACTACATGTCTCACTAGGCCATGACTGCATCAATCTACAGATTTATGGAGACTCAAAAATCATTATAAATTGGTTCAATAACATCACTTCCTGCAATGCACGCACTCTTAGAAATATTTTGGATGAAGTGGTCATATTCAAATCTTAGTTTAGCTCCATCTCATGTCATCAAATTTACAATGAACGTAACAAAAGCGTTGATAGGCTTTCCAAGGAGGCCACGCTACTACCCAGAGGCCAGTGGATGATTCAGGAGCAGAGGGGTACAACCCAGTACCAATACTACCACAGGCCTTATATTGATTAGGCATATCATAGGGCAGATAGGCCCTAAATATTTTTGGGACATATCCATACATTATATTGTTCATTGTATATATCATAGTATTTTCAGACTATCTATTATGCTATCGCCCTGCATGGTGAATCTATATTGTAGATATCTCAGTTATGGTTTTCTATTTCAGACACTATCATGCTATTGCCCTGTGTGGTGGATATGTTTATTACTCAACACCATTTTTGAAATGGACATGAATGTATATATTTTTGACTTGTATACACGGATATGGCTAAGGGCCAAATGTTGCATATGTTACCAAGCATCTACTATATGTAATTTTTCAAAAATAAGGAAAGATTATGATTTTTCCTTTGGAAAAAAACATAGAACAGGGACAATTTTATTCTTATTTGTATTACGAATCTTAAAAATTATACTCAACCCAGTATGCACAATAGCAATTTGTATCAAAAATTTTGTGATAGAATTAATACTTTTTTATGTACATAAGGTGTGTAGATCCATTCATTCCTTAGAATTCATCAAAATAGGTGAAATTGTTCATATTCGTTAACATTTCTATGTAATAATATTTACTATTGATATTATTTGATAATCCCAAATATATTTTATTATCGCCTTTGATACCTAAAGGTAATTGGCACTTGCATATGAAATATAAGACAAACATTGTTAAGTTATCTCTCTGATGTCGTTGTTGGGTTGTGTCATCACATCCCGACCATTAATAAGAAAAAGAAGCAAAATGCATTCGTGATTTATCTCATCCTATTTTTTCCATACACTTTTTTTCTCAATAATTATTGCAAAGTTTCACGTAAGGTTACCCTATACCTAGTTATAGGGTCAAGATGTAAAGCTCCATTTCATACAATGGGAAATCTTCTTCACGCGGACTTAAAAATCTATTTAATACTGTAGTAATCCTTGTACAATGAGATGGTCAATGGTTGAATACTTGGAAAAATTAAACTCAAGAAAAATCCTTCACAATTTTCACATTATTAGTCTTTACGTGGGTAAGACCCTATCATCATTTTAAGAGCCATGCCAAATCGATCAATACTATGTAATTTTGCATTATACTAAACAATTTATAATTCAAATCTAGATGAATGCTATATTCATTTAGTTGTATACGCACTTAATGTGATTTAAACAAGTCCTACCAAAGTTACTACTTCTTAATTGAATTATGATATTTTGTTTTTTTTGGGAAAAAAAAATATAAATACAAGTGTGCTTTGTAAAAAAATTTGTAGAATAATCATTTTATGTTAGCTTAAAAATATGAAAAATATCTATTAATCTTCTCCATATTATATTGATATCAATTTTAATTAATTTCATAGTATGATTTATATATATCATGTTAGCAGCTTCTATTGTAAATTTTGAAGCCACATAAACCTTATTTTCAATGGCAAGGACTACACTTCCATGCAACGCTTGTTATATTATACATAGTATTTTTATTATCTATAGTAATAGTTGTAAATAAATGGGCAACTGAGATCAATTAAAATCACTTTAACCCATTTCTACCACCACCATTCGGGCTTAACAGTTTCTTCCCAAAATAAATATTTCCACATAATGATACACACAGAAATATATATATACATACATACATACATACATACATATATATGTATATATCTATATATATATGCAATTTAATACTTGAAACAACGAATTAAACCCCATTGGTACTCAATGGCACTGTCCTGAAACAAGGAGTTCCATCTGAGGTGTTATCTATATATATATATATATATATTGGAAATACTGAGAGTAGGGGTGAATCAGTATTTCTTATTTTATTTTTTTTAATTTTTCTAGTGATTGCCAAAAGCATATATAGATATGTATATGTATACACAGAACACAGAAATCAACAGCTAGAATTAATGATTTTATTAAGAGTCAAGACAGTGCAATGAAATAAATACAATATAAGTATATATCTGATTGTGAATAGTTGCCAAGCTCCAACTTGGACTTCAGTGAGGCTCCAACCTCTAGAGCACCAACTCTGTTTTGCAGTGGTTCTGCACTTAGGAGCACCTACCCCCAATGACTTCAGTCTTGTTCAGTTTTGAGGCTCCAACCTCTTGGGCTCCAACCCAACCTTGGTATAAACTGGTATGCTGCTACACTCTATTCAGCTGAGGTTCTCTCACTCCTACTCTCCTGCCTCTGCTGCTTCTGCTGCCTCTACAGCCTCCACTACTTCTGTTGCCTCTTCTACCTCTACTGCTTCTACTGCCTCACACTCTAGTTCTTCACCACAACAACAACACCAACAATTCTCTGTTTTTACTGTTTTATACATTCCCATGCCTCTGTCCATTCATTTTTGCTTACACCGCCTTTTAGGTTTCCTCCTTGGTCGCTGCGACTTCCTCTGCGCTATGCAGGTTCACTGACTTTTTGGGGAACGTAAATTCATTAGACTGGTCCAAACGATCCACGGAGAACACATCCTCCCGGTTTACCATAACAGTGCTCCTTTTGGCAACGATTGTGGATTACACAGAGTTCTTTCAATTAAACGGAGATGTTTTGTCCTGATCGCAATCATAATTGCCATGATTCTCCCCTTTTTCACTGATGTTCAGCCTTTTGAATCGTCAGAACAGCCATTATAATCCTTTCAGCTTAAAATGCCCCGCGCAAGCCAGACATTCCATTACACAGAGAATATGAGAAAAAAAAGTCAAACGGACTAAAAAGGCGGACTTCAGGAAATATTACAGTCGCACCTATTCCTATATCGGGTCCGTGCTTAAATCGCAATCGGCAATTCGTGACTCCCGAGGGTCCTTTATATATCGGACCCATGACTCTGCCGATGGCCGATGGCTGACCCTCCACTGCTCCGATGGACTGGATGTGATATGGTATTAAACCATAGTTAATATGCCCATCAGGTCTACAGCCTATAGCAATCGGTGCTTCCAATGTGTCAAGGCTTTGCGGCTTGCAATATGCAACGGATGCGATCATAGATTAAGTCATATTTGTAATGTGCGGTAGGTCTGCATGGATATGCATCGTAGTTGAGAGTTTCCCCTGGAGGAGGTCCGATGTGATATCGCTATCGGCGATCGCAATGGACCTCTTGACATATTGTAGCTCCCACTTCTAAAATGCCGATGTGATACTCGCTATCGGCGATTGAAAGTTGCACAGGGTCAGGGCTCGACGTTAACGTAGACACCTCATAGCGATGCGATGTGCCAGACCCGATACAACTCAACACTCCCATGTATATAGTTTCAAGTCCACAATCCGCCTCCGATAGTGTATTTTCCCTAGAGCCAAGTCTTCCGCCTCCGATAGTGTTAAGCCTATGTATATGGGCTTTCTGTCCCCTGATAGTGTTAAAGCATGCATACATGGGTTTTACGGACCCGATAGCTCTCGATAATCTATGCTCCTCTGCCTGTATCTTCATGCATATAATTCTTTTGTGGCCCGATAGCTCCCGATAATATAAATGCACCCATTGCTCCTCTGATGGCTCTGTCTACTTCCTTATAGCTCTGCTTGTTCCTTTGTTTCTGTGATGGTTGTATGTGTCCTCTGTTCTTCTCCTCTTGTCTCCTTTTGCTCCTCGAATATTTCCATATTGACATCAATGACAAACTATGTCCAACAATCTCCCCCTTTGTTATTGATGGCAATATTCTTTTTCTCTCCCCTTTTGACATCAATGGCAAAGGAATGAAAATGGACTCCCCCTGTCAAACTGCTCCCCCTATCCTACTACATCTTTATGAATGAACTTGAGTGATGATAAAGAAATAACCCCCATCTTTTGACGCAGATGTTTGAATGCTTCTCGAGTAAAAGGTTTTTTGAAAATATCAGCTATCTGCTCCTTAGTACTGATATATTCCAGGACGATGTTTTGTTCAGCTACTTGCTCACGCTGGAAATGATACTTGATTGGTATGTGTTTGGTCCTTGAGTGCATCACTAGATTTTTGTTGAGACTGATAGCACTTGTGTTGTCACAATAGACGGTAATCGGTTGATCTGTACATATGTCGACATCTTTTAGAGATTCCTTCATCCATAGTATTTGAGTACAACAGTTTGTTGTAGCAATATACTCGGCTTCAGCTGTGGATAATGATATGGATGACTGTTTTTTGTTGAGCCAAGATACTAAACAGTCTCCTAGGAAGAACACATTTCCACTAGTAATTTTCCGATCATCTATACTTCCAGCCCAATCAGCATCAATGTATGCAGTGACAGTCAGTGTTGAGCTCTTTGGGTACCAAAGACCGAAATCAAAAGTTCCTTTCAGGTATCTGAGAATTCTTTTTACAGCTAATAAGTGGGATTGTTTGGGAGCAGATTGAAATCTTT
Organism: Pinus tabuliformis; assembly: GCA_031772625.1. Lineage (NCBI taxonomy): Eukaryota > Viridiplantae > Streptophyta > Pinopsida > Pinales > Pinaceae > Pinus > Pinus tabuliformis. The sequence continues at coordinate 584,823,781 of CM062814.1, read as the reverse complement.
CCACCATTCCTACTGCCTACATTATGTCTGGTCTTATAGTTGTTAAGAATAGAAGGGCTCTAATCATTGACCTGTAATGAGTTGCATCTACTAGAGGGGAGTCGGCATCTTTTCTCAGTTTACAGTTTGTGGTCATAGGTGTGCTCATGGGTGCACAGTCCTCCATTCCATATTTTTAAGCATGTCTTTTAGATATTTGGTTTGAGATATACACAATCCTACTCTGGTTCGAGATACTTGAAGTCCAAGGAACTGGGACAGCTCTCCTATCATTGACATCTCAAACTTTTTTGACATGCTTTAAGAAAATTCATGGCTCATTTCATCATTATTACTAGCAAAAATCAGGTCATCGACATAAACAAGAGAAACTAGTAACTTACCTTCATCTGTCTTTATGTATAGATATCTTCCAGCCAGTCCCTTTTTGAAGCCTTTTTGTTGTAAGTAATGATCCAATCTTGCATACCAAGCTCTAGGAGCTTGTTTCAACCGATATAAATCCTTTTTCAACTTACGGACTAATTCCTTTCCTGCTATTAGATTAAAACCTTATGTCTGCTCCATGTAGACTTCCTCCTTGAGTTCCCCATTTAGAAATGCTGATTTCACATCCATTTACTAGATTTTGAATCCTTTTGAGCAAGAAAATGCCAAGAACATCCTAATAGCTTCCATATGGGCCACTGGTGCAAATGTCTCTTCAAAGTCAATTCCTTCAATTTGTGAATACCCTTTGCAAACAAGTCTTTCCTTGTTTTTGATAACCTATCCTTCCTCATTCATTTTATTTTTGAACACCCATTTGGTTCCTATTATGTTTTTGTCCTTTGGACGAGGTACCAGCTCCCATGTCTTGTTCTTCTCAATTTGGGACGTTTCTTCTTCCATGGCTTTTACCCAATGAGGATCCTTACTTGCTTCTGCAAATGTTTCTGGTTCTACCATAGATAGGAGGGCAATGACTTTTCTCTTGGGTGTGATTGTTATCCTTCTTTGGGTCTGCACAGCTTCATCTCTATCGCCAATGATCTACTCTTCTGGATGATTTCTTTGGACATACTTCATCTTTGAAGGGGTATTAGGTGGTTCTCTTTCCTCTTCTTCTTCTTCTTCCTAATCTATTTCTTCTTCTTTAGGTTCTTCTTCTTCAATGAGAAAGTCATCTTCATGTTCTTCAATTTCCTTTTCTAGAATATCTTCATCAACCTTTACATTAATGCTTTCCACTATTTTGTTCAGTTGATAATTGTAGCACTTGTAAGCCTTGCTTCGTGTAGAGTATCCAAGAAATATCCATTAATCAACCCGAGAATCAAACTTTCCGGGTGAGCCATCATTTATTTTTATGAAGCACTTGCTTCCAAAGATCTTGAAGTACTTCACCGAAGCAGGTCTTCCTTTCCATAGCTCATAAGGAGTCTTTTCACAATTTGGTCGTAATTGAGTTCGATTCAATGTATAGACAGTTGTCCCTACTACTTCTCTCCAGAATCTAGGTTGTAAGTCTGTTGCCAATAACATTGTTCTTGCCATTTCTTGGACTGTTTGATTTCTTCTTTCAACTACCCCATTTTGTTGAGGTGTTCTGGCAGCAGAGAATTCCATTTTAATTCCATGAATATTACAAAACTCACTAAATTCGTTTGATGTGAATTCTCCCCCTCAGTCTGTTCTGAGGCACTTAATTTTTAAATATTTTTCATTTTCTACAAGGGCTTTTAGATTATTAAAACACTCAAAAGTTTTAGATTTAAACTTTATAAAATATATCCACATCATTCTAATATAATCATCAACAAATAACACAAAGTACCTTTCTCCTTGGAGTCCTTGATTTCTAGTTGGCCCACACACATCAGCATGGATGATCTCCAAGAGCTTCGATGAAGAGAGCTCCTTTGTCTTGTGGCTGGTTCTGGTCTGCTTTCCATGTTGACATGGACCACATACTCCTTGATTTGGTTTGATCAGCCTTGGGATGTCTCGTACAACTTTGATCTTGCTAATATTGATCAGATTTTTGAAGATTGTATGTCCAAGTCGCTTGTGCCATATCCAACTCTCATATGTCTTACTCAAGTAGCATTTATTTTCTTGAATCTTGTTCAGAATGTAAATGTTTTCTGATGTTCTCACCCCTTTTGCCACAGGTTCCCCTGAGGCAGAGTTCCTTATTTCACAGTCTTTGGTGCTAAAAACAACCTTATGTCCTTGATCATAGATTTGGCTGACACTCAGGAGGTTGTGTTTGAGTTCGTCAACTAGCAGAGCATCTTGAGCTTTTCCTTTTCCATTGATCAGAGTAACTATTCCTTTTCCTGCAATTCTGCCAGATCCACTTCCAAAGGACATATTCCCTTCCTTTTTGCTCAGTGAGACAAAATTCCTTCTATCTCCTATCATGTGTCTGGAGCACCCACTATCCACAAACCAATGGTTCCATTTTTTTGAACATATAGAGCCAGGCCGCATTTATCCATGCTAGAGTTCTTGCTACTCGTATTTCTTCCTTTGAGTGGGCAGTCTTGTTCATAGTGTCCATTATTGTAGCAGAAAGAGCAAATCATATCAAATTTGGTTAAGGGATCAAATGAATTGAAGGTTTGGATTTTTCCCTACCTTTTGCGGGCATATGAGTTGACTATTTAGTCCTTTATCTTTGTCTTTTCACTTCTGCGAGCCATACAATGTTTGGCTTGATGACCAAAGTTTTTACAATGAAAGTAGTGAACAAGAAAGATGGTTTTGTACATGTTGAAGCAACCATGGTTATAGTCAATTTCCTTCCTGGGAATTACTCCTCCCTTATTCTTTGGATTTGCAATGGGCCCTTGGTGGAGTATAGGTTTGTATTTGTTGTAGTGTCCATGATTTGACTCCACATTCTTCTTTGGAGTAATTCTCTCTTCATTCTTGGGATCTGGGATGCACTTTTGATAACATACTTTTTCATCTTTTGGGTTGCAGGAAAGTGCATCGGCATAGCTTTTCACACTATTCTTAGTGCTTAAGGATTCTCCTTTGAAACCTATTCCAGACTTATCATGTTGAGGTTTTTGATTTTTCATAATAGTCTCAAGTATTTGAGAGATTTTACATCCCTTTTTAATTTGCTCCAACTCCTTTCTCAGAGACACTATTTTGGCCTCACATTCTTCACAAGTGTCTTCTTTTTCTTTAAGCTTTTATTCCAAGAGATCTTCTCTCCTTCTTATTTCCTCGTTTTCCACTTTGAGAGAAATGATTTTATTCCGTAGTTTCTCATTTTCTTCAATGGCGCTTATTAACAGTTCATCTACATTTCCTTCCAGCCCTAAGTCATCATCATCTGTGAGTGCCATGAATAATGTTTCTTGGCTTTCATCATGATCACTTTCCTCATCTAATTTCCTTTTGATGACAATAAACTCATCCTCATCAGACTCATCTTGCTTGGAGAAGAAGTTTCTCTTATTGAACCCTTTCTTTTTGTGTGCCATTCTTTTAGAATTTTCTTCATCATCACTGTCATGTTTATGAGGACATCTTGTTGCATAATGACCTATTTTACCACATTTAAAACATATAAGAGGATACTTGCCTTTAAGCTTAGATCCTCTCTTCAGCTTTCATACAAATTGAGCCAATTTGGATTCCACATCTGAATCATCACTACAGTCATTCCTTTCTTTCCCCTTCTTTGGCTTTGAGGCCTTGAATGCTGGATATTTGGAGCTTGGACCACCTTTCCTCATTTCATAGGCAATGAGAATTCCATGGACTTCATCCATTTTGAGGGTACCTAGATCCTTTGCTTCTTCTATAGCGCTTATTTTGGAGTCAAATCTGTCTAGAAGAAACCTTAATACCTTTTGAAGAACAACACTTTCTTCAATTTTTTCGTCCAATCCTTTCAGGGAATTTACCACTTCAGCTACTCAGAGGAGGTATGTTGAAATATCTTCTTCATCTTCCATCCTCAAACTTTCAAATTGTCTTCTGTGAGTTTGAATCTTTGCCTTTTGACTTTTGAGTCTCCATCGTACAAGACAACTAGCTTCTCCCACATTTCTTTGGCAGAGGTGCAGTGCATGACTTTTGTAAACTCGGAATCAGTGATTCCACTAGTGATGGAGTTCAAGGCCTTTGCATTTGTGATGTAGGCTTTCCTCTCGTCTGGGTCTGTTGGAAGAGTGGAAGTCATTTGGTATTCATTTTGAACAAAATGCCAGACTTCAGGTCCAAGGGACATTAAGTGGTAGGTCATTATTTTCTTCCAAAAACCAAAGTTAGTGCCATCAAATAAAGGAGGTCTTCCTCATGCTTCGTGATTTCTCATCATGGTTGTAGATCCTTCTTCACGTTGTTAGGCTAGTACGGGGGGGGGGGGTGAATCAGTATTTTTTTTTTTAATTGTTCTATTGATTGCCAAAAGCATATATAGATATGTATATGTATACATAGAACACAGAAATAAACAACTGGAATTAATGCTTTTATTAAAACTCAAGACATTGCAATGAAATAAATACAATGTAAGTATATCTAATTGTCAATAGTTGCCAAGCTCCAACTTGGACTTCAGTGAGGCTCCAACCTCCAGAGCACCAACTCCCCCGAATGACTTCAATCCTATTCAGTTCTCAGGCTCCAACCTCTTGGGTTCCAACCCAACCTTCTATAGCCTCCGCTGCTTCTACTGCCTCTTCTGCCTCTGTTGCTTCCGCTACCTCACACTATGGTTCTTCACCACAACAACAGCACCAACAGTTCTCTGTTTTTACTGCTTATTACATTCCCATGCCTCTGTCCATTCATTTCCGCTTACACCACCTCTTAAACTTCCTCCTCGGACACTGCGGCTTCCTCTGCGCTATGCAGGTTCACTGACTTTCTGGGGAACATAGATTCATTAGACTGGTCCAAACGATCCACGGAGAACACATCATCCCAGTTACCATAACAATGCTCCTTTTGGCAATGATTGCGGCATACACAGAGTTCTTTCAATTAAACGGAGATGTTTTGTCCCGATCGCAATCATAATTTCCATGATTCACCCCTTTTTCAATAACGTTCATCCTTCAGAACCATCGGAACAGACATCGTAAGCCTTTCGGCTTAAAACGCCCCGCGCAAGCCAGACATTCCATTACACAGGGAATATGAGAAAATCAATCAAACAGACTAAAAAGGTGGACTTCAGGAAATATTACAATCGCACCTATTCCTGTATCGAGTCCGTGCTTAAATTGGAATCGGTGATTCGTGACTCCCAGGGGTTCTTTATATATCAGACCCATGACTCCACCAATGGTCGACAACCGACCCTCCACTGCTCCGATGGACTAGATGCGATATGGTGTTAAACCATAGTTAACATGCCCGTTAGGTCCACAGCCTATCGCAGTCGATGCTTCCAATGTGGCAAGGCTTTACGGCTTGTGATATGCAACGGATGTGATCATAGATTAAGTCATAGCTGTAATGTGCAACAGTTTCGCGTGGATATGCATCACAGTCAAGAGTTGCCCTGGCGAAGGTCCGATGCGATATCACTATTGGCGATCTCAATGGACCACTTGACATATTGTAGCTCCCACTTCTGAAGTGCCGATGTGATACTCGCTATTGGCAATCGAAAGTCGCATAGGGTCAGGGCTTGACGTTAACGTAGACCCCTCATAGGGATGTGATGTGCCGGACCCGATACAACTCAACACTCCCATGTATAGAGTTTCAAGTCCGCAATCTACCTCCAATAGTGTATTTTCCCTAGAGCCAAGTCTTCCACCTCCGATAGTGTTAAGCCTATGTATATGGGCTTTTTGTCCACCGATAGTGTTAAAGCATGCATACATGGGTTTTACAGGCTTCATAGCTCCCGATAATATATGCTCCTCCACTTGTATCTTCATGCATATAATTCTTTTGTGGCCTAATAGCTCCTGATAATATAAATGCACCCATTGCTCCTCTGATGGCTCTGTCGGCTTCCCTATAGCTCTGCTTGTTCCTCTGTTGTTGGGATCGTTGTCTGCATCCTCTATTCTGCTCCTCTTGTCTCCTTTTGCTCCTCGAATATTGCCATATTGACATCAATGACAATCTGTGTCCAACATATATATATATATATATATATATATATATATATATATATATATATATATATATATATATATATATATCTATATATATATATATCATTTAAAAATTATTAAGAATAATATTCCTCATTTTTCATGGGAGAAAATAGCCTATACCTGTACCTCATCTTTCCGAGGCTAAAAATCAATCATTTCCTTAAATTTAACTTGTAATTAAATCAATTGACTCTAAATGTGCCTTTCTTGACATCAATAACATAATTCTAGGGTTAATTTCACCATGCTTATCATCAGAACTTTCGTCAAACACTTGAGAGCAAACTCGTGATTCTCAAATTTTTACCCCAAATTTGGCCCAAAAACTACAAAATTTCTAACCTTCTATTCCTTGTAAACTTGCTAGATACCCATTTGAGGTATCAACTTTCAAATTTAGTGAAATTTATATTGTTCCCACCATTGTGACTTTCATCAAACAAATCGTGAACCACATGTACCTTGAAAATTTTTCCCCAACCTCTTCCATCCCATGCCCAATTTAGTCCTAACATTGTACCTTTGCTTTGTTACCACTCTGTAACGTCCCTATCTCCCAGCCATGTAGCTCTACTCGACAATATTATGTAATGTTAAATAAATTAATATGCGGAAAGCATATACATCAAAATTTTTGCCATAAATTAGCTTATGACAAACAATTATAATTAATTATACATTGTAGTTCAACCTGCCATATATTTTCTACATCACATATAACAATAATTAAGCACCAGAGGGGAAACATTCATCTAATTATGTGAAACACTAGTTGGGATTAACAATCCAAAAACACACAAATTATAATTCTCAACACACACATACAGATGCAAGATACAAAAGTATTGTAACTACTCAACTTACTATTTTCCATCATAGCATATAAGATCATACAAAGATACCCATAAAACATAACAGGGCATATAATATATGAAATATATAGAAATATAAATATGCACAATAGAATTATCATTTGGTAATAGACATTTAACAACAAAACCCTAGAATTAGGGTTTCTTATTATTTAACTCAACAATATCCTTCATAAATATATAAATTGGTACAGATAAATTATAAAATAACTATATGTATAAAAAGGAAACGACTGTTTGTGATAGCTCCATGTTCCTCCCATTCGTAGACTATGTGGCTCATAAAATTAGCCACAGGTCACCCCCAAGCTAAGGCAACAACTCCATAGGCAACAATAAATGAAACATCTACACATCCATGGCCAAGGTTCCAATCAAACATACACACTTCTTCAGGGCTCTAGGCACCCTCTGGGATAATTGTGAAGGTGCCAACCCAACAACCGTGCTCCTCTAGGGCTCTAAGAACCCCTAAAAGGCAATAAATCATCACAAGTTCCCAGTTCTCCTTGGTCGCCATGCCATAAATAGGTACAACACACCCTCGGAGCACCAAGCTCCCAGATCCAACATAGGGGCTCACATCATAAATAGGATGCATCCATACGACACAATTAACTCAATAACATCACGTCAGCTAGTCCAAAGTCGAACCCCAAGACTCACTGGCCATAATTTAGTATAAAATTCCACCCCAAGAATCACTAGGTAATCCCCCTCCAATCATCCATGGTTGAATGAATCCATTTATAGGAAAAACATAACCTTTTATAATTTCATGGCCCTAACTAGCCAAGTGGCACTCACTCGAGCCATGTCGGCCCTGGGGTGCACTTTTAACTTTTTACATGTGGTTGTCATGATATTTTTTATCCTTCATTCGATCACAATGATGATTCATTCACTGTTGATCTTTCTAAACCGCCTGCCTTCGATGATTTATCTATTGATGAAGTGGAAAACCCACAAGATGTCGAGGCACTTCAGCCCGAGTTGATGGTTATATTAGGCCCTCGTTATCTTGAGACTGATTCCACTCCAAATCAGAAATATGTTGAAACACCCAAAGCTCCTCATTACTCACCTGTTTACACTGAAGATCAATCTACTTCATAGAATTCACATCCTCCACTTGAATCATATGATCCCATCGCTCATGCATTGGAGGAATCATACAAAACGAGCACTCTATCTAAGCACAATTTGTCTTTTTTCCTCACGTTTGCACATTTGTCATGATAAAAAGAGTGTACATGTTTGTCATCTGCATGCAGTGTGAAGCATGACCATGATATGTCTGCAGAATGCTTGTCTTGTGCCTTTATTCGTTTCTTTTCTGTGGATATTTTTAAAGTCGGAGTGTGTTGGTCTTCACTATTATATCTCTCATGTTTTTTGGTTTACACGTTTATCGTTCCCATAGACCACGCCTTCACCAACATGGGTCAACCAATGCGTTGATAGATGCATTGGAAATATCACTTCACGTGAGCCGACCCATGCACTATTTAGTTTAGGAGTAGGAGCAGTGTTTGTTTTATTGTTCTTATTTTTCTACATGCTTGCTTTGTTTACCTTTTTTGCGTGGCTTGTTTGCTTGCTTTGCTTTCATTTACTTTTGTCCTTTGCTTTATGTTTGTTTTCTTGTCTTTCACCCATAGGTTTAGTTTCACATGAAACTGTGTGTGGCTCTCGAGACAAGCAAGGTAAAGTACAAAAGGACTTGTGCTGCTATCAACACTTGGTTATTTGTTGTCCTCTCCCTTTATGAGAGAAATTTTTGTCTTCAGTCGATGATACTCTGATGGAAAATATGTTATGTTCAACTAATTTTTGGTGAAAACGCAATGCTTGCACTTTAACTAGGACCACCTACTCTAATCAGTTCTTTTGGGTTAACCCTTTTCAACTCAGTCAAGTAGAGTAAGGTTAGGGGGAAAACCTTAACAAGTATGTCAGAGGTATACATAAAATACTTCTCTGAAGGGACAACCTCTTCTACTCTTAGTAAGTCAGGATCTCTCTTCCATCTCTGAAATAAATAAGTGCCTATGCACAGTTATTTGAAAAATGAAAAAATAAAAATGCAAGAATGAATAAGGCAAAAGAAGTGAAAGGATTCCTGCATAGAGAGGTGATGAAAGTAACTCTGTCAGGGTACTGACCAGGATCACTCCCAGTAGAGCGATGCTTGTATCCCTGTACGACTCCATCAGGGTACTGTCTAGGCCTGCTAGCAACGAAGAAGCACCAGAGATGAAAGTAAGACTCTGACATCTTTATTGTTATGTACCAATATACCACTCATACCCAATCGAAACAACCGACTCGACTTAGCTTGGAATGTGTGATGATCGATCAAGAGAAGGGTAAGGGACTATATATTTAACTCAAGATTAGTGTTGAATCCATGAAAAACGAAGAATCGAACAATACTTTCAGAGGATTTAGACTTTCTTTTCACAAACGAGGTCCATACAGAGAGCTAGAGTTATACCATTGTGTCACCAATGTTGTAGCGACTACAACCACCCTCCAAAATTTTACCTTCACTTCGTTTTGTAGCCTTCCTCCTCAAAATCAACGCACCTATCCTACATTGATGAGGTACTTGTGCTTATTTGAGTTCATCTACCATTTCATTATTTGTGTATAGCTCACTTGTCCCGTCGGTCAACCAAAATCACACCCAGCACTTGGTTTACATCTGGTCAACTGGCTGTCAGGAAAAACTGTGCAAATTTTGAGAGCAGCTTGTCTTCCTCTCCAAATATGTGCAAAGCATCCCAGCAGCTACCTTGCACTTAGAAACTACGCAGAGCAGGTTAGGTAGCCTTGCTCTGGAAATTGCATAGAGCAGGCCAGCGTGCACTTCTTTGGAAATTTGCGCAATTTCAGTCAGATGTACTACCTCTATGAATTGCGTAGAAACTGACCCGGCTGCACTGCCTTCTAGAAATTCGCAAAGTATCTAGGCTAGTTTCATTATTCTCTGGAATTGCGCAGAACTGGCTAGCTGCACTACTCTCCGAAATGCATAGTACATCCTAGCATCACTTCTCTGGAAAATTGGGTAGAGTTGGCTAGTCAGCCAAGGCCCCTCAATCCAGAAACAACGCAATAGGTCTCCCTCACTGACTATCCGTTGCATGTGCCGATAGGTTATCTATTTCTCTCTAGAACTGCACAATCCTTCTTTTCATGTTGACAAACTTTTCCCAAAAAAGGGTTACATTCAAAACCATTTAAAAAGCTTCCCGCCAAGTGTTGCTTTTTCCTAGATTTGTGGCATGCACGTCATAAACCCTAATTTCACCAAATCTATTTAAATGACACCTCAGAGCTCATTCTTCACATTCGATCTTAGAGTTATGGAATTCCTGAAGCATCTAGGAACCTCGTCAACGCAACTTTTCTGGGTAAGTTTTTCTTTTCATGCCTTTTGTCTATTTTTCTGTCGCTTTTTAGTTTTCGACTTGTATGAGCATTTTTTCCTTGACCTTAGTGAACAACCGTTGGAGTTTCAAATTATTTTAGCTTGTAGAAGTGTTGTTTCAAGTTTTTCATTACCTTTCCTTAGTGTCGCACGCATAACATTTTTTTTGCATTCATAGACGTCATTTCGGCGACTCGCTTCATGAGATTCTTAGTTTTTCGATTGATTGATTTTTGCACTCGCTTGAATCACATGCATGTTTATTTTACTTATATGTGCACCATATTTTCACATGCATTCAGTCATTACTGATTTTCAATCACTCGTCGACAGGTCTAAGCTACCTTGGCCCAAACCTTGCCTTTGCATAGCTTGCACTATGCATTTATGGGAAGGAAGGATCTGCCTTGCTCCCAATAATTGCACAGATCTTGCCTCCCACTAGATTCCCAGGTTGTGCTCTACGCAGTATTGGGACACAGTGCCCTAGTCGGCCCCTGCGATTATGCAGTACACTTTCCCGGGCAGCAGTCATGCAGACTGAAACTGCGCATTGCGCAGTTCCAGTCCTCAGTAGGCCAAGCTGGACTTTTCTCTGTGTAGTTTCAGCTGACAGTCAGGTCACTGGCAGCCAGGACTTTTCTCTACATAGTTTCAGCTGTTAGTCTCCCAACCTCTCCGAGACAAAATTATGCAATTTTCCCAAACATTCAACCAAGTGGCATGTCAGTCCTCAAGTTTCTTTTGGTTTTCAACTGAAATTTTCTTGCCATAAGTGTTGCTCCATCCACAGGTATCACAGGTGTTCATCAACCTCTTAGCAATACAGGACAATGGCTTCCAAGAGAGCAGGATCAAAAGACACAGTTGAGAGTAGTATTGGGGACGTGGTTGAACAGGGGTCAATGAGCTTGCCCGTGTACACAGACACACACCTGTTCATCAAGAAGGATATCAAGATAACATGGCAAGACATCAAAACCATCTTTTCAGGTATCTTTGAGGAGAATCTAGAGGATATAAAAGTCTATGTGACCATACATAAGTCAGGGTTATACAAGGTTACATGCAGGTTTCCTGTGTTTTTGCACGCATGTGTGATCCACTGGATTGTCTCACACATTGATCCTGAGACAATGATACTAAGTAGTGTCAATGGAGCAAGGATTTATTCCTTCAGGATTGAAGATTATCTGGATATATAACATTTTCCATTCCCATTGAGCAGGATCGATGCATTGTTTTACACTCCAAACAACAACACGAGCATAAGAGATGTCTTGAAGCGCTCAGTAAAGGAGCCAACAAAATTCAGGATGACACCCAAGTAGATATACAGGACGAGTACACTCAAGAAGGCATATCAGTTCTTGGTCATATTCGCATGCCATTTATATGGCCAAGGGAGTACAGAAACCTTCCCGCAGAGTTAGGTTGCTATGTTATATCAGCTGGAAAATAAAGGAAAACCATTCAACTGGTCTAACACATTGGCTCTCTAGTTGAAAGTTCATCTTTCCAATGCTCAGAGTCTATCCAAGGATTGGCATTCAAAGCTTTTCATTTCTTCATACCTTCTTGATGTAATTTGTGCCCGTCAACAGTTTCCTGGCATGGATTGGGCATCGACACCTACAGAAAGTTATGTGAACATATATTGCAAGTTGCTCTCAGATTGCAACTATCGAGGAGTCATGGCTAGGATATGTGACCATTTTATCACCCCTTTGTACACGATGATCTTTGAACATGATCCACCCTGCATGTACCAGGAAGCAACAGAGGTGTTGCTAAACATTATAGATTGGTATGCCTCACCCGAGGGAACCTTCATCAGAATGTATAGCGTGGAGAAAGCTCTGCATGTGCTGCTGAGGTTTGCCACGTACAAGTTGTTCATGCAGGAGGTTGCATACCTGTTATAGACATTTTTGTGCCCTACAACATTGAGCATGAAATGTCCATAATCTAAGGGATCCAAAGTCCCTAAACATGTTGTTCCTACCCCTAGAGGAACAAGGCTAACAAACCACAACAATTCACAAAAGTTCTCCACCAGAAACTGCTCAAAACAAGTCAATCCAGGATCATTTCAGTGGCTGCACTAGCTGTTTGCACTGAATTTCAAAGCCAACACTGGCTACCTGCGTTGAATGTCAACTGGAACAAAGGCTACCTACGTTGAACGAGAGTGGACAAGTGGCAGGCTCATTTCTCAAGGTGTCAAAACCCAGGAAGCTTCCAAAATGACAATTGCCTCAGGGAATTCGACTGGTGATGAGTAAGAGGTTCCAAATCTCCAAGTGGAAGCAAGAACCTCCAAGTGGACTCAAGAACTGACAGAGGGAGAGGACACTAATCAGATCTCAAGCTGACTCATCCTCTCTCCAAACATCTATATATGGATCTCTCCTCCATGAGATCTAGAGGCTGGAATTTTGTTATTGCAAAGAATTGTTGTTGGTTTGAGACTGGAATCATTGGGTGCTTAATGCTTTGAAAGGGGTGAAGATAGGAATTCCATTTGCTGGGAAGGAGATGCTGGATTGGAGCCCTCTGGGTTGTATCTCTTCATGAACCTTGTTATTCATCAATAAAGCTATCTTGGTTTCTCCTATATGCTGATGTATTTTGATGTATGAATGTATTAGCATGTTTAGTTTATTTCTAATCCTAAACTAGTTATGAATGTGAACATCTGTCTTTGAGTAGAGTTCTTCTCTTGTCGCAAGTAGTTGTTCTCTTGTGATCTTGCAGGAAGTTGAAGTTGAATAAGCAAGAAGGCAAGTAGCTGTGAACTCCCAAAGAGAAGAGAGACTGGATTGAGGGACAAACGGAAGACATCGGTAAGTCTATTGATCTCTCTTCTTTCACATTTCATAAAGGAAGAAACCAGAATAGCTGTACTCGTTTGTTGCTAAGGCACTGTCACACCTTAGGTGGATAGGATCGTCCTGCATAGGCATTTTTCCCCACAACAAATTGGCGACTCCACTTGGGAGATTTGTTTAGTCATTTTATTTGTGTTTCTATCATTGTTTGTTTCATAGACTTGACAGCAACAATCGAACTGCATCTTTCCCGGATGCAATGTAGACAGTTGTTGCTTTGATCCAATTGATGGACTTGTCTATGATCTTAAAAATGGATTCACAAATGATTTGATGATCCTTGTGATAGATCTTAGTAGCCCTTCAAAGCATCCCTTTGATTACACCTTGCTTGTTGCTTTTATTTGGCCTGAAACAGTTGATTAAATAGCAATCTGTGACCCAGAACCTGAGGGAAACGAGAGTTTCTCCTTCAGCGCAGACCCAGTAAAGGGATTCTGCATTTCAACGCAGGTCCCGTAAAGGCTACCTGCACTGAATGTCAAAACCCCTGTGTTGAGGTTGCGCTGAACCAATTTGCTCTTGTGCAGCTGGGGTTCTCTGTTCTGTTTTGCCTTGTTTTGATCTCTGATTTTTGCAGCCTGTAACCAGCATAGGTACTAGTCTGATAACTCCTTTTCTCTGCTTAAATTCCACCTCCTTTTGTACAAAAATACTGTGAGTGTTTTTATGTGTTTGTGGCATCATTTACAGTTTTCCTTTGCATGAGTGAAATAGTCATCCTGTAGCCCTTGATTCAGATCTATTGATTGTGATCTTAGAAGAGAGTTCATTGGCTGTTTGCAGATTGATTATACATTTACTTTTGCTTATTGGTTTGAATTTGTCTCTTTTAAGTGTCGAAACAAGTCTTCATTTCGAAAATCGTTAAGTGTTGTAATCTCTTCTACCCTCTCTGATTTCGAAAAAGTAAACTTGTTTGTATTGATTATTTAAAAGCAAATTCAAAGTTGTACAAAAAGCTTTCTTTGTAGGCATCAATACTAAGAAAGCGGAAAAAAAACACCTGCATTGTGCATTTGCATTTGATAGTTTGCATGTTGGATTTAGGAAAAGTGCATTAGAGTGTGTTGATTGCTCTTTGAGAAAAGATGGTGTCTTTCTTTTCCCTTAGTAGCTAGGATTTTCAAAGTTGAAAAGATATAAAGCTTGCTTATCATCTTTAGACTGCATTTAGGAATTTGTATCATACATCTCGTGGTGAACCTTGAAAGGCAAACTTTAAAAAGATCAACCTAAAATAAATTGAATGAACTTAACAACGCTTTGCAACATAACGCACAACATAGAGGTCTAGGCTAGAGACGTGTTCCGGCGTCGTTAAACCTGGTGACTGTCGATCTCGTGGATGGTGGGTGATTCCTCCTGAGGGACGATAGCGCCAATACGGATTGTGCTCCCATGTACCGTCGCGTATATATTGGGAGACCCCTATAGGCATAAAACTTTTATCCTTAGGAAGCCGTGTCGGCCGCCCTACTGATCGCAATGCACTGAACACAGCATTCAGGAAGATCGACCTCCCGTACCCTAAAAAGTATTCTGCGGTTTTGCGAAAGGTTTGGCACACCCTCTGCCTAGAACTCCAGAGCAGTTCCTTTTGGCCTTTTTCAGACTCTATAATGGAAAAAGTCCATCCGAGCATTTATCACTTCGGGCTCGTTAAAACATCGAAGGAGACTAGAGTCATCTTTAGCTTTTTCTCGACTCTTTAAAATTGAAAAAGTAAGTTGTGTCTAAAGCGTCGTTAAAATTTGTTTTAAACGGAACAATCACCCCTATTCCTGCGTTGATCTTTAGGTTGAAAAAAATGGAGCACACCAACCAAGGAATTCCCTTTGGTGGAAATCCTAGTCCCTTCTCCTCTTGGGGAGATGTTGGTGCACCCCACTTGGCCACATTGTCGCTTCCAGGACTGACAATTGGCCTGCCAGTCTAGCTCTTTTCAACCAATGTCGTTTAGAACACCACAATTCCTGAACAGTCTATTCAACAGTCAGACTAGACCAGAGTTTCCAACCAGCCTTCTACTTCATCTAACTCTTCCTCTCCTCCTTCCTCTTCTCTTGACGGAACTGGTAAAACAAAAAACCAAGTTCCTAAGGAGAAGAAGGAAAAGAAGAAGAAAGAGAAGAAGAATAAGGAGCCAAAGGCGACTGGGGGCAAACAAGTGTCGTCTGACAAAAATCCACACACAGCACTGACCAGGCCTAAATCGCCATGTGTCATATGCAAGGGAGACCACTTCCACAGAGATTGTCCCTGTATCCCTCGAATACTAAGGGACTGGTCTCCCCGTTTGCACAATTCGGTAGCATCAACCTCTGATAACCATGTTGACTGCTCACCGTCGACTAGTGAAAGTGAAGTCCCAGGACAGAGAGGGAAAGCTAGATTTCCCTGCAAACTGTGTGAAGGCGATCACGCCATCCACCATTGTCCCTTCTTAGACGAGGCTAAAAGAGTTATGGAAGATCGCCCGATTTTACGGGCGCAACTTCCTCCTGGATATCAAAAACTCCTGCCAAGTCCTTCACTAGTTGAGAACCCGGCTGGCCTGCCCAGGTGGTCAGCCGAAGCACCTATCATTGAAGATGAACCGTCTGGATCCATGCCTGACGAAAGTCAAAAGGTTGAGACGGCAGTTGACCCGGTTTTGCCTTCAGAGGCTCTATCTTCGAATGATACCATCACAGAGGAGAATCAAGACGACACCATCCAAATTCTCTTCATCAACACTGACTCTGATGAACAAGGGGGCAATGCCCCCATTCCTTTATCGCAGGAAGGAAGTTCTTCAGAGCGATATCCGGCTGTCTATTCGGTCCCACCACCAAGAAACCTGGTTGTGTTCTTTGATTGGAACCAACTAGGCAGACCCTGGTTGCCAGCAAGCATACCATTCAGAATTATCGTTCAAATATACAGAATGGTAATGGCTGGCACTATCATTGATGAGGGGGCATCTGTGAGTATCCTTTCCTCTATTGCTTGGAAAGCGCTTGGTTCGCCAGCGCTTTTGCCTGAAATGAGAAATCTATCAGGCTTTGACAAAGGAACCAGTCGACCTTTAGGGATCCTCCCCAATGTGCCCATAAAATTGAAAGGGAAGACCGTTCAAATGAACGTGATAGTCGTTCAAGGACCCTTGGATTATAACCTACTCCTTGGACGAGACTATATATATTGCATGGGAGCCATCGTCTCCTCACTCTTTAGAGTAATGTGTTTTCCGCATGAAGGAAGAGTGGTCAAGCTCGTGGACCAACTTTCATTTCCCGGATCACGCATCGCAAATAGTCATGTACCATCCCTAAATGGTTTATTCACGCAAGAAGTGTCTCAACCCACGGTCCGTCCTCCTGATGAGCGCGAGTAATCCGGGAGGATATGACTGGAACCCAGGGGGCATGCATCCTGGTCTGCTTCGGCAGAGAAACTTTGGGTATAGGGTAGGTTTTCGCGGGAGAATATGACTAGTCCGTACCCCGTCCGTCTAGGAAGAGGGTTGTTCTAGAATAAGATTCTTTTGTCAAAGTTATGTGAGTTGGCGGGCTACGTCGCTCACCTTTGTCTATTTCGGTAGACATTGCTGAGGAAGTGTTTTGTTTGAAAGATTAACGAGACAATATTTAGGCAACCTGAAAGAGGTAGGCCTCTCTCGGTGAAACGAATGCTTTGACGGAAATGAAGTAGGGGTAACCTTGAAATCATGCTTTATACCTGGGGGCATGCAAACCTTTTGGAGTGCAAGCAAAGAGCGGTTATTTATCTATTTTTTGGGTTAGCCATTTCCTAACTTGCATAAAGAAAGGATGCAGAGCAAAGCTTAGTGAGATGAAGCTCCATAAAAAATAGAATCTTGATGAGACACTCTTATCATATGACTGGTATAATCGAGCAGTTTTAGCACAAAGTTCATGCTCATTAAAAAATAAATGCAAGATTCGAGCAGTTTTAACGCGGACTTCATGCTCGTTAAAAAATAAACATAAGCAATGAGCAAGTGTTTCCACTAGCGTTTAAGCTCATTTTAAAATAAAAAATGAACCATCCTGGTAAATAACCACTGTGAATGTAACCTTATCAGCCATTAAAGCCTTGGTCGTGTTTCCACCATCACCTCCACTTTTCCATTGGCCGATCGTTCACCTCCATATGATTGTTTACCCATTTTGAGGAACAGCTGCGAAGAGTGATTTCACCTAGCCATCTTTGTGACACTGCCGTGATTGGAAAATTCCAACCTGTACCTGGAATCAGCTGCTAACCCTATTTATCACTCGTTCCTCAAAAGACGAGTCTTCTTTAAGCTCTTTTCAACTGACTCGTAAAATATGAAAAGATTGCCGAGTCCTTGGCCTTCCAGCTCGTTAAAGGGACAGGAAGAGCTATCCCTCCTCTAGATTTTAATATTTTTGGACCTGAGGGATTATTGCACAAAAAGATAGAGCGCTTGTTTTGTTCGGCTCGTTAAAACTATCGAAAACTCATCCCTTTTGTATTGTTTTATACTTTTTTGGACTTAAGGGATTAGATGACGAAAAAGGACTTTTGGAGTTAACTTTATGTACCTTTTTAGACTCTCTAAAAATGAAAAGGACCGATTTATCCTTGTCGTTAGACTCGTTAAAATCATTAAATAGCGACAAACTTGTCTTTAGACGAGAAAAAGTTTCACTATCGCTACGCTCGTTAAAACATAGCGATGGGATTGCCCGAAGGGCAGGTTATAGAACAAGCATATGTTATCCTCCTCAAGCTTGAAAAAAATAAAGAGGTACTGGTCAGTAATGACTGGGGAAAAATTGGGAGAAACGAAAGAAAACTTTGATGGTAGCAAGTCGCTCTTGAACATGACACTTTTCCTCCGTACCACAATCGGGTTGGGTTGTTTCATTCACCGGTCTCATCCATGGTATCTCCATACCATCCATATTTGGGGTAATGCTACCGATCCATCGTATCAGTGTCGCCACATGTTCAAGAGAAGTCGTTCAGAAAAAGTCAACCGTGTCCCATCCACTGCCATACATTATCCTTCATCCTTTCATGACCGCCACCCTGAATCATATGTCACAGATCGTTTTCACCTCCATTAAAATCATTAGCTTCGTTCCGTGTCACTGATGTGGGATTCATTAAGGCCCTCCTGTGACGGATCGCTTCTTGTCGACATTAGCTCATTACCCAAGAAGTTGATTTAGGAACAACCCCTTCAGTACTTTGAAGCTTGCATGCCACAATGGCAAGTTTCTCACTTCCGGCGACAGGTATACATCAATGACCTTCGACCGAAAGATTTTGCGTGGTGTTCGACGCCAAGTCCTTTATTCACACCACGTGAATTGTACTACAGTACCTTGAGGGTCATTATCATTATCGGTGATTCCTCTCGCGCTTGTTAACGGTTTACATCATTGACCGGTAATCAAGCGATGTCTTTCCATGTTCGACTTCAGAACATTTCTCACATGGATCGACTTGTACTTAGAGTGAAGATCGAACGAGTTTGAAGACCGCGGATCTAGTTTCATACATCCGGGCTGCGATATATATTCAGGAAAGATAAAGACATTGACATGTACATCATTGCAGCAGATAATCATCCCACTCAAAGGATGATAATTTCATCAAAATTATCAGTCTACCATCAGACGATTGTTTGTTCTATGTACAGAAAAATGAATTTATAAAGTTGAGCATGGGAATGCCCACCTCAGCTAGATCATGAAAGCAGTATGAAAAATAATGTATTGTATTATATCTTATTACAGGTCTCCTCTCAACATTGGATGAACTTCGGATCCCCTTGATAAAGCATTTCACCCGATAAACAGCCTCATACTTTAGGGGGCAACTGTTATAGACATTTTTGTGCCTTACAACATTGAGCATGAAATGTCCATAATCTAAGGGATCCAAAGTCCCTAAACATGTTGTTCCTACCCCTAGAGGAACAAGGCTAACAAACCACAGCAATTCACAGAAGTTCTCCACCAGAAACTGCTCAAAAACAAGTCAATTCAGGATCATTTCAGTGGCTGCACTAGTTGTTTGCGTTGAATGTCAAAGCCAACACTGGCTACCTGCGTTGAATGTCAACTGGAACAAAGGCTACCTGCACTAAACGAGAGTGGACAAGTGGCAGGCTCATTTCTCAAGGTGTCAAAACCCAGGAAGCTTCCAAAATGACACTTGCCTCAGGGAATTCGACTGGTGATGAGTAAGAGGTTCCAAATCTCCAAGTGGAAGCAAGAACCTCCAAGTGGACTCAAGAACTGACAGAGGGAGAGGACACTAGTCAGATCTCAAGCTGACTCATCCTCTCTCCAAACATCTATATATGGATCTCTCCTCCATGAGATCTAGAGGCTGGAATTTTGTTATTGCAAAGAATTGTTGTTGGTTTGAGACTAGAATCATTGGGTGCTTAGTGCTTTGAAAGGGGTGAAGATAGGAATTCCATTTGCTGGGAAGGAGATGCTGGATTGGAGCCCTCTGGGTTGTATCTCTTCCTGAACCTTGTTATTCATCAATAAAGCTATCTTGGTTTCTCCTATATGCTGATGTATTTTGATGTATGAATGTATTAGCATGTTTAGTTTATTTCTAATCCTAAACTAGTTATGAATGTGAACATCTGTCTTTGAGTAGAGTTCTTCTCTTGTCGCAAGTAGTTTTTCTCTTGTGATCTTGCAGGAAGTTGAAGCTGAATAAGCAAGAAGGCAAGTAGCTGTGAACTCCCAAAGAGAAGAGAGACCGGATAGAGGGACAAACGGAAGACACCGGTAAGTCTATTGATCTCTCTTCTTTCACATTTCATAAAGGAAGAAACCAGAATAGCTGTACTCGTTTGTTGCTAAGGCACTGTCACACCTTAGGTGGATAGGATCGTCCTGCATAGGCATTTTTCCCCACAACAATACCACATCTCGATAGGTTTGTCAGATGGATTGCATAGGAAGAATAAGGCACCATGGCCCACGCTTCTTTTGAAAATTGGGTTGTACATGGTTGGGAGTTTGATTTAAAACAGATGCTCAAGTGGAAGACTTCAAGAAGTTTAAGTTCGACACCAGGAGTTTCAACTTGTACAACCCACATGGTTTATGTAGAGACCATTGTGCGAGAGTATATTATACTTGGATCCATGGGGCATGTCATTGGCTAGAGGAAGACCCATGGAGATATTCTTACAACTCCTCTAGGCTCAGTGAACCAGTCAGCATTGGAGTGGAGTGGCTAGCAGCACTCAAGGTAGCAACACCACAGGGAGCAATAACAACAATAGAAGTAAGCAGCAAACCTGTGCAAGACAAAGATAAGAGGAAAATTTATGAAGGCACATAGATGGAGCAAAGCTACAAGTTTAAGGAAGACCCACTTGTGGAAAAGGTGCCTTTGGAGATAGATGCGAATAGGCAACAACGTGCAAGGAGGATAGCATAAAGAAAAAGAGAGAACAAAGGTTGGAAGATACTAAGAGGATGTTGCATGAAGTCCAATGGAAGCTCAAGGCATGCAGACAGTGCAAGCTACACCAATACAGGTTGAAGACTCTGAACCAGCAACAAATGAGGAATAGAGTGAGTAGCCATAGGAAAAAGAACTTGCTCTACAGGATGAACATATAATAGAACAGATGGACATGGAGGTGGTGAATCTAGAATAGGATAAAGATGCCGACCTCATGCCAATAGCAACCAAGGTCACTCCATAGGCTTCACCAACTCCAATAGTAGAGCAAGTCCCAAGTGAGCAAGGGGATACCATTCTCTTTGAGGACCATCCAAGAACAAAGATGTACAACATAAACTTTGATGAGTCGCAGCACAGAGTTGTAAAAGAACATAGAGCACACACCTCAAATGAGCATGCATCACCTATGCACTTGGAAGAATAGGTGATTGTGTCAGATGTACGAAGACATACAACTACCTTAGCCGATGCTACGAAGGCTTATGCCGAAGCCACCAACTCGAGTGTTGGGTTATTTGTAGCAGAAAATGAGTGCATGGCTAAGGAATTGCAAGTGGTTGAGCAGAGAGAGGAGCAATCAACAGGATCTTCCAGAGCAGAGATGAAGATGGACATGCTGAAGTATCAGCTCTTGAGACAGTCATGCGAAGACTGTATGACAGGTTCGTCACCGTGCACAAGGCAGTTGTCCACCTACATGGTCATCAATAGTGTTGCACCAAGATAGTTCGAACGCTTGCAGACATACATCCCACAGTTGATCATGTACAGACATAGACAATGAAGTACAAGGGAGCCCCATTTCACTTGCACAAGATCATGAAGCCACAGGTGGAGTTGGACAAAGCACGCATCCGAATTCAGATCTAAAACTATCATGAACTCTTTTCATTCTTCATTAGTATCGAGGCTTCATATGCACGGTTTTACATGAGTTTGCATGTCGTGGTGAAGAAGTATGGCACCCCGTCGATTGGTATGCTCATCGAGGCCAAAGATAAGAACCAAGTCATACTGGAGCTCGATACGTAATTCCATCAGTTGATGCTCACGACCACCAGTACAGAATTGTAATTCAACATAGATAACATGCATATGTACATCGTTGGTCCGGTCATGCTCAAGGATAAGCTGAGCATGTTATAGGATGAGTTAGACTGAGGTTCCAAATCAGTATGATCAGAATCAATGGAGGCAAGAATTCATTTCCAGAAGGAATTCATCAAAGAGTACATGTACACCATTGCACAATATGAAGCATGGTACCATTTTGTCACCGAGGATCATGAAGAGAAGGTTGATGAGTTTGTCTTTCCACAGTCATTCGAGTCTTAGTGTTGTCTTTTCTGGTTGACTCAAGCCAATTTTGTCCCACATGGGAATATGTGGAAAATGTATCATTTTGTAAACATGATGTAAAGTGAAATTCCAAGTGTCATTAATGGAATACAAATAGTCATATGTAATGTAAAGAGTCATGAGGGTAGTCCAAGAGTCACAAAGGGGAATGTCAAGGGTCACCCCACCTTCGTTATAAATAGAACCTCATAACTCATAGAACGGGCTTTTGAGAGCCAAGATTTTGATAGGAATTGCTTAGAGAGGTCTTGGAGGGTATTTCGATGATCCTTGGCTTCTCCACAGTGCAGAGTGAGGACATCTCTTTGGAGGAGCAGGTGGTGTTGTTTGTAACATTCCACTATTGGGGCTAGTGGCTTTCATGGTTGTATGTATAGATGGAACTTTCACTTTATATAATATAGCAAAGCCAACACATTTCATGCATGTGTTTTATTGTAGTTCAACTATTCTGGTTACTTTAGCAATGTATGTAGTTTTACTTACGCATTGATGTATGGACTATTCAATATGTGATTATATAAATCTTATTGAAGTGTGTTGTTGGTTTAATGCATCACTTTGGATTGTCGACTATTCTTCTTTCCAGTTTGTGATGTCATTCAACTCATGTGTTCCTTTCACACTGCGTACTATTACAGGCTTCTAAGGGTCACACTTCTTTCCCCCCTCTGTGTGTTAGAACCTCCCCATGCATCTCTTTGACTCGCTACAATGTCATACACTTGCTCCTGACAAGGATATATTGTTTACCTCTACGCGTTATCGCAATCAAGGCATAGCTTTATTACCCATTGTTGGGACTCCTACTCCAAATAGTCTGAGGCCTAGTTGGGACTTCTTATCGAGGAGATCCCCTGACATGTTGGTGGGTCCAACACCATCAACATTTCTGGCACTAGAAGGAGGGCCAAATGACAAGCTAAGCTCTCGAAATCTGTTTTGAATCTTCACTCATCTATCATGTCTTATGTTACTCTTCATCCTCTGAGATGTTTGTCTTATGGAGATGACTTTGAAATCCCAGAGGAGTTCTAGAAGACATATGCAGGTGAAGGCTTAACAACTTGGGATAAGCATAGTCTTCCTTTTTCCAATCTATGTGAACACATCGAATCACAAGAGGATTATGTGATCGACACGTTTTTCGCATTCACGCTTCGTGGGCATCCATTGAAATGGCTTAACACACTGGTTGAAATATCTATTTACTCATTTGGTCACCTTGTTTTAGAGTTATTCCATGCTTTCCATAAATTTGGCTATGATGAACTTAATAAAAGAATCAATGATTACGGAAAGCTCTTGATGAATCTGTGGCGTAATTCTAGTATCGTTTTCATAATCTCGCCTACCAATTTTCAGAGGATGAAATTGATTGGGAATTTCTCAAAGGAAGATTATAGTATCTTATTCACATATATGAGAATCCACATATCTTAGAATCATTCAAACCCTTCCTAGCATACTTCATTGTTAGAGCTCTTGAATCCAAGGTGGGCATAGTCACTGTCACAAGGGATTGTCCATCCTCATCTCATCAAACAACTCTGGCCTCACAATTTGAGGTAGGAGAAGGTGTGCATCCATATGTTGAACTGTCACATCCTCCCACCCTACTTGCTCTTGATCTCTGCATAGATTTTGCTGACAAGACTGTTGGTTGTCACGTGGTTTCAGTTCCTCAACCACCATCCTCGCATTTTTTTAATTCTCCAGATTGTACTGCATTTTTTTCTCCTATTCCAGACTCCACACTTGTTGTTCAAAAGGATAAATTTGTAGACGACGTTGGTGTTGTGAAGCCAACTTGCACTATCATTTATGAGAAGTATGTGTGGGAATCTGAAGAAGAACCCATGGTGAAGGATGACCTCCTTCTATCCGCACCTCATCCTCTTTTCCCTAACATCTTTGGTGATTCTTCCATTGTTGATTTTCCATGTGAGAATACATTCCTGGATGTATCTACTTCCAATCATTCACAAAATATATCAGATGTTAGTTTGTGATTACATAACGGAGAGGACACATATATGTTTGCAAATACACTCAATATTTCATCTGTCATTTTCGAAAATGCAGATGGTGAACACTCTTGCTTCCCATAACCCCTCTGTATGATTCATCAGACCATGAGGATGCTGATGAACCCATCGAATTTTTTAATTTTGGTTTTTGTGATCTCTTTTCTCCTTAATTTGGTCACGATGATGATTCATTCACTGTTGGCCTTTTTAAATCACGTGTCTTCGATGATCTACCTGTTGATGAAGTGGAAACCCCACAATATGTCAAGGCACTTCAGCCCAAGCTTATGGTTATGTCAGGGCCTCGTTGTCTTAAGATCAATTCCACTCCAGATCAGAAATTTGTCGAAACACCCAAGGCTCCTCATCACTCACCTGTTTACACTGAAGACCAATCTACTTCACATACTTCAAATAATTCACAACAGCTAGTCCAGAGTCAAACCTTGGGACTCACTAAACATAATTTAGTATAAAATTCCACCCCAAGAATCACTGAATAATCCCCCCGCCAATCATCCATGGCTGAATTAATCCATTTATAGGAAAAACATATTCTTTTATAATAGCATGTCCCTAACTAGCCAAGTGGTACTCACTAGAGCCATGTGGGCCCCAGGGTGCACTTTTCACTTTTCACTTTTCACATGTGATTGCCGTGATATTTTTTCTCCTTCATTCAATCACGATGATGATTCATTCATTGTTTATCTTTCTAAACCACCTATCTTCAATGATTTACATGTTGATGAAGTGTAAACCCCACAAGATGTCAAGGCACTTCAGCCTGAGCTAATGGTTATGTCAGGCCCTTGCTATCTTGAGATCAATTCCACTCCATATCAAAAATCTGTTGAAATACCCAAGGCTCCTCATCACTCACCTGTTTACATTGAAGATCAATCTGATTCACATAATTCACATCCTCCACTTGAATCACATGATCCCATCGCTCATGCAATGGAGGAATCATACACAATGAGCACCCTTGTTAAGCTTAAGTTGTCTTTTTTTCTCATGTTTTCTCATTTGTCACGATCAAAAGAGTGTACATGTTTGTCATCTGCACGTAGTGTGAAGCATGACCATGATACGTCCGCAAAATTCTTGTCTTGTGCCTTTATTCTTTTATTTTCTCTGGATATTTTTAAACTTGGAGTGTGTTGGTCTTCACTATTATATCTTTCATGTTTGCTAGTTTACACTTTTATCATTCTCGTAGACCACACCTTCATCAACATGGGTCAACCAATGCACTAATGGCTACATTAGAAATATCACTTCACGTGAGCCGACCCATGCAATGTTTAGTTTAGGAGTAGGAGTAGTGTTTTATTTCTTATTTTTCTTTGTTTTCATGCTTGCTTTGTTTACTTTGTTTGTGTGGCTTGTTTTCTTGCTTTGTTTTCTTTCTTTTCTTTCTTTTACTTCGGTCCTTTGCTTTCTGTTTGTTTGCTTGTCTTTCACCCATAGTTTTATTTTCGCATGAAACTGTGTGTGGCTCGCGAGACAAGCAAGGTAAAGTACAAAAGGACTTGTACTGCTATCACCACTTGGTTATTTGTTTGCCTCTCTCTTTATGAATTTTTGTCTTCAATCAATGATACCCTGATGGAAAATATGTTCTGTTCAAGTGATTCTTGGTGAGAAAACAATTCTTGCACTTTAACTAGGACCACCTACTCTAATCGGCTATTTTGGGTTAACCCTTGTCAACTCAATCAAGTAGAGTAAGGTGAGGGGGGAAACCTTAACAAGTAGTGTCAGAGGTATACATAGAATATTTCTCTGAAGGGACAACCTCTTCTGCTCTCAATAAGTTGGGATCCTTCTTCCACCTCTAAAATAAATAAGTGCCTATGCACAGTTCTTTGAAAATTCAAAAAATGGATAAGGTGAAAGAAGAGAAAGGCTTCCTGCATAGAGAGGTGATGCAAGTAACTAAACTGAGGTACTCACTAGCCTTGCTGGTAGCAGAGCGATGCTTGTGTCCCTGCGTGACTCTGCCAAGGTATTGTCCAGGCCTGTTGGTAGCAGAGCAACAACATAGATGAAACTAAAGCTCTGACATATGTATTGTTTGTGTACCAATATACCCCTCAACCCCAATCAAAACAATTGACTCCACTTGGCTTGGAATGTGTTCTAACCGGTCAAGAGAAGGGTAAGGGACTATATCTTTAATTCAATCTTAGTTTTGAAACCATGATGATCGAAGAATCAAACAATTCTTCAGGAGGAATTAGACTCGCTTTTCACGAACAAGTTCCATACAGAGAGGTGGAGTTATACCAATGTTTCGCCAATGTTGTACCAGCTACAACCACCCTAAAAATTTTTGCCTTCGCTTCATTTTGGAGTCTCCCTCCTCAAAATCAACTCAACTATCCTACATTGATCAAGTAATTGTGCTTATTTGAGTTCATCTATCATTTCACTACTTGTGTACAACTCACTTGTCCCGTGGGTCAACCACAAGCACGCCCAACACTTGGTTTACATCCTGTCAATCGATTGTCGGGAAAAACTACGAAAATTTGGAGAGCATCTTGTCTTCCTCTCCATAAATGCGCAAAGCAAGCCACGAAACCTTGTTCTGGAAATTGCATAGAGCAGGCCAGCCGACACTGCTCTGGAAATTTGCACAATTTCAGCCAGCTGTACTAGCTCCAAGAATTGCGTAAAAACTGACCCATCTACACTGCCTTCTAGAAATGCGCAAAGCAGCCAGGCCAACTGCATTGTTCTCTGGAATTGCGCAGAACTAGCTAGTTGCAATGCCCTTTGAAAATGCATAGTGCAACCCAACATCAATAGTATGGAAAATTGCATAGAGTTGGCCAGTGAACCAAGGCCCCTCAGTTTAGAAACAACACAAAAGCTCTCCCTCACTAACTGTGCGTCACATGTGCCAGTAGGTTTTCTAGTTCCCTCCAGAACTGCACAATCCTTCTTTGCATGCCAAGAAACTTTTCCCGAAAAAGAAAAAAATGAAAAAGCATCCCTAGATTTTAGGGATCTATTTTTAGTAACAAGAGTTACATGCAAAATTGTTTTAGAAGCTTACTGCCAAGTGTCATTTTTTCCTGGATTTTTGGAACACGTGTCATAAACCCTAATTTCACCAAATCTATTCAAATGATGCCTCAAAGCTCATTCTTCACGGTTGATCTTGGAGCTTTGGCATTCTTGATTCATCTAGGAACCTCCAACACATTCAGCTCAACTTTTCTGGGTAAGTTATTCTTTTCATGCATTTTGCCACTTTTTCTATCGCTTTTTAGTTGTTGGATTGCGTGAGTGTTGTTTCCTCAACTTTAGTGAAAGATCGCTAGAGTTTCAATTTATTTTAGCTTTTATAAGTGTTGTTTCAAGTTTTTCATTACCTTTCCTTAGTGTCGCACGCAAAACATTGTTTCTACACTCACAGTGGTTATTTCGGCAACTTGTTTCATGAGCTTCTTGGTTTGTCAATTGATTAATTTTTTCACTCGCTTGAATCACATTCATGTTTATTTCACTCACATATGCACAAGATTTGCACATACATTTAGTCCTTAGTGATTTTTAGCTGCCTGTCAGCAGGTTTGAGCTACCTTGGCCAAGACCTTGCCTTGCCCATCTTGCACTATGAATTTGTGGGAAGGAAGGCTCTGCTTTGCTCCCAGGAATTGCGTAGATCTTACCTCCCAATAGCTTCCTAGACTATGTTCTATGCAGTGTTAGGAGACAGTACCCCAGTTGGCCCCAGGATTGCACAGTGCACTTTCCCGGGCAACATCCATGCTGACTGAAACTGCGCATTGTGCACTTCCAGTGCTTAGTAGGCCAAGATGGATTGTGATTTGCATAGTTTTAGCAGACAGTCATCTCACTGCAATTCAAGACTGTGCTCTACACAGTTTCAACTGTTAGTCTCCCAACCTCTCCAAGACAAAATTGCACAATTTTCCCAAACAATCAACCAAGTGTGTTGCATGTAAGTCCTCAAGTTGTTTTTGGTTTTCAATTGACATTTTCTTTCCATGAGTGTTGCTCCATCCCCATGTATCATAGGTGTTCATCAATATCTCAGCAATATAGGTAAAATGGCTTCTAAGAGAGCAGGATCAAAAGGCACAGTTGAGAGCAGTACCAGGGACATGGTTGAAAAGGGGTCAATGAGCTTACCCATGTACACATACACACACTTGTTCATTGAGAAGGATATCAAGATAACATGTTAATACAACAACACAATCTTTTTAGGGGGCTTTGAGGAGAATATGGAGGATAGACAAGTTTATGTGAACAGTCATAAATCAAGACTATACAAGGTAGCATGCAGGTTTCTCATGTTTCCATGCATATATGTGATCCATTGTATTGTCTCACAGATTGATCCCAAGACAATGATACTGAGCATTGTTAGTGGAGCAAGGCTTTCTTCCTTCAGGGTGGAGGACTATCTGGAGATATATCATTTTCCATTCCTAGTTAGTAGGATGGATGCAACGTTTTACACTCCCAATGGCAGGATGAACACAAGAGATATCTTGAAGCACTAGGTAAAGGAACCAACAAAGTTTAGGATAACACCCAGCCAGATATACAAGATGAAGACACTAAGGAAGGTATATCAGTTCTTGGTCATCTTCCCATGCCACTTGTATCCCCAAGGGAGTACAAAAACCTTCCCGCAGAGTTGGGTTGCAATGTTATCTGGAAAATGAAGGAAAACCATTCAAATGGTTTGACACGTTAGCTCTCTAGTTGAAAGAGCATATGTCCAATGCTCAGAATCTGCCCAAGTATTGGAAAGAGTTTTTTTTTTGTGTCTGCATACCTGATCAATGCAATCTATGTTCGTCAATAGTTTCTTGCCATGGGTTGGCATCGACACCTTCAGAAATTTCTGTGAACATATACTACAAGTTTCTCTCAGATTGTGTTATGAAACCAGCTCACAAAAAGATAGAAAAGAGTGATCCACACCTTAGAATTCAGCCTCTTCGAGGGGGCAACCTCCTTTACATTACATAAATGAACAATTCTTGGATGATACAAATGACAAAACCTCCTTTCTATATATAGGAGTCTAAGGAGTCACAATATAATCCAGCCGACCTAACAATAATAATATAAAGCCACAAAAATAACAATAGAGGGATTCTATGGGGCACAGAAATAACAATATGGGGGTAATAGGGGCACAACAATATAAATAGGGGGTATAACTACAATAGTAATGGGGTAATCACTAGTATTATAGGGACCCAACATGCCCCTCTCCTTCAAAAAAAGTGTTGTCCTCAACGCTTCAGCAGTTCTGGATACTTCTGCATAAAATTCTCATCCTCCCATGTGGAATCTTCAGCAGATAAGTTCTTCCACTTGATAAGATACTCTAAAATTGATCGATTTCGTAGTTGTCGAGTTCTTGTTTCTATGATTGCTTCAGGTTCCAATATAATTTTTCCTTCCTCGTCAAGTTCTGGCAATATTGTTTGAATTGGGAGCTTGCCACCTATAACCTTCTTTAAACATGAAACATGGAAAACTGGGTGCAATCGAGAAGCTGCAGGAAGCTCCAATTTCTATGCCATAGTACCAATCTTTTCCAACACCTTGTACGAACCATAATACTTTGGTGATAATTTATTATCCTTCTTAGCTTGCTTTAGGGACATTTGCTTATATGGTTGTAGCTGTAGGAATACCCAATCACCTACATCAAAACTTCTTTCACTGCGATGTTGATCTGCCTGTTGTTTCATTCTATTTTGTGCCAACACGAGGTTATCCTTTAAGAGTTGGAGGACTTGTTGCTGATGTTCGATGTGATGTTCCACTGCCTGAACCTTAGAATTTTCTCTTAAATATGATGTGATGGATGGTGGTTGATACCCATAAAGTGCCATAAATGGGGTCATTTTTGTTGCTGTATGGAAGGAAGTGTTATACCACCATTCAGCCATAGGCAACCATTTGACCCATTGTGTCTGTTTATCATATACAAAGCAACGAAGATATCCTTCCAAACATTTGTTTACTATCTCAGTTTGCCCATCAGATTGAGGATGATAAGATGAGCTATGAGCTAACTGAGTCCCAAGACAAGAAAATAATTCTGTCCAAAAATTTCCAGTGAAAATGGGATCTCTGTCACTTACAATAATCTTTGGGTTTCCATGTAGCTTTTGAACTGTTTCCATAAATGCAGTAGAAACTGTACTGGCTTTAAATGGATGTGATAATGCACAAAAGTGTGCATACTTAGTAAGTCTGTCAACTACCACCATGATGACACTCTTTCCCTCAGACTTGGGTAAACCTGTGATAAAATCCATTGAAACCTCCTCCCAACGTTGGCTTGGAATGGATAAAGGTTGTAATAGACCTGGTGTCTTAATTGTTTCAACTTTATTTTGCTGGAAAACCAAACATTCCGCCACAAACTTTTGAATATCTGATTTAAGGCCATCCCAAAAAAATTCCTTCTTAACCCTGTGGTAAGTTTTTAAAAATATTGAGTGCCCTCCTAAGGGAGAAGTGTGCAATTCCATAAGAATCTTTTGTTTTAGCTGGGAATTCTTACAGAGGTATAAGCGATCTTTGTACCATAACGAATCATTTTGCCAGCTAAAAGTATCAGAAGTACTGGAATCTTGTTGTAGCTTTTGAATAAGTGCCCACACTTCTTCGTCGTTCTTCCATTCCTCCCTTGCTTCGTTTATCAAATCTGGTTGGATAATAGAAATGGCACACAACAATGCTTCCACATCCTCATCCTTTCTTGAGAGTGCATCTGCCACCACATTTTGCTTCCCTTTTTTGTAGATGATTTCAAAGTAATAACCCAACATCTTTGTGACCCACTTTTGTTGCTCCTCAGAGGATAATCTTTGTTCTAAAAAGTATTTAAGGCTATCATGATCCATTTTTACCTTGAAGTGTCTTCCCATTAGGTAGGGTCGCCATTTCTTAAGTGCATGGAGTATTGCCAACATTTCCTTCTCATAAATAGCTTTGCTTAAAAACTTTCCCTTGATTGGACGACTTTCAAAAGCAATGGGTCTTTCATCTTGCATTAGAACAGCACCAATTCCATTTCCTGAAGCATCACATTCCACAATAAAGGTTTTTGTGAAGTTCGGCGTAGCTAAGACCGGTGCTTGGCACATTGCCTCTTTAAGATTTTCAAAGGCCTTTGTTGCTTCCGAAGTCCATGAAAATGAATCTTTCTCCAATAATGTTGTTAGAGGTGCTGTTATTCTCCCATAATTCTTAAAAAACTTGCGATAATACCCTGTCAACCCAAGAAATCCTCGCAGATGCTTTATGGATGTGGGGATTTTCCATTCCTTAATGGATTTAATTTTGCTAGGGTCTACCTTAACTCCTTCATGAGATACAATATGACCCAAATATTCCACCTCTTGGACTCCAAAGAAACATTTGGATCTTTTTGCATATAATTGTTTCTCCTCCAATAGTTGTAACACCCTGTCAACATGTTCAACATGATCCTTCCAAGACTTGTTGTAGATTAGTATATCATCAAAAAATACTAACACAAATTTTCTAAGGAATGGTTTGAAAATTGAATTCATCAAACCTTGAAATGTTGAAGGTGCATTGGTAAGGCCAAAAGGCATGACCAAAAATTCATAATGACCCTCATGAGTTCTAAATGCCGTTTTCGGAATGTCTTCAATCTTCATTCTAATTTGATGATATCCCGAACGAAGATCCAACTTGGTGAAGTAAATTGATCCATGCAATTCATCCAGTAATTCATCAATAACAGGAATGGGGAACTTATCTTTAATAGTGAGCTTGTTGAGCTCCCTATAATCTGGACACATGCGCCATGATCCATCCTTCTTGTGCACCAATACTACTGGAGCTGAGAAAGAACTTTGACTCGATTGAATTATACCAGCCTCTAGCATTTCTGCAACCATACGTTCAATTTCACTTTTTTGGACATATGGATATCTGTACGGCCTGATGTTTGGAGGAACACTTCCTGGAATCAGATGAATAGCATGATCATGATCACGCATAGGTGGGAGACCTTTGGGAGTCTCAAATACCTTGGAATGATTGTCCAGGACTTTTTGGAGATCTGGAGAAATAGATGATTCCAATGTGGAAACATCTAGCGAACATAATTGTGCAATTACACCTCTTTGCTCCTTTTTTAGAAGCTTTGTCATGCCATTAGAGCTGATTATCTTTCCTGGTTTCCCTGCAATACCCCTTAATTCAACTTCCTTTCCTTCCACAGAAAATTTCATGAAAAGTTCTTGAAAATTAAAAGCTATTGTACCCAAGGATTGTAGCCATTGGACTCCTAGTACAACATCAGCACCTCCCATTGGAATGGAAAGCATTGGGCTAGTCAATACATATTCTCCCATGGATAGCTTGATATTATGGCACTTTCCAGAACAATTTATTGTTCCTCCATTTGCAATCATCAATTGACACTCTGGTGCTGGATATAGGAAGCAATTCAATTCTTTTGCTACCCTACAATGAATAAAATTGTGGGTGCTTCCTGAATCAATCAACACTATTACCTTTTTCTTCTTGATTTGTCCTTCTATCTTGATGGTTTGAGGAGTGGTAATTCCCGCCAATTCATTACAAGATATGGTCGTATTTATTTGTTCTTCATCTAGGCTTTGTTCCTGGAATATATCCTCTTCTTTTGACCTTTCTTGCTCCTTTTCTTCTTCCTCTTCACAATCTATGTAGAATAATTTCTTCTCAGCACACTTATGACCTTTTGTGTATTTGCTATCACAATTGTAACAAAGCCCTTTTGCTCTTTTTTCTTCCAATTGTTGTGGTGTCAACCTTGTAGGTTGTGGAAGACTATGGGCAACAACACTTCCGTCTTTATAGTTGTGAATGGTATGCTTCCTACTTGCCATAATTTTGCTTTCCATTTTTCTTGCTAACCTGAATGCCTTCTCTAATGAATCAGGTTCCCAAAGGCGCACATCATGTTGGATATTATCCTTTAAAGACCCTATGAACACATCATTCCTATGCTCCTCTGGAATATCTTTTACCCTTATGTTCAATTTTTGGAACTCCTCAATGTGCTCCATTATTGAACCCTTTTGTTTGAGACTTATCAATTGGCTAAAAAATGTGTTGCTTTTTTTATCCTCATAATGCGCTATCAATTCTTCCGTAAAAATTGCCCAAGTGATAAATTGTTTACGAGAACAAAGCCATTGATACCATACAAACTGATTTGGTTCCAAATATAAAGTTCCCATACGTACCTTTTGTGTGTTTTGCATATTATTGAGATCGAAGAATTGCTCCGTCTGTAATATCCATGTGGCGGGATCCTTGCCATAAAACTTCCTCATATCGATTTTTGGAACATGGTGAGTCTTCGATCCAACATTAGAGTCTATGGAATCATGATTAACATTTCTTTTGTTCTCATCATGAGTTTCCTTTACTACCTTTTCACCATTAGTGACCCTTTCTTGTAGCAACTTCTTCAATTCTTCCATGTCTGTCTTCAAATCTATCTTCAAATTTGCCATTGAATCCTCCATATTAGCTTCCATGCCCTTTATCTTAGATTCCACGCCATTTACCTTAGCTTCTGTTAGCTTTTGTGAGTGTGACATTTGTTGCACTTGTTCTTGTAATTTTGATATATCATGTAGCATTTCTTCCTCTTCTTCATGAGTCATGCTAGAGCTTTCAGGTTCCTTACTAGGTTTTTGCATTTTCTTTCCTTAGGGCATCAGTTACCGATAATAATGCTTTACTATGCCCTTTGAATTCCGTTAAACCAAGCTTACACAAAAATTAAAAAAAAAAACTACACACCTTTTTTCACTTTATAGAAGCCTGATATTGAATCTGATGTATCTCTGTAATTTCGAATCATCCAATTCTGAAATTGCTACCTGTAGTAGCCTTCTGTGTCCTCTTTCCAATGCCACAAGTCTGATCCAAATTGGATTCTCCAAGGAAGAGTTATGTGAAATCTCCCACAGTGACTTGCTTTTATACTGGTTCAGTAGATCGAACTTGTACGACGTGCCACGAGTCCCTGTTTCAACCTTTGAATCTGGAACACACATACAAGAAACTAAAGTCCGTCCTCTTTTTGTACCTTCTTACGAAATTTCAATCCGATCCCCAGAGAGAAAGTTATGACGATTTTCCCCAGGTCACCTGTTTTTAATGTAATTCAGGAGTCTGCAAAAAGACCAACTTCCTCAAATCATATCTCCGCAAATATCGTGCGAAACACTCTGAAATTCGGACCCAAGGTTCAGCGCGATTTCTTCTCAAATGGGTTTTTTTGCGACTTCTGAAACGTCACAGAAAAAAAGTTATAGCGAAAATGCCACGATGACCTGTTTGGAGCAGCGAAACCCTATAATCCAAAGCTCTGATACCAAATGTTATGAAACCAGCTCACAAAAAGATAGAAAAGAGAGATCCACGCCTTAGAATTCAGCCTCTTCGAGGGGGCAACCTCCTTTACATTACATAAATGAACAATTCTTGGATGATACAAATGACAAAACCTCCTTTATATATATAGGAGTCTAAGGAGTCACAATATAATCCAGCCGACCTAACAATAATAATATAAAGCCACAAGAATAACAATAGAGGGATTCTATGGGGCACAGAAATAACAATATGGGGGTAATAGGGGCACAACAATATAAATAGGGGGTATAACTACAATAGTAATGGGGTAATCACTAGTATTATAGGGATCCAAAAGATTGCATCTACCGAGGATTCATGGCTAGGATATGTGACCATTTCATCGCCCCTTTGTACATGATGATCTTTGAACATGATCCATGTTACACAATATTTTTTCACTCTCCCCGTACTCCTCATTCCATGATCCTGGAGGACCTCTATAGTGAACCCTACATTGCTTTCCCATCATGAAGAAACTCCCATTATGTCCCTCTTCATGAGTAGAACAATTCCCTTTTTCATTATTTCCTAAGAATCTTCCTTTTACTCCAGTTTACAAGACCGATGCTAATGACCCATTTCCTTCTCGCACCAATTTGGAGAGATTAAAACCAGGACTATTGTTTTACGATGCTAGTGATCCTTTTGTCAGTCGTGCCGATCCTCTTTTGGCAAGTTTTTTAAATATGGAATCGAAGCTTCTAGGTCTAGAAGCTTTGTAACGAAAGTCTGGTAAATGGTTGGGCTGGATGGAGCTGAGGAAGTCAGTTTGGGCTCCTTTCCCCTATTAGGATGGAACAAAGCCAAGAGATAAGGCCTTATTCCATGATAAGAGGAACCATGTCCCCTCCATCCAAGCTATATAAACCCCTCCTTTTACAAGCTAAACTAGTTTCAGTCTTAGTATTTTTGGAGCTTGAATAATCAACAAGAAATCTATAGCTTGTAGCTCTCTAGTTTACGTTTGTGGAGGGAGAATAGTGTCTTTGGTTTAGTTTGAGACTAAAGGGAAGAAGCCTTAAAACTTCCATTGTTGGGGCTATCCATGAGATTCTAGTAGAAGTGTGGGAACCCAAATACGTCAAAAGAGACCAGCAATGTCAAGGCATTAGTTGTAATCTCTTTATAAACTTATATGAATACAATTATTGATTGATTTCCTACATTAAAGAGTTATCTTACATTTGATGGCTTAATGTTCCTTGACTGGTTAAGTAGGCTGAATGCAATTTGTGTGTTATCACATTTGTGTTGTTGTTTGTTTTCTTGTTTCAGGTATTCGAAGGAAGGAAACGAAAGGTATCTGGAGTAAGGAAGCAGGATCATCACCAAGCATAATAGCGTTCTAAGAGGTAAGCCGTCTTAGTTGATTCTAGCTTAAGGAAGCTTTCACTAGATTGTTTGTTTATGGCTAGACCTGCTCTCTCGGGCTAGAGGAATTGTCTTTATCTGCATTGAGAATTTACCTGCACCACAAATCAGAAACTCCACTAGGGAGCCAATCCTTCTGTTTGATTGATTTTCATTTTATGGTTTTGTGTGAACTTTACTAGTATCACCATTTCCCTTTAATTTTCTCTGTTTTTCCTGGTTTATTGCTTTGAGTCTGAAATTTACAGTGGCAAGTCTAGTTTTAGCCTTTGAAATTTTTTATTCCTTGAATTCTCAGTTAGCGTGTTTATTTTTCTGAAAATCGCGTCGATCAACACGAGTTTCTCTAAACCAGTTGTGCTGACCCCCTTGTGGTGCTTGTTGTCAAGTAGGAAGTCGCACCTATTCCTGTAGGTGAATATCAGGGTTTCCCCTAGATCATAACCAATGTGACTTGCCCTCTTAATTTTTGCCTCTTAGCTTGTTTTGCCTGTGTTCTCCCTGACTGGAAAGCTTCATTAGCTTGGTATATGTGCTCGTTTGGTTTGCCTTTTCTTTACTTGGTTTCTTGTGTCCTTGGATGGTTTGTGGCCCTAGCGCATCTAGGTCATCATCCATTCAATTGTTTGTGTTCTTAGCAAGTCCAGTTGTTGGTTAAGTTGCTCCTTGCATTTCGCTTTTAGTCCTTTTATTGTTTTTATTTCCATTAAACAAGTTTGAAAAGTTTCGTTTGTTGATTAAGCATCTCTTTTCGGGCATAGATTACATTTCTCATCTTGTTCTTGTTTGATTCATTGCATCATTAGTTTGGAAGAAATTCTCTTTTGTGCTTTGCATTTTCTTGAGGTTGATTGTTTTGAAAAAAATTCATTGAAGTGTTTTTGAAAGATTTGTTTTATCATTTCGTTGAAAAATACATAATTCTACTTTGCTGAATCAATATGTTACATTAGCTAGCATCATTGAAGACTAGAGTTGCATCATCATTTGCATTGGAAAAGAAATGAATTCTCTTTACTATTGAAAGGACTACTTGAAGTGTGTTTGATAGGAAAGATAGGAATTGGAAAGAGTTTTTCATCATTTTGTTTCCAAAAAGTATAGTGAAAAAGTCATTTTTCTTTCAATTGCTTATTTTTTGCATTGATTTTGTTTTCTACTATGACTAGTGTAAACAATTCATCGAATTGAAAGGGTCTTCTCTCATTTAGCTGCATATAGGCATTTTTCAAGTCACATCGATAAGGCCTAAAAATCGAAACATAATTTCAAGGTAAAATTTAAAATGTATTTAATTAACCTAAGGCGCATTTGAAACCTAACGATCACATTTAGAAGGTCTAGGCTAGAGACATGTTCCGATGTATTTAAACCTATTAGTTGTCATTCGCTTCAGCACTACACATCGCTAGTACAGACTTGTGCTCCCCGTACCGTCGTGTATATAAAGGGAGACCCCACTAGGTTGCAATCCTTTATCCATAGGAAGTCGATTCTGCCACCCTGTGAATGTGATACACTGAACACGGCATTTAGGGAGATTGTCCGCCCATACTTCTCGGTTCACCAGGAGGTATTCTTCAGTTCACGTTTACCTGGTAATCCTTTTTGCCTAGATTATCCTGAGCAGTCATTTTGATCTTTTTGACTCCCTAAATATTAAAGATCACGAAGCGCTTGTTCTTTCGAGCTCGTTTCAACCCGAAAGTGATAGAGTCACCGTTTCTTTTTTCTTGACTCTTAAAACATGAAAAAGCACCAATTCGTTTTTGTGTATTAAAAAATTGTTGCCCACGATCATATAACATTCCTCTTATTTTTTTTCCAAACCATATCATGAGTATACCTTTAAATACATTTTAAAAACCTTGGAATTAATCTCTCTCTTCTTGTTAATTGAGACAAAGTCATCGTGGTTGAACCATCAAGTTCGCCTAGTTCATCTTCCTCTCCTTTGTTTGAAAGATCGTCTAAGGAGCCTTTTCCTGAATTTCGTAGTCACTTGAGGACCAAGGTGTTGAAATTAGAATTGTTCTAAGAATTCAACCTTTTTCATCTCGTCCTCCTCCTCCTCCCTCAGATACTGGGTCACTTTCTGACATTGGCCTGGAATCTCTAGATAATCCTATCTAGACTCCTGAGAGTCTGTCGACTTTGGAAGGTCAGCTAGGACTAGTTGTTTATCCTCTGAATCCTTTGTTCCATCCTGTTATGATATCATCGCATCATCTGTACAGTTCGTACGATCAACCGAGTATTCCTTTGGAATTATCCCCTCGAACATCTTCGATTGTCCGTCATCGTTTGTTTCCACCCATGGAATCAGAAGGTGAAATCCCAATCTCCTCTCCGGGTCACTCGAAGGTTTCCACTCCACACACTGTCGATGAGCAGGAATATCCTTTCCCTCCTTAAGGTTTCCCTTACACAGGAATAATTTCGACCAGTGTTCATCCTGAGTTACCGCATAATTACGTGACTTTAGCTCAGTTGATTTTAGGTACGCTTAGTGCCTCATCGCTATATCATATCCCTATCTAGTCTTCTGGCTCTATGCCTACCTCAGGTACGTTCATTTAGAATTCAACCTCCCAGCCAATTGTGCATTCTGTAGTTACTTCAATTCCTATTCAACCCACCATTCTGAATCCTCTTGTTTCATCGGTCCAAGTAACCCGTCCGATTCAATCGACAGCCTCGAGTCATGTCTCTGTCATTTCTTCAACCCCTCCAGTAAGTGGACAAGCTGTGCCACCGCCTGGGGGGGAATATGAATGTTTATATGATGTATGGAACAACTAATGTGAGTGGCTCACAAACTCAAATGGTGGGATGAACATGCCCTCTTCTGGTGCCATTCCAAACCCTGTTGGTCCTACTAGATCGAGTAATGTCCAATACAAATAGTCAAACCCTGTTGATCTGTTTGGGTCAAGTAACGTCCAGTACCAGTTGCCCTATGTGGATCAAGTTCAGTATCAACCTCCTTATGTTCCATAGGGTTCACAAGTGATGGTTAATCTGCCTTACATCCCTGAGCTTAGACCTTATGTTCAGCCTAGTACGTCTACCGTGCCTAGTGGATATGGCCAGATACAGTTTGGGAACATTCAAGGTGTCACTCTGGGAACTTTTCAAATACCCTTGCAGCAATAAGGATAGATTCTACAATAGCAAGGGAAACCTTCATTGCAGCAAGGGTCATCCATGCAGTAGCAAGGGAAACCTTCGTTGCAGTAAGGGCCATCCATGCAGCAGCAAGGGCAGATAGTGCTGCAGCAAGGACAAACGCAACAACCGCAGGGGCAACCCTTCAAATTTTTGCAGCAAACCGTGCAGTCCCAAATGCAGTATGTTCAACAATCCTCCTAGAATATGTCCTCGCAAGTTCAACCTCTACAGCTGCAAGGACAGCCTTTACAGCTGCAAGGTCATCCCTTGCAAGAACAAGGTCAACCCAGGCAACAACAAC
This sequence comes from Pinus tabuliformis, assembly GCA_031772625.1. Taxonomy (NCBI): domain Eukaryota; kingdom Viridiplantae; phylum Streptophyta; class Pinopsida; order Pinales; family Pinaceae; genus Pinus; species Pinus tabuliformis. The sequence goes on along the minus strand of CM062814.1, from coordinate 584,784,273 downwards.
CCTTATACTCATATCAACAGGGTTAACCTTTGCAAGGGCAGGGTCAGGGTCAAGTCGTGTAGCAACAGGCCCAAAATCCTTATGTCCAAGGACAACAGGTTTAGAATCCTTTTGTTGAAGGGCAGTAGGTCCAAAATCCTTATGTCTAAGGGAAAAATCCTTATCTCCAAGGGAAACAGGTCCAAAATCCTTATGTCCAAGGGCAGTAGTTTTAAAACCCTTATGCCCAGGGGCATCAAATGCAAAATACATATGTCCAAGGTTAATAGGCTCAACAACCTTTTAACCTGTATGTTGCTTATCAACAGCCTATGGCTGGATAGTTTCAAGGTTTTCAATGTTAGAATCCTCCCTATGGGCAAGGTAACCTACAGTGGGGGCAAAATCAAATGCCATATGGACAAAACCCTCCACTATGGGGACATAATCCTTACTAGCAGGGATGGGTTCCGCCAGCTGGGCCCGCTTATCAGCCTCAAATGCCTTTAAATATCTAATTGTCATTCTTGGCTACATTGGAGTTTCCATATGTGTTTAGGCTCACGAATGACCCGATTCTTCATTCACCATACTAGCCTCCAGTTCCATTCTTCATTGAACGAAAAGCGAAAGAGGATCCACAAGCCCATGTGATGACATATCACCTATGGTGCTCCTCGAATTCCTACATTGATGATTCTATTTGTCTTCGGATTTTCCAACGAACTCTCACCAATGCTATAACCAAGTGGTATATCGAGCTACCTCAAAATACCTATCATGACTTTAACACTCTCACCATGGCCTTTCTCACACATTTCCAGTTGTCGGTTCACTATGAAACTGGAACCCATATGCTAACGTCGCTCAAGCAAGACACATCGATCCACATCTCTGATCACATCCATGAATGGAGACGTTGGTGTTGCCTGATCAAGTTCGATATTGCTAATCAGTTGTTGACCAAATGCTTCACCAAATAATTCGTCATCAAAATTGTTTAGGACATTACTATGGGTGGATGCATCACTGAGGAACAAGCCATCGCACATGCCTAGTTTCTAGACCTTGTCTATTTACAATCTGGCACGTTATACGATATGCTAGCCGATGCACCTAGACCATCGTCTGATCTGGCGACATCCAAGTCTCTGGATACACCTCCTGTTGACGAGGTAATTGGTTCAGTGACTCAGACCCTTGCAAAATATTCTTCTAAACATAAGTCGGTCTCCAACACTGCTTCCAATGATTCCTCTCACAATTCACCTGGCCCTGGTAAAACCTCAGAGGTTCACATTGTCCAGACTACCACAGTGGAAAAATCCTCTAAAGGTGAGAAGAAAGGCAAAGGCAAGGGTAAAGCTAATGCCCCCAAACATGGCCCTCCTAAGTCATCTACTAGTGATGCTTCTCAATAGAAGCCCAAATATCCATGCCTCATCTGTGAGGAGGATCAGTATACTAAGGATTGTCGTCGACGATCCGAAGTTAGTCATTTTCTCAAAGGGACCCCAGCTGTCCTGAAAGAGCCTTTTCCATCCCAACAAACCCAAACGGTAGACCAGCCTCAGTCATCTGCTTCCTCAAGTTCACAAGTGTTCATGATGAGTACACTGATCAATGTGGCTATCAGGTCAAAAGATTATCAAAATCCTACCCCGATAGCAGGGAAAGAGAAATAAGGTACCCCTTCTTTTTCTACCCCATCAAGTTTTGGTCCTCTCCATATAGAGAGACCTAGTCCTAATCCCGCCATTCGACCACCTTCTCGAGGTGTGCTACAAAATTCCTTGTACAATCCAAATGCTTGACGTGCTCATCATTATAACATTATTGAATATTTGGCTCAAGTGCCATCAGCTATGTCTGCTCTTGTGATCCTTCAAAGATGTCCTTCCTAGCAAAAATCATTATTGTCGGCTATTTGGGGTATTGATCCAACTGACTCTAATCTCATTTGTTTTGATCCAGAAAACCACATTCCAAGTTTACCTCATCAGCTTACCTTTCTCATTCAGGTGATCATAAATGAGAAAACCATCCATAGGATTGTCATCGATGAAGGTGCTTCTACCTGCATCATGTCTGTCACTTGTTGGAAGGAAATTGGTTCTCATACTCTGAATCAGTCCCCTAACACTTTGGAAGCTTTTGACAGATGTGATTTGTGACCATTCAATGTTCTTCCTAACCTTGCCATTACTTTGAAGGCAAGACAGTACACATTGAAGTAGAGATCGTTGACACTAATCTTAACTACAATCTTCTACTTGAACGGAGTTAGACCCATTCCATGCATGTTGTAGCCTCCTCCCTTTTCCGTATGATTCATTTTCCCAATCAAGGGAAGATAGTCACAGTCGACCAACTGTCCTTTGCCTCTTCCTCCTCGGATGGCAATGTTCCTTATGTCAAGCACACCAGTGCTCCTTATGAGAGTGTGGGGGCAGGACTCTTTAAAGATCTTGCCTTGATGGGTATTTTTCCACTCCCACCTCCTCATGTTGCCTCTGTCAACATGATCTCGGTCAAGTCTGATCCTTGGGTCATTCCCTCACCAGATCTTATTGATACATGGGGCAAGGTTATGCCATTAAGTCCTGCCAAAATTAATTATGTGGAGATTGTTTTGGCCTCAACTTTAGTTTCCTCTGATTATCCTGTTTCGATAACATCTCTCGATGCGCATTCTCAATCCCCGTGGCTTGGTTCTTTGGAATCTCCCAATCCCTTAGCCAATACTTTTCTTTTTGACGAGAGTATCATGGAAGTTATGTCTCTGGAGGAAGTACCTTTGAATGAAACTCATCATCATTCCTCGTTCTTGCCTGACCTGACGGTCATGTCTACCTATCTTGAGAAGTTATCTTCTAAGTTCCCGACCCAACCATTTTAGACGCCGATCATGACTCATGAAGTTTGGTCAGAAGGGAACATGGGTAACATTACCCAAACAATGCCTATTGATATTTCTGTCAAGCCTGTTGTCATTGAAAATGTCCATATCAAGGTAACTTGTTCTCCATATGAGTTCAAGCTCTATACTTGTCTGTTCCAAGAGTTCCGAGATGTTTTTGCGCAGTCATATGAATAAATGTCTAGCATTGACCCATGTATATTCATGCACAAAATTCCGACTTACCCTCATGCGAAACCTGTTCGCCAAAGGCTTCGTCCAATGCACCCTAGAAAAGCAGTCGCCATTAAGGGTGAAGTTGAAAAACTTCTTAAAGATGGATTTATTTATCCAATCCCTCTTACAGATTAGGTTTTGAATATTATATCGATGACAAAGAAATGAGGCATTATTCATGTTTGTGTCGATTACCGTGATCTCAATCGTGCTTGTCCAAAAGATAATTACCCCACTCCCTTCATTAACCAGATCATTGATGAATGTGATGGGAGTGAAATCTTTTCCTTTATGGATGGTTTTTCTGGTTACAACTAGATAAACATTGCACTTGCTAATCAAGATAAGGCAACCTTTATCTATCCGTGGGGGACCTTCGCTTATAAAAAGCTCCCTTTTTGCCTTAAGAATGTTGGGGCCACATTTCAAAGAGTGATGCCTTATGCATTCCACGACATTTAAAACATCATTCAACCTTACTTGGATGATCTTCCTGCTCATTCTCGTAAGTGCCATGATCATCCTGGTCATCTCCAACAAATTTTTCTTCGATGTAGACACCACAACATTCGGATGAATCCGCATAAGTGTGTTTTTTGTGTCGAATCTGAATGACTCCTCGGCTTTATCATTTTGAAAGAAGGCATTCACCTTGATCCTCTTAAAGTCGAGGTTATTGTTAATTTACTCCCTCCATATTCGTTACACCAACTGTAGGGTATGTAGGGAAAAGAAAATTTCCTCCATCGTTTTGTACCGAACTATGTTGAACTAGCTTCAGGGTTCACTTGGTTGCTCAAGCAAGGAATCCCATTTATTTTGGATGAGGCTACCCAAAAGTCTTTCGATGACCTAAAAGCTATCCTCATAAATGCTCCTTTGCTGCACCCTCCGAACTATCATCATGATTACTTCCTTCATCTAGTTGCAACCTCTAGCACCATTGCTATGGTGATGGTACAAGATGATGACGAAGGCAATGAACATGTTATTTACTACCTCAATCAAAATCTCCCTGACAACGAGATGCGTTATGCTCACATAAGGAAGTTGGCTTTGGCTATCGTACATGTTGTTAATCTCTTTCAACATTACATTCTCCTCTGCATTACCACTGTGATTTCCGTATGCAACCCCATGACCTACATCCTGACTCGTTAGTTGTCGAGGGGCAAGTATTCTAAGTAGATTTTTATCCTCCAAGAATTTTACTTGGTGTTCACTACTACCAAATTTAAGAAATAACTAGTCTTTACTGAGTTGATTTGCTCCCTTCCATTTGCTTCTCTTCCTGTTGGTGCTGATGAGCAGCTCTCGGACGAGACTCTTTTCCTGATTAGCACTCTCAACCCTTTGTATGGTGATATCATCATGTGTCTCCAAACATCCACCTTTTGTTTTGCATTGACCAAGGATGATTGATGACACATTTGGCATCAATCCCAGCCTTACCGTATCATTCTAGATACTTTATAAAGCGTTGGTGTTGATTCAATTCTTCGCCGATGTCTAACTCTCGAGGAGGCTAAGAGAGTCTTGAATGACTGCCATTCTGGCGCATGTGGTGGTCATCTGTCTGGATATGCTACTGCTCAAAGGATACTCCGCACTGGTTATTTTTGGCCCTCCATCTTCAACGATTGCATCCTTGTTGTTCGCAAATGCCATGAGTGCCAAATTTATCAGCGGAAAATGCGCACCCCACCCACTCACCTACACCTCGTTATTAGCATTGGTCCTTTTTCCAAATGGATCATTAACTATATGACATGTAACCCTCGTTCGACCGAGGGGCATGGTTATATTATCGTTTTCGTGGATTACTTCACCAAATGGACCCAAGCGATGCCTACATACTGCGGATGGTAAAACGCGGCTCAATTTCTATTCAATCACATTATTTCCAGGTTCGGAGTGCCTCAGGCCATTGTCATCGACCATGGCTCCCATTTTCGAGATTACATGATGGCTTAGCTAACTTCTACATTGGGCTTGTGCCACGATGGCTCAACCCTGTATTAACCTCAGGCCAACGGCCAAGTTGAAGTTGTGAACAAAGCCTTGGTTATGATGCTTCTGCGCACCATCGAGATGCACAAGTCAAGTTGGCATCTCATGCTCTTTTCAGCTTTGTGGGCTTACCGAACTTGTAGTATACCTAGGGGGGATAATATGAGGTACAAAGGGAGGTACCCAAGGGAATAATGTAATAATGGGATGGGCCATAGTAATAAATAAGGTGGTTGACCCGTATCATGTAAGGGACCACAAGTAGTTGGTAATAATGTAATGGGCCCATGGTATTAGATAGATGGTATTGAGGGAACCATGGTAATGACCCATGGTATTGTATGTATGAGGTCTATATAGAGGCTAGAGACTTCCCATTGAGATATGTCAAGGGTTATTATATGAACAGACATATGGCTTGTGTTTTGTTCTCCTTCCTTAAGGAGTGAATGTATGGTGTTTCCCTACCTTAAGGGTTTGAATCAATAAAGAAGCATTTCTATCTATTTCTATCTGTTATTTCTTGCGTTTATTTCTATTATCATATATTTTTGGGTTAACCACCTTATTTATTACTATGGCCCATCCCATTATTACATTATTCCCTTGGGTATCTCCCTTTGTACCCCATATTATCCCCCCTAGGTATACTACAGAACCTCGACCAAGGACGTAATTGGATTCACACCGTTCTAGCTAGTCTATGGTCTGGAAGTAACTTTACCGATTGAATGTGAAATTCCCTAACTCAAGCTGGCTGTCAAACTTCTCCCTGAGAACTTACCTTAGGAAGAGCGCCTCTTTTATTTAGAATGACTGGATGACACTCGCCGTCTTGCTGCTTTGGTCATCAAAGCGTAGAAAAAGCGGGTCAAGTCCTGTTTTTCAGTCAACCTCTCCTCGGGTTTTTCTGAGGGCGATTTGGTTTTACTGTATGATCAAGCTAATGATAAGTTGGGGGCAAGTAAGTTAGAATCCATGTGCCATGGGACCTACATTGTTAAACGCGTATTAAATAAAGGGGCCTATGAGCTGATTGATTATGAGGGCAATCCCTTAGATAAGCCCCGTAATGGGCTTTATCTCAAAAAGTACTATGCCTAGGTCATATTGCATGCCTGCTTTTGTACAATAGTTTGTTATTCATTTTTGTACAGTGTGGTTTGGTGTGTTTTTTTTCAAGCAGATTTCCTGCTTATTATGTCTTCGCCTGCTTTGCAGATGTCTATGACACCTCACATTGGTTTCGCTGATGGTGCTTGTCGTAGTACCTGGAATCTATCATCCACGGTGTGGGCCATTTATGAACCCCATGGTGAGTTGATTGATCTTCAAGGTATTTTTTTAGGTCGAACAATTAATAACATTGTTGAGTATAGTGCAGTTATTGAATTGTTGTCAGAAGCCATTGCTCTTAACATTCAGGAATTGGTTGTCAACCTTGATTCACAACTTGTTGTTCTTCAACTCAACAGGAAATATTTTGTCAGAAACCCTCAGATATTGAGAATGTATTTGTATATTCGTCCATTGGAGAGAAATTTTGATTACATTACATATCATCATATTCCTAGGCATATGAATACAATGACAGATGCATTAGCTAATTATGTGTTGGATAGACATTTGCGAACCTTGTGAAAAAAAAAACAAAACATTTGTACCATAGTAAGCAAGGAAATATAGGATATATATATGTCGATAATGTTTGAGTGTCATACATAAAAACCCCAAAAAATAATATATGTGTTCAAATACATCTATGGCTCACAGGCCTCAAAACTGTAAAATTCTAAATATATGGACTACTCGGCTTTGTGCTCATTATAGCACGTAACTGCTCACACTACACGAGTCAGTAGCTAGCGGATCCAGTTTAATACCCCCACTATGTTTCGCTGATACTGGCGTGGGATGTCACCCACCCAGGTATACTCCGGGATACCTCTAGTCAATCCCTCGAGGATCCACGTGATTTCCTCCTCATTATCACTTCCTTCCTGATAAGGAGCGATATCAAATTGTCGAGCAATGCACCTAGCAATCGGGGACATCCCAGTAGGTCGATATGGTCCCAAATCTGCATTTACAAAATCAAAATTTCATGAATGCATGTATTTCAAAAACAATAAAAAATCAAAATTTAAAATTGTTTTTACCTCCATCATCATAATCTTCTCCCTCTGGGAGTGGCATATCTGGATCGTCGCGGAAGTCGGTACCGCTATAGGGCCAATCCTCTACTACAATTAGCTGATGTCGTAGCCATGAAAAGAAGGCGGGATTATATGACATATCTTGGCCCACGGTGATTCTAGGCATCAGTGCACTCCAACGGACTGTCCGTGGGTCTCGTGGAAATGGCGGATTCACCTCAATTAGCTGGTAGTGAAATAGTGGGATCCGCTCCAAAAAGAAGGTCACTAGAATAGAACCATATCTGAACTGCTTCGAGTTTCCTACCTTGGCATTGGATAGCTGACACTTCATGTTTACCTTCATGGCTTCCGCCCAGTTGAAGATGGTTGGTGTCGTACAGTGTATAACATATTGAAACTTGGCCTTGTTGGACTCATGTTATGCCTAAGCCCCAACCACTCTATTTATGGTCAAAAGCAACACTTTCAGCACAAGATCCCAAACAATCATGATCTCTATCTTGCCACTCTTTTATTTCATTGCTTATGGGCAATGTTCTGCAAGGAACATGTTCACACATTCCCCAATAGGCGTAGACCCATACATATTGATTGATTCCCCTCTCCGGGATAATCCAATGATGAAATAGATGCCAGAAGTTTCCAATTCCAGTTCTTGGTCCGGGATCATAAAAACTTCTCGATTGACATCTCAAATACTAATCAAGTACTGCAGCAACTCGGGTTGAGCCTGAAGACCTGGCGTGAGGAATAATTTTAGGAGCCCACATATCTTCAGGGCATTTAAACAATTTGAGTCTGTCAATGCCCGTGAATCAATTTCCTCGTGCTCACGTTCCTTCAAATCAACCATTTTTCTCTGTGTTTTTCCTGCAAAAACCATAAAATCAAGTCAACAATCATCCTTAGCTAAAGAAATTTGGATTAAAACGAAGAAATTTGGGAAAAAAATTCAAATTTTTCTGTCCACGGTGCCAACGCGTCTGTTTTAAAAATAGTAATGCTGACGATGCGCTTGATAGAGGTAATAACCCTCGATCGGCACGATTCCATGCTCGGAAATCACGCTAACCGAGGGTGAACTTTTTTGTTAAATCCTCCTCAAGAAATACAAAAAATAGTTAAAAACGGGAAAAACAAGCACAAAAATGAAACTAAGGGTCTCAACTCTTACCTGCAATTAACGGATCGTCGAATGGCCTCCTAGATCTGCCGCAATCTACTCTTGAAAATCTAGGGCACAAATGGGTGAAAAGTTCTCCACACAAGGTAAAAAGGTAAAATGGTAAAAATTATTTACTTTTTCCCCTTTTTTATTCATTTTTCATGAAATATTAGGGTTTTCAAGGCATTTTTAATCTATTTTTACCTTAGAAATTGGATAATGCACTTACATTTTGTGCAGCAATAGGTGATAGATTCCTGATGATGGTACTGGAGTCGCGTTTAAGCTCTTTTCTCAACTCATAAAACTCAAATGAAAAGATTACAGAGTATTTTTCCCTTTTTGACTCATTAAAGAGAATAAAAACGAAGGGTCCGCTTTCAAGCTCTTTTTCGACTCTTTAATATTGTTGAGCTCTTGTTGTTTTGAACTCGTTAAAGGTTGTGAAACGTCGTTTACCCAATATTCGTTTACCCTTTTTCTGCCTGGGCTAAACTATTTACGAAAAAGGTACTCCTTGACTGAAATGGTCAAGTGGTTCTCTCAAGTATCGTTTTCTACCTTTTTGGGCTCGAGAGACACAAATGTACGAAAAGGGACCATGTGGAGTTTTATTTTTCGTGTCTTTTTCAAATTCTCTAAACATGAAAAAGATACCGAGTTACACCTTTGTCGGACTCATTGAAACATTAAATGACATCAAATTCTTCACCATGATGGAAATGAGCTTCTCCTTCCTGTCAGGCGGAAAGAGTCGATTGTGCGGACACAACCAACCTCCCTAGGAGCCTAAGACTCTCTAGTGACAAACAAGACAAACAAGAGCAATCCTTCTCTAAACATGCATTTACTATATAAGAAATCAAGTGTTTAGATCCTACCTGTAGTCCAACGCTGTTGTAGCAGTCCAGCTCCGCTGATCCGGATGAGCTCCTCCTTCACTTTGAAACCTGCATCCACTAACAATCAAACGATTAAATAGCACTTGATAATCTCATAAAATAAAACATATTTAACACATAGACCAAGGAGTACATGAAACAACTCATAAATAACAAGTTATTGAGAAGAATGGACTCATTTGCATTAATAGGAAACAAAAGGAACAATTACAACCTGAGCCTTGGTGTTGTGCAAGTCCCTCCCAGGGTCCATCAAGAGTTCTCCTTTACTTTGAAAAAGCTCACCCACTTCCAAATAGAACAAGCAAAGATGGCAATCTCTCCTCACAAGCTTCTAAATGGGAGTCCTAATTCCTGCAACATCTACCCTTAGAAATGTTTAGCTTCCAACCTCCCCTCCTTCTGGCCCAATGCCTGTATTTATAGTGCTCAAGAGGAAGTTAATCAGGTCCACCATCAATGGGATAATCCCCTCTTTGGATGGGATAGCTCCATTATTGATGGGATAAGTTCCTCTTTGGTAGGGGTACATGAACCATCTGGAGGCGCTCAATACACGTCGAACAACCTTCTAGAATGCTCTAGAAATGACCACAAGTAACTTTTTAAAGATGAAACTTGCGCATTTTGACCTTTACAGGGGACGCACCTACCCCTTTACATACAGAGCGTCCAAGGACGCAGCTTTTGTGAACATTGGGTGCGTACCCGCAGGTAAGGTTGAGAGAACCTGCGTACCCAGAGATAAATACATTTATAAAGACTTTCTCTCTTTTTGGAGTTTGACATGGAGAGCAGAGGCATAAGACTTGCCTGGGATAATCCCCTCTTTGGATGGGATAGCTCCCTTATTGATGGGATAAGTTCCTCTTTGGTAGGGGTACATGAACCATCTAGAGGCGCTCAATACACGTCGAACAACCTTCTAGAATGCTCTAGAAATGACCACAAGTAACTTTTTAAAGATGAAACTTGCGCATTTTGACCTTTACAGGGGGACGCACCTGCCCCTTTACATACAGAGCGTCCAAGGACGTAGCTTTTGTGAACATTGGGTGCGTACCCGCAGGTAAGGTTGAGAGAACCTGTGTACCCAGAGATAAATACATTTATAAAGACTTTCTCTCTTTTTGGAGTTTGACATGGAGAGCAGAGGCATAAGACTTGCCTAAGAGGATAGCATGATTGTTGATAGAGCCATACTAACTGTAAATAGCCATGGTGACATTTTTTAGTGTAACAGATTGCCCCCTAAAGTGCGAAGCCTGTAATAGATTAGGGTTTTGTATTATCTAGGAAGGGTGAAGCGCTTTATCATTTCAAGGATTATCTCGTGGAGAGCCTGGTCAGAACCTGCAATTTTCAACACAAAATACATGTATAAGATTATATCATCACTGAGGTAGGCATTCCCATACTCAGATCAAAACTTTAACTAACAGACTAACTACTCTGATATAGGAATGATCTTGCAGTACATCATAATCATAGACTTTTGTAGACACAGTATGGGTGCAGCCATCTGTTTATGATTAGTCTACTTAGATAATGAATACAAAACTCCTCGCAGCCTGGATGGTGGAAACTAGATCCAGGGTCTTCATTTCCGCTTCCCGAATTGGTACGATTCTAGCCATGCGAATAAATGAGTTGATGTTGAACATGGTAGAAACCACTTGATTACCAGTCGATGATGTAAACTGTTAACAAGTGTGAGAGAGACCACCAGTAATGTCAATGGTTCTCAAAGTACCCAGTACAATCCATGAGATGTGAATGAATGAGTTGATGTCGAACATTTCACGGAACCCTTTGATCGAGAGTCAATGATGTAAACTGACGTCAAAGGCGATAAACCTGCCATTGATGCATGCGGATTTCAAGGTACTGACGATTTCTAAGTCATCTCTCTAGATAATGTGTTGATGTCGATAGAAAGCGACCCGTCGCAGGAAAGCCCACAACACGAAATCATTGTTCAAGTTGAAGAAATGTTGTTGTAAGGACTGACTCGGGGATGGTCAAATGGATGACAAGTATTTTGCAGATGAAAGTTTTGTTTGCAGACCTCTTGAACACATAACGACACGACAGATGGCTTGGTGATGAATGACTCAAAGTTAATCCCCGGAACCCAACTAAAGAATTTCAAAGTGGTTTGATCAACTGTGAGGTAAAGGATTCCCCAACCCAGGTGAATGAAAAGTGTCGTGTCCAAGAGTGGTAATAAAGTTTCTTCTGAGACAAAAGATAACAAATAGGCTCATTCTTCTCTCTTTTCCCCCACCATTTCTGGCAAGTACCTCTTTATTTTTTAACAAGCTTGAGGAGGATAACATATGCTTGATTATAAGCTCATCCTTCGGATGAGTCCAACCTAGTTTTGATTCAAACCCTAGGAAGGAGTGGTTCGTTCCTGTCTGTAATTGAACAGGTCCTTTACTGTGAAATTTTAACGAGTCCAGTATAGGAGAAACTCGGCGTTTTTCAATTTTAGAGAGTCTGAAAAACTTAAGAAGACTCCAAGTTGAACTTTTTCGTAGATTTGTGTCCCTCAAGCCCGAAAAAGTATAAAATAATACCTGGGGGAACCGCTTGATCTTGCGACCAAGGAGTACTTTCATGATTAGTGTCTCTGACCTGAAAAGTAAAAAGCGATCAAGGACACGTCGTTTTATTTCCGTATCGAGTTTGAAACGACAAAAACCCGGCAATCTTTTCCTGTCTTTACGGTCAGAAAAGAGCTATAAGGGGACCGTCTTTTAGTTCTGTTTTAACGAGTGTAAAAGAAACGCTCGGCAACCTTTTCATGTTTTAGGAGTCAGAAAAGAGCTTAAAAGATGACTCTGAGGTTTCACTTTTTCGTAAGTTTTAACGAGTTCGAAAAAAATGATAAAAATGTACTCATGGTTTTCACTTTTTCGTAAGGTTTGATGAGTTCGAAAAAATGATAAAAATGTACTCATATGGCCGACTTTCAATTTAATTTACGAGAAGGAAAAGACGGAAAGAACTCGGCATTTTCATTTGTTTTACGAGAATGAAAAATAGCAAAATAATCTCGAGATTTTCATGAGTTTAACGAGTCTTGAAAATAACTGAAATTGACTCGAAATAGGTTTCATTTTTACAAAAGCTTGAAACAGAGAAAAACTATGCTTTCAAAGTAGTTTCATTTTTTCACAAGCTTGAAACAGAGAGAAAACTGTGCTTGATGCCCCCTAAGCGTAACTGCTAGAGCGCATGCCCCCCCGCTTCATTTCATTCAACCAGTTGGATGAAATGAAGGTTTGAGTTACGAGATCATTTGAAAGATTCGACCTAAAACTGTAAGAAAATTATACAAAACACTGAAATAACTAACCTAAACTTAACATTTATGAGATCTATTCAAACTCGCGACTCAAGTAGAGGAGGACTTGTTTCATTTTTTAACGAGCTTGACACAGGAAAAGAACTATGCTCGAATTCGGTTTCATGTTTACGCAAGCTTGAAACGAAAAACTATGCTTGTTATAAGTTCACATGCCCCCAGCATAATGACGCAAAACGAGGTACATGACCCCCAAGCTTCATTGCATTCAATGAGGTGGATGGAATGAAGCTTTACTTTCGAAATCTTAGAAGACTCGGGGGAGTTGTTTCATTTTTTAGTGAGGTTGACACAGGAAAAGAACTACCCTCAAAACCCTTGTTTCATTTTTTAAACGAGCTTGACACAAGATAAGGAACTATGCTCATAACTACTCTACAATCTACCTACTTAACCTACCCTTGTTTCATTTGTGAACGAGCTTGACACAAGACAAGGAACTATGCTCAAAAATTTCGCATGCCCCCAGTTTAATGATGCAAAATGAGGTACATGCCCCCCAGGCTTCATTGCATTCAACTAGATGGATGAAAGGAATGAAGGTTTACTCTCAATATTTAACTTGAAAAGGGAGTTGTTTCATTTTTAAGGAGGTTGACACAAGAAAATAACTATCCTCATACCTGATTCCTTTTTTAACGAGGTTGACTCAGTAACAGGAACTATCCTCAAAACCCTACTTTCTACAATCTACCTACATAACCTAAAATCTACCTGATTCATTTTTTAATGAGGTTGACTTAGTAAAAGAACTATCCTCATACCAGCCTGTTTCATTTTTTAACGAGGTTGATACAGGAAAAAACTATCCTCGTACTCAGTGATTCATTTTTCTAATGAGGTTGACACAGTAAAAGGAACTATCCTCGCTTAACTGATTCATTTTTTAACGAGGTTGATATAGGAAAAAACTATCCTCGTAACAGCCTGTTTCATTTTTTAACGAGGTTGAGACAGGAGAAAACTATCCTCGTAACAGCCTGTTTCATTTTTTAACGAGGTTGAGACAAGAGAAAACTATCCTCGTACACTGATCATGGCTTCCAATTGGAAGAAAGACATGCCAATAGACACACCTTGATCATGGCTTCCAAGAGGTCTTCATCAGAAGGAAGAATACTTCTCTGGAAGGAACACATGTCAAGGGACTCAAAAGGGATAAGAAAATCGTGTTCAAGTAATCCCATAGAGTTTTCCATGTCAATTACTGGATCTAAATCAAAGAAAGATGAGCAAACAGTGAGAGGTTCACTTACATCGGTAACTGAAAACATGGGACCAGTTGCCACATAATTAACCCATGGCAGAGTAGATACCACTTTAAAATCAGGAACATTTAGGGTTGTCATATTATTGGTAGTTGAAACAAGACTAGGGAACTAAAGTTGGTCTACAGTCACAATACTGCCATTGTGAGGGAAAGACATCACGCGAAAGAGTGTCGATACGACAGCTTTCATTGCATAAACATAGTCTCGTCCAAGGAGTAAATTGAAATCCAAGGGACCTCTAACTACCATAAGATCAATACAGACAGTTTTACCTTCCAAGGTAATAGAAAACTTAGGAAGGATCCATAAAGGTTCACTAATGGTTCTGTTAAAAGCTTTCAGATTCTGCGTAATAGGCGCAAGCTGAGGGGAACCCAAAGCTTTCCAAACAGTTGAGGATAAAATACTAACAGAAGCACCTTCATCTACCTGAGTACGATGTATGTCCCTACCACCAGACTTGACAATGATTTGGAAAGGGATGGAGGAAGGAAGACGAGGTTCTGTCAGTCTATTCCAATCAAAGGAAAAGACCTCAGTGCTTGGAAGGGGTTCTGTAGAAATAGGTGAAATGCCCCCCCGGCATAGAAGAATCTGATGTAACAAGAAGAACCTGAGCGGTATGAAGTTCACTCTCTACAGGGAAAGTGGGATCGACTCTTTGTGAAATTGAATCGACCACTTGATCAACTAATGGATCATCAACCTGAGTGACATGAGTTTCACTCTTCAATGGGAGAGTGTGATCGACTGTACTTGAATTTAGATCAATCACTCCGTCAGTTGACGATAGGTTGGGAGAAAGTTTACGGTAACCAGTTGGAAATTCTTGCTGTGGAACGGTAAGGTTTTCCAACAATGTTGAGGCTTTATCCATGTGAGGGCAAATGTGAGTTTGATGACTCCCTTTGCATAACTTACAAGGAAACCTAACTTTACCCTTTTTCCCAGGAACCTGACTATCACTGGTTGATGGATCGACGGAAAGTTGATAAGATTTTTCTGACCATACTTCCAAGACCTTTGGAATACCAGGACAATTGACAAGGAAGTGGTCACCCTTACATAGCCTGCAAGGGTATTTGGGTTTACGATGCATGTCGGAGTTTTCCTCAACACAACTAACACTTACAGTCGTGGTTGGTTGGTTGACTTCTTTCTTATCTTGCTTCTTCTTCTTCTTCTTCTTCTTCTTCCCTTTCTTCTTCTTCTTAGCCTCCTGGTTACTAGCATCAAGGCTTTTACCAGGCGAAGAGGAAGAAATGGAGGAAGAAAAATTAGGCGAAGAAGGTAAAGGGTCAACAGAAGGTTGGTGATGTTGAGATGGTAAACTTTGTTGAGGTGAAGCATCCGGTTGAGATGGAACAATTGGAGTACTTTGGGCCAACGAAGTTTAAAATAACCATATCGGTAATCCTATTGTAAATCCAGGTAATGAAAAAGTAGCCATATAAGGAGGACCAACATTTCCAAAGTAAGGAAAAGTACTAGGATTCTCATTAGGAGGGGTTCCTAGGTTGGTAAATTCCGGAACATTTTCCATTATATTCAACTTCAGTGAATTTTATTAACAATTTATAACTAAAATTAACAATTCACAATTCACACCTAACAATTAAAATTCAAAATTCACACCTATGGTCTCTAAAAGTAAAAACAAACAAATTAACACGCGCTATCAAATCTAGGAGTCAAACCACACACAAACAGTAGCCTTCCGGACCGAAAACACTAGTTGGTGATGAAGCCCAACATCGTAGAATTCAGTACAGAAGTGGCGGGTGGAATAGTTACCCCGGCAACCTGCTTAATGAATAGACTGGACCAAGTTCCTCCACTTTAACCGTCTCGAGTGAAGTGAACCCCCCAGAAAATCCAAGTGAGTCTAGCCGACGTCTGCTCCAAGTACAGTGGGATCTTCCCTCCACCGTCACCTTGGGTAGAACCCTAAAGATAATGGTCACTAAGGTCACCAACAACAACAAATACCTCTGGGGGAACAGTCTACGACCCGATAGCACGCAAGGGCAGAGTAACAAGCTCAATCCCCTTGCCAGCTCCTTGACAATAATCCAAGGTTTACCGACAAGTGACCCCAGGCTCCTCGACAATAATCCGAGGTTTACCGTTTGTAGTACGTGCATATCTGGCATCTTTCCCAATGAAGGAGGATTGATCCCCTCACTGGTTCGGACACGGTCTCGTGCTTCTCCTTTAAGAGGAGCTTTCCCAGAGCATAAATGTAACAGCTGGATTTATCCTACCACAAGATGAGCTACTTGTTTGGTTTTACTATCTTGGAGAGTTAATTACTCTCCTACTCCAAGACACTAGCTTGATCTATATTGGTGTTTCAGAGCCCTAGAAATGTAAAAATTACTAGATGAATTTTAATTAAGCGCTGTGTTATTAAGGCTGTTATTACTCAAATGGGTAAATGGAAATGAAACCAATGGTGTTATGACCCGACTCAACTGAATGCAATCGAATATGATAATGTAATCTTTTCAATTCGATGAATCCTAACTAAAGTAAGGGAGAGTTTCCATTCACTTCCAGCGATGCAAAAAATTGATCACTAAGAGAAAATATAACAAATTCTCTAATGCACTAATTTTATCAAGAAAAACTAATGCAAATCAATTCCAAACCATTTTTTTTATTTTTATTTTTGTGTAAATTCAAATCAAAGAAAACTGATCTAAATCTACGATTGATTTTTCAGAATGTAAACTATGCAATTGTCATCTATGCACAATTCACTTGAAAAGTATGCAAATGTAATCTATGCACATTTTTCATTAATATTCTGAAAATGAGAATTCTAATTATGCAAATGTGATCTATGCAAGAGAATTCTCAAACACAAGACGATTCTAAAGTGATCTAAGAACCAATCAAGTGCAAGTCGAGAAAATTGGGTGAGAGTTCCAAAGATAAAAAAAAAATAAAAACACTCGAAGGCAATTAACACTCATACACAATTTAGCCCCCCCGGCGAATGAAGGGGGAATTTTTTTGCAAAAACAAAAGCAAAAAGATGCAAAATTGTGAAAGGATTGAGAGAAACCTCTAAGTAATGACCAAAGGAAAACAAATCAAGAATTTCTCAAGAAAGAGACTCAAAACACCCAATTGATGAAAGCTTAGAGTAGGAATGCCAATGAAACAAGCTTAGGTGAAGATCTTTGACAAGAGACTAATGGATCTAGGCAGTAAAAACTAAGAAAAAGAAAAATCTAAGAGAAAAAATGCAAAAAATGGAAATTTCTTATTTTTTAGCAGGGGACGCAGGCAACCTGTTAAGCCAGGTGCGGGCTCGCTCTGTGCATACAGCGACAGTGCGTGCAGGGACGCACTGTGCAATACTCAGAGGGTGCGTCCTACTGGAAAATTCAAGAAAAACTAAATTGAATCTAACCCTAAGCTAACCCACCCAAAAACAAAGTCACAGAGCCAAAAACCAGAAAATAAATGAATTTTCTCAGAGAAAAGTTGCATACAAAGGAAAAGACTTTCACGTCAATGGAGTCCCCAGCGGAGTCGCCAATTTGTCAGGCGGAAAGAGTCGATTGTGCGGACACAACCAACCTCCCTAGGAGCCTAAGACTCTCTAGTGACAAACAAGACAAACAAGAGCAATCCTTCTCTAAACATGCATTTACTATATAAGAAATCAATTGTTTAGATCCTACCTGTAGTCCAACGCTGTTGTAGCAGTCCAGCTCCGCTGATTCGGATGAGCTCCTCCTTCACTTTGAAACCTGCATTCACTAACAATCAAACGATTAAATAGCACTTGATAATCTCATAAAATAAAACATATTTAACACATAGACCAAGGAGTACATGAAACAACTCATAAATAACAAGTTATTGAGAAGAATGGACTCATTTGCATTAATAGGAAACAAAAGGAACAATTACAACCTGAGCCTTGGTGTTGTGCAAGTCCCTCCCAGGGTCCATCAAGAGTTCTCCTTTACTTTGACAAAGCTCACCCACTTCCAAATAGAACAAGCAAAGATGGCAATCTCTCCTCACAAGCTTCTAAATGGGAGTCCTAATTCCTGCAACATCTACCCTTAGAAATGTTTAGCTTCCAACCTCCCCTCCTTCTGGCCCAATGCCTGTATTTATAGTGCTCAAGAGGAATTTAATCAGGTCCACCATCAATGGGATAATCCCCTCTTTGGATGGGATAGCTCCCTTATTGATGGGATAAGTTCCTCTTTGGTAGGGGTACATGAACCATCTGGAGGCACTCAATACACGTCGAACAACCTTCTAGAATGCTCTAGAAATGACCACAAGTAACTTTTTAAAGAGGAAACTTGCGCATTTTGACCTTTACAGGGGGTCGCACCTGCCCCTTTACATACAGAGCGTCCAAGGACGCAGCTTTTGTGAACATTGGGTGCGTACCCGCAGGTAAGGTTGAGAGAACCTGCGTACCCAGAGATAAATACATTTATAAAGACTTTCTCTCTTTTTGGAGTTTGACATGGAGAGAAAAGGCATAAGACTTGCCTAAGAGGATAGCATGATTGTTGATAGAGCCATACTAACTGTAAATAGCCATGGTGACATTTTTTAGTGTAACACTTCCTAGGGCTCATTAATCTTACTAGGTCGGATTCATCCGAAGGATGGAATTACAGTGCAAGCACATGCTATCTCCTTCAAGCTTGCGATCAAAAATAATTGGGGTACCTGCTAGAAATGGTGGGGAGAATGGGAAATTCTATCAGTTGTGTCAGCAGCTAACTCTTGAACATGACACTTTCTGCTTCGTGTCGGGTTGGGATATCCTCACTTCATCGTTGACTTTCCTAGGTTGGGCCATTCATCATTGTCTTCTATTTTATCTCTGCCACATCATCATGACCTCCGATCCTATGGATCCAAAAGCTGTCAAACTCTGGAGTCGTGTCACCGATATGTTCAAGAGTTATCCTTTTATAGTTACACTCATTCTTGATTCTTCGTATCATCCATAATCATTACATCCCTTTGTCTCGTGTCGATGATGTGGGATACATCATGGTCCTCCTTTGACACGGTCACTTCATGTCAACTTTAGCTCATTTTCCAAGAAGTTGGCTGAGAGATTCCCTTCCAGTACCTTAGAGCTTGCATGCCCTAATGGCAAGTTCTTCACACTCGATGACAAGTTCACATCATTGGCTTTCGATCGAGTGATTTCACAGGTTTTGACTTTAGTTTCTTTATTCACATTTCGTGGACTGTGCTAGTAGTACCTTAAGAACCATTTTCATTATTAGTGGTTTCTCTCACGCTTGTTAACGGTTCACATCATTAACCAGTAATCAAGCGACTTTCTAGCATGTTCGAATTCAACATATTCATTCACATGTTGGGATTTGTACTTTGATCAGGTCATGTTAGAGCGCAAAACCCTAGGCTTAGATTACAAAATTCCAGATTGCAAGGCGATGTGACATGATCATGCTGATATACATATCTCTTTCAGATGGATGGTTGCGACCATACCATGAGTTGTTATCTGTGGTCCTCCTCGTTATTGGATGGCTGAGACCATACCTTGGTTTCGATATGATCCTCTTTATTGGATGGTTGCGCCCATGCCTTGGATCCATTTACATGATCTTTCTCTGGATGGTTGTGTCCATACCACAATTCATGTATCATTTTCTAGATTTTTCAGTGATGTCTATGTGTCTATGCTTTCTTGCAAGTTTTTCAATGACGGACTCTGGTTCCCCACATCTACTTGTAAAGCATTTCACCCCTCACTCTAGTTCCGCCTTCTCACTTTAGGGGGAATCTTTTACACAACATTTTTTCACTATCCCCATACTCCCCATTCCACGATCCTGGAGGACCTCTATAGTGAACCCTACATTGCTTTCCAATCATGAAGAAACTCCCATTATGTCCCTCTTCATGAATAGAACAATTCCCTTTTGCATCATTTCCCAAGAATCTTCCTTTTACCCTAGTTTACAAGACTGACACTAATGACCCATTTCCTCCTCACGCCGATTTGTAGAGATTAAAACCAAGACTAGCTTCGTAGGGTGCTACTGAGCCTTTTATCAATCACGCTGATTCTCTTTTGGCAAGTTTTTCAAATATGGAGTTGAAGCTTCCAGGTCTAAAAGCTTTGTAACGAAAGTCTGGTAAATGGTTGGGCTGGATGGAGCCGAAGAAGTCAGTTTTGGCTCCTTTCCCCTATTAGGATGGAACAAAACCAAGAGATAAGGCCTTCTCCCATGATAAGAGGAACCATCTCCCCTCCGTCCAAGCTATATAAACCCCTCCTTTTACAAGCTAAACTAGTTTCAGTCTTAGTATTTTTGGAGCTTGAATAATCAGCAAGACATCTATAGCTTGTAGCTCTCTAGTTTATGTTTGTGGAGGGAGAATAATGTGTTTGGTTTGGTTTGATACTAAAGGGAAGAAGCCTTAATAATTCCATTGTTGGGGCTATCCATGAGATGCTAGCAGACGTGTTGGAACTCGGATACGTCAGAGGAGACCAGCAATGTCAAGGCATTGGTTGAAAAGTCTTTCTAAACTTATATGAATACAACTATTGATTGATTTCCTACATTAAAGTGTTATCTTACATTTGATGGCTTAATGTTCCTTGACCTGTTAAGTAGGTTGAATGCAACTTGTATGCTATCACGTTTGTTGTTGTTGTTTGTTTGCTTGTTTTAGGTATTCGAAGGAAGGAAATGGAAGGTAGCTGGAGTAAGGAAGCAAGATCATCACCAAGAGGAATAGCGTTCTAAGAGGTAGGCCCTCTTATTTGATTCTAGATTAAGGAAGTTTTCACTAGATTGTTTGTTTGTGGCTAGACCCATTCTCTCGGGCTAGAGGAATTGTCTTTGTCCACATTGAGAATTTAACTGCACCAAAATCCACCCCGCATGTCCTAGGAAGCAATGGAGGCATTGCTAAAAATTGCAGATTGATATGCCTCACCCGAGGGAACCTGCATCAAAATTTACAACGTAGAGAAAGCTCTGCATGTATTGTCGAGGTTCACCACAGACAAGTTGGTCATGTAGGAGGTTACATACACACCTCGACAGGGTTGTTAACTGGATTGCACAAGAAGAAGAAGGCACCATGGCCCACACTTCTTATGCGAATTGGGTTGTATGTGGTTGGGAGTTTGAAAGAAGAAGATGCTGAAGTGGAAGACTTCAAGAAGTTTAAGTTCGGCACCAGGAGTTTCAACCCATACAACCCACATGGTTTATGCAAGGACCACTCTGCGAGAGTGTACTATCCTTAGATCCACGAGGCATATCATTGGCTAGAGGAAGACCCATGGAGATATTGTTACAACTCCTCTAGGCTCAATGAACCGGTAAACATTGCAGTCGAGTGGCTAGCAGCACTCAAAGTAGCAGCATCATAGAGAGCAACAACAACAACAGCAGTAAGCAACAAACCCATGCAAAACAAAGGCAAGAGGAAAATTGCTAAAGGAATAGAGATAGAGAAAAGCTACAAGTTTAAGGAAGACCCACTTGTGGAAAAGGTAGCTTTGGAGATAGATGCAAAGAGGTGACAAGAGGATAGCACAAAGAAAGAGAGAGAAGCAAAGGCTAGAAGATACTGGGAGGATGTTGCAGGATGTCCAACAAAAGCTCAGGGAAGAACAAGAGTTGTGCAGAAAAGAGAAGGAAGCGCAACATGAGCATGAACAAGAACAAGAATAGGAACAGGAAGAAGTACAAGGCGCAAAGACAACACAAGCTGCACCAATACAGGTTGAAGACTCTGAAACAACAGCAGATGAGGAATAGGGTGAACAGCCGCACGAACAAGAACTCACTCTACAGGATGAACATATAGTAGAATAGATGGACATGGAGGTAGAGCATCTGGAACAAGATCAAGATACCGATCTCATGCAAATAGAAACCGAGGTCACTCCATAGGCTTCACTAACTCCAACAGTAGAGCAAGTCCCAAGTGAAAAAGGGGATACCATTTGTTAGAGTCAGTCTAGTAGCCCTCCATCAGCGATCAAAACTCTTTGCATTTGCATAAGTAGGTGTCTCATCAGTGTCAATTTTTGCATCCCATTAGGCATGCCATAACCATGATGGAGGAGCTGGTGTCTTTGTCCCCCTCTTGGCATCGCTGGATCAAAGTCATTTCAGTCCTTAATATCTTTCAGGCTTGTCTTGTCTTGTCTTGAGGTCAAATTCCTAGGTCTAGGGTTTTGGTCAAGTTTGTTTACAAGGTCATGTCTCTGAAGGTCAATAAGTGCTCAGCAAGCCAGAGGGATGATTTTCAAAATGTTTCTTCGTAAATTTCTATCTTGTACAGTTAATTTTCACCTTGGATTTAAAAACCCTATTTTTAAAGCCAAGGTCATTTTTCAAATTTTTGTAAAAAGTGATGAAATTTCAAAAAGCTTCCAAGGACAGCATGTAACCCTGGCTCCCTTGCCAAGATCCCTCAGATGATATCCCTGCAAAAAGTATCGAGAAAAAGCATTAAATGAGTCAATTTCAGGACAAAGGAAACCAAAATGGTCAATTTTATAAAGTGTCAAAGAAAAACATTATAAAGTGGGTTTGGGCATGAAATTATTTCAAATCAAAGTTATAAAAGCCCAATCTCCCTCCATTTACCCTCATTGTGCATCTAACTCACTTGCAAGAGAGATTGGGTGAGGGTTGGAACGAAATTGTGAGCAGCCCAGGCGCACGACCCGTCAGACCAGGCGCGCGACCCGTCAGAGGCGCGCGACTCGTCAAGCGCCTTCCAGCAGTGTTATTTTCTAACGGGCGCGACCCGTCAGTGGCGCGCGAACCGTTGGGTGAGGTGCGCGACTCGTCAGCACCCTCCTTACCAAATCACCTGCAAATTCATCCAAGGAGCCAACAAAATTGCTAAATTGCCTAAGTTAGGCCCTCCAACTTACAAATTACTGCTTGTTATGGTTAAATACATCATGAATACATGTTTTAAAGATCTCATTGTGCAAGAGAAAAAGCTCTATATGGCTGTGATTTAAAATTGTAAAATATGCCTAGGGTTTTATGTTGTTTTAAGGTTTTCCCCTTGTAAATCATTTTCCCATTTCCCATGTCATTTTCCTTGTCTTTCTATATAAATTTCCCTTTTAAATTCGTAAATAAAACCTAAACCCTACCCCTTTTCCCTAAAAAATGAAGAATCAAGCCCTAACCCTACCTCTCATTATACCCATGTAAACAATGTATATAATGATGCATATGCAATGACTTTTGCAATGTTTTTTCCCTTAAATCCCTATTTTATATATTTATTCCCATTTTCCCTTTAAAGGTGTCCCTCCCCTAACATTCCCCTCATGCTCCTTGTCCCCTTGAAACAACATATAAATCAGCATTTTACAAGGTAGAAACAGCATTACATTTTGGCCACTCTGCTCCTTAAACAATGTCAGAAACTGAAACCTATGAGCAGAGTGATGACCAGGCATCAGCTTCAGAGATTGAGGTACAGAGGAGGCCTCATAAGGGTGGAAAGGGCGGTCATCATAGGCGAGAGGATCCCACCTCTTTGACAGATTTACAAGCTTGTCCTATGGTAGTCTCATGTTTCCAGTACATGTCTTAATATGAATTTTGCGAGAGGATCTCTCGGATTCAACACCACAGAGAGTTGGCTCGCCTATTTGTTTTACACTTGCATGATGGACATGTCAACCTTGCCGGGGTGGACTTTACATTGACACCCGAGATGATTGCACAGGCCACAGGGATACCTAATTTCGGAGAGGTATGGAATAAGCGCAAGGTGTTGGACAGTGTTCATTTTGAGCCTTTCGTTAGACCAGCACTCATGAGACACTTGACAGGAGTGTTTCCCTTCAGATTTCTCAGGAGTGAGTATGCTCCCATGATGAGGCTCATCATGCTCTATTTTACCTATGAGGGTAGATTTTCACAGGTATATTCGTACCATATTCGCTTATTGATGCACTTCACACGGGTACGGATGATGAACATCCCTGTTTTCTTCTATCAGAACATTCAGAGGATGGTGTCCATGATGCAGAGGAAGAGCCCGGTGCAGCAGTATAGGAGACTTTACCATTATGGTTTGATTCAGCTTGTGGTGTTACATCAGTTGGCTCAGCAGGGCATCTCATGGGAGGAGTTCATCTTTCGTGAGCTTTTCACAGCAACACCACCGCCACATCCTGAGGTTATTCACGAGGAGGGAGGACCATCACAGCAGCATGACATCCCCGTCACTAGACATGTCAGCTCCTCACCTTTGGTTACTTATCAGAGAGGCCAGAGGGCCTTATTTGCAGCAGATCGGCGAGTACTTTCTCCACAGCATGTGGAAGGGGCCTCGCCTTCTTCATCAGCTCAGCGAGTGTTATCTCCACAGCAGGTGGAAGGGGCCTTGCTTTCTTCAGCAGCACAGGCAGCACAGAGGGGCAAGCAGCCCAAGATTGATGAGGGGCCATCAGGTGTTCCAGCTATCGAGCTTATTGATCTTGATGTCAGTTCTCCTAGCCTAGAGTCGAAGGAGATCATTCAGCACCTTAGAGCTGAAAATGATGCATTGCAGAGGAGATTAGAGGGGGCACAATGGACAATATCATATCTAAAGCAGTGCAGCAAACAGTTGGAGGATGAGAAAGCTCTTGATGAGTTGTGGAGGATCCGTAGTGACCGCAACTTGAATCGAAGAAGACCCGGTGATCCATTGCCCGCTGAGCGAGAGTCCATGCTTATCCAGCTCAATGCTCACTTGGAGAGGTTGTTGGCTAAGGCCAACCAAGATAAAAAATTGTTGAGAAACATGAAGAACCATTATTGGGCGAGAATGCACGTGTGCAAGGCAAAGATGAAGATGTTCCAAAGGCGGTTGGCTAAGGCACAAAAAAGGAGAAAGAGGCCCGATCCCCTCCATATCTTGGCCGAGGCCTCACTGAAGGACCAAGGCACTAAATAGCCTAGCCACAGCACAAATCCCAAGAAATTTTGAGCATTTTTGGTAAATTTTGGTTTTTTCAGGCAATTTACAGGTTTTCTCCATTAACTAGTCTCACCCCCCGCGCGACCCTTCATCCTGGCAACTCCATTTTGCAAAAACTCAGCATTTCCAGATTTTTCATGAGAAGTTACATATGCTCATCCATGGCCAAGAGATTTTATGAAGTTTTGGGCCTCCAGAAAGTCAAAAAAAAAGCAAAAAATGACTTTCTGCCACATTTTTGAGACACAGAAAGTAGTCTTGGGAGATTGCAATTTTGGAGGGGCAAATGACCACCAAATTCCGAAATTCCAGTTGGGTTGGAAAGTAGACTCACAGACCTTTCCAACAAGCCTACCCTTGCTCAATTTGGACACCTAGAAGTGCCCCAAAAGTGGTCCCAAAGGAGCGCGACCCGTCAGACAAAGGCGCGCGACCCGTCAGGCAAATTTCTCCAAATTTCAGTGTACAGCTCAAAAAAACGCAGTTTGACCCTGTTTGACTTTTTGGGGTGGATTATTATCCTCTTTGATGTAATTAATGTACTTTTATGACACTTTTACACTTATGTACCTCTTCTAGAAGATTCATTCATGAAATAGGTGAAAATTAAATGAATGAATTGGTTTCCTAGCTTATAGAGGCAAGTTGTTTTGACTGCCTAGTTTTCAGTGCTTAGTTTAGAAGTGGTTGAAACAGCTCCTAGGATAGTGAGCTCGACCCATGGAGGCATGGAAATAGGTTAGATGATCTATATTATGTACTTTCTTGCTCATTTTCATGGTTGGACTCTTGAGGGAAAAGCTATCATTGTATTATTCACTGTATCTCTGCAATTTTTGGCTAAGGAAGACCAGGGTTTTGCAGTCCTTTTTGGGATTCTTGTGGTTACATGTATTGATGGTGTGTTTCTCTATGTACTTGTTAGTGTGTTATGTGAATCATTTCCTTACTTTTCCTTCTACACATTAAACAAATGAAGTGTTAAAGCAGAATTCATGACTGTCATGCTCTGCTTTTAAGTTTGTTTAATTTCAATGTTTTCTGCTGTTTAAGGAGAATTCAAAGTTATTTTTTGCTCTCCTTAGCTCCTCACCTGTCTTTCTCATCCATTCACCTCAATCTAAGGCATCAATACTGTATCCTATCTCGCCCCAAAGAACCCCCTGCAGAAACTGTGTCCTATCCCCGCACCCAAAATTGCCACTCCTCAATTTGCCACCAAAAACCCTAATAATTCCAAATCAACCCTTTTGATCAGTTTACTAGCCTAAAATCAGTGTTACCCTATTGGTTATCTCGCCCATTGAAGATCTTTATCGAGATAGACTGGAGAGAGCCCTCTCCCACCCCGTAGGGCTAGCTACGAGGCTAAGTGGTTTGATGTTGCCCTGAGGTTTACCTTTCTCAGCCTGAGGTGAAATTTCAAGCACTAACACCATTATCCTTGAGGACCATCCAAGAACATAAGTGTACGACATAACCTTTGATGAGTCACAACACAGAGTTGTACAAGCACGTAGAGCACACACCCCAGATGAGCATGCATCGCTTGCGCACTTGGAAGAATAAGTGATTGTGTCAAATGTACGGAGACATCCATTTTCCTTGGCCGATGCTACAAAGGCTTATTTAGAAGGCACCATCTCGAGTGTTAGGTTCTTGATAATAGAAAATGAGTGCATGGTTAAGGAATTGCAAGCGGCCAAGCAGAGAGAGGAACAATCAGCAAGATATGCTAGAGAAGAGATGAAGATGACCATACTTGTTGAAGTATCAGCTCTTGAGACAGTCACATAGAGGCTGTATGACAGGTTTGTCACCGTGCACAAGGTAGTTTTCCACATACATGGTCATCTACAGTGTTACACCAAGATAGCACGAACACTCGCAGACATACGTCCCGCAATTGATTATGTATAGACATGGACAATTAGGTACAAGGGAGCTTCACTTCACTTGGGCAAGATGATGAAGCCACAGGCGGAGTTGGACAAATCACGCATCCAAAGTTAGATCTGGAACTATGAGGAACTCTCATCACTAGTATCGAGGCGTCGTATGCATGGTTGTACAGGAGTTTGGATGTCGTGCTGAGGAAGTATGGCACCCCGTCGATTTATATTCTCACCGAGGAAAAAGATAAAAACCAAGTCAGGCTAGAGCTTGATGTGTACTTCGATCAGTTGATGCTCATGGCCACGAACGTAGATTTGCAATTCAATGCAGATAACATGCAGATGTACATCATCGGTCAGTCCATGATCAAGACTAAGTTGCACATGTTACAAGATGAGTTAGACTGAGGTTCTAAATCAGTATACCCAAAAGAAATGGAGGGAAGAGTTCATTTATAGAAAGTCTTCATCAAAGAGTACACGAACACCATTGCACACTATCAAGAATGGTATTAGTTCATCGCCAAGGATCATGAAGAGAAGGTTGATGAGCAGGTTTTTCGAAAGTTGTCTGAGTCTTAGTGTTGTCTTGTCTAGTTGACTCAAACCAATTTTGTCCCACATGGGTATATGTGGAAAATGTATCATTTTGTAAACATGATGCAAAGTGAAATTCCAAGTGTAATTAGTGGAATACAAACAATCATATGTAATGTAAAGAGACATGAGGGTAGTCCAAGTGTCACAAAGGGGAATGCCAAGGGTCACCCCACACTTTGTTATAAATAAAACCTCATAACTTATAGAATGAGCTTTTGGGAGCCAATATTTTGCTAGGAATTGCTTAGAGAGGGCTTGGAGGGTATTGTGATGAACCTTGGCTTCTCCATAGTGCAGAGTGAGCACATCTCTTTGGAGGAGTAGGCGGTGTTGACTGTAACATTCCATTATTGGGGCTAGTCGCTGTCATGGTTGTATGTATGGATGGAAATTTCACTTTATATAATATAACAAAGCCAACACGTTTCATGCATATGTTGTTATTGTAGTTATACTATTCTAGTTACTTTAGCAATGCATGTAGTTTTACTTATGCATTGATGTATGGACTATTCCTTATGTGATTGTATGAATCTTATTAAAGTGTGTTGTTGGTTTAACACATCACTTTGGATTGTCAACTTTTCTGCTTTCCATTTTGTGATGGAATTCAACTCGTGTGTTCCTTTTAGATTGTGTACTATTATAAGCTTCTAAGGGGCACACTTCTTGTCCCCCTCTGTATGTTATAACCTTCCCATGCATTTTTCTTGACTCATTGAAAGGTCACACACTTGCTTCCGACAAGGATATCTTTCTTACCTTTGCACACTATCGCAGTCAAGGTATAGATTTACTACCCACTATTGGGACTCCTACTCCAAATGGTCTGAGGTCTAGTTGGGACTTCTTACCAGGGAGATCCCCTGATATGTTGGCGGTTCCAGCACCGTCAACAGTGGGATATGCAACCACCCTTATTTTAATACTGTTATAATATTTAATTACAACCTAATTAAACATCCAAGTTGTAAGGCCTCAAGCCTTTACAGGCATATCCATTTGGGCACATCAACCCACAACCCATTTTTTATCGCTACAGGGGAATGTAAACCCCATAATATCATTTCGACTCACAAACCTATTAGTCAGATACATTTCAGCTCACCAACCTTAATATCAATTTATATTTTATTACATCATGAATAGTGGGGGTATTACAAACACCTTTGTGAGGGCTTATGAGGCCTAGTAGACCTACGAACCAACTATGGTGGTGTGTTTTTGGGTGAATCTCTCGTAATGGTTGCTGAAATTTTGCTTCTTCTTGTTGTCCATTATTTTCCACTTGTTGTATATTCTATTCTTGAATTTGTTTCCTAGATTCTTGTAATGGTGGGATATTATTTACTATTCTATAAACCTGTCAATAATTTTCTTGACCTCCATATCACCTAAAGGCCTTTTATACATCTATAATTCATTAAATATTACATCCTTACTTCTAACAATTTTATGATTAACTAGATCCCATAGATGGAAACCAAACTTACCATCCACACATCCCAAAAAAATAAATTTCCTTGATTTATCATCTAATTTGGTTATGTGCTCTTTGGGAATATGCATAAACGGTTCACATCTAAAAAAAATTAGGTGAGAATAATTTACCTTTTTACCAATCCAAACTTCTTCAGGAATACCACTATCTAGGATTGTAGAAGGTGAGATATTGATGAGATAACTTGATTTCTTTACTGCTTTTTCCCATAAATGTTTTTCCAATCAAAATTTGACAACATACTCCTCACCTTCTCCATAATAGTATGATTCATCTTTTCTTCAATACCAAGGACAATATTCTCATGTTTAATGTCAAACCTAATATAATAATTCTTGAATAAATTGGAGCAGTGCTCTCCACTTATTTTTCCTCAAACACTTGAGCAATTTTCTAGTCTCCCTTTCAGCATCAACATGAATTTTTTGAAATATTTCAAACACCTCACCTTTAATTTTGATAGGGTAGGCTCAAACCTTTCGAGATGCATCATCTATGAATGTGACAAAATATGAGTCTCCTCCTAAAGTCTTAACATTCACTAGCTTTAATGAATTTGCTTTTCTTTCATCACCACCTCTCATAAAAGAAACTTTTTGTTACTGACTATAAATACAATGCTCACAAAGATCAAGTTCATAGGAATTCAAACCTGGAAGTTGATTTTTACCAACAAAAACTTTTAGGCCCTTTTCACTCATGTGTCCCAAGCACTTACCAAATAATTCCACGGAGTTTGATTCTTTTGCAACAACAACAACATCTCATATCTCTATTGTTTCCTTCATTGTGTACAAGGTTCATGTCTTGAATCTTTGGCCAACACCAATGACCCTTTACTAATTTTCCAGTCACCTTTTCCAAAGGTTGTGGAGTATCCTTCATCATCCAATCATCCCATAGGGATCAAACTCATATGCATCTCTAGGACATGCCTAACATGTTTCAGCAAGATACCCTATCCATTTTTCCTAAATGTATTCAATCATGATCACTCACTTCATATGTATTAAAATTATTTTTGCATGGCGTCACATGGTGAGATTCCCCAGAGTCAAGTAACAAATTGATACTATTGTTATAAGTATATAAACAAACTCCTTCCACTAAAAAAATATATAAGACACCAATTTCAGAAGCTATAACAGTGGTCTCACCTTCATTTGTACTACTTGATTTTTTATTTGTATTGAATTATTTTTGTTAATTTTGTTATTTCTTCCAAGACCAATAATATTTTTTCCCATGTCCTACTTTTCCACAATGAAAACAAGTCTTCATATTCTTTATTTTGATATGCCTCTTGATTTTGAATGTCTTTGTTTGCTACATTCAAAATTCCTTTCATGATCGTCTAAGGCTAGAGCTTCTTCTCCCTAGTTTTCAAAAATTGATTTGTGCCACAACTACTTACTCATTAGATTGTTACCAACATTACCAAACTTCAAGGTTCAAATAGGTGTTGAAGTACTCATATTCACTATGAAATTCGCCAAGTCATCTGGCATGGAGCACATAAGTAGGATGGATTTTATTTCATAAGAACCTGCAATTATGAAACCAATTGTTAATAAATAAATAAATAAATAAAGGAAAAGAATAACCCATACAATGGATTTATGTGGAAAACCCCATTCCAGGAAGAACCACGGGGAAAGGGATTGGAGCATTTTTTAATACAATAACAAATAAAAATATTACCCCTATAAAAATAGATTTCATCACAATACCATGGTGTTACACAAAAATATCGTCACCATGATTATTTGCAGTCAGTATGGGTCTATCATCACTTGTACTGTCCTCCTAAGCAAGTCTAAGACCTCAGCTCTTCAAATCAAGCTTTAGAAGTGGGAGAAAGACATTAAATATCAATGTAACTCTGGTTCCACACTTTCTCTCATGGTCACCTGCGGTCCCGCACCTTCTCTGTACAAAAGCTGTGTACCTACCTGCTTTGTCTCTAACGGTGTAGGTGCAGACCCCTGTGAAAGTCAAAAGGCGCAAGTTTTATCTTTAAAAACTCACTTTGGGTTAATTCTAGAGTTTTCTAGAAGGAATTTAGACGTGGATTGTTCGCTCTGAGGTGGTTCATGCATCCCAAAAGAGAAGGAGCTAATCCCTTGACTAAAGGAGCTATCCCTTTGAAGGAGGGCTTTATCCCTTTGAAGGAGGACCTAGTAACTTCCCTCAATTGCACTATAAATACAGGCATTGGGGTGAGGACTAGAGAGGTTAGAAGCTGAACATTTTGAGGGTAAATGCTGGTGAAATTGAGACTCGTTGGTTGAGCTTGAGAGGAGAGATCACATACCTCTTGGTTCTATTGGAGAGAGAGTGAAACTTGTCAAAGTAGAGGAGACATCTTGTTGGACCCTGGGAGGAGCTTGTACAGCATCAAGGCAAAGGTTGTAAGGTTCTTCTTCTTTTGAATTAATACAATCAAACTCATGTTTCTCAATAAGTATCTTATGTTATTTGTTTCATGGACTCCTTGACTTTCATGTTAAATATGTTTTATGCAATTGGGTTTTCAGGTGCTATTTAATTTGTTTGCCTTGTTTGTGTTTGCAGATTCGCGAAAAGGATCTCATTTGGATCAAAGGAGTGAGGGCATCCACAAGCTTGTGTTGGACCAAAGGTAGGCCCTAAAAACACTTGTTTGTTATTGTTATTAAAGCATATTTAGAGAAAGATAGTGTCTGGTTGGTTTGCTTGTCGTTAGGTCTTCTTTAGATTCTAGGAAGGTCTATCTTGTCCGCAAGATCGACATTTTCCGTGCGAAAAAATGGCGACTCCACTGGGGACTTGATTGTTTTCTTTGTCTATGAGAAACTGTATTTTTTGTTTCTGTTTTTGACTTGATGATTGTGGGATTGGGTGAATTTAGTTAATTTTGAGTTAGTTTTCATTTTTCATAATTTTGGGAGAGGTACGCACCCTCTGAGTTAAGAACAGTGCGTACCTGTACGCACTTTTGCTTTGTGCACAGAGCGTGGACGCACCTGTGTAAACAGGTTGCCTGCGTACCCTGTCAAAAATTTGAAAAATTTTAAATTTTTCTCTTTTTTATCAGTTTAGAATTTGTTTATAGGTTTTAGCCATTGCCCAGACCTGCTTGTTCCCTGTCAAAAACTTTCCTTGGTTTAATTTCATTAGCATTAGGGTTTTAGGTGGAAATCCTAGGAATTTTGCTTGTTGGGTTTGTTTTTCGTTTTTGGTTGTGTAGTGGCTCTGAGCTTAGAAGCTGTAGGGACCTCAGATTACCTTGGTGTCTACCAATCTTCTTATGAGTCTGACCATTGATGAAATATCCCCTTGTTGAGGAATCCACTTTGAGTTTTCTCATTTCAAAATTTCGAAAAGCTTGTAGTTGAAAGTTTGGAATTTTCATTTTTAAAAAAAAAAAAACGAAAGATTGGTTGTTTTTTGACTAATTGTGATTTTGCATAAATTAGTCCTTAGCTCACATTTAGCTAAGTAAAACATCCTCAAAAAGACTTTTAGTAGGCTTTGACTTCAAGTAGCTTTTTATATAGTTTGTAGCTCTCAAAGTTAGTCATTTTCATTAGTTTTGAGTGTTTTATTTACAAAATATAAAAAGAAATATCTTTTGAAAAGTTTGTTTTTTGTAGTGATTGAGTGCTTTGAAAAGACAAAGGAATTTTTTGTGAAATAACTAGTTGTCTCGTTTCGAGTGCTTTGGAAAGGAAAAGCTCTTCTTTTAATTTGTTTAATTGAGAAAGATTTGTTTTTACAAAGTATTTGCATTCTCAAACTCTTTCTTAGTCTAGAAGTTCATCGAAGAGAAAAGAGTGTTTAAATCATCTTAGGTGCATCTTTTTAGTGATTTCAAGTCGAGTCTTTACACCATGAGTTTCATCTCCACCACCTCTTGACTTAAACAACAACCACTAAAATTAATGCTTAAAGTAAAATTCACCTAGTAACATTTTATTTCTAGGGCTCTGATACACCAACTTAGCTTAGGCTAGTGTCTTGGAGTAGGAGAGTAATTAACTCTCCAAGACAGTAAAAACAAACAAGTAGTTGTATCTTGTGGTAGGAAGAAATCCAATTGTTACATTTATGCTCTGGGAAAGCTCCTCTTAAAGGAGAAGCATGAGATCGTGTCCAAACCAGTGTGGGAATCAATCCTTCCTCATTGGGAACGACGCCAGATATTCACGTATTAAAAACGGTAAACCTCGGATTAACCATTGTCGAGGAGCCTGGGGTCACTTGTTGGTAAACCTTGGATTATGTCAAGGAGCCTTCAAGGGGATTGAGCTTGCTACTCTGCCCTTGAGTGCGTATCAGATCGTAGACTATTCCCCCAGGTGTATTTGTCTCAGTTGGTAACCTTAGTGGACATATTCTTTAGGATTCTTCCTAAGGTGACAGTGGTGGGAAGATCCCACTGTACCTGGAGCAAACGTCGGCTAGACTCACTTGGATTTTCTAGGGGGTTCACTTCACTCGAGACGGTTAAGTGGAGGAACTTGGTCCAGTCTATTCATTAAGCAGGTTGTTGGGGTAACTGTTCCAACCGCCATTTCTGTACTGAATTCTGCGACGTTGGATTTCATCACCAACTAGTGTTTTCAGTCCGGAAAGTTACTATTTGTGTGTGTTTGATCTCTAGATTCTTTAGATGTGTGATTCAAATTTGTTTGGTTCTTTAGAGGCTTTAGGTGGTTTTCATTGAGATTTTACTTTTTTTGTGTGTGAAGTAGTTAAAAGTTTTTAACTGTGGCTGAATTACCAAGACAGTCCCGTAGACTTCGGGGCCAGTCTCCTGAGTTTGTAACCGTGGCTGATTTATTGAGGAAATCCCGTAGACTTCGGGGCCAACCTCCTGAAGAAGTCCCGAGCCATCTTGAAGGCTTGAAAGTCCTCGTAACTCCTAGTGGCAGTAAATTTGGGTCACCTGAAGAAGGAGAGTCTTCGTTGGTTGTACATCCTGATTACCAAACTCTAGTAACAGGCTATAATCCTGAATTTATTTCGGTTTCCGAACTTTCTGGTAGCTTTTCATCTACTAGTGATATAGGTGAAGAACCTGAGATATCTAAACCTGTTACTCCAACATCGGGGTTTGTCTCTCCAACTTCTAGTGGTCCTAATTCACCTAGGGTAGAAAGAGTAATCACTGAAAATCTTCCTTCTGGTTTGATAGCTATTGAAGAACTTGCTCCGGAAGAAGAAGTAGGCATCCCTATCCCTGAAAATCAACCTATTATTGATCTAAGGGAGCGTGAATCAATTTTTTACAATCCACCTAGAAGTACTACTTGGTATCTTTCTTTGACTAATTATTTGGAAAACCCAGTGTTAAGTTTTTCACCACCTCGTGCTCCTTATCACCCTAGAGGTTTTTATACTCCCGTAAATATGTCAGGTCAGTCGTCCATGTTTACTCAATCGCTTGAATCTTTTTTGTACGACGGTCCTTCTGTTCCCTCTAGGTATCAGTCACTTTCTGGTACATTTTCGGGAGCATCTCCTCAACCCATTGAACAAGGGTTATTCACTGGAAACAATGGTGCAAAGTCGTTGACCATAGAAGACATTCTTATGATGTCAGGTTATATTCCCAATTCTCAACCTCAAGGTGGCCAGTTACCGCTTGGGGGGCAGCCTCAATTAACGCTCGGGGGGCAACCTCAAGGTACACAATTTGCATCTGGGGGGCAACCTCAAGGACAGTACGTACCTATGGTACAATACGTTCCTCAAGGTCAACCCCAGACTCAATATGTACCCCAAGGTCAACCCCAGTATCAATTTATACCTCAAGGTCAACCCCAGTATCAGTATGTGCCTCAGGGGTATCTACCCCAAGGTCAGTACTCGAACCAAGGTTTCCAACCACCCCAAGGTCAATCTTATGTTCAAGGAACGGGAAATGTACCTTTCAATTATCAATCCTACCCTCAACCAGTTTATGGTCCTCAATATTATGAACCTGTTATGGGTCAGTACCCCGGAATGAACATAGTGTGGGATCCATCGCAAACTCAACAGGTGTTGCAGCCAAGTGTACAGTTGTCATCTCAAACTGGACAACCCTTAGTTTCTGGTTCACCCCAGCAACCAATCCAGTCTAACATTCAAACTTATGTACCCTCGGCAGTTTCTCAGTCTGGGCCTACTGCGCCTCGTACTCCATCTCAAACAACTGCTGCAACTGCCGCAACATCGGTTCAATCTACCACACCTACTTCTGGAGTATCGATAGCTCCGGTTTCTACTGTTCCTGTATCTACTCCTCAGACATCTTTACCACCGTCTGGATCCACGATTCAAACTACGGTTCAGATGCCTATAGGACAACCTGGTTTAAGTACGGTTGTCACAAGTCAACCTCAATTCACCTATCAACTGTACCAGGGACAGTACCAATTTGGTTCTGTTGTCCAGCAGCTAGTTTATCAGTATCAACGGTATCCTGGGTACACTTATCAACAACCCTAGTACAGTCCGGTTAATTCTGGTTTTCCAGAAGGATACAATATCCCGAACGCGATTCCTATTCCTAGTTATCCTGGATATCCTCCTCCTGGGGCTGGTCTCATGACCCAGAGTTTTAGGGATCCTAATCGGCAATTACCGTTTATCGCAAATTTGGACTTACCAGACTTGTCGCGCCTAACGAACAATCCAATTAATTATCTTCCGTTTTGGCCGCCAATGTCGAATAAGTTGCCCAGTGACATTCCCAAGTTCGAAGGTAAATCTGGAGAGGACCCGTCGAACCATGTGATGACTTACCACCTCTGGTGTGCGTCTAACTCCATCACAGATGATTTGATCCGTCTTAGACTTTTCCAGTGCACTCTAATTGGTCTCGCGGCCAAGTGGTACATTGAGTTACCGCGAGGCACTTTTTATAATTTTAGTCAGTTAGCTACCTCATTTTTAACTCATTTCCCGTTGCCAGTCTGATATGAAAATGGCACGGAATTGTTAACTTCGCTAAAACAATCGACATCCACATACATTTCAGATCATATTCATGAGTGGAGACGTCGACGACGTTTAGTGAAGGTATTTATTCCGGATCAAATCTTGGCTGAGTGGTTTGTAAAATCTTTGTTGCCAAGGATCACTGAAGATGTTGCTAAAGCCGGAGTTGTTACTGAGGAGCAAGTTATTGCTCAAGCACAGTACCTTGACTTGGTTTATACTCAGTCAGGTATGTTACACGAAAATATCCCCGATCTTCCCAAGTCAAATCAAATCACTGCAACTCCTTCGGGATCTCATGTCGCTGATGGTATGATTGGTACGGTTAACACTAAAAGTAAGAAGAAGTCTTCCAAGAATTCTTCTCCTATCATAACCTTGCCTGATTCCCCGACAAGAGATTCTTCTGCAGAGGTTTCCGCCGATATTCACGTTGTAGAGTCATCTACGGCTAAATCAAAATCCGGTGGGAAGAAGAAAGGAAAGAAGAAGAATAAAACGGAAAAAAGTTCAAAGGAGAAACCTGAAAAGGCGGAATCCAATGATGAAAAGCGCAAACCTCGTTATCCATGTCTCATTTGTGACGAAGAACATTTTACAAGAGACTGCCCTCATCGAGCAGAGGTTGCGAAGATCGTCAAAGGTTCCCAAACTCCTATTGTCTTGAAGGATCCATTTCCAAGTCAAGACAATAAGATGATAGGCTCTTCCTCGAGTGCCAATGAAGAACCCATATTGATGATGTCCCATGTAAGGATTACGACTCGATCGCAAGATTATGGTAGTAAAAGTCCTCTTGATGGCAAAGAAGCAGAATCTTCTCATTCTAATCCATCAACCTCAGTTCCCAGTTCCGATCCACTATAGATCGAGAAACCTAATCCAGACTTAGTAATCAAACCGCCCGCCAAGGGTATACTTCGAAAGTCAGCTTTCAATCCACATGCGAGAGCAGCTCAGAATTATAACATTGTTGAGGATTTAGTTGTTTCACCCTCAGCAATGTCGGCTTTGGAAGTGCTGCAATCATGCCCAGCACAACGTAAATTACTTTTGTCGGCTATAGGAGCTGTTGATGTTCAGGACCCGAACCTAATAATCTTTGATCTAGAAAATAGTACACCGCGTTTGCCTCATCAAATGGATTTCCAGATCCCAGTGATAGTCAAAAACAGGCCTATTCATCGGACTGTAATTGATGAGGGAGCCTCAACGTGTATTATGTCGATACAGTGTTGGAGATCGCTTGGTTCTCCTTCACTAAATCAATCCCCGATAATTCTTAATGCCTTTGATGGCCGTGGGTTTCATCCTTTTGGCATTCTACAGGATTTGCCTATAGGGGTTGAAGGAAAAACCGTTAGTCTAGATGTGGAGGTGGTTGATGCCCCTCTAGACTACAACCTTCTCTTGGGTCGAAGTTGGTCTTACGCTATGACAGCGGTCGTTTCATCGGTCTTTAGAGTAATAAATTTCCCACATAATGGAAAGATCGTAACAATAGACCAGTTGGCTTACTTTTCATCTGACCCAGCCTCTTCGGAGAGTATTCAGCATGTCGGTAAAATGACTATCCCATATAAGGATGTTGGAGTAGGATTAGTTAAAGATGTCGGTTTACTGGGAACTTTTCCTTTTCCTCCAATCAAGGCATCATCTTCATTTGCAACCATTCATATGATTACATCAGACACTATTTTTTATGACGTTCCTTGGATCGTTCCTTCTGAATCTGAAATAGACTCATTTGGTAATTCCATGCCTTTGAGTCCATATGAAATTGCCTATGAAGCCGTGCAGTCTTTTGTCGACCCGTGTTCAACCGAAAATGACTTAATGAATGTGGTCCGTGAGGAATCACTTTTCACATCAACCTCGGATTTAACTACGTTTTCTGAATTTGTTCACTCTGATGAGAAAATTCGTGAAATCCTATGTGTAGATGATTTACCATGGGAAGATATCCATCACAGATCTTCGTTTTTACCTGAGGATGATCGTTTTGAAAATGATTTCTCATCAATCTTTACGACTAAATATGTCAAGGAACCTCAGATTCCAATGAAACATCCCGATTCAGAGTTAAATTTGGGAAACATCTCTCGAACTATTCCCATTGACATTTCGGTTAAACCCGGAATTGTTGAGAACATTCATATAGGTGCCTCGTGTACAGATGACGAAATTCAATTATATAAGGCCCTATTTCAAGAATTCCGCGACGTGTTTGCCTGGTCCTATGAGGAAATTCCAGGAATTGATCCCACGATTGTTGTTCATGAGATCAAGACTTACCCGGACGCTAAACCCGTCCGGCAACGTTTGCGTCAAATTCACCCACGAAAAGCTGCTGCAATTAAAGCAGAAGTTGAAAAACTGTTGAAAGCAGGTTTCATTTATCTGATCCCGTTAACGGATTGGGTATCAAATATTGT
Source organism: Pinus tabuliformis (assembly GCA_031772625.1). Taxonomy (NCBI): domain Eukaryota; kingdom Viridiplantae; phylum Streptophyta; class Pinopsida; order Pinales; family Pinaceae; genus Pinus; species Pinus tabuliformis. Next base: position 584,745,883 of record CM062814.1, on the reverse strand, counting down.
TCCGGTTAACAAAAAACAGGGGACAATAAGAATATGCATCGATTATAGGGACATTAATCGAGCCTGTCCAAAGGAAAACTACCCAACTCCCTATATCGATCAAATCATTGATGATTGTGCCGGTAGCGAAATATTTTCCTTTATGGACGGTTTTTCCGGATACAATCAAATCAATATTTTACCTGCCGATCAACCAAAAACGGCTTTCATTTGTCCATGGGGGACATTTGCTTATTGCAAATTACCTTTTGGGCTTAAGAATGCCGGAGCAACTTTTCAAAGGGCGATGTCTTATGCGTTTCATGACATCAAGCACATTGTGCAACCCTATCTCGATGATTTGCTTGCTCATTCATTACATCGAGCTGATCACCTCGTCCATTTACGAGCAATCTTTATGAGGTGTAGGCATTATCGTATTCGGTTGAACCCACACAAATGTGTCTTCTGTATAGAAATGGGTCGATTGCTGGGATTTGTAGTTTCGAAAGCTGGCATTCGCGTTGATCCCTTGAAGGTCGAAGCTATCATCAATTTGCCTCCTCCTTCGAGTCTTCGCCAACTCCAAAGTTTGCAGGGGAAAGAAAAAATTTTACGACGATTCATTCCTAACTACGCCAAGGTTACAAAGGGTTTTACACGGTTGTTGAAATAGAACACTCAATTCTCTTGGGATGAGATAGCTCAGAAATATTTTGATGCACTCAAACATGCATTGACCCATGCACCGTTGTTGCATCCTCCCAACTACAACCCGGATTATTTTTGTATCTCGCCGCCTCCCATTCTACTATTGGAATGGTCTTAGTTCAGGAAGATGAATTCGGAATGGAACATGTGATATATTACCTTAGTCGAACGTTAAATCCAACTGAGCTAAAATACTCACATGTGGAGAAATTGGCATTGGCAGCCGTTCAAGTTGTCCAACATTTTCGTCACTACATTTTACTACGGAAAACTACGGTAATTTCGGATTGCAACCCTATGATCTACATTTTGACCAAACAATTTTTAGGGGGCAAGTACTCTAAATGGATCGTTATCCTGTAGGAGTTCGACTTGGAGTTTGAAAAATCTAAGTCTAAGAAATCTTTAGTTTTTGCAGAGTTAATGTGTGATTTCCCGCGTGCTGACACGGAAACTGTGGCAGAGGAGCCCATTGCGGACGAATCTTTGTTTCTAATCAGCACTTTAGATCCGTGGTATGGGGATATCATTGTCTATCTCCAGACCCAATCCTTTCGGCCAGAAATTTCAAAGTTGGAATGTCAGAAAATTCGCTTCCAGTCTCAACAATTCAAAATTATTGGAGATACTCTTTATCGCCGTGGGGCGAACTCTATTTTTTGACGTTGCTTAACACACGAAGAAGCTGAAAGGGTTCTAAATGACTGTCACTCTGGAGCATGTGGCGGTCATATGTCTGGGTATGCCACAGCCCAAAAGATATTGCGCGCTGGCTACTTTTGGCCGTCTTTATTTAAAGATTGTATTACGGCGGTCCGAAAATGCCACAACTGCCATATTTTTTATCGTAAGATGCGCGCTCCACCCGCTCCTCTCCACCCTATAATTGTCGTTGGTCCTTTTGCCAAATGGGTTATCGATTTTATTACATGTAACCCTCACTCGGCTGGGGGCATGCGTATATCATCCTTGCGGTATATTATTTTACTAAGTGGGCCGAGGCGATGCCTACATTCAAGGCAGACGGCAAGACAGCTGAAATTTTCGTGTTCAATCATATAATTGCTAGGTTTGGTGTCCCACAAGCGATAATCATTGATCATGGGCGTCATTTTCGAAATGTTATGATGACCGAACTTACAGGCCAGCTTGGTTTACGTCACGATAGTTCAACCCCTTATTATCCACAAGCGAATGGTCTGGTTGAATCCATCAACAAAGTTTTAGTTATCATGATCCGACGAATCATTGGGATTCATCGGTCAAATTGGCACAACATGCTATTTTCAGCACTTTGGGCATACCGAACTTTAGTAAAAACATCAACAGGGTTCACTCCTTTCCAACTAGTCTATGGTTTGGAAGCTGTGTTACCCATTGAGTGCGAAATCCCGTCACTGCAAATGGCCATCGAGTTACTTCCAGCCACTTCCGAAGAGGAAAAGCGTTTGTTATACTTAGCTCAATTAGAGGAGAATCGACGTGATGCTGCATTGGCGATCGAGACTCACGCAAAACGTATGAAAGCTCAGTATGATCGGAATGTGACCCCTTGAAATTTTTCGGAAGGAGACCTAGTGTTATTGTATGATCAAGCTAATGATAAATTAGGCGCTGGGAAATTCGTTCCTATGTGGCATGGTCCCTATATTGTTAAGCAAAAACTAGCAAAAGGGGCCTATGAATTGGTAGACTTTGATGGGGACTCTTTGGGTAAACCCAGAAATGGCCTTTACTTGAAGAGGTACTATGCTTAAAAGAATGGGGTATGGAGATTTTTAGTTAGGATAGTTTTTTCTTTCTAGCTGGTGTGTTTTAGTTTAAAAAAGTGTGCTTAGTTTAGAGAGTGTTTTCCGTCATTATTCCTACTTATCTTGGTTTTACTCTTGATATTGCAGATGTCGATGCCTCTCCAAACATACATTGGATTTGCTGATGGTGCTTGTCGTAATACATGGAACATCTCTTCCGCAGCTTGGGTTATCTATTCGCCCTCTGACGAGTTAGTTTCTATGCATGGGGTAATCCTCGGTCAAACAACAAACAACATTGCAGAGTACAGTGCAGTGATTGAGTTATTGTCTGAATCTATTTCATTTGGGATTCGGAGTTTGATAGTGAGGTTAGATTCTGAACTCGTTGTATTACAGCTTAATAGAGTGTATGCCATTAGAAATCCAGTGTTATTAAGATTACTTTTGAGAGTGCGTCTCTTGGAACGTGAGTTTGATTACATTGAATATCAGCATATTCCAAGGTCTTTAAATACATTAGCAGATGCAATTGCTTCTCGAATGTTAAATAGACATTTGCAATAATCATACATGTAAATTTAAAACCATTCCATAACATGATTTACAAGATAAGCCGGTAATAGTGATATATATATATAGGAGTGTGTCAAAAAATACATCGTCTTCGATCATAGGTTGAAAAACACCTTATGATCGACAAAAATGATAAGTACAAAAAACAAAAATATCACATGTGCCCACAAAAGGCGATCATCCTATCACTGGTGATGATCTCTATAAGAAACCACTGCCCGGGCCACCTTGCAAATGAACCTCCTAAAAGGTCCCGGGACTCCAATCACATAGCGCTGAAGTCGACGAGGAATGTCGTCTATAGTGGTCTCAGGAATATCCCCTGTCAAGTGCTCAAGATGACCCTCCAACTCGGCCAAAACCTCTGTTGATTCGTCCTGTGGGTCTGGCGCGGGTGCAACTGGTTGCCTCCTCTCGAAAGGCCGGAGAGCGGCTAGTCGCTGTGGACCCACATCTGCATTTGAAATTTTTACTATCAGTTTTGAGACGATGAAAAATAAAAAAAAAATTAAAATAGGAAAAGTTGAAAAGGATTTTACCTGACTCGTCCCACTGCTCTCCTGGTGGAAGAGCCATGTCCGGGTCACCACGGAAATCTATCCCAGCATAAGGGAAATCCTGAATGGAAAAGACCTGGTTTTCCAACCATTGGAAATACTCAGGTTTGAACCGAGCAACTTCTGTCCTCTCATCCGGGTGACGGGCCATGACTGCGACCCATCGCATCAGTTTGGGCTCTCGAGGAAGCCCAGCTCCAAAAGTAAGGTGTTGTGGGATCAGCATAGGAACCCTCTCCAGGCCAAAACTCACGACCAAAGCCCCATAACCAAAGGTCTTTAGTCGTCCGCTCTTGGCCCTGGTCAGTTGGCCTTTCACATTGGCCAGCACAGCATTGCACCAGTTGAAGATGGTGCCTCGAAAGCAATAAACTGCCATACGCATCTGGGATCCGGTGGCAACATGTAATGCGGCGGCTCTGCAAAGTCTGGTGACGGTAAACGCAATCACCATGAGCTCAGGACGGGATATGGTCTTTATTTCTATCCCTTTGTCTTTAGCCTGGCTGTTGCAGTACTCTAGCCGGAGGCTATCGACAGATTGGCCACCTGGCCTAGTCCCGAATAGAGTCAAGTCTTCGCCTCTCTTAGGCAAACCAGTCAAGAAATAAATTTCCTCCGGCTCGATTTCGAGCCGGTGCCCGCCAATGAAGAAGCACTGGTCCTGTATGCTCCATCCATCAACCAGCCACTGCAAAAAATCTACCTGAGCCCTCATGCCGGGAATGGTCCAGAATTTGTACAGTCCGCATGCCCTCAAAGCATCAAGTGAAGGCTGATGATTCCATGCGGCAGTATCCACGTCCTCATGCTCCCGTGCACACCAATCTAGCATGATATACTCTCTGCATCAAGTATAAAGATTAATTAGATTGCTAGAAAACATTTGATTGGTCCATTTTTGAGGAATTTTGGGTTCAAAACCCTTGTTGTGGGGTACGCACCCTCCACGTTAGACACAGTGCGTGGGTCCGCACTTTGTCTACACGGAAGGTGCAGACCCCGAGCTTTTTCCCAATGAGAAAAAGTCGGGGTCCGCGGGTCCGCAATGGTAAACCTGCGGACCCCCGCGCGTGGGTTTTGCACCTAAAAACCCTCCAAAAAAATGAAATGAGGGACTAAATCAAAAAACTAAACGGTTGAAAATGAAGAGTAGGATGATGTGGATTACCTGGAGAAGACGGCGCTTGATTCCGACAGTTGGATTTTCCACAATCTTCACGGGAAGTTTTCTAAGCAAAAGCACTATTTTCTCACCCAAACTCGAACGGTAAAAATGAATTGACAAAGGCCCTTTTTATAAGTTTTTTGAGTAAATAAATCGCAAATTTGTTTATTTTTCACTTCGAAAAGGTATTTTGCAATGATTTTATCCATTTCAAACAGGTATGAGTAATGTTTGTGTTTCTGTGCAGAATAAAGGATTATTTAGGCGAAATCTATCATTTTCAACGAAAAAACAAGTAGAGTCATCTTTAAGCCCTTTTGTGACTCCTAAAAATGAAAAGATTACTGAGCGTTTCTTTTACACTCGTTAAAACGGAATTAATAGACGGTCCACTTACAGCTCTTTTCCGACCGTAAAAACATGAAAAGATTGCCGAATTTTTGTCGTTTCCAATTTCGTTGATCGCTTTTTTACTTTTTCGGATCAGTGACACTAATAACGAAAAGTACTCCTTGGTCGTAAAAGATCAAGCGGTTCTCTCAAGTATTATTTTATACTTTTTTGGGCTTGGGAGACACAAATTTACGAAAAAGGTCAACCCTGGAGTCTTCTTAAGTTTTTTCAGACTCTCTAAAATTGAAAAATGCCGAGTTTCTCCTATACTGGACTCGTTAAAATTTCACAGTAAAGGACCTGTTCAATTACAAACAGGAACGAACCACTCCTTCTTAGGGTTCGAATCTAAACTAAGTTGGACTCATCTGAAGGATGAGCTTATAATCAAGCAAATGTTATCCTCCTCAAGCTTGTCAAAAATAAAGGGGTACTTGCCAGAAATGGTGGGGGAAAAGAGAGAAAAATAAGTTTGTTTGTCATACCTTGTAACCACTCTTGAACACGACACTTTTATTCACCTGGGTTGGGAAATCCTTTGCCTAACAGTTGATCAAACCACATTGAAAGTCTTCAACCAGTTTTTGGGTATTAACTTTGGGTCAATTGTCACCAAGCCATCTGTCATCCATCTTGACCATCCCTGAGTCAGTCCTTGCAACTAAATTTCTTCAACTTGATCTATGATTCCGTGTTGTGGGCTTACCTACGACGGATCGCTTTCTATCGACATCAGTTCATTATCTAGAAAGATGATCTAGAAATCGTCAGTACCTTAAGATCTGCATGCCTCAATGGCAGGTTTCTCGCCTTTGACGACAGTTTACATCATTGACTTTCGATCGAAGGATTCCGTGATATGTTCGACATCAACACATTTATTCACATCTCATGGATTGTACTGGGTACTTTGAGATCCATTGACATCATTGGTGGTTTCTCTCACACTTGTTAACAGTTTACATCATCGACTGGTAATCAAGTGGTTTCTACCATGTTCGACTTCAACACATTTATTCGCATTGATAGAATCGTACTATTTCGGGATATAGAAATGAAGACCCTAGATCTAGTTTCCACCATCCAGGCTGCGAGGAGTTTTGTATTCATTATGTTGTGGACTATTCATAAACAGATGGCTGCGTCCATACTGTGTTCACACGAGTCTATACTTATGATGTTTTACAAGATCATTCCTATATTAGAGCAGTAGATAGTTTTCTAGTTAGTTTTTATCTAAGTATGGGAATTCCTACCTCAGCGATGATATGATCTCATATATATATCTTGCATTGAATGTTTTTACAGGTTCCGACCGGGCTCTCCACAAGATGATCCTCGAAATGATAAAGTACTTCACTCTTCCTATATGATAAATGAAATCCTCATCTACTACAGACTTCGCACTTTAGGGGGCAATCTGTTACACAAAAATATCATCACCATGATTATTTGCAGTCATTATGGGTCTATCATCACTTGTATTGTCCTCCTAAGCAAGTCTAAGACCTCAACTCTTCAAATCAAGCTTTAGAAGTGGGATAAAGACATTAAATATCAATGTAACTCTGGTTCCGCACTTTCTCTCATGGTCACCTGCGGTCCTGCACCTTCTCTGTACAAAATCTGCGTACCTACCCGCTCTGTCTCTAACAGTGTAGGTGCGGACCCCTGTGAAAGTCAAAAGGCGCAAGTTTTATCTTAAAAACTCACTTTGGGTTAATTCTAGAGTTTTCTAGAAGGAATTTTGACGTGGATTGTTCGCTCTGAGGTGGTTCATGCATCCCAAAAGAGAAGGAGCTAATCCCTTGACTAAAGGAGCTATCCCTTTGAAGGAGGGCTTTATCCCTTTGAAGGAGGACCTAGTAACTTCCCTCTATTGCACTATAAATACAGGCATTGGGGTGAGGACTAGAGAGGTTAGAAGCTGAACATTTTGAGGGTAAATGCTGGTGAAATTGAGACTCTTTGGTTGAGCTTGAGAGGAGAGATCACATACCTCTTGGTTCTATTAGAGAGTGAGTGAAACTTGTCAAAGTAGAGGAGACATCCTGTTGGACCCTGGGAGGAGCTTGTGCAGTGTCAAGGCAAAGGTTGTAAGGTTCTTCTTCTTTTGAATTAATACAATCAAACTCATTTTTCTCAACAAGTATCTTATGTTATTTGTTTCATGGACTCCTTGACTTTCATGTTAAATATGTTTTATGTAATTGGTTTTTCAGGTGTTATTTAATTTGTTTGTGTTTGCAGATTCGCAAAAAGGAGCTCATTTGGATCAAAGGAGCGAGGGCATCCACAAGCTTGCGTTGGACCAAAGGTAGGCCCTAAAAACACTTGTTTGCTATTGTTATTAAAGTATATCTAGAGAAAGATAGTGTCTGGTTGGTTTTCTTGTCGTTAGGTCTTCTTTAGATTCTAGGAAGGTCTATCTTGTCCGCAAGATCGACACTTTCCATGCGACACATGGGACAATATCATGAGACAATACCATGGGTTACGGATATCATGAGTGTGGACAATTTTTACTTTGATTTGGTCTCACATCTAACACTAGTGCCACCATGGGTTACAGATATCATGAGTGTGGACAATTTTTACTTTGATTTGGTCTCACATCTAACACTAGTGCCAACACTAACAGCTTGAATATATAAAAGTTTCACAAATAAATGAAATGTTACACACTACTAGTTGTAATACCAAATTTAGATTTAAAGAAGATGCAAATATAATTAGAAAACACACCAAACATGATAATAATGAATCATAACATAAAAAACTCAATGCTTGACAACACTTAATGCATTCCTATATAAGCTTTAGATTTGTAAAAATTGCTACAAATCATCTATAGTAACTAATTTCTAAATTTAACTAATAAATTAGAGCTACATCTCACTAATCAACTACAACTAATTCTATTTTAATTCACTATTCACATAACTTTAGTGAAAAAAAGCTACATGTATGTAAACTATCTCAAATTATCTTTTGATAGATTGTAATTAAAAAAAAAATTACCATTTTTATTCCTTGATATGCTTGCTATAACACATTCCATCACTCCTTTTATTTTGGTGTTGCAATAAGTCTTGGAAAAATAGAATTGTGCAATACCCTTTGGATGGAAAAATTAGGTTTTTTTTTTAATTTTCTTTTAATTTCGCTGGAAAAATAGAATTATAGGTGTTTTTTTGGATTTTCCCTTAATTTTTCTGGAAAAATAGAATAGTGCAATACTGGTCGAATGGGAAAAAGAGGTTTTTTTTTCCCTTAATTTCTCTCTTTTGACTTGTGTCCAACTAGAAAGAGTTTGAGCAACTAGTTGTATAACCATTTTCCATCAAATAGTATAAATCTTATGAAAAAAATAAAGTTATCATTTTAATGTGATAGAGACCATAATAATTCTCACCTTTAAAGGTTAGTATTTGACACAAAGAACTATTGAAACATTGCTATTATTAGCCATTTTTTAAAATTTATAGCTAGATTATGTACAAGTTTCATGAACAAATCAAATGTTGCCTACCACTATAACGTGTTCTAATATCAAGTATGGATTTAAAGTAAACACAAATATAATTAGAAAGCACACCATACAATACATACAAACAATCATAACATCAAAAAGCTTAATGCTTGAGATTATGTAATATATTTATATATAGGCCTTAGATTTCTACAAATTATTACAAATCATTTAACTAATTACTTGAGTTTAAATTTAATTAATCAATTACAATTACTTCTTATTAATCAATTACAATTAATTCTAACTAATCCTAATTTATTTTTGGAGAATCCAAAATTGGTTAACAATGTTATAACAATTTGCTAAAAATCTTATATGTGATGTCTCACACTTTTATTTTTGTAATGAAATATATAGAGTTTCAACCAAAGATATATGTCACTCTCATTTATGTTATTTATGAGAATATATTTACTATCTAACTTCATTATACAGAATAAGGTTACTTCATTGAAATTTCAATAATTGTGATACTTAGGAAAGTAAAAGTAATAGAGAAAGAACTCTCATATTCACTTGACTTCTTGGGAAGAAGCCTAATCAAGTAATTTATTGAACTAGATGCATGACCATTATTGCAAGTGGATTTGAGACAAATTGATGTGCATTAATTGAAGGAGGAATTAGGACCATCATATGAGGAGGAGGATGATAGTTAAGGAGGAACTAGGGTCATCATATGAGGAGGAGGATGATAATTGGGTATAGGGTAGGAATTTCTCTAAAGTAGACACTAAAATTGATAGCTTTTTGCAATTTTAATACTCGTTTTAATAATTTTAATACAAAATGTTAAGAAATTGGAATTTTTTTTTACTATATTTAATGGGAAAATCACCTCATGACGAACAATTTACCCTTTAAATTCCAAGGTTGAGTAGAATTTAGGATGTCAAAAAGGATAACATCACTTGAGGCTACTCTCCACACTCCATTTACCGAGATAGGGACATCATCCAATGACAAGTGTAATTGTGGAGCTGTCATGGCTTACATCTAGTCCTTTGCTATATGTTAGAATGTCAAATTGACAAGCCAAATGCAACAACAAAATCATGTTGTTGTGCACTCCCATGTCAGTTTTTTTGTCAAATAAGATTGTTGTTCCTAATCGATAGGCTCATTTGGCATAGTTGTGAAATCAGTCCACCAATGTGCTTTCCTTGTAGATCATGAATCCTATGTGGACACCTATATTAATTAGAACCTTTGGAATCATGGATTGTCTCATTCTAATCCTAATGCATTAGGGATAGCCTCGAGTGATCTCGAAATTATATTCATGATGAAGAATATATACATGGTTGGTCATACTTATATATTTACAATAGAAAATATATACATTGTTATTCATGATGAAGAATATATACATTATTGTTTATACGTATATATTTACAATAACGAATATATACATTGTTATTCATAATGTTATTCATTTTTGTTCATATTGTATGTTGTATATTGTTGTGAAGGACCTTGGTGAGATGATTTATCTTTCCTTTGTTAGTGAAACTTATACATATTACTTTCAAGAGATAATTGTCATTTGTATATTCTTTACGTCTTTATCATTTGTATATTCTTTACCGTCTTGGTCAAAATTGAGAAAACATTAAAAAAAAAGTATCTACAAAATAAAAAGAAAGAAAATTAAGACACAAACTCCATGGGTTCAATTTCTTTACTCAAATCATAAATACCTTTAAAAAAAACTCGAGAGCTTCTTTTAAAAAAAATACTTCCTTATTTAACTTTGTTAAAATCTGATAAAAAATAATCCACTTATGGAATGTCCTTAGCTCAAACCATCAAAATATCTCCATAAAATATCATAGTGAAACTCTAACAAACACTTTTAATAATATTAAATGTAAATAACTTAACAAACACTTTTAACAATATTAAATGTAAATAACTTTTAAAAAAATGTCAAACATAAGGTTGGGTACAAAGTGTTTTTAAAAATTAAATAAACATAATAATTTAGAATTTGTTATATATATTCACATCGTAAAAAATAATGACAATACCTTTAAAATATAACAAAAATCATAAATTAAATCATAAATATGACAATTAGCGGAGGATATTTTGACAATCGTAACAATGTTTGCCCGCCAACAACCGGACACCTCCTTTATTTATTTTTGCAGGGAATAACAACCAGACACCACCTTTAATTTTCGAGGGAATCAACAACGGGACACCTCCTTCTGGGGAATTACTGGACTTCAGGCAGGAGCAAATAGATCTGTTCATGGAAATAAACAGATTTGAAATTCAGATCATGACTATTCATGACTCCGGTCTACGAAACCGGAGATTTTGAATCCCCACTGGAGTCGACATTGTTGATCTGAGATGTATTTATCGCAACTAAGGGCACTTTGGCCCCCCTCTTTTGGTTTTCCAGTCATTGTAGCAGGGACACACCTCCTTGTGGCCATAGGTGCCAGGCGGAACACAACGACATTTGAGGCAGCATTTCTGGCAATAGAACATGCATGGCTTCCGTTATTGAGTTTTCGAACACCTGTATGAGCATGCAGATGGACACTCTGCATAATAACAGTTATATTAGCATTGAAAGAGAAGAACTACAAAACTGGGAGAATTCTATCCAGAAAGACAGGACTACAAAATTAATAAAAGTAGGAGAATTCTTTCAAAATTTTACAGCCTTATCGTATAAAATCACCTTCTGGGCGTAATCCACTGTGCCGGTTCTTGCCCTGGGTGATAAATATAACTCGTATCAGAGAAATTCAATGACATTGAAAACCTGCTACAAACTACAATAGAGGGATAGATGTTGTTTAAGTGGATATAACCTGTTCATGGCTTTGAAGAACAGCAGCCGAGATGGATTCTACATCCGTCGAGGCCTGCAAAGTACATATATGGTTCATCAATAAATAATGTAATGCACCATCAGATCTGAATCCATGAAACTCAATACATATCTGCAGGATATGCACACGAATAAAACATTGTGTTAATAAGAAATGGAACTGCACCTCACAAAACTCGGCACACATGACTGCAAACACCATTAGAAGCAACAAGAAAGTGCATATAATCTTCATCTTCTTCATCATCATGACAATCTTAAAAGCCGTTCTTCTTCTACAAACAATGAATCAATAGACGGTGCATTACACTGTTGTAAGAATGCATTTATAGCCTGACAGTAGGGCTCACATCGCAAAACTGACTCCAATCCCTAAACTTTTGCGTCTTGGTAGTTGCAATTTATACACTCCAACTAAAATCACTAAATAATTAGCAATGACGGATTTCCGACTGCTATCTATATACTTTTTGGATTTTTAACACTCTCACCTTGCTTTACAAAAAAAAATTTGGAGTATTTTTTCTATTGCAGATTAGTTAAAAAATTAGAATATTCAATTCTAGATTTTGGAAATATTTTATAAATGAAGCATCAAATTTAATTTGATTGTAACTTTAACCATAAATTTAATTAAATTACCAATTTTAAAAATATTTCAGAATATAATCAACAAACTAAAACTAATTATTTAATTTAACTCCTCTCCACCGTATTCTAAAATATTCCCAAAAAAAAATATACAGATGACGAACCATCTCCCTTACCAAAACTGTACAACACCTAGATATAGGGACACATTGGCACAATTACATACTACGATTAATGAAACTGACCCAACACCGAGATAGGGACAGCATGGCACAATTACTTACTTACCATTAATGAAACCGACCCAGCCTGAGTAACGGTTTAAATGTGGAGAATGAAAGAAAAATATTGTATAGCTTCACTGAAACTGAGATGAACATTGCAGATCATGTTACCTGTAATTTTGTAATGGTCTATAAAGGTGTGCATGTGCTCGCATGCTTGGTGAATTCATTTATAAGCTGTAACGGATGGTGACGTTTGCCTGTACTTGCACGAAGCAAGCATTCAGCTCCACCATTGATATCCACATACTATACCCAGTGACATTCCTTCGTTCACACATTACAATTAGCAGGATATATTTTCCATATCTGCTGCCATGTGCATGTACAAAGATCATCTCAGATGTGCAGGCATCGCGCATTAGAAGAGGGCGGCTGAATAAGAGTACTGAATCGCTTTTTCTTTGTACCATCTTCACGAAATCACGAGGCTTTTTCAGCATTTAACGATAAATTTTTAACGTGGTGACAAAAATATGCAGTTGTTCAGTAAATGCTTCATTCCAGGAGAGACAGCCTCGCAGTTACAGTGGTAAATTTGCTAATATGGGCATCAACCTACCGAATCCAGAAGAATTCCCACTTGCAGATTTTTCAGCATTTAACGATAAATTTTTAACGTGGTGAGAAAAATATGCAGTTGTTCAGTAAATGCTTCATTCCAGGAGAGACAGCCTCGCAGTTACAGTGGTAAATTTGCTAATATGGGCATCAACCTACCGAATCCAGAAGAATTCCCACTTGCAGATGTCAGACGACCGGGTCTTCCTTCCTGGAAAGAGCTAACCAGTCATCTTCAGAGTATTTAATGTCCGGGGATATGCGTCTGATAATACCTGAAAGTCTTGACTTTCCCGTGTTATAACGTTAACAGACGTGCATATCCCCGGGCATTAAATACCCTGAGAATAGGCATTAAATACCCTGAGAATGACTGGTTAACTTTTTCCTTTCTTCATTCTTCATTGTGAAGAAGCAAACCTGCAGGTTCCGCCATTGGTCGTAATGTTTGACTTCATTACAAGAGAATTTTAATGCGAATCAATGGATTGGAAAATCCGATCTGACATTATTTGATGTACTGGGAAGCAGACTTACCAAATTCGAATTTGAAATTCCAATTTTATTAGATATTGGAACATTTTGATTTTGGAAAATTTTGGAAAATTTTGATTTAGATACTGGAAAAATTAAATTATTTTAAAAATTAAAATAGATTTTACAAAATTAAATTATTTTAAAAATTTTACATATTTTTATTTTAAATTTTTTTATCTAATTATTTATAAATTAAAAATATTATACACGTATCTAATATCATATAATTTTATTAAATATTATATAATTTTATTTTAAAAATTTTACATATTTTTATTTTAAATTTTTTTATCTAATTATTTATAATTTAAAAATATTATACATGTATCTAATATCATATAATTTTATTAAATATTATATAATTTTATTAAATGGTATTATTTTTAGAAAAGTGTAACAACTTTAAATCATAAATTTCGATATAATTAATAATTTTATTATTAATTAATAATTAAAAATTCAAAAACCATAAAATTTATTATTTTTAGAAAAGTATAATAACTTCACATCGTAAATTTTAATAATTAATAACTTTATTATTAATTAATAACTAAAAACTAAATATTTCATTGTATATTTTGTCTCTTCACTGCATCTTGTTGAAAATGCAATTTATTAGTCTAGTTTAAGGTTGTACATTCTACTAAATCCAAAACAGATAGGCGGAGGGAAGAACATCCAAACCTTAATTTATGATTCTAGATTTCATTACCAATGCGAAAGAGCATTGAAGTGTACCAAGAATAGTTACCAAAGTGAAAATATGGAAAAAAAAAAAATTAAAATTATATATTTTACAAATATTTATAAAAGATTTTATTATTCTTTATTTATAAAAATTTATTATTTTTAGCAATTATAAACTTGTTTAGATAATTTTCGGCAAAATCACATAACCAATCTTTTGTCGACGCGTTTCGAACCAACCAGTGTGGTTCATTGTCAGAAGCCTAAATTCCTTAATAATTATAAACTTACTATCGCTTATTTACTATTTTTCCCAATGTAATTTTTTATATACAATTTACTATTTATGTACTTTTTAATATATAGATTTTTCTATTTTTTATTTTTTATTTTTTACTAGATTAAATAAAAATTATAATATAAATTTTAATGTAAAAAATTCTATTTTTTAAATATTAAATTTTATATTAACAAAATTCTTTAACAAATTACATTAATTTTACTTTTTGATTTTTAATTTTACTTTTTAATTTTTTAAATACTATACTCTAGGCTCATTACCTTTGACTCGGATAGAGTAATAGAGCCATCCCTTTCTTCTTTTACACCCTTTAACATCAATGCATGTGCATAACATCAATGTTATGTCACGCCTTAAATCAACGTGCTTAGAAAGTGATCGCGAGTATCGTAAGGTCAATAATATCGTCTCAGCGCTGAAAATAAGACACTAATCCGTACCGAACTCGAATTACCAAATTTTCATTCGAACAGAACTCGCATGTTTTTGAATTTTTCTGGCAAGTACGGTCAAATTTGGTAACTATGCTTTAAAGTGAGATTTAATCTATTTTTTTATTCTAAATATGGAATTGATTTTGTTTTGGGAAACAGAAAAGTCCGCGACGCTTCAAATTGCATCCTATGCCTTTATTCGAAAGAAAAAATATGGTGTTTTGGATTCCTTTTTCACACCAAAAATGCTAAATTTGTTTGTTTCTTCTTCTTCTTTTTAATAATTGAGTGGAAAATTTTATCATAATTTAGTTGTCAATTTAATAGTGGGAACAATGATTATTGGGTACAATAGGTAAATGCAAGTTGAATCATCACTATTATTCAAGGAAAATCATGCCACCTTGAATTATCGTTTGTAAGGGAGCAAGCTTTAACAACTCCCAGATGCCTTTGGGTGAACATGTTTCCTTACCTCAGAGAAAGACAATCTCTTAACCAAACTGCATGGGTATCTTCGTCTTGAAATTCGAAAAAAAAAATGAAATGTAGAAGGAATTATATTCCTTTATTTTATTAATAATTTAGTTTTGTTTTGGATTAAAGCTCAAAAAGTTTAGATAGGAATGATGTGTTGTAGCAGCTATAACCACCCTCCAAAAATTTTCCTTGGCTTCGTTTTGGAGCCTTCCTACCAACCTTTCACAGCAACATGTCTTGCTTCGTCAAGTACACAAGCTTCAGTGATTTTCTTGCAGAATGATAACTTGTCCATCCGAGCTTGTTCCATTCCCCTCACAGGTTGTTCTTCCAGACTTGGTCCAGTTGCAGGTTGAGTAGCTCCCTCAAGAAATTGCTTAATTCTAGAGGGAAACTAGCCTTCCCTCCAAAAATCGCACAATTCTGTCTAGCAACCTGTTGGGCTCAAAAATTGCATAGATATGCAAGTCAAGCTTCACTAAGAAAATTGCGCAATTCTTCCTAGTAGGGCTGCTCAGCCCAGGAATTGCACAATCCTGGGCAGCAGTCAACTGCTCTGCCCCAAAATTGCATAAATCTCCTGGGAAGCCAGCCCAACTCCCTCCCAGAAATGCACATTTTCTCCTAGTAGTTGATAAGGCTCTTGCATGTGCATTTGAGTTGACTAGTTTCCTCCGGGACGAGCAAAATTGATTTGCATGCATGGGTTGCTCCTCCCAATGCAACATGGATAGGCATCCCTTGATTTAGGGATCTATTTTTAGCAGTTGGAGGTTACATACGAGGAACATCTCAGAAACCTCTCGCCAAGTGTCGCTTTTCCTAGATTTATGGCATGCACATCATAACATTGATCTTATAAAAACTCATCAACTAGACATTGCAGAGCTCATTCCTCACATCAACCTTGTAGCTCTAGCATTCCACATTGCATCTAAGAGTTGTCAGCACATTCAGCTCAATTGTCTTAGGGTAAGCTCGTTGTTCATGACTTGTGTTGTGTTTATGTCGCTTTTTGTGTTTCGCGTTGTGTGAGTGTTGTCAGCTCGATTTCAGTGAGCGATGACTGTCGTTTACATGCATACTAGCTTGTACCAACACTGCTTCATTTTTCGTTTGCATCTCACTACTGTCACATGCATAGAACTGTTTTTACACGGACGGTCGTCGTTGTGGTGACTCGCTTCACACACTTGCATGCTTTCCCATTTCCTGAATCCTACACTTGTTGTTTGCAAATGATCATTCACTCTTGTTTGTACTCATCTCCTCATTCTTTCACACTTCTCATATTTTCAATCAGCCATCAGCCGCACTGGGTTGCCTTGGCCCGGACCGTGCCCTGCCCGGCTAGCACTGCGCATTTCTAGAAGAGAAGGCTCTCCCTTCCCTCCAGAAATTGCGCAAATCTAGCCAGGCACTGACCTCCAAGTTGTCATTGTGCAATTCTTGGAGGTATTGTCTTGTTGGCCCCAGAAACTGCGCAATGTAGTTCGTTGGTTACATGTCACTGCTGACTAAAATTGCGCAATTTCAGTCCTTAGCAGGTCAATTTGGACTATGCATTGTGTAGTTCTAGCAGTCAGTCAACCTCCTGACAGCGTGAACTGTGCCTTGCGTAGTTTTGGTAGTCAGTCTCCTAACCTCCCAGCAGAAATTGCACAACCTACATGATCAGTCACACAGGTATGTTGCAAGTCAGTTCTCAAGTTAGTTTTCGTTTTCAACTGACAGATTGTTTGTCGTGAGTGTTTCCATGTCTCCAGGTATCGCAGGTGTTCATCTGTCTCTCGGCAACACAGGTACAATGGTTTTTAGAAGAGTAGAGTAGAAGACATTGTTCAAAGCACACTTGGGGAAGCGATCGATCAAGTGTCTATGAACTTATCTACCCACAAAGACATCAAGTTGTTCGTAGACAAGGACATCAAGATATGACGACAGCAGCACCACCATCAACATCAGTTGAAGGAAGCATACCAGATGCGACAAACGCAAGAGGAAGGTTGTTGACAACACAGAGGCAGAACAAAGTTGCAAGCTCAAGCAGATCCACTTGTGATGAAAGCAACTTTGTAGACTCAGGCTATGAGGTGACGATGCGACATGAAGATCGCGCGAAGGCAGAGAATGGAACAAAGAAGGGCTTGGATGTGCTGAAGCAGCAATTCAAGGAAGAACAAGAGTTGCATAGACGAGAGAATGAGTTGTAGTAGGAACAGGTATAGCAGGAGACGCAACACACACTCACGGATGAAACAACTCCCGTACAAGTTATAGA
Source organism: Pinus tabuliformis (assembly GCA_031772625.1). NCBI lineage: Eukaryota > Viridiplantae > Streptophyta > Pinopsida > Pinales > Pinaceae > Pinus > Pinus tabuliformis. The sequence continues at coordinate 584,728,206 of CM062814.1, read as the reverse complement.
TCCATCCCAACAGCTGGCATGGAGCAGACAAGGTGAGCAGTGTTGTTGATCACATGCAAGGGAATACAGTAGCATGCATGCCATTGTGTGCACGCATGCGATCCCAAAAATTCGACACACTCACCAAGGCAAAGAGAAGAAACAAGTCCCACTGGAGTTGAACATGTACCTCGACAAGTTGATGCATACGACCACCAACACATGCTTGGAGAGCAGTGTAGACACTATGCATCAACATGTTGTCGGTCCGGTCACACCAGGATGACCATGCATATGCTATCAGCCGAGTTGGACAAAGGAGCCATTTCAGTGCACCTGGATGCAACAAAGGCAAGAGTTCTCTTTAGCGAGATATCACCATTGAGCACACAGACACCATCATGGATAGCCAAGCTTGGCATCAACTCATCACCTTCGACCATCACAAGCATGTCAAAGAGTTGGTCTCACGACAACAGTCCAGGTGTCGGTGATGTCTTGCTCAAGACATTTTGTCTCACATGGGCACATGTGCATTGTAATGTAACGTCTTGTCAAGTGGAATTTTAAGTGTCGATAGTTGAATGTAACAATCATAAAATAGTTGAAGAGTCATGAGGGTAGATGAACAGTCTCAAAGGGGAATGTCAAGGGTCACCCCACCCTTTCCTATAAATAGCACCTCATAACTCATTGTATAGGATTTTGGTCAGCCAAGCTTCCGATAATACTATCTTACAGAGAGCTTGGATAGTATTGTAACGAGCCTTGGCTTCTACACTGCACAAAGCTAGTACATCTCTTTGGAGGAGCAGGTGGTTGTGGCTATAACATTCCGCTATCAGAACTAGTGGTTGGACATGGATGTATTGTATGACTGGAACTTACACTTCTTAATATAACAAAGCCAACATGTTTCATGCATATGTCATATTATATTTCAGCGATCTTGTTTACTCTAAATGGTATATGTATTTGTTTGCTTACGCATGCATGTATGGACTATTCTGTATAAGTATGTATGAATCTTACTGAAATGTGTTGATTGGTTTAACCATCACTTTGGATTATTAGCTAACTTGCTTTCCAATTATCGATGCATCTTTGCTCGTGTGTTCCCTTCCAAGCCGCGTGCTACCACAGGTTTCCAAGGGGTGCACACACCCAACTCTCCATGTGTTAGAACCATTCATGCACCTTCCTTGTCTTACTGCAACTATCACACCCTTGCTACCAATAGAGTTATCTTACTTGCCTATGTGTAAAATCACGGTCAAGGCATTACCATACGACCCACTGTTGAGACTCCTACACCAAACACTCTGAAGTCTAATTGGGACTTCTTACCAGGGAGATCCCCTGACATGTTGGTGGGTCCAGCGTCATCAACATTTCTGGCGCTAGAAGGAGGGCCAAATAACAAGCTTTGTCCTCTCATCCTGTTTTGAACCTTTGAATATATATCATGGATTCTTGCACTCTTCTTCCTCCACGATGTTTTTCAAATCACGAAGATGTCACCATCACGAGGGAGCTTTTCGATCTCTTGTCCACTTACACGTATGATGGTGAAGGTGAAGTGGCCTGGCATGAGTTCTTACATGAATTTTTTTCCATGCTTCATGAGGAATATTGATGTTTTGACGAACAAGCCAATTTTCTACTTGCATACACACTTCGCGAATCTCCACATTGATGGTTGTGAAGCCTACTGGTCGACAATGTGCACTCACTTGAGCACTTTTGTGATCTCATTGAAGACACTTTTTATCATTTTGATCCAGACCATCTTGACCAAAAACTGTTACAACAATGGAAGGCTTTGCATGAATCGATTATTGATTTTTGGTAGCACTTCTGTGATTTGTAGTTTCAAGCTTCGAAGAGCGAGATGAAATTTTTCTATCTTTGGGACTGATTCGAGTATTGTGTTAAGAAATCTGCTCATCCCAAGAAGAAGTTTGAAATAAACCCTCACTTAATATTCTTCAGTGATGGAGTTGCGCAATCACAGATGGATGCCATTACTATCACAAGTGACTGTCTACCATCCCCTCATCAAACATATCCACCACTATAGAGTGATGCAGGAGATCATGCTCACACATCTATTCAACTGTCACATTATTCCAACATCACTTCGCTTAATTTTCACGCAAGTTTGGTTATGAGTCCATCGAGTTGTCATATGCATTTTTTTCCACAACCTCTATCTTCATACTCGTCCTTTGGATGATGCTATCTTGTGTTCTTCCATTCTAGACTCTACACTTGTTGTGAATGAGGAACAAGCCATTGTCGGAGTTGGTGTTGCACAACCAACACGCGTTGTTGTTCATGAACAGTATGAGTGGGAGCTTGATCATCAACACTCAGCTAAGGATGACTCCCTTTTGTCCAAGCCTCCTCCGTTCTTTCCTGACATTTTTAGTGAGCCTGCCATCCATGATTTCGCATGTGTATATTCATCCACGGATGCACCCATTGTTGATCACTCGCAGGAACACACCGGATGCCAATCTATCGTCTGACAACAGAGAGGATAAGTTATTCCTTGAAAATCCACTTGATTTTTCATCTGCCTTTCCAGAAACACAAAGGATGAATTTGTTCGCTTCTCATCTACCCCTCTATTTGATTCATCAGATCATGAGTATGCCAATGAAAACATTGATTTTTCTGCTCATGGTTGTCGTGATCCATTTACTCCCATATACGATCACGATCATGATTCTATCGTAGTTGATTTTTCGAAGCCACCAGTCTATGATGATCTGTCTAAAAATGAAGTTCAAACACACCAGACTGTCAAGGCACTTCAGCCCAAGATGATGGTTATGTCAAGCCCTCGCTGTCCTGAGGTCGGTTTCACTTCCGGTCAGCAAATTATTTAATCACCTGAGGATCCTCATCACACATCTATATGCATTGAGTATCAATATCACAAACAGAGCATGCTTCCTCCACTTGAACGACACGATCCCATCGCTCATGCATTGGAGGAATCTTACATTGCAAGCACGCGTGCACAACGCAAGTTGTCTTTGTTTCTTTTGTTTTCTTGCATGTCACAGTCAAGAATGTGTATATGCTTCACAACTGCACAAAGTGTCGCATAACACCATGATAATTCCACAGATTTCTTGTCATGTACTTGCACTCACTTATATCATGTGGGCACTTTTAAACATGAGGTGTGTAAGTCTTCATTGTTATATCTTTCTTGCTTGCTGGTCGGCACAATCGAGTTGCTTGCGTACCAAGCCTTAACCAACATGGGTCAACCAATGCATCGATGGTTGCATTGGAAATATCACTTCATGTGATCAGGCCCATGCATCATTAGTTTAGGAGTAGGAGTAGTGTTTGCTTCAGTTGGTTTTCTTACATGCTTGTCTGCTTACTTGCTTAGTTTGTTTGTTTGTCTGCTTTCTTTTTTTCTTACTCGCTTTGCTTTTGCTTTTGCTTCTGCTTATGCTTTGCTTTGTTGTTTGTTTGCTTGTTTTTTTCGTAGGATAGTTTCGCATGAAACCATGTGTGACTCTTGAGACAAGCTGGGTAAAGTACAAGAGGCCTTGTACTGCTATCACTACTTGGCTATCTGACATCATGCCTTTGTATGATGAACTTGTTATCTTTAGTCCATGATACATCAATGGAAAATATGTATTGTTCGAAGTGAACCTTGGTGAAAACACAATGTTGGTGCGCTAACTAGTATCACCTACTCTTTTCGGTTGTTTTTGGGTTAATCCTTGTCAGCTCAGTCAAGTAGAGTAAGGTGAGGGGGAAAACGTTAACAAGCATGTCAGAGGTATACAAAAACTACTTCTCTAAAGGAACAACCTCTTCTTATCTCAATAAGTTGGGATCCCTCTTCCGCCTCTAAAATGAATAAGTGTTATGCACAGTTATGAAGATGAAAACTAAAACAATGAAAAAGTGAAAAAAAATTTGAAAAAAATGAAAAATGAATAAGGCAAAAGAAGAGAAAGGCTTCCTACGTAAAGAGGTGATGTAAGAAACTCCGTCGGGGTACTGACCAGGCTTACTGGTAGCGGAGCCATGATTTTGTTCTTGCATGACTCCGTCGGGGTATTGTCCAGGTCTACTGGCAGTGGAGCAACACCAGAGATGAAACTAAGACTTTGACGACTATACTGCTTGTGCACCAATATACCCCTCAACCCCAATCAAAACAACTGTGTTGACTTGGCTTGGAATGTGTGTCAATTGACTAAGTGCTTGACAGATGCTATATCTTACAATTAGGCTACTGTGAAACCAAGATGAACTAAGAATTGAACAATACTTCTAGAGGTGTTAGACTTGTTTTTCACGAACAAGGTCCATTCAGAGACCTAGATTTCTACCAGTGTGTCGCCAAGTGTTTTAGCGGCTACAACCACCCTCCAAAATTTTTCCTTAGCTTTGTTTTGGAGCCTCCCTACCAACCTTTCACATCAACATGTATTGCTTTGTCAAGTACACAAGCTTCACTGGTTTTCTTATAGAATGATGGCATGTCCATCAAAGCTTGTTCCATTCCCCTCACAGGGTGTTATTTTGGACCTGGTCTAGCTACAGGCTGAGAAACTCCCTCAAGAAATTGCACAATTATGGAGGGAAACCAACCTTCCCTCTAGAAATTATGAAATTCTATCTAGCAGCCTACTGGGCTCCAGAATTGCCCAAATCTGCCAGTTAAGCTTCACTGAGAAAATTGCACAATTCTTCCTAGCACAAGAATTGCACAATCCTGGGCAACAGTCAGCTGATCTTCCCAAAAATTGCACAAATCTCCTCAAAAGCCAGCCAACTCCCTCCCAGAAATGCGCATTTTCTCCTAGAAGTTGAGAAGGCTCTTGCATGTGTAGTTGAGTTGACCAATTCCCTCTGAGACGGAGCAAAACTGATTTGAATGCATGGGCTAGTCCTTGTGCAGTTTTGGTAGTCAGTCTCCTGACCTCTAGCCGAAAATTGTGCAACCTTCATGATCAGTCACACAGGTATGTTGCAAGTCAGTTCTCAAGTTTGTTTTGGTTTTCGAATGACAGATTTCTTGCCATGAGTGTTGCCATGTCTCCAGGTCTCCCAGGTGTTCATCTATCTCTTGGAAGCATAGGTACAATGGTTTCCCGGAGAGGAGAGTAGAAGACACCATTCAGAGCACACTTGGGGATGCAGTCGATCAAGTGTCTATGAACTTGCCTACCCATGAAGACATCAAGTTGTTCGTAGAAAAGGACATCAAGATATGATGGCAGCAACATCACAACAAGCAACACCATCAACAACAGTTGAAGGAAGCATACTGGATGCAACAAATGCAAGAAGAAGGTTGTTGACAACACAGAGGCAAAACAAAGTTGCAAGCTCAAGCATATCCACTTGTGATGAAAGCAACTTTGGAGACTCAAGCTATGAGGTGACGATGCGACATGAAGATCACGCGAAGCCAGAGAATGGAACAAAGAAGGGGTTGCATGTGCTGAAGCAGCAAGTCAAGGAAGAACAGGAGCTGCATAGACGAGAGAATGAGTTGCAGCAGGAACAGGTATAGCAGGGGGCGCAACATGCACTCACGAATGAAATTGCACTCGTACAAGTTATAGATCCATCCCAACAACTGGCATAGAGCAGACAAGGTGAGCAATGTTCTTGATCGCATGCAAGGGAATGCAGCAGCATGCATGTCATTGTGCGCATGCATGCGATCCCACCTATTTGGCACATTCACCAAGGCGAAGACAAGAAGCAAGTCCCACTGGAGCTGAACATCTACCTCGGCAAGTTGATGTGCACGACCACCAACACATGCTTAGAGAGTAGCGTAGACACTATGCATCAACATGTTGCGATCCAGTCGCACCAGGATGACCATGCGCATGCTATCAAATGAGTTGGACAGAGGAGCTATATCAGTGCACTCAGATGCAACGAAGGCAAGATTTCGCTGTAGCAAGATATCACCATTGAGCGCACGGACAACCAAGCTTGGCATCAACTCATCACCTTAGACCATCACAAGCATGTTAGAGAGTTGGTCTCACCACAATGGTTCGAGTGTCGGTGATGTATTGCATGGCTTGCTCAAGCCATTTTGTCTCACATGGGCACATGTGCATTGTAATGTAACGTATTTTCAAGTGGAAGTTCAAGTGTCGATAGTTGAATGTAATAGTCATAGAGTAATTGTAGAGTCATGAGGGTAGATGAACGGTCTCAAAGGGGAATGTCAAGGGTCACCCCATCCTTTGCTATAAATAACACCTCATAACTCATTATATAGGCTTTTGGTCAGCCAAGCTTCCAATAAGACTAGGAAGGCTCTTGGCAGCAACTCCCCAAAATTTGTGATCTTTAGTAGCTAGTAGCTAGAAAATCTACAATGATAAAGAACATCTCAGGGTCTAACAAAGTTGGAAAAGCAACAAAATATAAACAATTATTACTATTACCTTTTATATGCCTCAAAATCCACATTACCACTCACCAATGTTGTTTTCCTGGATTTGCAAGGAACCTACTAACTATTCCAACTGAATGTGTAATATCTAGATAGGTACATACCATCACATACATCAAGCTACCAATTGTTGAAGCTTAAGGGATTTTACTCATTTCCTCCTTCTTCTTGTCATCATAAGGGCAAAAATCAACACCAAGTTTGAAGTGTGATGTTAAGGGTGTACCAACTGGTTTGGCCTCCTTCATATTGAAACTATCTAACACCTTATCATTATATTTTTCTTGTGACAACCACAACTTTTTGTTCTTTCTATAATGTGTAATATTGATTCCCAGTATTTGTTGTGTTGGACCTGAATCTTCATTGCAAATTAGCTGTCAAAATCTTTCTTCAACCTATTAATCATGTTCTTATCATGTCCAACAATTAACATATCATCCACATACAGGAGTAGTATAATATACATTTCTTGGTCATACCTCTTGATATAGACACAATGATTAGCCTCTAGTATTTTGAACCCATGCTCCAACATAAATGAATCAAATTTCTTATACCATTAGAAAGTTGCTTGTTTCGGCCCATAAATGTTGTTCTTCAACCTACACACAAGGTTATCTTTACCTTTTACGTTGAATCCTTCTAGTAGTTGTTCCCTATAAATTTCCTCCTTCAATTCTCCATGAAGAAAAATTATCTTCACATCTAATTGTTCACATTCCAAGTCTAAAGCAACAACAAGACCAAGGATAACTCTTATGAATGGCATTTTAATAACATGTAAACTTTTTATTGTAAAGTTAGTACCTTCTTTTTGGGAAAATCCCTTGATGAGTAGCCTTTCTTTACAAGTATATTTCCTTCATCTCTTCACCCTAAAGGTTAATATTTTATACCCATTTTTTTTAAGGCATTTCTTCCTTTTGGAAGCTTCACTAACTCCCAAGTTTTTTTTTTTTCATCCAATAGAGAATCCATTACTTACTCCATTTCTTTCTTCCACTTTTTGCTAGTTTCAACTTCACAAGCTTTCTGAAAACAATGAGGTTCACCTTCATCTGTCATAAAAATATAATTTGAGGGCAGACATTGTAATATCCCTAGCCCTCATTTGTGCAACACTACTCAACAATACTATGCAATGTTAGATAAATTAATATGTGGAAAGTGTATATATTAGACTATTTTCCATAAATTAGCTTGTTACAAACTATTATAAGTAATTATGCATTGCAATAAAATCTGCCATATATTTTCTACGTCACATATAACAACATTTAAGCACCACAGCGGAAATATTCATGTAATTATGTGAAACCCCTGTTGGGATTAACAATCTAATAAAACACAAATTGTAACATGTTCAACACACACATACAGATGCAAGATACAAAATTATTATAACTTCCCAACTTAGGGTTTTCCATCAAAGCATATAAGATCATATGGAGATACCCATAAAACATAACATGGCACATAACACACGACATATATAAAAATATAAGCATGCATAGCAGAATTATCATTTGGTAACAAAAATTTAACCATGAAACCCAAGAATTAGGGTTTCTCCCTATTTAACTCAAATATCCATCATAAATATATAAATTGGTATAGGTAAATCAGAGATACTTGTGCGTATAAAAAAGGAATTGACTTGTTGCGATCTCTTGACATTCCTCTTATCCATAGACCATGTGGCTCACAAACTCAGCCATAGGTCACCCTTGAGCTGAGGCGAAAACTCCATAAGAAACAGTAACCAAAACATCCACACATCCATGGATAAGGTGCCAACCCAACATACACACTGCTCAAGGGCTCCAAACACCCTCCAAACTAGCTGTGAATGTGCCAACCCAACAATCGTGTTGCTCCAGGGATCCAGGCACCCCCATCAGGCCAAAAATTGTCATGTGCTCCCACAAAAACTCCATCGCATCCAAGCCATAAACAGGGCCAACAAATGTTAGGAATAACACTGATGGGGGGGTGAACCAGTGTTTACAAATAAATAACTTTCTCCATTTCATAATCAGATTTATATAGACTACTTCAGTGAAGGAAACATGTGTGTTCACGCAACTGTTCTTAAGGCAACTAGTGTATATCCAGTGAACTCGTAATTCGGTTAATTCATCATATGTTGATATTTAATCAGTGCATCAGTACTTTATTAAACATTAAACAGTAACCATGTGCAATAATAACAGAATAAACCATCACACATAAGAAACACACATGAACACCAAGATTTAAGGTGGAAACCTAATGCGGGAGAAAACCCACCTGTTGTTGTTGCCTCTGTATTCCTTTTAATATAAAGAAGAATTTGTTTACAATCTTGTACTGGTGCAGACTAATACCAGTATGCAGGCACCCACTTGCAGAAGGTTACAACATTCTCTCATTCTCTAGCTTCTACTGGAAGGGAGCTACAACCTCCTAGCTCTTATACTGGCTGGTATGTTTACCAGTATGTAGGCGTCGGCCTACCATCTTTGCTCGTTTTCCCGCTGCCACTGGAAGGGAGCTCCAACCCCCTGATCTAATCACCAACCACTACTGGTAGGAAGATTTGACTTCCTCACTGAAGGCACCAACCCTCAGCATCCTCCAGGGACCACGTTTCATAAATTTTCAGACTGGATACTCCTGGTACACAACAATACAATATGTAGGCCACATTTCATCAAATTTTCATATTGGACCCATCAGTAACATTGAAGCTCTGATACCATAACCAACTGTAACCTCACAAATCATATGTCAGAATGTATATGCTACTTCAGTGAATCCAACCTACGTGTCTACACTACTTCCTTTAATAAAACTTGTGTGTACCTCCAAAATTACTGAATCATAAAAACCTCTGAATAAAAATTGTATCAACCAGTAACATTCTGAAGATCTACTGTCAAATTACAGAGATATAAACAGACAAAAGCAAAGATCACCTTTCTCACTTAATCAATCAATCAATCAGACTCAATCTCCTTATGCGTTCAGTTCTACTTTCAAATCTACGAAGACATCATTGACAGACAACAGTAAAACAACATCGTTGATTAGATAGACCAGTCATTTCTGAATAACATGCTTTTCTTTTGAATACGCTACTTTGAAGAGTCTAACCAGCGTGTATACATGCCTTCACCAAGGCGAACCAACATATAGAACTGAAAATACTAACTTACAACTTCATTTCTATTCCAGACTTCAAACATACCCAGATCATGACATTTAAAGAATAAAACATGCGTAAGTAATCAGATCTAGACCAACCAATATCAGATCATTCAATGATAAGTCATTTCAGGTCTCATGATCCTGATCCAACATTGTATCCAAGGTGCACAAAATATTTCAGATCATATCATAATCATAGCCCCTGCAACATAAAATATACTTAAGATAGAAGCATTCCTAAGAAACCCTTTTTTTTGCACACTTGGCCCTTTGATCTCCTCCTCCTTATATAGTTTTTGGCCTTTGTCAATACCTCGGACCAAAACAACACTTAGAACCTATGGTATTCTTGGATGGGATCAAATATCCGTTACTCCACTCCATATAGTGGGCTAATACCATGGTATTTACCCTTGGTATTATTTAATCTTAAATTTCCTTGATTTTCTAACCCATACACGCTTTTCCTCTTGTGAAAGTGTGTGCATACATATACTCTCCTTTTGTTCTGTGAACCCGCATGTATACTCTTCTTGGATAAGGTGAACCTGCATATACAACTTAAGCTGACTTAAAACATCTTTTTTCTTCAACTTCTTGATTCTGATCTATAGTCATTTGTTCTAGCTTCCTGTTCTTCTGTACCATTGCCCCGCTACCTCTTAATTGACCTGTTACAATGTGAGTTTCTCTTTATCAAATATGAACTGACCTATGAGTGAGTTTCCATCAAGGACAACACCTGTATCGTAATGCCAACAACAAACTCTCTGTGCACCAAGCTCCTGGAGCTAGCATAGGGTATCACATCAAAAACATTATGCATCCATACAACATGGTTAACTTAGTAACCACGCCTTGGCCAGTCTGGGGTCCAACCCCAGGACTCATTAGCCATCATTTAGTATTAGATTCAACCGCAGGACTCACTCACTAATCCCCCCTCTAATCATCCTTGGCTGAATGAATCCCTTTACATGAAAAATATAGCCTTTAATAATTGTACGACCCAAACTAGCTAAGTGGCACTCACTCAAGCCACGTGGACCCCAAGGTGCACTTATAACCGAAAGAATACAATTGTTTTCTTTTTCTCTGGAGTTGTGCCACCCATACTCTTTTCACCAATTGGTCTCTGCAACCAACTTTATTTTAACATTATTATAATCTCTAATGCCTCAAGCCTTTACAGGCATATCAATTCGGGCACATGGATCCCGAAACCCATTTATTATCACTACAGGGGCATGAAAACCCCATAATATCATTTTGACTCATTGGCCTATTAGTTAGATACATTGCAGCTCACCATCCTAAATATCAATGTATATTTTATTACATCATGAATGGTGGGGGTATTACATTCCTCCCCTCCTTATTTTATGCACTATCCTCAATGCATGATATGTATATAACTTGAGTACACTACTGCAAAATCTTGCATTCCATGTCCTCTTCCTTGGCTTCCTCCTGGGTTTCCTCCACACTTTTGGTGCCCTCTACACAACACTAGATCAAAAGGTTCTTGCCCCATGCCAATAAGCATGCACTTGCAACTCCACCAACATTATACCTAGAGAACAACAATCAAATAATGTTAATATCAATAGAAATTAACCTTGATTTATATACCCATGTTCTTTAATTTCAAAATAGCAGCAAAAATCATATGCAAACAGACATTCATCTAAACACAAAAACATAAATTGAAATTTCTTATGTAGTATAGCAATGATGTACAAATTCATTCGAAGTTGGCATTCTTGTTCCCCAACCATAAGGAAGCGGTGTTCCTGCATGCCACCAATATATACCATCAATGTATAGTTCCCTTTTCATGACATTAGATCGAGAGGTTCTTGCCCCATGCCAATAAGCGTGCACTTGCAACTCCACCAACATGATACCTAGAGGACAACAATCAAATAATGTTAATATCAACAACAATTAACCTTGATTTATATACCCATGTTCCAATAATTTTTACTCAGTTCTTCTATGATTGGAATTTCAACTTTGTATGCTTCCAATCAGCCATGTAACTACCATTTTTTGAATGCTTACTAACCAAATAGGACATACAGTCTACTTATAATAAAAATAAATAAATAAATAACTTTAAATTACATTTACCCAAGGTAACTCCATTATACATTCAACATTTATATGCATATGAATTAAAATAAGACTCGCTTAATTGTTTATCATTATACATATGAAATTTAAAATTATGGGGGGCCTCTTGTAGGCCCCTCCTGAATTCCTCCGCGCCCGACTTCATTCATGAAGACTTTATAACGTGCGTTGTAACTCATTTGAAAGGGTGGGGTAAATAAAGGGAGGCTCCGCTCCAAGACCTCACCCTTCATGGTAAATAAATTATTGCTCTATGCCTTATTCCCATAAGTTTTTATCTAGTGTTCCCAACGCACATCCTTTAAACACAATGAAAGTGAAATTAGAACAAGCCATGCTAGTACTACAATGTCACCATACTTGTCACGCTCAAGAGTTGGAATTTGTGATGTGCAACGGGGGGTGGCATGAATTTCAGTTAAAGGCGATGAGTCATTTTGTGTGACGAGTCGGGCAGTTGGTTAAACGTGCGCGAATCACATGCGACGAAGTTGTGAGGACGAGACGAGTTAACATGTGCGACGAGTTGGGAGGTCGGTTAAATGTGCCCGAGACACATGCAATGAAGTGTGACGGAGGTACGAGTTGCGACGAGCCGACATGAGGGTCGAAAAACTAAGAAGGTGAAATTTGGCTAAGTGTGGAGAGGTGCGACGAGTTTATAGGAGGAAGAAGGAATGGGCGAGTTGGTGAAGCCGACGCATAAGTATGGGCGAGCCTACTTGAATTTTATAATTCGGTGGTCAAATTGTATGGTTGGCCTGGGCAGGACGACCCTACATTATCCATGAGGAGAAGCATATATTTATGGGATGGATGCATGGAGGAGAAAAAAAGCAAGTCACATTCAAGCATAACCAAAATGAACTTGGCAGCAAGGAGGATGAGCGCATAAGGAATAGGCAGAGGTGTAGGCGGACCGAGGGCCGAAACACCAAAGCTGCAGCATCGTAGGAAAACCAAGCGCAGGTCGAAGGTTGGGTGGATGAGTCTTAGGTGGCAAGGTGGGTGACGAGTCAAGCGAAGGGTCATAGGTTCTAACTGCAAGGCGAGCTTCCGCAACACATGGGCGTGCCCACCCGGAAGTCTAACCGAAGGCGGGCAAATATTGTGAACGACGAGTGGGTGGAGTTTGTGAACCGATTGGGCGGGGTTTGTGAATGACGAGTGGGCGGAGTTATGAACAACGAGCCAGGTGGAGTTGTCAACAGGAGCGCAGGGTGAAGGTGAACGGATGAGTTGGAGGCGAGTTGAACAGGCGAACGGGTGAAGTGTTGAGCGAGTCGGACCCAAGTGCTCCTGCCCACGAGTGGGGTGACACGACATGACACGCTTGCGACGGGCGAAGTCTAAGCGTGGGCGTGGAGTTGATGAGCTGGGTGCCCTGCCCAACGACGAGTCGGGTAGGTGACCCGAGGGCAAGGGCACTCCTACTCAAGTGCGATTCAAGTCGGGGCAAGGCTGAACGAAGGCCGCGCTGTTGAAATTTGGCAATTGTAAAGGTGAATTTTTAGGGTTTCCTTACAAAGGCTTAATATTGTAAATACTTGTAAATATTGTATTGTTATATTTATTCGGGCAGAATCTAACCAGGGAGTTGCCCCTCCTTTTGAAAGAATTATTAATCCGTTGTGCATACTTTTAATGATGATGATGATGAATGTTTCCACTATGTAAAAGAATGATGAATGCTTAGTAAAGTTGAAAAATATTCTAAGTTTTGAATGTTAGGCATAGTCCACACTCGAGAGTATTGGTGAAAAGAAATTGGGTAGCGGTGCCACATCTGCCTACTTGCGGTTGAATGACTACCACCAGGATAGGCGCGTGACAAGTGGTATCAGAGGCATAGTCCTTTGATCGATTTCCAGAATTTGGAAGTTTGACAGGGGCAAGCGAAGGGCCAAGTTGAACGATAAAGAAGTATATGGTCGCTACTAGATCACAAAGGAAGCTGATGGCAATTCAAGCAGAGGAACCTCAAGTTATGATGGGGGAATCTAGTAGGGAAACCAATTCTTATGGATCGAGTGGTGGATAGGATTAAGGAATTGGCATCTGACTTAGCTTCGGTGAAGTCTAAATATTCCGAACATCGGGATATGGCAGCAAGGTTGCAGGTTGAGCACACAAAGTTGAAGGAAGATTTTGAAGACCTCAAAATCCGATACGAGTATACAGAATGGTTGTATGCACAAACAGATAAAGAAGTCAAAGAGATTGGAGCTACAAGGGACCAAGGTTTGGCAGAAATCTTGAAGTTGTAGAAAGATCTTGGAGATGCTCGAAATGAGATAGCGATTCTAAAGAAGGAAATTGGGCAAAGCTCTGGTGGAGGAGTTGCTCATGTGAAGGTCAAAGAACTTGATTCTTATGACGGGACAAGAAGTGAAAAAACTCTTGGAAATTTCTTATGGGATATGAAGCAATACTTAGAGCGTTTGGGTATGTCTGATGATGAGGCCAAAGTAAAGGTAGCTACTCAATTCTTGATGAAAGATGCTAAGATGTGGTGGTGAAGAAATATGGACCAGATTGCTAGTGGCGATGCTGCGGAAATCACCTCGTGGGATGACGAAGATTTGCAAGCTAATTTTAGCCCACAAGATGAGACATGGGATGCAAGGATGAAGATAAAATATGTAAAGCAAATAGGAAGCCTACAAGCATATCAACGAGAGTTGTCAAGTGCAACTTTGGAGTTACCTGATATGACGGAAAGGGACAAGGTGTTCAATTTCATTATAGGATTGAAACCTTGGGCATGCAATGAGGTGAAGAGGCAAAAGATTAAGACACTTGAAGAAGCTTTTGCAGCAATTGATCACTTGGTAGAACATTATGATGAAGGAAACAAAGAATGAAAGAAGAAGACTGATAAGCCAAAACAAAAGTCTATGAACGAAGAGCCTTTGAGATCGTATGACAAGTCAAAGATGAAGAAGCCCTTGAAGTGTTGGATATGTGAAGAACCACATACGGTGAAGAATTGTCCTTTAAGACTGAAAGTGGAAGCAATGGCACAATCTGATGCGAAGAAGAAGAAAGAAGAAACTTCCATTGGAATTATGCAAATTTTGGGAGCTACAGTGGCTACAGAAGTGATCTCACGAAGAGATCCCGAAAGGAACCAGTTGGAATATGTGGAGATGAATATTGGGAAATGCACTGTTCTCACTATGGTGGATAGTGACGCAACTCATAACTTCATGAGTGAAGATACTACGAGAAAGATTGGGCTGAAATTTATACAAGTTCAAGCACAATTGAAAGCGGTGAATTCTCCACCTAATTCTATGATTGATGTAGCTGAGAAGGTTGATGTGAGCCTAGGTGAATGGACAGGGAAGGTTGATTTCACAGATGTGCAAATAGATGACTATGAAGCTATACTGGGCATGGAACTTATGAAGCAATTGGAAGCTATGATAGTTCCACACATGAAGAAGTTATCCATTTATGATGGGCGTGAGGAAGTACCCATTGGTATACCAACCATAGGGGCTACAACAGTCGAATGTAAGTTCACAGTGATGAATGTGGAAGAGGTCAAGCGAGATGAGGAAGTCTATAAGAGGTTTTCTTATGCAGAGGAAAAACATTGAGCAATCACAGGTGATTAGAGCATTGCTTGATAGTATCTTTGATCTTTGAAGCAAACTAGAGGCAATGGAGAAGGATGAGGGTGCTAGACCGGATGATCACACAGAGAGTCGGGAAGCATACTTGCAAAGATTAGAGGTGGAAGATCCTGATAGATGGATTGATTTGATATGTGAGAAAGAGGGAGAGCCTTCGACCTCCACTTCCTCCCCCTCTTTTTAGACTGAAATTAGGATGAGGTTCATTGTTAGCTGCTCATGGCAATGAGTCTCCAATAGTTTGAGCAAACATCTGGGGTGAGATGGACACAATTAGCAGCAGTGTGCAAAGATGAGTCATGATGATGTAGGGGCATGCGTTCTTATGGAGGCGATGTATGGTTGGATTAGCTGCCCAACTAGTCACCAACATGAGGGGTACCAGCACATGATTTTCTTGCAGAGTTTGGCATATCGATGGCACGAGGCAGGTAAGAGGTGGACACATCTGGATACCCATACACATATTTGTGTGGATTTAAAGTCTCGGTGATGGTGGTTCCCAGGATTATGTTGTCGAGGACAACAACCATTTAGAGTGGGGGAGTATGTCACACCCACGAGTTGGCATTTGCGATGTGCGACGGGTGGTGGCATGACTTTCGGTTAAAGGCGACAAGTCGTTGTGAGCGACGAGTCGAGTGGTTGGTTAAACGCTCTTGAGTCACATGTGACGAAGTTGCGACGACGAGACGAGTCGACATGTGCAACGGGTTGGGCGGTCGATTAAACGCGTCCGAGACACATGCAACGGAGGGACGAGTTGCGACGAGCCAACACAAGGGTCGAAAAATTGATAAGGAGAAATTTGGCTAAGTGTGGAGAAGTGCGACATGTTTATAGGAGGAAGAAGGAATGAGCAAGCTGGTGAAGTCGACGCATAAGTATGGGCGAACCGACTTGACTTTTATAATTCGGTGGTCGAATTGTATGGTCGGCCTGGGTAGGCCGACCTGCCATTATCCATGAGGAGAAGCATATATATATGGCATGGATGCATGGAGGAGAAAAAAATCAAGTCACATCCAAGCATAACCAAGACAAACTTGACAGCAAGGAGGATGAGCGCATAAGGAATATGTAGAGGTGTAGGTAGACCGAGGGCCGAAACACCAAAGCCGCAATACTGCAGGAAAATCGAGCGCAGGTCGAAGGTTTGGCAGACGAGCCACAGGTGGCAAGGGGGGTGGAGAGTCAAGCGAAGGGTTGCAAGTTCTAACCGCAGGGCGAGCTGCTACAGGACACAGGCGTGCCCACCCAGAAATCTGAATGCAGGCGGGCAGAGGTTGTGAACAATGAGAGAGCGGAGTTTGTGAACCGAGTGGTGGAGTTTGTGAATGATGAGCGAGCGGAGTTGTGAACAAAGAGCAGGGCGGAGTTGTGAACATGTGCGTCGGGGCGAAGGTGAACGGATGAGTCGGAGGCAAGTTGAACAAGCGAACGAGTGAAGTGTTGGGTGAGCTGCCCACGGGTGGGGTGACACAACATGACACGGTTGCGACGGGTGAAGGCTAAGCGCAGGTGCAGAGTTGACGAGTTGGGCGCTCTACCCAATGACGAGTCAGGTAGGAGACTCGAGGGCGAGGGCACTCCTGCCCAAGTGCGAGCCAAGCGGGGGCAAGGCTGAATGAAGGCCAAGTTGTTGAAATTTGGCAATTATAAAGGTAAATTTTTGGGGGTGCCTTACAAAGGCTGAATATTGTAAATACTTGTAAAGATTGTATTGTTATATTTATTTGGGCAGACTCTAACCAGAGAGTTGTCCCTCCCTTTGAAATAATTATTAATCCGATGTGCATACTTTTAATGATGATGATGATGAATGTTTATGTTATGTAAAAGAATGATGAATACTTAGTAACGTTGAAAAATATTCTAAGTATTGAATATTAGGGTAGTCCGTATTCGAGAGTATTGCTGAAAAGAAATTGGGTAGCAGTGTCACACCTGCCTATGTGCGGTTAAAAGACTACCGCCAAGATAAAGGCGTGACAATACTAGTTCCTGGGAATTCATGTAAAATACAAGAAATATATATATACACACACCCCACCAGTACCATATATACTGCAACTTCGACTATCTAGTGGTTGGTTGCAAGAATTGTGTATTCTCCATGCCTAACCATCGACAAAGTAATCCACATGTGACTTTCTATTCAATCAACTCCCCTATGACCCGACGTGTATTCCACGAGGGTGTTATATAGATAACCCTTTTTAATATAAACACGGTAATACATTTCGAAACCATATATATATTTTCAAATAACACGTCACATATTAAGTAGTTATATTTAGGAATTTATTGAAAAGGTTTTTATCAAATCTCTCATAAATATAAAATTTAACAAAATCGACATCAAATCGAACCACGTACTGTTTTTCATGGAACCAACATCCCTTCTCATACCTGTAACAAGGAGCCACTGCTGTGGCGGTAGTCCCTACCGGGGTTTGCAGGGAACTTAAAGGAGGTGCCAACCTTGCAGAAACCATATTTAACTTTGCCTTTGGATGACCAAATGTGATTAATGAAGAGTTTGGTGGGTGCGGCAATCACATTCCATCCAACATAAAACTCAGTTTTGTGCTTTGTGATACGAATATTATATTTCTACTGTAATATAATTTACTCTCTAAATATTTGTTAAGAATAAAACTTCTAATTTAAAAACAAAAAAATCGAACTTCCGTAAACTATTACATTAATTTATTAAGATATTTAAATTAAAACATTATTATATAATGAATATGCTTATAAAATGTTTAAATTAAAATTTAGCAAACTGTCTATCCAGAAGTTATGAAATTGACTAATTAATTGTTTCCCTAAAAAATAGGAGGTTGTATTTGGGAGTGGGAAACAAAATCTCATTAATGATCTAGTAACTACCTGCCACTTTTTTGTGAGGTGGAGGTAGTTACTAACCACAAAAGAGTGGTAGATTGGAAAATGATAAAAATCTTGTGTTTGATTTCTTTTGGCTCATTGTGAGAGAAAATGTTAAAGAGAAGCAATATCCTTGAGGGGATAATGGTTGGATGCAATATCAATGTTGAGAGGAGCCAAGTACTCAACTACTAGTTTTCCCAAACTACTGATTTTGAAGTCAGTGTCCTTACCTATTGTTCTTTTTTCTTTGGAAAAAGTAAATAATTATGTTTTTCATTAGCAAATTCTATGTAGAAGAAAGAAAATAATTTTGTTACATTTTACTTACTCATTTTCCATAGTAAAAGAAAAGGAAAAGAGTTAGTTATAATTTTATTAGAGAATTTTGCACTGTAAAGAAAAAAGGGCTAATTCTTTTGTTTTATTTTATAAATTTTATATAGTAGAAAACTTATGGTTATATTTTTATTGATAAATATTGTGTGGAGGACTATTAAAGGAAGAAAACTAGAAATTATGCTAAAGAAAACAATCGCATACATAGTAGACATTTAATGTGTTAATTGAGAAATTAAACATGAAGGTATTTGTTGAAACTAGATAGGTATTGGTTATGTATACAAGTCTATCTATATGTGTTATTTCAACACACACCGCACCTAGTAATACAGGATTGGAAAACCTTGTTCGACTTTGAAGAGTAAATATGTATACAAAACAATAATAAAATATGTATATAATAAATTTTGATTAACGTAATAACACTTAATTTTCACTTTGCGAATATAATAAACTAGCCTAGATACACAATGATCAAAAATACAAAAGTATCAATATTTACCATTGTTTTCACAAGAAAACACAATGGTATTGTTTTCCAAAATTATACAAAGTTTCATTTATGATCTAAAAATATCATTACATGGAGACAAGATTTGGAAGAGCTCTAACCGACCTCAAGAAACATGTAATTAGAAAAATAATTATATAACTTAAATGTTTTCCTCATAATCGAAAACAATACTCAATACATGAGAGGCTCATATCATTTTATAAATAATTATGTTTCAGAGGAACTATATGTCCCAAAAGACGTGAAAGAAAACAATTAACACAAATTTCGGAGGTTAACAGTCGGGAGATTCCTCTTCGAACAAGAGAAATCACACCCATGTAGAATGAGAAACCAAAATTTGGGTACCTTAGACGTGGCGGAAGAGTTGAATAAGTTGAAATCAAGCCATGCCAAATTTGGAAAAGTTAAAGGAAAACGCTATGTTCAAAAGAGAAATCGGTACCTGAAATAAGCATATACGAAATTAATAATTAGTAAACAAGAACTGGATAAATAACACAAAGAAAATATAGCATTAAAGGAACAAATGTGAAGAGGGTTATAAAAATAACTTGAAAATAAGTTACAAAATTTTGATGGCTTCTTCCACCTATACAAGAGTAAAATTAACTTATTAGTCCCTACCTGGGACTCTTAGCGATCGATTGTGCGTTGACCGGGTATTAATATCTTGTTTGACCCAAAAATATCACTGTACATCACATATTTAACCAAAGTTTACATATTAGAAAATAATATAAAATTTATTATGTAATTTTTGATTGGACAACAAAGTTGGGGTTCTTATTGCCGGCTTCGCAGCTTTCAATACATTATGTTTGGGGTAAAAATAAGATATCCAAAGTTTTCTAAGATGAAAAGTTTTTATTATCCAAAGTTTCCTCATATTTCCGAGCTGAACACATTTTATCAAAAGCACAACTTAGTTTGTCCTAAGTTTTTGGTTCATGTTCTCGTGTCCTGCATGCAGTGTCATGCATCCTACAAGTGCCAGCTGTTTGCATATTACATGCAGTGTCGTGCATCCTGCAAGTGCCAGTTGTTTGGTCCACGGTGGTCTACAAATGCCTTGTCGAAAGTAAGTTCAGAGCAGAGAGTAATTCTCCGGAGTAAGTTCAGAGCAGAGAGTGTGGAGCAGTTAGTTTGAAGAGCAAAGGAGCACAGAGCGTGAGCGGAGGTTCACCTTTACAACTTGTAAGTTCCATAACTTAATATTACTTTCCACAATTACAGACATTAGTTGTTCATGCCATTTCTTTTCCACGATTAGAGACATTAGTTGTTCATGCCATTTCTTTGTCCAGTCGAAGTTCAGCCCCTCGTCGTCCATAGCTAGTTCCTTAAGTTGAATATTTCCATTTTAATTTTGGGATGTGAGACAAACAAGGACAACGTCATTAATCTCAAAGGCTTCAAAGGCTTCATGGTAAACATCTCAGCTTTTTTCCTCTGCCTAATTATATCAGCATGTTTGATATTTCATAAGACTTTCAACACTGTTTTTCTTCGCGATCAATCTCTTCAACTAATTCTCTGATCAAAATTTCCTGTAACTCGGTATTGAAGGTAGGAAATGCAGTGATAGATAATGATCATGACACCAATGGTATGGTAGACTATGCATGGAGTCACGCAGTTATTTCAGACGAAGATTACCACAGCCTAAAGAACTCGTGCAATTCAAAGACAGGCAACCAGACATTGTGCGATAATGGATTGTCTGCAGCGTACGCCGATATCAATATTTACGATTTGTACACGTCTGTCTGTTTGCAGCAGCAATCCTCAAATTTCCTTCCAAAACATGTACGTAACACACGGCTTTTCATTACATTTCTGTGGTAAGGATGAAGGTCCTTCATTGTTCATGCTTCACTTAATTCATTGCCACTTCTCATCTAATTATATGCATGCATGCATGGTGATTTTCTTCAACGTAGGCGCTGTGGCCTAAGTTACCTTATGGTTATGATCCCTGCGGCGAAGTATATGTAGGCGTATATTTCAACAGAGCTGATGTGCAGAAAGCGTTGCATGCAAATACAACCCAAATTCCTTACCCGTGGGTACTCTGCAGGTAACAATAGAATTGTCGTTTCTAATAAAAACAATTTTAAATATATAAATAAAGTAATACACTATATTTTCAAAAACGATATAATTATAATACTTATAGTAATATATAATAAAATAAATCTAATATTAAACAGTAATTACTTTATATGCTAGTGTTCTTCATATACTTGTTCTTGTTCTTATTATTATTATTATAACTTTCATTCTAATGGAATTTTCTTCATACATATACAGTGACGTAGTTTCCCAAAACTGGAATGACTCTGCTTCCTCTATTCTGCCTATTTTCCGGAAGCTTATCAAGGTTGGTTTAATAATATGGGTGTATAGGTATGTATTGAACTTTCTGTAGCTTAAGCATTTCTAAAATTAACTGGCAAAAGAGCAATTCTAAAATGGTCAGCGAAATAGATTTTGTGTCTCAAAAAGAAATTCCCATAGAGTTGTGTAACTAAACATTACTCCTCTAATATATTGAGCATTTGATTTGAATAAAGCTTTTGCAGTGGTGACACCGACGGGCTTTTTTAATTGCGAAAAAATCTATTTGTTAGGATCATCCATAACTCACATTCGCGGGCGGAATTTACAGCGATAGGCTCTTACAGTGACTTATATATTGTGTTTCGTAGATTCGCGGGCGGAATTTACAGCGATAGGCTCTTACAGTGACTTATATATTGTGTTTCGTACGTTTATTAGAACATCTTTTTATCATAGAACCCGTGAATTTATGACGGTAATTCAGCCCATTCTTAGGTCAATTACATATTACCCATGAAAACAAAAAATTAGCAACAGTGCTAACAAATATTATTAATGATGAAAAAACAAAAGAATAACCATGACCAATTTGCCCAAAAAATACAGTTATCAGAAGAATGACCAAACTTTAAAGATATATGTTTAGTTCATGGATTGATCGATGGGGGTATATTATCCGAGCATGTTGAAGAGTCAAGACAGGCAGACAGACATGTTTGATAAACTGAATGCACACATTGTAGGCCCGACTAGGAAAAGCCCTTGCAGAGAAGAAAACACCATAGGAAAAAAAAATAGAACATATAAAAGAACACCCTAGGAAAAAAAAATAGAACATATAAAAGTAACAACATGATATTTGTGGTGTAAATAGCCAAGAGTTTTCAAAAACAGAGAAAATATGACATTAGCAGTATATCAACAGTTGTTTTACCAACGAGAAAGACAAATCACTAGTAATGACTGAGACTGCAAAGAGACGAAGAACCCGAGATAGAAAAATGATGAGTGTAGCGACTCTGCCGACAAAATATATAGAACTAATTACATGATATTAGCAATGAAGCTTGATAGCTGCTTTATAATAGAATCAACGAGGGGAATTCGAAGTGTATGATGCTTACTCTTCCATTCGCCATAGCAATGGCCATCACAGCTGTGGCTTCCATAACCCATGATAAGGGGTTCCACATAAAACCCAAAAACTTCAGAAATTTGCTTTCCTGCGCACCCAAAAGACGTCATGGAGTTAAATTTAATCAATTCTTGACAATGTTCAAGTACTCCGCATAAACCCCAAGTGCATGAACCTCTTGGCATAAGCCATGACAAAGGATCCCTCATCGGAAGCCTAGGCACTATACTTTCCTGTAGCCTAAAGATTTGATGTTGCAGTATAAGCCCGACCAAGCTAAGAAAATGTATTTATTTTAAAGAACGATATAAGCCATGGAAATTACACGGTGCCTGTTCATATCTCTAACCGTGAAAGCGATTGCATGAACCTCTTGGCATAAGCCATGACAAAGGATCCCTCATCGGAAGCCTAGGCAATATACTTTCCTATAGCCTAAAGATTTGATGTTGCAGTATAAGCCCGACCAAGCTAAGAAAACGTATTTATTTTAAAGAACGATATAAGCCATGGAAATTACACTGTGCCTGTTCATATCTCTAACCGTGAAAGAAATCGCTTCACAGTAGAACCAAAGAATTTGCTTTACTCTGCATACCTCAATGCTCAAACAGCCTTAGAAATTCAATTCCCCGTAGATCTCAAATCCCAGCTCAACTCTGGAGCTCAAAATTAGAAATATGTTGAAGCTAGCCTTACTTTTCTCTTCGAGCTTGTTGTATCCGAATATAGTGAGCCTCGCCTGCGCACCTTTGCTGCTCAAACCCTCTAGCCAACAGTGGTCTGCATAGATTTCCACCTGTTTCAAGTTTCAACAATGCTTTGCCGGGATATTGATCATCAATGGTGGTCCACATAGGTGTCCACCTGTCTCAACAATGCTTTGCATGATATCGATCAACCATGCTCTGCCTGGATGTTGACGTATATAAATAAAAATTCTTGTATATGGATTTAATAATTTATTAAATAACTATTAAAGCTGAGTTTAATTAATATATAAGATGACTTAATTAATATATGAAATGAATTTTGTTTATTGTTATAATTTTAAATATGCGAAGTCAAGTAACGAGGGAGCTGTCCCTAGAGCTGCAACAATGTTGGGTGCCAGGTTCATGGCACTCGATCCCACTACCTATGCTTGCATCTTCTTCCAGCAACTTTATTCTATATGCATGATTTCTCCGCCATGACCACAGAGTTATCTCTATCTTCTAGTAACAAATCAAAATTCTGCAATAATTTTTTCGCACGCTTTTTTTCACACAACTCCTCCGAGCATGCTCTTTCATTGCTTTGTCTACCCGCACTTTGGTCATTATATCCATGGATCCAAGGCAGATCGTCGTCTAAAACAACAAGCCAAATAAATCTGCGCAATTATTCCAGGGCTTTTGCATTACACATAATCACAGCTGCAATCACTTTCAGCACGTTTTCTCACAAATTTGACAGAAACACAGTGCTTTCACACATCTAGCCTAACCCACTTTCACAATATTAATCTGACATTTTCCTCAAAGTCCTGGGATTTCCTATGATGGATTTAGACCTAGATACACGTAGAATTATCAGCTATGTATCCATTTTATATTATATAAATACATATATTGGTTTTTGATAGAAATATTATCTTAATCTTATAATTAATGAATTGCAAAAATATCTCAGTTAAATGTTAAAACTATAATCATTTTAATTGGGTTTAAATCTCTCAAGTATAATTAACTAACCATTAAACCATATATATAACAATTACAAAATTAGTTTTATAAAAAAAATATTAATAAAATTTTTAAAGAGAAATATTATTAATATGAATAAGAGTTAAATGTCTAGCAATTATTTTATCCCATAATTTTCATAAGCAAAAGCACAGATTTTCATTTGACATTGACTCAATGACATTGAAATTTTGGTTTAAGATTGACATTTATATCTGATATCTGATCCTTATAAAGTCTTTAACTTAAGATTTCTACACAGTGTTTTATATAATTTCCAGCAGATAATTTTAAGTTTAGATTGATATTTCGCCACTGGAACTTTGAATCAGTACGGCCAGTTCAGATTGATATTTTGGTTTTAAAATTTCATTGATATTCTCTCTTTATAAAGTTAGAGTATGTGCTCCTTGTAATTGGGGAGGTATTTCGTGCTTTGATACTTTCTGTAGCTAGAAAGACATCATTGGCAAAACAAGAATAATTCGGGTATGACAGCTACGGCTGAAGCTAAAGGTGAAGGGTTAAGTCAGTAACGAATATAAGAGTCCAATCAGGTTGCCTTCCCTTGTGTTGGGTCTCGCTGGTGCTGCCCGTAGGTCGCAATGTGCTTCGATTTCTAATTTAGTGGATAAGGCGGGGTCACCGCAACACTTCACTCTCGAAAGGGATTATTTGATTCTTACAAGTTGAGATCTTCCCTATGATATGTTGTTTTGCAGGTTCTTTGTAGTGGCGAATGCAATTGCTTGTGGGTACACACTGTTTTCATTCATCTTCTCCGTAACCCGCAAATTTTCCTCCTCTACATTTCTTCTCTCTGTCACTGATTTGGCAATGCATTTTTCTTCTTCTTTACTATGAAGGTGTGAAAGCTACGTTATAAATGTTGTTCAAATCTCGAATTGAATTTCATAATTGTGTGCAGGTGATGGTGGCGCTGGTATCGACGGGGGTCTCTGCAGCGGCTGCCATTGCTTACGTCGGGTACAAGGGAAATTCTCATACTCACTGGGGAAAACTCTGCGGTATATATGATTGCTTCTGCCACTCCATTAAAATTCAATATGCTCTCCAACTCCATAAAAAACCATCTATTTTTATGTCTTTCATTATGAACATCAAGTTCAACATCTTATATCATGTATTTCAGAATGAACGAGTTATGAATAACAAGTTCAATGTCTTATATCATGTATTTCAGAATGAACGAATTATGAATAACAACTTCAGTGTCTTATATCATGTATTTGAGAATGAACAATTAGTTCAGTAATTACATCGTGTATTTCATAATGACCAACAAAGTTCAATGTCTTATATCGTGTGTTGTATCTCAGAATGAACAATTAATTCAATAACTATATTGCATTTGGGTGTTTACTGATTTTTAAATTTCAAAAGAAATCAATGTTTTCCCATTCATGGTTATACCACCACTGCTTTGCCAACAATAGACAAGACATATATTTATTAAAAAATAAAAAAAATTACTTCCCTTACGATTTCAGCATTGTACTCTGACCAATACAATTTGTTTAAAAACAAATCTGCAAAAATAATTTAAAAACAATTTCCACCGACATCTTTTTATTACAAAATAAAAAATTACTCTTACTATTTCAGTATTGTACTATGAGTAATACAAATCATTTAAAAATAATTTCGGAAAAATTTCAGCGGGTATGCCATCTGCAACGTAGACCTTCTTTATCAGTACGGTTAGAAGGTTTATATATGGGTTTCACAAATGTCTTACGCATAAGATAACTTGTAGGAGTCGAAAGGGCTTCAACGTCTAGATCACAAGAGCTGCTCTCTTTTTTTAACTGCTGGACCATTATAAAATCGTATTATTTGGCGAATCTTTTAGTGCTCGACCATTTATATGATTGTTCATTTAAGCCTATAGCATACACATAATCTCTAATTCTTTTAGTAAAACTTGATTTGCAGTCAAATAGTCTGGCAAGGTCTCCGCAGTCTACCTTATCTGCAGTTGGCAGTTGGTCCAGGGGAAGCTCGAAGGGTCCTTCACAGGTCTCATCCCCTTATCTGTAGTTGGCAGTTGGTCCAGGGGAAGCTTGAAGGGTCCTTCACAGGTATCATCCCTACCAACAACTCCTTTGACAAAGAATACTGATGCATGGGATTTGCTCTATGCAGCGGCCGACGAAGTTGTCAGGTTGGAGATGGATGGAGCTAATCCAATATCCACATCTCCGATGCATGCCCAAGGGTTTCAAGGGCATGTTAGAAGGCAAAAATTCTCTGCATTACAGTCTCCAGCTTTTCTGAATAAAGACCTCACGGGAAAGAGCTGTAGTTTCTAGGCACATTGTTTTCTTGAATATGGGCACTTGGTTCAAACCAACCAGAGCGTTTGTATTGTGTTGTTCTGGCAGACCCCGGCAACCCCAGCAGGGACTACCGGCTGCATGCAGCACTTGTTTACTATACATAGAAAAATGGTTGCTATCTAAAATAAAGACAACAATGTTATAGGTAAAAATAATTAAAGATTGAACTCAGAAATTATAAAGTGAATAACAATGTAAACCCGGTGATTACATTATTTTAACCTATGTAAAACAAATAATTGATTTTTGGATAAATACCAATCTAAACTCTGTACAATGTGGGAAGGAAATAATTGTTGAGTAATTAAGAACTTAAATTCATAATTATTTTTGGGTAAATTTACCGCAGGCATATGACTTTATCGCGCTTCATGCAAATGACAAGATGAAAGAAATGAAGAACTTTAGCACATAATTTTGTTGGATTTATTTGATTTCGAATCATGGAAATGCCAAAAAAAAAAAAAGTGTGGCACATAAATTCATGACAGAAAAATGCTAAAAATTCAGACCAATAAAGAATAGAATGAAAATCTTAGGGCATCAACAAAAATGATACACACACCAAAAATTACAATACACGCACCCAAAAAAATACGAACGGCCCTAACAAAAAAAAATTAAAAATAGTTACCTGAGCAGTAGCATAGGGAAGAGCCGGAGACATCCCTGTTGCCTTTTCTCTATAGAAAATTGTCCTTTCCGCATCAACTACTGGTTGGATAGAGACGGCATTAGAGAAGCCCAAAAAGATAATAGCTGCGAACATGGATCCCAAAGCATTGAATATATCTTGTTGCTTCTGCCTGAAAACAACATCCAACCACACATAAGAATTGGATCGTTTTGTCCACATCGAACAACACATTAGAATGGGAGAAAGTAATGTTTACACGTTCCGGTCATTTTTGCAAAAAATAGAGCCAAATATTAGGGCGCAGCAAAAGGTGAAAATGAGTCGAACGGTGTTGTACTGAGGATTTCACCAATACGACCAGTGCTGCTTCCAAAAACAAGCCATGGTATGAACGGTAAAGGATTGACCAAATTGGCGTTCGAAACACAATTCCTTTGAGTCCGGGGCAGGTTGGCTGAGTCCCTGAATGAGAATTTTATTATGCCTGTGCAAAAAATAACGATACATTTCGTTTTCAGTCAGATGAATAAACCCACATACATAAAACGCAAAAATGAGGGCATTATTGCTAATGGATCTCTAAATTATAAGTCAAAAAGATAATAAATTGGGATAAATAAATAAGAAAACTTTTTTTTTTCGGAAGAAAAAAAATAGAAATATGTTTTATTAGATGTGAAGATTGTTTTATATCAGCTTATATCTATGGCAGGGTTTGCCTTAGCTAGATTGTAAACTTCGTACATATAACCAAAAAAATTGATCACTGATATATCAACAGAATATTAACAAAAAAACAGTAACAGTAATCTTGTAGTCTAGGTCACAAACCTTACCATAACTTGCGCCCTTCCATAGCTAATTTCCCCCGGTGACTGAGATTACACGATAATCGACTGCCTGTTCTGGATGATAGAATCCAACCGCTGGTCGAAAGAAAGAATCAACCCAAGGTTGGGATGGATAATAAACTGGCTTGCTGACTTGTAGATAGCACTAGAGTTGCATGCATGCAGATAGACATGTGGCAGATACAAAACTTTGCCCCAACTGCACTTTGGATAAAATGAACTTTGGATAAAATGAAGGCAAGTTTGTGTCATTGAATTATATGTAGTTTGGATATAAAAAACTTTAGTGAATTATATTTAGTTTGGATATAAAAATCTTTTGCACCAGAATATTTAGTTTGGATATAAAAATCTTTTGCACGAGATAACCTTGGATAGCAGAAAAATTGAATATCTTTTGCACCTGAAAACTTTGGATATCAGAAAAGTTTGCCGCAAGGACATGCAGAAGAGGTACCAAAAACTTAGGATATCTTACTTTTACTCGTCTTGAAACCTGCGAAGCCCGCAATAAGACCCTCAACTTTGTTGGCCAATCAGCAATTACATAATAAATTTTATATTATTTTTTAATATGAAAACTTTGGTTAAAATTGTGATGTATAGCAATATTTTTTGGTCAAACAAGAGATTAATAAACAGTCAACGCACGATCGATTGCTAAGAGTCCCAGACAGGGACTAATAACTGCAGTTAATTAAAAAAACATTAGTTTCTTCCCCTTAAAAAAAAATTAATCACATTGGAACATGACAAAATGAAACATAAATATTTAAGGTGAACATTATACGGCCCCTTGAGTC
Source organism: Pinus tabuliformis (assembly GCA_031772625.1). NCBI lineage: Eukaryota > Viridiplantae > Streptophyta > Pinopsida > Pinales > Pinaceae > Pinus > Pinus tabuliformis. The sequence continues at coordinate 584,699,185 of CM062814.1, read as the reverse complement.
ATCGACCTTTGTGACATGATATCCATATATTATTATAATGCGCACTTTGGCAACTTTTAAAGTAGTTCGAATATTCAACTTTCATTTACATAGAACATGTACGTGGTTAATCCTCATATGAAACATTATTTGCTAATATCACATATGTGCATTGTAATGTCCCCTTCGCAACATAATGACTACTTATATTCCAAATTCCCAACAAACATACGCATATTTAATATGTTTTGTACCTTGTAAATTAGCATATGCATCCTTACAAACATATATATATAAACCACCACTTATAAAGCACTTTAAATATGAGCCAATTAATACATTTTTGCCCCCTATACGACCTAGTACCTTGTGGTAACATGGAAGGGTTCATATACCTGCCACAAGGGGTTTCGAAATCTTTATTTCTTTATTTCATATGCATAGTGATTTATTTCTTTACTGATGACACGAAACTACACCTCACTTCATGCAGTTCAAGTGTTCCCAACATGATATAGTATATAAAGTGCGTTTTTGGTTTATTTCCAACGAGAATATAAAGTCTCCACTTTGCTTTCCTCGTAGAGAAAGAAGATAGCTAGTTACCTCCCTTGGCCTACATCTTCAACATAACTTGCCTCTCCTTTTGATAGATTTTTGCATTTTCCAATTGCAAATCGATTTTTAATGAGCATAGGATCCCTGTCCCATTATGTTGTTGGGAACAACGATTCTTTGGGTTTGCTGCCCATTATGTTGTTGGGAACAATGATTTTTCGGGTTGAGTAACATTAACATTGTATATAGTATAGAGTTCGGGGTGTATTTTTTTATTTCATGGATGATGTTAACTTTTTATGGTCTTTGCAAAAGTAAGATTATAGCAATTTGATTTTTTACCATTAATAATTTAGCATTGATCACGACAATTTCTAATGTTTAATTTTATAAACTATTAAAGTATTTTTTATTTTAATTAAAAATAATAATTTGCTAGTATGTGATTGGCTTAAAAATTTGGGTGTCTTATTTCAACTTTCTTGACATGTGTCCCATGCCATTCATGACATTTGGTCACCTTGAGAATTCGCCAATTTTCATTGGAATCATAGTTGGCATCTTGTAATCAAAATAGAGCTAAAAATACAATTATATTTAATTAAAGGAATTTTAGTTTTGTTTACTTTAACTTACTATTTAAATTTATTAAGACATTTATATAAAGCTTTTTTCTTTTACACTGGTTGGTTCGAAACGCATTGACAAATGAAGTTTTCTTGTGATTTATACCGAAAAATCTCTCATAAATCTTCCACTTTCTTAAAATAACAAATTGTGCTTAATAAATGTGGATCATTATGTACCAACATAGTAAACTTATCTTTTCAAAATGGCTTGCCTGGTCATAATGAATTGAAAATAAAATCTTATTCTCTAATATTTTAAAATAAATTTCAAATGACATGGATATGTTAACCGTGAATGAAAATCCCCAATGAATTTACATCAAAGCATTTAACATAAGCAAAGAATAAAGTAAAAAAGTTGTAAGCCATTGATGAGACATCAAATTAGATAAAACTTCTATCTACTGACGTGCAATGGATCCTCCATTTAATTTTCTGATCCATCAGATAACATAGAACAAGGACAGTTTTATTCTTATTTGTATTAAAAATCTTAAAAATTATACTCAACCCATTGTGCACAATAGCATATTTGTTTCAAAAAGTCTATGATAGAATTAATACCTTTTTACGTACATAATGTGTGTAGATCCATTCATTCCTCAACATTCATCAAAATATGTGAAATCGTTCGTATTCGTTAACATTTCTATGTAATAATAGTTACTATTGATATTATTTGATAATCCCAAATATATTTTATTAATACCGTAAAGGTAATTGGCACCTTCATACGAAATATCAGACGAACGTTCTCTCTGATGTCATTGTTGGGTTATGTCATCACATCCCGACCATTAATAAGAAAAAGTATCAAAATGCATTTCGTGATTTATATCATCTTATTTTGTCCATGCGCTTATTTTCTCAATAATTATTTTAGATTTTTACATAAGGTTACCCTATACCTATTCATAGGGTCTAGATATAAAGCTCAATCTCATACAATGGGAAATCTTCTTCATGCGGACTTAAAAATTTATTTAATACTACAATAATTTTGTACAATGAGATGGTCAAAGGTTGAATATTTGGACAAATGAAACTCAATTTTTTTTTTCACAATTTTCACATTATTAGCCTTTACGTGGTAAAACTTTGTCATCATTTTAAGAGCCATGCCAAATCGATCAATACTATGTAATTGTGCATTATACTAAACAATTTATAATTCAAATATAAGTGAATGTTATATCCATTTAGTTGTATATGCACTTAATGTGATTTAAACAAGTCCTACCAAAGTTACTACTTCTTAATTGACTTATGAGATTTTCCTTTTGAGGGGGAATATAAATATAAATATAATTGTGATTTATAAAAAAAATCGTAGAATAATCATTTTATGTTAGCTTAAAAATATGAAAAAGATTTATTAATCTTCTCCATATTATATTGATATCAATTTTAATTAATTTCATAGTATGATTTATATGTATCATGTTAGCAGCGTCTATTGCAAATTTTTTAGCAACATAAACCTTATTTTCAATGGAAGGGACTACGCTTCCTTGCAGCACTTGTTATATTATGCATAGTATTTTTATTATCTATAGTAATAGTGGTAAAGAAATGGGCAACTGAGATCAATTAAAATCACTTTAACCCATTTCAACCACCACCATTCGGGCTTAACAATTGCGGCCCAAAATAAATATTTCCATATAATGATACACACACACATATATAACAAATCTAGAATTTAATACTTGAAACAATGAATTAAACCCCGTTGATACTCAATGGCACTGTCTTGAAACAAGGAGTTTCATCTGAGGTGTTATATATATATATATATATATATATATATATATATATATATATATATATATATATATATATATGATTAAGAATAATATTCCTTATTTTTCATGGGAGCAAATACAATGTGCCTATACTTCATCTTTCCAAGGCTAAAAGTCAATAATTTCCTTAAATTTAACTCGTAGTTAAATCGATTGACTCTAAATTCACATCAATAACCTAATTCCAGGGTTAATTTTCACCATTCTTATCATCAGAACTTTCGTCAAACACTTGAGAGAAAACTCGTGATTCTTAAATTTTTACCCTAAATTTGGCCCAATATAGCCCAAAAACTACAAAATTTCTAACCTGCTATTCCTTTTTTCCAAGACAGAAAAAGCATAATTGTATTTATATAAGAAATATAAAAGAGTCAAAATGTACATTCATCCGAACATAGAAATGTGTCCCAAAGATTTGAAAATGCAGGATCTGAAACTGTACATAAGCAGAGCCATATTTTGGAAGAGCGAGATCAGGCCATTATAAACCGCGGAAATAAAGCAAAGAAATAAACATTTGTGCCATGATGTGACCATATCAAGAGAAAACGATATAGAAAAACAAGATCTTAACAAAAAATAGCTCGCAGCCTGCTTTCGATGAGAACACATATGCAACCCAGATGCACTGAGAGTTTGAGATGAAGCCTTCTCAACCGAAACATAGAAAACAACATCATATATAGCATAAGTAGAAAGGACAAGAAAAACTATGAAAATAGAAGAGAAGACCCAAAGAAGAACCCAACGATCTGCAATAGAGAAAACTAGAAGTTAGGAGAGAAGAATTCCTATATGGGAAAGGATTTTCCACCAGAGGAAACCTGAAGATGCCAGAAACCCGGAGCTGCATGGAGACCCTTTTTGGATAAGGAGTCAGCCTTTTGATTTTGTTCCCTGCAAATGTAATTGACTGAGCCACCTTTTAAAGAGTTCCAAAAAAAATTGATCTTATCAAGCCACCCCATGAGATGAGGCCTGGAGATGGAGTTTTTCCTAGAGACATAATCGACCAGAACATTTGAGTCTCCAAAAGTAGAAACATCTTGAAGATTTAAAAAGAGACAGAAGCTCATGAGACCTGCGAGAGCCATCGCCTCAGCCAACATATTTGTACCCCTCCGCCCATTCCAATGAATGGAGAAAAGACTGTCTTCGCTTGCTACAATATGAAAGCCATAGCCACATAACCCCTTCTACTCAGCACTATTAAAAAACGCCCTAGGCAAGGAAGAAGATACCTGTGAGATATTTTTACCAACCTGCTCCTTTTGCTTGGGAGAGGAAAGCGGAATTTCCTCATAGTGAGCATTAATGGTGAAAAATATATCCATAAAAGGGGTTCTTTTGTCATTGAAGATATAGTTGTTCCGCCACTTCCAAATGCACCAGAAAGTAATGATGAAAATTGATCTCCATGAGACATTTTGTTTGCTACACCAAAGGAATGCTTCATTTATCGAGGCATGAGACTTGTGCTGGATACCAAAGCATTTCTCCAAAAGCATCCATAATTGACGAGAGCCTGCGCAATTTAGAAATAAGTGAAAGTTATTTTCTTCTGCAGATCTGCAAATGGAGCAAATACTCGGACCCTGCCATCCACGCTTGTTTAGATTCTCCCACGAAAGATTTTTATTATGGAAGGTCAGCCATGCAAAAAGGCCATTTTGGATGGACACCCTGATTTCCAGAAGATATACGGGAAGGAGATATTGCATGAGGACTGTTTACGATTAATCAAATTCTGATAAATATCTTTTACCCGAAAGGAACCCATCCTGTTTGCATTTCTCCAAATAAGACATTCATGCTCGGATGAGAAAAATATGCCACAATTCCGGAGGCTTGTCTTGATATGATCCCATATCAGAGCGATTTCGCCCGGCATATGTAAACTTTCGGCATCACACTAGATAGGGATAGGGCCTTGCCATCTTGAGATTAGACCATCCCAAAAGAATATGCCTTTCCTGTGAAGAAAAGTCAGAAAGGATTTAGGAACGCTGATTTCCTCTATGCCACTCAGAAAAACGTCTTTTCCAATAAGAATCTTTTTTACATATTGAAAACTCCATATTAAATTTTCCCGGAACAGTCTTTCAATTTTAAGGAGGCTTAACCAAATTGAAGATCCATGAGAGGATCCTATCCTTCCTTTTCTGAACCAAAAGGAAATGTTCTTTCTACCCAGATACTTTTCCTGTATTGTGTTGCTCCAAATCCCTTCCTCAAATAACCCCCTCCACATAGCCTTGCATAGAAGGGCTTTCCCGAAAGTCCTCATGTCTAACAGACCCCATCCACCCATGCTTTTTGGTAGAGAAATATAGGATAGATTCGAGAGATGAAATTTCTTTTTTCCCACTTGACCACCCCATATAAAGTTTGTGGTGAGCTTGTTCATTGATTGGATTATGGTCGCAGGGAGGAAAAATAGATGTGCCCAGTAAACTGCCAACTGATTTAGAACCGATTGCGCCAAAACAACTCTCCTCGCCAAAGAAAGGCATCTAAACTCCCAAGTTGATATATTTTTGAAGTATCTCTCAGGTATCCATTGCCAATCCATCTTTGAGTATCTATTTGCTTTTAACTTAAAGCCCAGGTACTTGATTCCATTACTGATGGAATGGGCCTCAATAACGAAGAGATCAGATAACCAGGCCAGCTCTTCCTGGTTTATATCACAGTGATATATAATAGACTTCGAGCTATTTATCTGCAAACCAGATGCCTTTTGGAAATTTTGTAGGATTTCATAGTAACATAGCCAAGTTAATCTGCATAAAATGCCAAACATTATAACATCATCGACGAACAGATTGTGAGAGATTGAAATGTTCCTGCATATTTTCATCGGGAGACACCTTTTTTCTTTTACAACTTTGTTGATATGAAGACTGAGGGAATTCATCGCCAAAATGAATAAAAGTGGGGACAGGGGGCAGCCTTGGCGGAGGCCTCTAGACGCAAGGAAGAATGCATATGGGATCCCATTGACAATGACTGCATAATTCACCTTTTCTACGCATGCCATGACCCAGTTTATCATATTAGCTCTTAATCCAATCTTTGCTAGCAAACATCTGATGAATGCCCAATCCATGCAATCATAAGCTTTGCAGAGGTCAATTTTTAGAATGACTGCATCACTTTTTTTTTTTATGGATGGCAAAAAGACCTTCTTGATTTGTTGCAACCGCGTCTAAAATGTTCCTCCCCTGTTAAAAAGCATGTTGATCCTTTGTTAAGAAAGTAGACAAAGTTCCTTTTATTCTTTCAGCGATAATTTTTGATATGATTTTGTAAGAAATATTACATAGAGAGATCGGACGGAAATCCGTGAAAGAGAATGCATCTCCTTTTTTTGGGATGAGAGCTATATTAGTGGATGATGTTTTCTGATTCATGCTGCCTGACATCCTATATCCTTCCACCATTTTTAGTAGGTCTGTTTTAATGATATCAAAGAAGTGACAAAAAAAATCTATTGACCACCCATCTGGGCCAGGGCATTTGTCCCTTTTAAAATCTTTTAAAGTTCTCAACAATTCCTCCTCGGTAACTGGTTGAAATATTTGATTATTTATGTCCTCATCGAACATCTGAGGATACACTTCAATGCCCCACAGAATATCCAGAATTGACCTGTTTTCCGATCTCTTGTATTGCCTTTCAAAGAATCTCACTGCCTCTTTTGAGATTTCCTCTTGGGAATATAAAAATCCCCCTCTTCCATCACTTATTTTCCAGATTGAGTTTTTTTCCCTCCTTGCGCTTGCGAATTTATGGAAGAACTTTGTGTTCTTGTCCCCTTCTCTTAGCCATAAAGCCCTACTCTTTAGCCTCCAGAATAATTCCTCCTGTTCTAAAATTTTTGATTTCTTCCTTTGTAACTCCTTAATATGGCATCTCATTTGAAAAGACATGCAATTAGAAGCCATAGCTTCCGATGCATAATCTAACTCCTTTTGAATTTTCTGAAGGTCGGATCTGTTGGATTGCCTTTTCTTAAATTGCCACTCTTTTACCACCTTTCTTAAATGATCCATTTTATCTATGAAAGTCATAAAGATCGAGCAAGGATTTGAAGGCAGCAGCTCGCACCAAGCTTTTTTAATGAGTTCATTAAAAGTTGGGTCTTCCAGATGTGTCCTATTGAATTTGAAGGAATATCCCTTCCTGAAACCTTTTTCCTTCCACCCCAACAAAATCGGTCTATGATAAAAAATAAACACCTTTTCAATCGATGAGAAAGGCATGCCCATCTTGTCGATTAAGCTAGCATGAAGAATAAATCGATCAAGCATTTTTGCGATATATGCTTTTTCAGTTCTTCCATTTTCCCACGTCGGATGCATCTGAGGTTGGAGGATGTCCACGAAATTTCTACTCAGCAACTCAATTTTTATTCTTTCAGCTAGCGGGTCCTTTTTCCTGTTAATGCCCCATATTTCATCCATATTTAGGGTGATGTTTAAATCCCTTGCAATCAGTAAATTTTCAATGTCAAAAACTTCAGAACCAAAAAGTTTCTCCTAGAACGGCATTATGTTTCTGTAAGGTGCATAAACATTTAAGATGTTAACGGGGAATTTATGACCCCTTATTTGGGCCGAGATCTAAATTCCCGCCAGATAGCTGTATGTTTTTGCCATTATCCAGTCTGGATCCCACAGGACTGATAAACCACCCAAGAGGCCATTTGCTTCTACAACCGATATATACCGGGAAGGAAACATTTTCTTAAAATAAGAAATTGTAACAGAGGATGCATGCATGGTTTCCTGGATTAAGATAATCTTGGGTCTAACTGAGAAGAAAAACTCCATTAACTCCAAAAAAATTTTCCTTGCCCCTAGCACCCGAATGTTCATAGATATGATAAAATTCATTTTGAAAGCTTCTCAGCCATGCTTGCTCTAAGAGGCCTCTCATCAGTCATATCTACGATAGGAACATCAATAAGTGACAATTTACGGATTCCTCTGCCCGCACCCTCACCTCTTCCTCTAAAGTGCCTACTGCCCCTGTTATTTTTCCTTCTCACCGTGATGTTGCTAGCGGAGTTTGGACTAATGAGAGGAGATTTTTGGGTGCCAGGTTTATGGATGGTGAGAGCTCTGAGCTCCAGCGACTTCTTGGAAAGCAGGAAATCCAAATCACTGCCTATAGAATTAGAGGGTGAGGAAGACGGAGAGTTAGCGGGGGTGGGGGATATCATGATTTCCTTACCTTTCCCGGGCGAAGAAACTATCTTTATAGGAGATGGGGATGACTGAATAATCTGAATTTCATTGCTGCTGCTTTTGAAAGGATGAGGAATCGGGGGCGGATTGGGGACCTCATGATCAGAGGTCGGCTCACAGGGGGGCATAGGCGGTGATATGAGCGAAAAAGGGACATCATGATCGGAGGTAGGTTCTAAAGGAGGCATAGAAGGGGATATAGGCTCCACAGGGGAGAGGGTTTTAGACTGCGATGGAGGGCGATGAGTATCATCGGATGAGGTCTTCTGCATATCCTCTGATCCAGAGGAGGATCGGCTCTTTGTGGATAGAAATTTCTCCAAGTCCGGGCATGGAGAGATTACCCTACCAAATTTTGCTTTGAATTGATGAGTTCCATAGAATTTTTTACTATTGTAAAGACGCCGAGAACAATTCTTTACTAGATGGCCAGTATGATGGCACGCTGAACATCTAAAAGGAACCCCCCAATAGTCCAGTCTTTTCCTAATTTTCAGCTCCTTCTAGATAATGTCGATATGGTTCGGAAATCCTCCCCTGTATGATTTATCTAGCACCCACGCCACTCTTTTATCTTTTTCTCCCAGGCACCAAGGATCAATGTAAACACACTTTCCTATGGCATTCCCAATCTCAACTAAGGTTTCTTTTGACCATAATTCTAATGGCAGACCGGGCAGCTTGACCAAAATGAAGTTGTTTAAAGGGGTATTTCTTAGCGGATTGAATCCCATATACCATCTGTGCAGTACCAGGAAGCTTCTATTATACACCCACTGATGCTTCAGAATGATTTCTAGATCACTTGGTTTAAGAAAATGAAAGCAGTACGATTCCTTTAGGAGGCTGGCTATAATAGGAACATACCCTATTAGCGGCTTCCACTGGGATACGAGCCAACTTCTCATCTTAGAATCATTCATTTCCGGGAAGTGCCAACGCCCGATCAAGGATTTTCCTTGTAGGCTAGCTATGCGATCAACAAGATGGGTACTGTCTATTCTTATGGCCGCGGGAGGAGGAATAGTCTTGACCGACTTATGGATTTTCTGATTTGAACCTTCATCCGAATCCTTTTCAATATGATCATTTTCATTGTGTCCGGGAATTCGAGAAGGTCCTTTCTTTGGCCGGTCAAAACCAGCCAAGTCTTCCTGTGGGACCGATGGCCGAATCAGTAAGTCCTCCAGAGTGGACTGCCAGTCAAATGACAACTTGGCATTTTCACAGACTGATTCTGCTTGAATGGTAGCTTGTATCATCGCCTTCGTAGCAGATGTGTCAGATAGTAACTCCATTGTTGAAAGAACCACCAACTCTTACCTCATAGGTACCGCAAGAATCCAAAAAAGATCTGAATCGGACAAGAGGTACACTTTACTCCTGAACAAAATTCCTTGATAAAGAAGGATAGTATTGCAGTCTTCTGACTGGAGGACTGACAACAGAAACCTCGAGAACTAAAGGACTCTTTTCCCAAAAGGATGATAGTTATGAAAATGCCATTTGTCCTCTTATCTTAAAAGAGGTGATGACATCATGAGCTAGACATCAGACAAGCGGGCGGGAATTTGAAAAAATGACGGCTTCCATTTACTTCATCCTATTAGATTAAGATAAAACATAGTATGTCACCATCAGGGATGTACTTTTGGTCATCTTCCAATTTCCGGAGGAGAAAAGCCGACCCGAAAAAACGGAAAAGCCGGCCTCGAAAAACCAAGAGGGATTGAAAGGTGGCGACCTAGAGCCAAATCTATGAGCAATTCAGACAAAATCCAGGATAGAGACCTTCACGAAACTTCTTTGGGACATACTATGCAGCAGCAGAAAAACCCACATATACACCACCAGGGACCTAGTTTAAAACGGACATCTGTGCATGGCTTGGAGATAACAAAGAAACTCTGAATCTTTAAAGCTGATATCCATAACCAGTTTAAGATTGACTTCCCCGACATGTTAGATTCACCCATTAATCACTAGAGATTTGTAATTTAGTAATTCTAATAACATATTCGTCTAGCTGCTATGCCAAAACATCCTTCCTTATGCACCATTTACGAGATTTTATTCCAGAAACAGAGATTTATATTGAAATTAAATTATACCAAAGATAACTGCAAATGCTGATAAGTTTCCCTTAATAGCACCGAAATTTTGAAAAATAGATACAGGAACACAACCAGACAGAAAGAAAAATACTAACCTGGAGAGAAGCGCAGACAAGCCGAGAGCGGGGTGCATAAACTGTGGAAAAAAACACAGCCAGAGAGAAACCCAAGTGCCAGGCCGCCACAATAATAGAGGTCCCAAATAAGACTAACAGAGCTAGGAGAGTCTGAGATTCTAAGATGGAATAACCTTGAGACACAAAAACTCACGGAAAGAGGATTGCAGAGAAGAGACTCCACTTGAGAAGAGAGTCCCCCCAGGAAAACAAGCGTAATGACCGAGTATGGACGCGGTGAACATGCAGTGTTCTTTTGCATCAGGTGTCTTTGTCTAAATTTCGATGCAGGGCTGGCGATAAGGAGTTATAGCGAGATAGATGACATGCATTGGCTGAAAAACGCACCTGCGTAGCGCTGATAGGCTCTTACCGACAGTCTCGATCTCTAGTTGGATGGATTTTCGCACACTGCTCCACGACCGTCACGCTCCTCTCCTAGATACCCATTTGTGGTATCAACTTTCAAATTTAGTGAAATTTCTATTGTTCCCACCATTGTGAATTTCATCAGACAAATCGTGAACAATGTGTAACCTGAAAATTTTTCCCCAACCTCTTCCATCTCATGCCCAATTTAGGCATAACATTGTAACTTTGCTTTGATACCACTCTGTAATGTCCCTATCTCCTAGCCATGCAGCTCTACTCAACAATATTATGTAATGTTAAATAAATTAATATGCAGAAAGCATATACGTCAGAATTTTTAGATAAATTAGCTTATGACAAACAATTATAATTAATTATACATTGTAATGCAATCTGCCATATATTTTCTACATCGCATGTAACAAGAATTAAGCACCAGAGGGGAAACATTCATGTAATTATGTGAAACACTAGTTGGGATTAATAGTCCAATAACAAACAAAGTGTAATTCTCAACGCACACATACAGATGCAAGATACAAAAGTATTGTAACTGCTCAACTTAGGGTTTTCCATCATAGCATATAAGATCATACAGAGATACCCATAAAACATAACATGGCACATAACACACGACATATATAGAAATATATGTATGCACAATAGAATTATCATTTGGTAACAGACATTTAACCACAAACCCCTAGAATTAGGGTTTCTCCTTATTTAACTCAACAATATCCATCATAAATATATAAATTGGTACAGATAAATTATAGATACTTATCTGTATAAAAATAAATCAATTTTTTGCGATAGCTCCATGTTCCTCCCATTTGTAGATTATGTGGCTCATAAACTCAGCCACAGGTCACCCTCGAGCTGAGGCGACAACTCCATAGGAAACAATAATTGAAGCATATGCACATCCATGGCCAAGGTTCCAACCAAACATACACACGTCTTCAGGGCTCTAGGCACCCTCTGGGATAATTGAGAAGGTACCAACCCAACAACCGTGCTCCTCTAGGGCTCTAGGAACCCCCAAAATTCCATAAATCGTCATGAGTTCCCATTAAAACTCCTTGGTCTCCATGCCATACATAGGTCCAACAAACCCTCGAAGCAACAAGCTCCCAGATCCAACATAGGCGCTCACATAATAAACAGGATGCATCTATACGACACAGTTAACTTAATAACAGCACAACAGCTAGTCCAAAGTTGAACCCCGGGACTCACTAAACATCATTTAGTATAAAATTCCACCCCAAGAATCATTGAATAATCCCCTCGCCAATAATCCATGGCTGAATTAATCCATTTATAGGAAAAAAATATCCTTTTATAATAGCATGGCCCTAACTAGCCAAGTGGTACTTACTCGAGCCATGTGGGCCCCAGGGTGCACTTTTCACTTTTCACATGTGATTTCCATGATCTTTTTTCTCCTTCATTCGATCACGATGATGATTCATTCACTGTTGATCTTTATAAACCACCTGTCTTCAATGATCTACATGTTGATGAAGTGGAAACCCCACAAGATTTCAAGGCACTTCAGCCTGAGTTGATGGTTATGTCAGGCCCTCGCTATCTTAAGATCAATTCCACTCCATATCAAAAATCTGTTGAAATACCCAAAGCTCCTCATCACTCACTTGTTTACACTGAAGATCAATCTACTTCACATAATTCACATCCTCCACTTGAATCACATGATCCCATCGCTCATGCATTGGAGGAATCATACGAAATGAGAACTCTTGCTAAGCGTAAGTTGCCTTTTTTCCTCATTTTTTCTCATTTGTCATGATCAAAAGACTGTACATGTTTGTCATCATCATGTAGTGTGAGCCATGACCATGATACGTCCACAAAATGCTTGTCTTGTGCCTTTATTCTTTTCTTTTCTGTGGATATTTTTAAACTCGGAGCGCGTTGGTCTTCACTATTATATCTTTCATGTTTTCTGGTTTACACGTTTATCGTTCTCATAGACCGTGCCTTCACCAACATGGGTCAACCAATGCGCTGATGGATCATTGGAAATATCACTTCACGTGAGGCGGCCCATGACTATTTAGTTTAGGAGTAGGAGTAGTGTTTTCTTTCTTATTTTTGTTTGTTTGCATTCTTGCTTTGTTTACTTTTTTTGCGCGGATTGTTTGCTTGCTTTTTTTTCTTGCTTTGATTTCATTTACTTCTGTCCTTTGCTTTATGTTTGTTTGCTTTTCTTTCACCCATAGGTTTAGTTCCACATGAAACCGTGTGTGGCTATCAAGACAAGCAAGGTAAAGTACAAAAGGACTTGTACTGCTATCAACACTTGGTTATTTGTCGTCCTATCTCTTTATGAAAGAACTTGTTGTCTTCAGTTGATGATACCTTGATGGAAAATACGTTATATTCAACTGTGTTTTGGTGAAAACACGACGCTTGCACTTTAACTAGGACCACCTACTCTAATCAGTTCTTTTGCGTTAACCCTTGTCAACTCAGTCAAGTAGAGTGAGGTGAGGGGGAAAACCTTAACAAGTAGTGTCAGAGGTATACATAAAATACTTCTATAAAGGGACAACCTCTTCTGCTCTTAATAAGTCAAGATCCCTCTTCTACCTCTGAAATAAATAAGTGCCTATGCACAGTTCTTTGAAAAATGAAAAAATTAAAATGAAAGAATGAATAAGGAAAAAGAAGAGAAATAATTCTTGCATAGAGAGGTGATGCAAGTAACTCCATTAGGGTACTGGCCAGGCTTGTTGGTAGCAGAGCGGTGCTTGTGTCCCTGCGTGACTTCGTCAGGGTACTATCTAGGCCTGCTGGCAGCAGAGCAACACCAGAGACGAAACTAAGACTATGACATCTTTATTTCTTATGTACCAGTATACCCCTCATCCCCAATCGAAATGACCGACTCAAATTAGCTTGGAATGTGTGTTGACCGATCAAGAGAAGGGTAAGGCACTATATCTTTAACTTAAGCTTAGTTTTGAAGCCATGACAATAGAAGAATCAAACAATACTTCCAGAGGCATTAGACTCAATTTTCATGAACAAGGTCCATACAGAGAACTGGAATTCTACCAGTGTGTCACCAATGTTGTAGCGGCTACAACCACCCTCCAAAAATTTTCCTTCGCTTTGTTTTGGAGCCTCCCTCCTCAAAATCAACGCAACTATCCTACATTGATCTGGTACTTGTGCTTATTTGAGTTCATCTGCCATTTCATTGCTTGTGTATAACTCACTTGTCCCGTCAATCAACCATAAGCACACCCAGCACTTGGTTTACATCCGGTCAACTGGTTGTTAGAAAAAACTACGTAAATCTGGAGAGTAGCTTGTCTTACTCTCCAAAAATGCGCAGAGCATCCCAGCAGCTACTCCGCACTCATAAATTGCGTAGAGTAGGCAAGGAGGCCTTGCTCTATAAATGGCGCATAGTATGCCAGCAGGAACTGCTCTAGAAATTTGCGCAGTTTCAGCCATTTGTACAGCCTCCAGGAATTGTGAAAAAATTGACCCAGGTGCACTGCCTTCTAGAAATGCATAGAGCATCCAGGCCAGCTGCACTGTTCTCTAGAATTGCGTAGAACTGACCAGCTACACTACCCTCCGAAAGTGTGCAGTGCATCCCAGCATCACTTCTATGGAAAATTGTGCAGAGCTGATCAGTCAGCCAAGGCCCCTCAGTCCAGAAACATCACAAAAGCTCTCCCTCACTAACTGTTTGTCGCATGTGCCAGTAGGTTGTCCAGTTCCCTCCAGAATTGCACAATCATTCTTTGCATGTTGGGAAACATTTCCCAAAGAAGCAAAAAGCAAAAAGCGAAAAAACATCCCTAGATTTTAGGGATCTATTTTTAGCAACAGGAGTTACATGAAACACTGTTTTAGAAGCTTCCCGTCAGGTGTTGTTTTTTCCTAGATTTGTGGTATGCGCATCATAAACCATAATTTCATAAGATCTATTTAAATGAAACCTCAAAGCTCATTCTTCACATTCTATCTTGGAGCTATGGCATTCCTGAGGCATCTAGCAACCTTTGGTACAGCCAATGTAGCTTTTCTAGGTAAGTTTTTCTTTTCATGCCTTTTACCGCTTTTTCCATCGCTTTTTAGATTTCAGCTTATATGAGCATTGTTTCCTTGACCTTAGTGAATGACTGCTGGTGTTTCAATTTATTTTAGCTTGTAGAAGTGTTTTTTCAAGTTTTGCATTACCTTTCCTTAGTGTCACACACATAACATTGTTTCTACATTCACAGTCGTCTTTTCGGCGACTCGCTTCATGAGCTTCTTGGTTTTCTAATTCATTTATTTTTGCACTCGCTTGAATCACATGCATGTTTATTTCACTCATATCTGCACTAGATTTGCACAGGCATTCAGTCCTTAGTGATTTTGAGTCGCCCATCAAAAAGTTTGAGCTGCCTTGGCCCAGACCTTGCACTGCACACTTATGGGAAGGAAGGTTCTGCCTTGCTCCTAGGAATTGAGCAGAGCTTGCCTCCCACTAGCTTCCTAGATTATGCTCTGTGCATTTTTTGGAGATAGTGCTCCAGTTGGCCCTCAATATTGCGCAGTACACTTTCCCGGGCAGCAGTCATGCTGACTGAAACTACGCATTGCGCAGTTCCAATCCTCAGCATGCCAAGCTGGAATTTTGTCTATGCAATTTCAGAAGACAGTCAGGTCATAGGTAGTTCGGACTATGCTCTACACATTTTCAGTTGTCAATATCCCAGCCTTTCTGAGACAACACTGTTCAATTTTCTCAAATAGTCAACCAGGTGTGTTGCATGTCAGTCCTCAAGTTGATTTTGGTTTTCAACTGAAATTTTCTTTCCATGACTGTTGCTCCATCCCTAGGTATCACATATGTTCATCAGTCTCTCAGCAATACAGGTACAATAGATTCCAAGAGAGCAGGGTCAAAAGACACAATTGAGAGCAATATCGGGGACGTGGTTGAATAGGGGTCAATGAGTTTTCCTATGTACATAGACACACACATGTTCATTGAGAAGGATATCAAGATAACATGGCAAGACATCAACACCATCTTTTCAGGTAGCTTTGAGGAGAATCTAGAGGATAGACAAGTCTATGTGAATATCCATAAGTCAGGACTATACAAGGTTGCATGCAGGTTTCCTGGTTTCCATGTGCATGTGTGATCCACTGGATTGTCTCACACACTGATCCCGAGACAATAATATTGAGCAGTGTTAGTGGAGAAAGGATTTCTTCCTTTAGGATGGAGGATTATCTGGAGATATAAGATTGTCCATTCCCAGTGAGCAGGATGGATGCACTGTTTTACACTCCAAACGACAGCACGAACATAAGAGATATCTTGAAGCACTGGGTAAAGGAGCTAGAAAAATTTGGGATGACACCCAACCAAATATGCAAGACGAATACACTCAGGAAGGCATATCAGTTCTTGGTCATCTTCACATTCTACTTGTATGGACAAGGGAGTATAGAAGCCTTCATGTAAAGTTGGTTTTCTATGTTAGATCATATGGAAAATGAAGGAAAACCATTCAACTGGTCTGACACATTAGCTCTCTAGTTGAAAGTGCATCAATCCAATGCTCGCAGTTTGCCCAAGGATCGGCAAGAAAAAAATTTCATGTCTTCAAACCTGCTCAATGCAATATGTGACCATCAACACTTTCCTGGCATGGGTTGGGCATTGACACCTACAAAAAATTTTGTGAACATCTATTGCAAGTTGTTCTCAAATTGCAGCTATTGAGGAGTCATAGCTAGGATATGTGACCATTTCATCGCCCCTTTGTACATGTTGATCTTTGAACAGGATCCACCCTACATGTCCCAGGAAGTAATGGAAGTGTTGCTAAACATTGTAGATTGGTACACCTCACCCGAGGGAACCTTCATCAAAATGTACAACGCGGAGAAAGCTCTACATGTGTTGCTAAGGTTTGCCACATACAAGTTGTTCATGCAGGAGGTTTCATACCACATATCGACAGGGTTGTTAGATGGATTGCATAGGAAGAAGAAGGCACCATGGCCCATGCTTCTTGTGCAAATTGGGTTGTACGCGGTTGGGAGTTTGAAAGAAGCAGATGTCGAAGTGGAAGACTTCAAGAAGTTTAAGTTCGGAACCAGGAGTTTCAACCTGTACGACCCACATGGTTTATGCAAGGACCATTGTGCGAGAGTGTACTATCCTTGGATCCATGGGGCATGTCATTAGCCAGAGGAAGACCCATGGATATATTGTTACAAGTCCTCTAGGCTCAATGAACCAGTCAACATTGTAGTGGAGTGGCTAGAAGCACTCAAGGTAGCAGCACCGCAGGGAGCAACAGTAACAACAAAAGTAAGCAACAGAATTATGCAAGACAAAGGCAAGAGGAAAATTTTTGAAGGCATATAGAGAGAGAAAATCTATAAGTTTAAGGAAGACCCACTTGTGGAAAAGGTACCTTTGGAGGTAGATGCGAAGAGGCGACAACATGATAGGAGGATACAATAAAGAAAGAGAGAGAAGCAAAGGCTAGAAGATACTGAGAGGATGTTGCAGGAAGTCCATCAGAAGCTCAAGGAAGAATAAGAGTTGTGCAAAAGAGAGAAGGAAGTGCATCATGAGCATGAACAGGAACAAGAACGTGAACAGGAGGAAGTGCAAGGCACGCAGACAATGCAAGCTACACCAATATAGGTTGAAGACTCTGAACCAACAGCGGATGAGGAACAGGGTAAGTAGCTGCAAGAACAAGAACTTTCTCTTTAGGATGAACATATAATAGAACAAATGGACATGGAGGTGGATAATCCATAATAGTATCAAGATGTTGACCTCATGCCAATAGCAACCAAGGTCACTCCACAGGCTTCACCAGCTCCAACAGCAGAGCAAGTCCTGAGTGAATAAGGGGATACCATTCTCTTTGAGGACCATCCGGGAATAGATATGTACAACATAAAATTTGATGAGTCGCAACACGGAGTTGTACAAGCACATAGGGCAAACACCCCAGATGAGTATGCATCACCTACGCACTTGGAAGAATGGGTGATTGTGTTAGATGTACAGAGACATACAATTGCCTTGGCCGATGCTACAAAGGCTTATGTCAAAGCCACCAGCTTGAGTGTTAGGTTATCGATAGCAAAAAACAAATGCATGGCAAAGGAATTGAAAGTGGCCAAGAAGAGAGAGGAACAATCAACAGGATTTGCCAGAGTAGAGATAAAGATGGCCATACTTTCTGAAGTAATAGCTCTTGAGACAATCACACGGAGACTATATGACAGGTTCATCACCGTGCACAAGGCAATTGTCCACCTACATGGTCATCAACAGTGTTGGACCAAGATAGCATGAACGCTCGCAAACATACATCCTACAGTTGATCATGTACAAACATGGACAATGAGGTACAAGGGAGCCCCACTTCACTTGCACAAGATGATGAAGCCACAGGTGGAGTTGGACAAAGCACGCATCCAGAGTTAGATCAAGGACTATGAGGAACTCTCGTTTCTCATCATTAGTATCGAGGCTTTGTATGCATGGTTGTACATGAGCTTGGATGTCATGGTGAGGAAGTATGGCACCCTGTCGATTGGTATGCTCACCCAGGCCAAAGATAAGAACCAAGTCAGATTGGAGCTTGATGCGTACTTTGATCAGCTAGTGCTCACGGCCACTAGTGCAGATTTGTAAGTCAACATAGATAACATGCAGATGTATATCATCGGTCCAGCCATGCTCAAGACTAAGATAAGCATGTTACAGGATGAGTTAGATTGAGGTTCCAAATTATTATACCTATAATCAATGGAGGCAAGAGTCGTTTCCATAAGGACTTCATCAAAGAGTGCACGGACACCATTGCACACTATGAAGCATGGTACCAGTTTATCACAGAGGATTGCAGAGAGAAGGCTAATGAGCTAGTCTTTCCATAGTCATTTGAGTCTTAGTGTTGTCTTGTCTGGCTGACTCAAGCCAATTTTTTTCCACATGGATATATGTGGAAAATGTATCATTTTGTAAACATGATGTAAATTGAAATTCCAAGTGTCATTAGTGGAATACAAATAGTCGTATGTAATGTAAAGAGTCATGAGGGTAGTACAAGAGTCAGAAAGCGGCATGTCAAGGGTCACCACACACTTCGTTATAAATAGAACCTTATAAATCATAGAACGAGATTTTGGGAGCGAAGATTTTGGTAGGCATTTCTTAGAGTGGGCCTGGAGGTATTGTGATGAGCCTTGGCTTCTCCACAGTGCAAAGCAAGCACATCTCTTTGGAGGAGCAGGCAATGGTTATTGTAACGTTTGACTATTGTGGCTAGTGGCTGTCATGGTTTTATGTATGGATGGAACTTTCACTTTATATAATATAACAAAGCTAGCACGTTTCATGCATATGTTGTTATTGTAGTTTGTCTATTCTAGTTAGTTTAGCAATGTATGTAGTTTTACTTACGCATTGATGTATGGACTATTCCATATGTGATTGTATGAATCTTATTGAAATGTGTTGTTGTTTTAATGCATCACTTTGGATTGTCGACTATTCTTCTTTCCAGTTTGTGATGTCATTCAACTCGTGTGTTCCTTTTAGGCTACGTACTATTACAGGATTCTAAGGGGCACACTTATTTTCCCCCTTTGTGTGTTAGAACCTCCCCATGCATCTCTCTTGACTCACTGCAAGGTCACACACTTGCTTCTAACAAGGATATATTTCTTACCTCTACGCGCTATTGTAGTCAAGGCATAGCTTTACTGCCCACTACTAGGACTCCTACTCGAAACGGTTTGAGGTCTAATTGGGACTTCTTACTATGGAGATTCCATGACATGTTGGTGGGTCCAACACTGTCAACATTTCTAGTGCTAGACGGAGGTCCAGACGAGAAGCCAAGCTCTCAAAATCTGTTTTGAATCTTCACTCATCTATCATTTCTGATGTTACTCTTCATCTTCCGAGATGTTTGTCTTATGGAGATGACTTTGAAATCCTGAAAGAGTTCTAGAATCTCTTGTCATAAAACACATATGCAGGTGAAGGCTTAACAACTTGGGATAAGCATAGTCTTGCTTTTTCCAATCTATGTGAACACATCAAATCCTGAGAGGATTATGCGATCTTCATGTTTTTCACATTCACGCTTCGTGGGCATCCATTGGAATCGATTAGCACACTGGCCGAAATATCTATTCACTCATTTTGTCACCTTGTTTTAGAGTTATGTCATGCTTTCCATAACTTTGATCGTCAAGAAATTAATACAAAAATTCTCTGATTACGGAAATCTCTTGATGAATCTGTGGCACAATTATGGTATCGTTTTCGTAATCTCGCCTATCAATTCTCAGAGGATGAAATTAATTGGGAATTTTGAATATTCTAGTATCTTCTTCACATATATGAGAATCCACATATCTTAGAATCATTTGAACCCCTCCCAACATACCTCAGTGTTAGAGCTGCCAAATCCGAGGCGGGCATAGTCGTTTTCACAAGTGATTGTTTGTCCTCATCTCATAAAACAGATATGGCCTCGCAGTATGAGGCGGGAGAAGTTGTGCATCCATTTGTTGAATTATCACATCCTCCCACCCCACCTGCTCTTGTTCTCTACGCAGATTTGGTTGAAAAGATTGTTGTTTTTCATGTGGTTTCAGTTCCTCAATCTCCATCCCCGCAATTTGTTGATCCTCCGGATTGTAGTGCGTTTTGTTCTCCCATTCTGGACTCCACACTTGTTTTTCAAAAGGATAAAGTTGTTGACATATTGGTGTTGTGAAGCAAACCTACACTATCATTTATGACAAGTATGTGTTGGAATCTGAAGAAGAACCTTTGGTGAAGGATGACCTCCTTCTGTCCACACCTCATCCATTTTTCCCTGACATCTTTGGTGATCTTCCATTGTTGATTTTCCATGTGAGAATACATTCCCTGATGCATCTACTTCCAATCATTCACATAATACACCAAATATCAATCTATCATTACATAGCGGAGAGGACACATCTATGTTTGCAAATACACTCAATATTTCATCTGTCATTTTTGAAAATGCAGACGGTGAACACTCTTTCTTCTCATAACCCCTTTGTACGATTCATCAGGCCATGAGGATGCCGATGAACACATTGAATTTTTTAATCGTGGTTGTTGTGATCTCTTTTCTCCGTCATTCGATCACGATGATGATTCATTCACTGTTGATCTTTCTAAACCATGTGTCTTCGATGATCTACCTATTGATGAAGTGGAAACCCCACAATAATTCGAAGAACTTCAACTCAAGCTGATGGTTATGTTAGGCCCTCATTGTCCTAAGATCGATTCCACTCCAGATCAGAAATCTGTTGAAACTCCCAAGGTTCCTCATCACTCACCTATTTAAACTGAAGATTAATCTACTTCACAGAATTCACATCCTTCACTTGAATCACATGATCCCATCACTCATGCATTGGAGGAATAATAAATAATGAGCACTCTTGTTAAGCGTAAGTTGAATTTTTTTCTCATGTTTGCTCGTTTGTCACGATCAAAAGATTGTACATTTTTTTCATCTACACGCAGTGTGAAGCATGACCATGATACGCCCGCAAAATGCTTGTCTTGTTCCTTTATTCTTTTCTTTTTTGTGGATATTTTTAAACTTGGAGCATGTTGGTATTCGCTGTTATATCTTTCATGTTTTATGGTTTACACGTTTATCATTATCGTAGACCACGCCTTCACCAACATGGGTCAACCAATGCACTGATGGTTGCATTGGAAATATCACATCACGTGAGTTGGCCCATGCATTGTTTAGTTTAGGAGTAGGAGTAGTGTTTGCTCTCTTGTTTTTCTTTGTTTCCATGCTTTATTTGTTTACTTTGTTTGTGTAGCTTGTTTTCTTGCTTTTCTTTCATTTACTTCTGTCATGTTCTTTCTGTTTGTTTTCTTGTCTTTCACCCATAGTTTTAGTTTCACATGAAATCATGTATACTTCTCGAGACAAGCAAGGTAAAGTACAAAAGGACTTGTACTAATATCAACACTTGGTTATTTGTTGTCCTCTCTCTTTATGAAAGAACTTGTTGTATTCAGTCAATGATACCTTGATGGAAAATATGTTCTATTCAAGTGAGTCTTGGTGAAAAAACAGTGCTTGCACTTTAACTAGGACCACCTACTCTAATCGCTTATTTTGGGTTAACCCTTTTCAACTCAGTCAAGTGGAGTAAGGTGAGGGGGCAAACCTTAACAAGTAGTGTCAGAGGTATACATAAAATAATCCTCTAAAGGGACAACCTCTTCTGCTCTCAATAAGTTGGGATCCCTCTTCAACCTCTGAAATAAATAAGTGCCTATGCACAGGTCTTTGAAAAATGAAAAAATGAATAAGGCGAAAGAAGAGAAAGGCTAATTGCACAGAGAGGTGATGCAAGTAACTACGTCGAGGTACTGATCAGGCTCACTGGCAGCAGAGCAATTCTTGTGTCCCTGCATGACTCTGCAAGGGTACTGTCCAGGCCTGCTAGCAGTGGAGCAACACCATAGATGAAACTAAGACCCCGACATATTTATTGTTTGTGTACCAATATACCCCTCATCCCCAATTGAAACAATTGACTCGACTTGGCTTTGAATGTGTGTTAACCGATCAAGAGAAGGGTAAGGGACTATATCTTTAAATCAAGATTAAAGTTGAAGCCATGATGATCGAAGAATCAAACAATAATTTCGGAGGATTTAGAATCGATTTTCACAAACAAGGTCCATACAGAGAGATGGAGTTCTACCAGTGTGTCGCCAGTCTTGTAGCGGCTACAATCACCCTCCAAAATTTTGTCTTCACTTCATCTTAGAGCTTCCCTCCTCAAAATCAACGGCGTTATCCTACACTGATCAAGTACTTGTGCTTATTTGAGTTCATATATCATTTCATTACTTGTGTACAACTCACTTGTCCCGTTGGTCAACCACAAGCACACCCAACACTTGGTTTACATCCTGTCAACCGATTATCGGGAAAAACTATGAAAATCTGGAGAGCATCTTGTCTTCCTCTCCATAAATGCAAAGAGTAGGCCAAGAAGCCTTGTTTTGGATATTTCATAGAGTAGGCCAGGTGACACTGCTCTCGAAATTGTGCAGTTTCAGCCAGCTGTACTGCCTCCAGGAATGGCGCAAAGACTAACCCAGATGCACTGCCTTCTAGAAATGTGCAAAGCAGCTAGGCCAGCTGCACTTTTCTCCAAAATTGCGCATAACTGGCCAGCTACACTACCCTCTGGAAATGCGCAGTGCATCCCGGCATCACTACTCTAGAAAATTGTGTAGAGCCAGCTAGTCATCCAAGGCACCTCAGTCCAGAAACAACACAAAAGCTCTCCCTCGCTGACTATCTGTCACATGTGTTGGCAAGTTGTCTAGTTCCCTCCAGAATTATACAATCCTTGTTTACATGCTGAGCAAATTTTCCCCAAAAAAAGCAAAAAAGCATTCCTAGATTTTAGGGATCTATTTTTAGCAGCAGGAGTTACATGCAAAAATCGTTTTTGAAGCTTCCTGTAAAGTGTCATTTTTTCCTAGATTTGTGGCATGCACGTCATAAACCCTAATTTCACCAAATCTATTTAAATGATACCTCAGAGCTCATTCTTCACGTTTGATCTTAGAGCTCTGGCATTCTTGAGTCATCTAGGAACCTTCAGCACAGTCGACACAATTTTTCCAGGTAAGGTTTTCTTTTCATGCCTTTTGCTGCTTTTTCTATCACTTTTTAGTTTTCAGATCATATGAGTATTGTTTCCTTGAATTTAGTGAACGATTGCTGGAATTTCAATGTATTTTAGCTTTTAGAAGTGTTTTTTCAAGTTTTTCATTACCTTTCCTTAATGTCGCACACATAACATTGTTTCTGCACTCACAATCGTCGTTTTGGAAACTCACTTCATGACCTTATTGGTTTATCGATTGATTGATTTATACACTCACTTGAATCAAATGCATGTTTATTTCACTCATATATGCACTAACTTTGCACATGCATTCAGTCCTTAGTGATTTTCAATTGTCCGTCGGGAGGTTTGAGCTACCTTGGCCTGGACCTTGCCTTGCTCGTCTTGCATTGTGAATTTTTGGGAAGGAAGGCTTTGCCTTGCTCTTAGGAATTGTGCAGAGCTTTCCTCCGACTGGCTTCCTAGACTGCGATGTGTAGTGTTGGGAAACAATGCCCTATTTGGTCACGGGATTATGCAGTACACTTTCCTTGGCAACAATCATGATGATTGAAACTGTGCATTGCATAGTTCCAATCTTCAGTAGAACAAAATGGATTGTGCTTTGCGTAGTTTTAGTAGACAGTCAACTCACTGGAAGTCAGTATTGTGCTTTGCAGAGTTTCAACTATTAGCCTCCTAGCCTCTCCAAGTCAAACTGCACAATTTTCCCAAACAATCAACCAGGTGTGTTGCATGTCAGTCCTCAAATTTGGTTTTCAACTGACATTTTCTTTCCATGAGTGTTGCTCCTTCCCCAAGTATCACAAGTGTTCATAAATCTCTCAGCAGTATAGGTACAATGGCTTCTAAGAGAGCATGAGCAAAAGACACAGTTAAGAGCAGTATTGGGGACAAGGTTGAACAGGGTTCAATGAGCTTCCCCTGTACACAAATAGACACATGTTCATCGAGAAGGATAACAAGATAACATGGTAATACATAAACACCATATTTTCAGGAAGATTTGAGGAGAATCTAGAGGATAGACAGGTCTATGTAAACATCCATAAGCCAGGACTATACAAGGTTGCATGCAGGTTTCTCGTGTTTTTGTGCGTAGATGTGATCCACTAGATTGTCTCACACACTGATCCCGAGACAATGATACTGAGCAGTGTTAGTGGAGCAAGGCTTGCTTCCTTCAGGACGGAGGATTATCTGGAGATATATCATTTTCCATTCCCAGTGAGCAGGATGGATGCACCATTTTACACTTCCAACAGCAACATGAACACAAGAGATATCTTGAAGCACTGGGTAAAGGAGCCAACAAAGTTCAGGATGGAACCCAACCAGATATACAGGACAAAGACTCTTAGGAAAGCAAAATAGTTCTTGGTCACCTTCCCATGCTGCTTGTATCGCCAAGGGAGTAGAGAAACCTTCCCACAAATTTGGGTTGTAATGTTAGATCATCTGGAAAATGAAGGAAAACCATTCAACTGGTCTGACACGTTGGTTATCCAGTTAAAAGAGCATATGTCCAATGCTTAGAGTCTGCCCAAGGATCGGTAAGAATTTTTTTTCATGTCTGCATACCTGCGCGATGCAATCTGTGCCTATCAATAGTTTCCTATTGTGGGTTGGGCATCGGCACCTTCAAAAATTTCTGTGAACATATATTGCAAGTTGTTCTCAGATTGCAGCTACCAAGGAGTCATGGCTAGGATATGTGACCATTTCATTACCCCTTTGTACACGATCATCTTTGAACATGATCCACCTTGTATGTCCCGTGAAAGAAATGGAGGCATTGCTAAACATTGCAAATTGGTACGCCTCACCCGAGGGAACCTTCATCAAAATGTACAATGCAAAAATAGTTCTGCATGTATTGCCAAGGTTCACCACGGACAAGTTGGTCATGCAGGAGGTTGCATACCACACCTCGACAGGGTTGTCAGTGGGATTGCAGAGGAAGAAGAAGGCACCATGGCCCACGCTTCATGTGCGAATTTGGTTGTACGTGGTTGCTAGCTTGAAAGAAGAGGATGTCGAAGTGGAAGACTTCAAGAAGTTTAAGTTGGGCACCAGGAATTTCAACCTGTAAAACCCACATGGTTTATGCAGGGACCACTATGCCAGAGTGTGCTATCCTTGGATCCACGGGGCATATCATTGGACAGAGGAAGACCCATGGACATATTGTTACATCTCCTCTAGGATCAATGAACTGGTCAACATTTCAGTCGAGTGGCTAGCAACACTCAAGGTAGCAACATCGTAGGGAGTAGAAACAACAATAGTAGTAAGCAGCAAACTTGCACAAGACAAAGACAAGAGGAAAATTATCGAAGGCACAAAGATAGAGCAAAGCTAAAAGTTTAAGGAAGACCCACTTGTGGAAAAGGTAGCTTTGGAGATAGATACGAATAGGCGACAAGAGGATAGTACCAAGAAAGAGAGAGAAGAAAAGGCTGGAAGATACTAGGAGGATGTTGTAGGATGTCGAGCAAAAGCTCAGGGACATGAACATGGAGGTAGAGCAGCCAGAATAGGATCAAGATACTAACCTCATGCAAATAGTAACCAAGGTCACTCCACAGTCTCCACCAGCTCCAACAGCAGAGCAAGTCCTCAATGAACAAGGGGATACCATTATCCATGAGGACCATCCATGAACATATATGTACAACATAACCTTTGATGAGTCGCAACATAGAGTTGTACAAGCACGTAGAGCGCACACCCCAGATGAGCATGCATTGCCTGTGCACTTGGAAGAACAGGTGATTGTTTCAAATGTATATCCATTTTCCTTGGTTGATGATACAAAGGCTTATGTCAAAGCCACCATCTCGAGTGTTAGGTTATTGATAGTAGAAAATGAGTGCATGGCTAAGGAATTGCAATCGACCAAGCAAAGAGAGGAATAATCAATAGGATCTGCCAAAGTAGAGATGAAGATGGCCATATAAGCTGAAGTATCGGCTCTTGAGACAGTCACACAAAGACTGTATGACAGGTTCGTCAACATGCACAAGGCATTTGTCCACCTACATGGTCATCTACAGTGCTACACCAAGATAGCACGAATGCTCATAGACATACATCTCGTAGTTGATCATGTACAAACATGGACAATGAGGTATAAGGGAGCTTCACTTCACTTGCACAAGATGATGAAGTCACAGGTGGAGTTGGACAAAGCACACATATGGATTCAGATTTGGAACTATGAGGAACTCATGTTGCTCATCACTAGTATCGAGGCATCGTATGCATGGTTGTACAGGAGTTTGGATGTCATAGTGAGGAAGTATGGCACCCCATTGATTGGTACGCTTTCCGAGGCAAAAGATAAGAACCAAGTCAGACTAGAGCTCGATGTGTACTTTGATTAGTTGATGCTCATGGACACTAACACAGATTTGCAAGTAAATGTAGATAACATGCGGATGTACATCGTCAGTCCAACCATGCTCAAGGCTAAGTTGCACATGTTACATGATGAGTTAGACTGAGGTTATAAATCAGTATACCCATAAGAAATGGAGGCAACAGTTAATTTCCAGAAATAATTCATCAAAGAGTACATGGACACCATTGCACACTATCAAGAATGGTACCAATTCGTCACCGAGGATCACGAAGAGAAGGCTGACGAGTTGGTCTTTCCACAATTGTCTGATTCTTAGTGTTTTCTTATCTTTTTGACTCAAGCCAATTTTGTCCCACATGGGTATATGCGGAAAATGTATCATTTTGTAAACATGATGTAAATTGAAATTCCAAGTGTCATTAGTGGAATACAAACAATCATATGTAATGTAAAGAGTCATGAGCGTAGTCCAAGAGTCACAAAGGGGAATGTTAAGGCTTTTGGGAGCCAAGATTTTGTTAGGCATTGCTTAGAGAGAGCTTGGAGGGTATTGTGACGAGCCTTGGCTTTTCCACAATGCAGAGTGAGCACATCTCTTTGGAGGAGCAAGCGATGTTGACTGTAACATCCCATTATTAGGGCTAGTGGTTGTCATGGTTGTATGTATGGATGGAACTTTCACTTTATATAATATAACAGAGACAACATGTTTCATGCATATGTTGTTATTGTATTTTGACTATTCTAGTTACTTTAGCAATATATGTAGTTTTACTTACGCATTGATGTATGGACTATTTTGTATGTGATTATATGAATCTTATTGAAGCATGTTGTTGGTTTAATCCATCACTTTGGATTGTCGACTATTTTGTTTTCTAGTTTGTGATGTCATTCAACTTGTGTGTTCCTTTTAGGCTGTGTACTATTACTGGCTTCTAAGGGGCACACTTCGTTTCCCCCTCCATGTGTTAGAACCTACCCATGCATCTCTCTTGACTCGTTGCAAGGTCACACACTTGTTTCTGACAAGGATATCTTGCTTACCTTTGTGAACTATTGCAGTCAAGTCATAGCTTTACTACCCATTGTTGGGACTCCTACTCCAAACGGTCTGAGGTCTAGTTGGGACTTCTTACCGGGGAGATCACCTGACATGTTGGCGGGTCCAACATCGTCAACAATGGGATAAGAAACCACCCTTATTTTAATATTGTTATAGTATTTAATTACAACCTAATTACACATCCAGGTTGTAAGGCCTCAAGCCTTTACACGCATATCCATTTGGGCACATCAACCCCACAACCTATTTTTTATCACTACAGAGGCATGCAAATCCCATAATATCATTTTGACTCACCGACCTATTAGTGTGATACATTTCAACTCACCAACCTAAATATCAATTTATATTTTATTACATCATGAATAGTGGGGGTATTACAAACACCTTTGTGAGAACTTATGAGGTCTAGTAGACCTACGAACCAACTATGGTGGTGTATTTTTGGTTGAATCTCTTGTAATGGTTGCTGAAATTTTTATTCTTCTTATTGTCCATCATTTTCCACTTATTGTCCATTCTATTCTTGAATTTGTTGCCCAAATTCTTGTAATGGTGGGGTATTATTTACTATCCTATAAACATGTCAAAAATTTTCTTGACCTCATAACACCTAAAGGCATTTTATAAATCTATAATTCATTAAATATTACATCCTTACTTCTAACAATTTTATGATTAACTGGATCCCATAAATGAAAACCAAACTTGCCATCTGCATATCCCAAAAAAATACATTTCCTTGATTTATCATCTAATTTGGTTATGTGATCTTTGGGAATATGCATAAATGGTTCACATCTAAAAAACTATAGGTGAGAACGATTTATCTTTTAACCAATCCAAACTTCTTCAGGAATTCCACTGTATAGGACTGTGGAAGGTGACAGATTGATGAGATAACATGATTTCCCTACTTCTTTTTCCCATAAATGTTCTTCCAGTCAAAATTTGACAGCATACTCCTCACCTTCTCCATAATCGTATGATTCATCTTTTCTTCAATGCCATTTTGTTGAAGAGTACTAAGCACAATATTCTCATGTTTAATGTCAAACCTAATATAATAATTCGAATACATTGGAGAAATACTCTCCACCATTATTTGTCCTCAAACACTTGATCAATTTGCTAGTCTCCCTTTCAGCATCAGCATGAAAATTTTGAAATATTTCAAACACCTCACCTTTAATTTTAATAGGGTAGGCTCAAACCTTCTAGGATGCATCATATATGAATGTGAAAAAATATGAGTCTCCTCCTAAAGTCTTAACATTCACTAGATTTAATGAATTTGGTTTTCTTTCATCACCAC
Source organism: Pinus tabuliformis (assembly GCA_031772625.1). Taxonomy (NCBI): domain Eukaryota; kingdom Viridiplantae; phylum Streptophyta; class Pinopsida; order Pinales; family Pinaceae; genus Pinus; species Pinus tabuliformis. The sequence continues at coordinate 584,669,856 of CM062814.1, read as the reverse complement.
CTCTCATAAAAGAAACTTTTTGTTACTGACTATAAATACAATGCTCACAAAGATCAAGTTCATAGGAATTTAAACCTGGAAGTATATTTTTACCAACAAGAACTTTTAGGCCCTTTTCACTCATGTGTCCCAAGCACTTACACCATAATTCCATCGAGTTTGATTCTTTTGCAACAACAAAAACATCTGATATCTCTATTGTTTCCTTCATTGTGTACATGGTTCATGTCTTGAATCCTTTAGCCAACACCAATGACCCTTTACTAATTTTATAGCCACCTTTTCCAAAGGTTGTGGAGTATCCTTCATCATCCAATCATCCCATAGGGATCAAACTCATATGCATCTCTAGGACATGCCTAACCTATTTCAACAAGATACCCTATCGATTTTTTCTAAATGTATTCTATCATGATCACATGGTGAGTTTCCCCGGAGTAAAGTACCAAATTAATACTACTATTATAAGTATATAAACAAACTCCTTCTACTAAAAAAATAAATAAGACATCACTTTCAGAAGCTATAACAGTGGTCTCACCCTCTTTGCACTATACTTGTCTTTTATTTTTATTGAAGGATTTTTGTTAATTTTTTTCTTTCTTCTAAGACCAATAATATTTTTTCTCATGTCCTACTTTTCCACAATGAAAACAAGTCTTCATATTCTTGATTTTGATCTGCCTCTTGATTTTGAATGCCTTTGTTTGCTACATTCAAAATTCCTTCCATGATCATCTAAGGCTAGAGCTTCTTCTCCCTAGTTTTCCACAACTGATTTGTGTCACAACTCCTTATTCATTAGATTGTTACTAACATTATCAAACTTCAAGGTTCAAATAGGTGTTGAAGTGCTCATATTCACTATGAAATTTGCCAAGTCGTCTGGCATGGAACACATAAGTAGGATGGATTTTATTTCATAAGAACCTGCAACTATGATACCAATTGTTAATAAATAAATAAATAAAGAAAAAAAGAAAAAAAAAACAACTCATACACTCGATTTACATGGAAAACCCCATTCCGAGAAGAACCACGGGGAAGGGGATTGGAGCATTTTTTAATACAATAACAAGTAAACAATGTAAACTTTGAAACGGGAACTATAAACTCAAAACGAGAACTCTGGCCAAAAAATCCCGAAAAAACATCAAAAACAGTGCTAAAAATAAAAAGTGTTGATGCTAGAATAACACCTTTTTTTTCTAGGGTAAATTTTCAACATGTTTTAGAAATGGCGGTGAAAACCAATTTTTTGTGGTAAATTTTCAAAATGTTTCAGAAATGGCGGTGAAAACCAATTTTTTTGTGCAAAAATTGTCCAAAAAACACCCTCAAAACGAAGTGTTGATGTTTGAATAACATTTTTTATTTTTTATTTATATTTATATTTATATTTATTTATTTATTTATTTATTTATTTATCCCTCAAAACAAAAAGTGTTGATGCTGGGATAACAATTTTTTTTTAAGGGTAAAATTTCAACATTTCTAAATAAAAGTGTAAAATCATGACTCCGAAAAACATTAAAATTTCAAAAAAATAATGAAAACATAATAAATAAATAAATAAAATAAAATTAAAACAACGAAAAAACACAAAACAAAAAAAATAAAAAAATAACAAAATAACAAAACATAAATAAAAATATATACTAAAAACAAACCATAAAATAAAAATAAAAAACAAAAAAAATCAAACATTAATTAAAAAAAAAAAAAAAAAAAACTATAAAAGACAAGAATTAAAAAACTAGAAAAAATTACAAGTTATAAACAAATAAATTGTAAAAAAAGCATATTTAAAAAAAATGGAAAAAAAAACAAATATGTAAACCATAAAAAAATTTGGGAAAGAAAATAATAAAAACTATAAAATTAAGTAGGTAAAAAAAAAAAAACAAACTAGATTTAAAAAAATGGAAAATTAACAAAAAAAAATAAATTAAAAACTAGTGAAATTAAGATTAAAATGATGATTACTTATATATATATATATATATATATATATATGACAAAAAAATAAGTAAATAAATGTTTACAAAAAAAATTATTTCATAAACCATAAAAAATTTGGAAAAAAAAAAAAAAAACAAAATTAAAAAAATTATATATATAAAATTAAGTAAAAATAGAAAGATTAAAAAAAAACATTAACAAAAACTAGGAAAAAAAATGTAAAAACAAACTAGATTAAACAAAAATAGAAAATTAACAAAAATAAAAATAAAAATAAAAATTAGTAAAACTAATATTAAAAACATTTAGAAAAAACTAAAAAGACAAAAATAAAAAAATAAAAAAAATAAAAAAAAATAAAAAACATTTTATACTTATAAAAAAATGTGTTTTTGATTTTAAAAAATAAATAAATAAATAAATTTTCACTATTTATTTAAAAACAAACCAATAAATAAATTTTAAATATAATTTTTTTTAAACGAATTTTTGTTTTTCTATTTGAAAAAAAAATAAAAATTATTAAACAATTTTAATAAAAAATACTAAACATATTTAATAAATAAAATATATTTAATAATTTTTAATAAACATATTTATAATTAAATATTTAACAAACATTATTTAATAATTAAAAAAAAAAATTAAACAATTTTTTTTTTTTTAATTTTGTTTTTATTATAGAAAAGAAAAATCGGCCCACGGCAGCGCCACCACCGAGCAGCAGGTGGGCCATTGGGTGATTCCCGGAATCACCCAATGGCCTGCCCGCCACCCGGTGGTGGCGCAGCCGTGGGCCGAAAATTTTTATCTTTTTATTTTTATATAATAAAAAAAAATTGTTTAATAATTTTCAATTATTAAATAATGTTTATTAAACATTTAATTATAAATATGTTTATTAAAAATGTTTTTATTAAATATTTATGTAAATATGTCTATTAAATTGTTAAATATGTTTATTAAAAATTATTAAATATATTTTTTCTATTAAATATGTTTAATCATTTTTATTAAAATTGTTTAATCATTTTTATTAAAATTGTTTAATAATTTTTTTTATTCAAATTAAAAAAACAAAATTTTGTTTCAAAAAAATTTATATTTAAAATTTATTTATTGGTTTGTTTTTAAATAAATAATGAAAATTTAATAAAAAAAATAAATCAAAAAAATCAAAAACACATTTTTTTATAAGTTTAAAATGTTATTTATTTATTTATTTTAATTGGAAAAGACATATTTTTATATATATATATATATATATATATATATTAATTTGAGCTTATTTTTGTCTTTTTAGTTTTTTCTAAATGTTTTTAATACTAATTTTACCAATTTTTTATTTTTTTTGGATTAATTTTCTATTTTTGTTTAATCTAGTTTTTTTTTAGTTTTTTTTTTTTTTTTTGCTAATTTTTGTTAAGGTTTTTTTTAATCTTTTTATTTTTACTTGCTTAACTTTATATATATATATATATATATATATATATATATATATATATATATATATATATATTTTATTTATTTATAAATTTAACTAATCAACATTTAAAAAAAATAAAACAACTTGAAAATTCGTTAAGTAATCATAATTAAAAAAAAAAAAAATTAGACCATAATAAATTTAGAAGTGTGAAAAACAAGTTCTCTAAAAAAATGTATGCTACATCAACACATTGCATCTACACGTTTAAAAATCAGTATGAAAATCACTAACATTTAAAAACAAATATTTATATTTGACACATAAGAAAATTTAAAGTGTCAAAAATATGCTTCGAAAAAAAAGAAGTGTATTCTGCATCACCACTTTTAAAAATCCGGTCACGTTTTTACTACCCCTATGAAATGGGTAATCGTATCAGTTATTTAAAGTGCCAAAAACTATGCTCTAAAAAAAATATGTGTGTTCTGCATCACCCCTTTTCAAAATCGGGTCAATTTTTTGCTATCTCTACGAAACGGGTAACAGTATCAGTTCCCGTTTCAAAGTTTTCATTGTTAAATAGAAATATTACCTCTATAAAAATAGATTTCATTACAATGCCATGGCCATAATAACATGGGTTACCCATATAATGAGTGTGGACAAATTTTACTTTGATTTGGTCTCACACCTAACACTAGTGCCAATATTAATAGCTTGAATATGTACAAGTATTCAAGTTTCACAAATAAATGAAATGTTACATATTACTAGCTCTAATACCAAATTTAAATTTAAAAAAAGGCAAATATAATTAGAAGACACACCAAACATGACAAATAACGAATCATAACATAAAAACTCAATGCTTGAAAACACGTAATACATTCATACATAAGCTTTAGATTTGTAAAAATTGGTACAGATCATCTATATTAACTAATTTCTAAATTTGACTAATAAATTAAAACTACATCTCACTAATCAACTACATCTAATTCTATTTTAATACACTATTCACATAACTTACGCGAAAAAATTACCTTTTTTATTCCTTGATATGTTTGCTATAGCACATTCCATCACTCCTTTTATTTTGTTGCTGCAATAAGTTTTGGAAAAATAGAATTGTGCAATACTCGTTGGGTGGAAAAAAAAAGTTTTTTTTTTTTTGGATTTTTTGAAAAAATAGAATTGTGCAATACTTGTTGGATGGAAAAAAAAAATTTGTTTTTTTGTTTTGTTTTTTTTCTTTTTTTTTTCTTTTTTGATTTGGGTCCAACTAGAAAGAGTTTGAGAAACTAGTTGTATAACCATTTTCCATCAAATAATACAAATCCTATGAAAAAAATAAAGTTCTCATTTTAGTGGGCTAGAGACCATAATAATTCTCACTTTTAAAACTTGGTATTTGACGCAAAGAAATATTGAAACATTACTATTATTAGCCATTTCTTTAAAATTTCTAGCACTATTGCAATAATGCTAGAATATGTACAAGTTTCATGAACAAATGAAATGTTGCCTACCACGATTATTCAACAAGAAATGAGATAATGTATTAGAGTCGGATTGAGGATGAAGAGCTAGGGTTTCAAGCTTCTGCAAGCATTGAACTCCATGCAAGGGCACAAAGGGGGGAGATCCACTCCCTCCTACAGTCAGGCCGTAGCCAGCCGAGGTAAGAAACTGATAGAAACTACCAGAGGTCCTTTAGGAGAAGGGAAAAGGAATATTGAAGAGGAACAAGATTTAACCAAAACAAGGGAGGACAATAGAACAAAAGAAAATGAGGAAGAAGACAAGAAATAGGAAGTAGAAAACAAAACGCAAAAGGGGCCATGTAAACCCAAGGCTGAGGTCACACCTAGAGTAGTTTTAAATAATCCTGCTCTACAGGCGCACAAGGACCACATGCGGACCTATGCTATCATTTGTAAATTCATGGTATTGTGGCACACAGAAAAGGCACTACAAGTGTGGATTAAATACCACTGGAAACCAAAAGGAGGCATAGACCTACATTTTGGGTCAAAGGGTTTCTTCACTGTGGTCTTTACAAATATTGAGGACAAAGACATGGTGTTTCAAGGAGGGCCCTACTTCTATGTAGCTGCATGCCTCTACATGCGGCCTTGGATAATGAATTTTGTCCTGGAGCGAGAGACTTTCACTTCGGTCCCTGTTTGGGTAAGACTTTATTCCCTACCTCTAGATTACTGGTAAATTGAATCATTATCCGCCATAGGAAACAAATTAGGGCGTTTTTTCAAAGCATCTGAGGCCACCAGAAGGGGAAAATATACTTCCTTCACACGAATATGTGCGGAGATGGATCTCTCTAGAGCTCTACCAGATGAGGTCATCTTGGAAGTTTTTGATGAAGAATGGGTGCAAATAGTAGATTATGAACATATTCCTTTTAGATGTCGCAGGTGCCATGAGCATGGGCACCTATTTAGATATTGTCCTCTCAATAAAATAGAGAACAAAAGTAAAGCTACCTGAGTGAAAGACACTGAAAACTTTCACAAAGTGGGATATAGAGGGAAAGGGGGCAAAAGGGGGCCAAAGAAATATCAAACAGAAGGGGAATAGGCCAGTCTAAACAGGTTTCAAGTACTAGAAGAAGAGGAAGAGATAACAAAGGTAGATCAGGTAATGGAAGGCAGCCCAGGGGAGAAGGAGAAAGTAGAAAATAGTGTGCAAACGCAGGGTATTAATAAACAGAAAGAGACTACGGTGAGCGATGGAGAACTGGAAATGGACCAAGAAATGACCCATAGTGATATGGAAATGGAGGATCATGATTTGTAGGATATTCTTGATAGAGAACACCTAGATCTGGAAGGGTTCTTGAAAAAGGGGACCATGGGAGGAGTAGACTCACTACCTCAAGAAGAGTTCAACAGATTATAGTAGCTGTTCCTATGGAAAACTCAGGCTAAAGGGCTGGAAAGGCAAAGAAACAATGAAAGGCAGGGCAATGAAGGTGTGAAAACTATGAAAACCACACCAGGATCAGCTCCTAGAAACCCAGGAAAGAAAAGAGGCAGCAAAAATAAGAATGAGTTATTGATGGAATGTGGAAAGCTAATGATAGATTCAGCTAAGACGAAAGACCTAACCAACTACTCCTTTACAAATCTTTCATAATGAAGTTCACATCTTGGAATATCAGAGGTCTAGGTAGTAAAAGAAAACAAAGAATACTTAACAATAGAATGAAACAAGAAGCTCTGGATATGATCTTTATCTAGGAACTAAATGTTCCATTCAAAAAATAAAAGAAATACACAGCAAATGGCTCAATAAATATGAGTTTCTAGAAGTCAAAGAAGATAAACCAACAGGAGGCATATTCACTCTTTGGAAACCCCAAAAGATTGGCATAGTGATGCTGAGGCATCTAGGAATTATTTATCAGCGGTTATTCAGCCTGTGGGAGATAGGGAGACTTATTTGGTTACAAATGTTTATGGCCCCCAAAGACTGGATGATAAACTCAAGTTTCTAGATTCTCTTGTGGAACTAAGAGATAGACATGCAGGAGTAACATGGATCATGGGTGGGGACTTCAACATGATCAAATCACTTTCGGAGAAAAAAGGGGGAACCAAAACTTTAAACAAAGACTCTATAGCATTTCAAAATTTCATAGACAATATGAAGCTAGTTGACACTGATATGAGTAATGGCCTCTTTACATGGAACAATAAGAGAGGAGGAGAGTCTCAAGTAGTCTCAAAGTTAGACGGATTCATAATCTCAGAGGACCTTATGCTCATCGATAAGGAAATGATAATGAGAATTCTCCCCTTTGGAGGCTCGGACCATTGGCCTGTACAACTTGAGGTTCAGGGCATTGGCACCCCCAAGAATAGACCTTTTAGATTTGAGAATATCTCACTCAAGCACCTAGATTTTATCAACAACATTGCAAAATGGTGGACAAAAGATCTGCATATTCAGGGTACAAGAATGTTTCTGCTACACAAAAGACTAAAACACATCAAGCTCAGACTCAAAGATTGGAACAAGAATGAATTTGGCAATATTTTTGAAGCGAAAAAAAGTTGTTGAAGATAAAATGCAGGAACTCAATCAAGCCCTTATCATGAATGGCTTTGATAGAGTAAAAAATGATCAAGTCACCAAACATCATCAAGACTGGGAGAACTTATGTAAACAAGAGGAAATATTTTGGAGACAAAAATCTAGAGTTCAATGGCTAAAAGAAGGGGAGCGAAACACTAGATTTTTCCACAGATCCACCATGGCAAACAGATCTCATAATAGGATCTCTTCAATCAAGGATGTCGGAGGTCATCTACTCAATACCCATGAATATATAGAAACTGTGTTAGTTCAGCACTTTCGAGGTATAGCAAAGGAGACCATTTCAGACAGAGCTCATTTTATCAGGGACTTAACAAGGCATATACCTAGGATAGTAACAAGAGAGGATAATTTCAATCTCAATAGAAAGAGGAGGTTAGTGAGGTCATCAAAGAAATGTAGAATGGTAAAGCGCCACGCCTTGATGGTTTCAATGTGGATTTCTTCAAAGCTTGCTGGAACATTGTTAAACAATATATTTTGAATGTAGTGGAGGACTCCAGTATGAATAGAACCATTTTGAAGGTGCTCAATACTTCCTTCATCTCTTTGATCCCAAATCAGGACAATGCTCAGACTCCAGACAGGTTTAGACCCATAGCTTTGTGCAATGTGGTGTACAAGATAATATCCAAAGTTATTGCCAATAGACTCAAACCCCTTCTTCCTACTTTAGTTTCTGTGGAGCAATCAGGTTATGTGGAGGGTAGACAAATTCTCAATAACATCATTCAAGCACATGAGGTGGTGCATTCATTGTTAAGCAATAGGAAGGTGGGAATGACTATGCATTTGGACCTAGCCAAAGCTTATGATAAGTTGAACTGGACCTATATCAAGAAGGTCCTTCTAGCCTTTGGATTTGACCATAACTGGGTAAGATGGGTTATGGCCTTGGTAACTTCTTCTAGCTTTTCAATTCTGGTTAATGGTTCTCCTTCCAAGACTTTTACTCCTTCAATAGGCCTCAGGTAGGGAGATCCGCTCTCTCCCTTTCTCTTTATCCTCATGATGGAAGGACTTTGTCGGTCTATCAAGCATGTGAAAGAAGTGGGTAACATCAAGGGTCTCCAACTCTCTGAGATTGGACAGGCATTGACCCATCAACAATTTGTTGATGAAATTATGCTGCAAGGTATCCCCACAGTCAAAGAAGCACTAGCTTATAAACAAATCCTGTGTGACTTTGCCATGGCTACAGGTATGGAGGTAAATCTCTCCAAATCTAAGATTTTTTCCTTTAATACTAATATCGCTATCTAGAAGAATATCTCTAGAATTCTAGGCTTTCAAAGGGATGTCCTTCCTTCCAAATACTTGGGAGTTCCTGTAACTGATAAACCTTTACACAAGAACATTTGGGAGCCAGTGATTAATAAGATGCAAGATAAAACCCAGAAATGGACTATTAGATCTTTAAACTTGGCAGGCCAGTTAGTGCTTACAAAAGTTGTACTTCAATCAATCCTCGTCTTCATGCTTTCGGCCCTTCCAGCTCCAAAAGGAGTTTTGCAACAATTTAGAACCATTCAAAGATACTTTCTTTGGGGTAAGGGGGAGGAGAGAAAGAAATGGGCCTTGGAATATTGGGATAAGATTTGCAAACCTAAAAACCATGGAGGATATAGATTGGATGATCCAGAAGTACTAAGCAAAGTCTTAGGGGAAAAATTATGGTGGCATTGGGTAAAAGATCCAAACACTCAGTGGGCACGTATTTGGAAAGAAAAATACGCCAACACTTCGCAAGATAATGATCACATAAGGATGACTAGCATCATAAAAGGCTCCTACATCTGGAATAAAGCCCAGGAGAATAGGGGCTTAGTGCAAAAAAATAGCTTATGGGAAATCAGAGAGGGAGATCTTGCTTTGCTTTGGGAGGATAAACAGCAACAAGAACCTACACTATTAAGAGAGGACTTTTTGGACCTCAAGAAAGAAACTGATACCAAAGGGTTACTTAGGGTAAAATATTTTTGGGATCAAACCAATAGTGAAGGAAAATGGAGAACCTGGAAGAATATAGAATACAGGGATGATAGCCCCTTGAAAGCAAAAGTTGATGCACCTCTGACAATGTTGGACCGAAGGAAAATTCTAGTTTTAGAGGGGCATGACCAACTTAGATGGGGCAACAATAATGAAGGTACCTTCAATCTTAAGGAGGAAAAGCGCATAATCCCATAGTTGGATTCCAATGAACCGGACAGGGTTTGGCAGAACCTATGGAGGCATCAAGGATGGATGAAAATCAAACTCTTCATGTGGTTGGTACATCATAAGAAACTTATGACTTGGGAAAACATTCGGAAGAGGGGTGTTCTGGGACCTTCTAGATGCCAGCTCTGTGAAGCCCAAGAGGAAACAATGGAGCACCTTCTCAATAATTACATTTTCACCTCCAGATTGTGGGATACTTTTGCCACAATTTTCCAACAGACAGACAGGGACAAAGGAAGCATTATCAATACCCTTAATAACTGGAGACGAAACTTCTCTGATTATAAATTTCTTCGCTCAACTTGGGCTTTAACTCCAAGCTTCATAATATGGAATGTTTGGAAAGAAATGAACAACATAATCTTCAAAAATGAAAAAAGTTCCTCCCAACACATTATTGAACAGATCTTAAGACAACTTGAGGAGACAGTATGTACTTTAGTGCAAACTTACCCAAAGAATCCACCTTCAGAAGCTGAAATGTAGATACTTCTTCAGTTGGGTATGCAGGGGCTTATACCACAGGGCATGGATAGGAAGGTGATGAAACTGGACAATAAGCTAGATTACTGGCATCCTCCCCCTCAGGGTTTTTTGAAATGCAACATTGATGGGGCCTCATAAGGCAACCCGAGTATTGCTGGTTTTGGAGGGGTATTAAGGGATGAAAATGGCTGCATCTTTTTTATTTTTCATTTCCATTTAGGAAGAGCTACAAACAATATGGTGGAATTAATGGCACTTGAGCAATGTTTAGAAATCCTGAAGCGGGATAATCTCCAGAATATAATAATTAAATTTGATTCTGAGTTAATCATTAACTCGGTCAAGAGAATCTGTTGTGGCACAGAGCCGGAAAAAGTCTCAAGACACTGGAGGTTGCTTCAGGTCTTTCAAAGGATTCAGTTTCACCTTCTGTGCTTACGAATCTTGAGTTTTACTGATATGTGAAGGACAACAACTAAATTGGCGGACATTCTAGCCAATCAAGGGGTGCTCTATACCAAAAGTAGGGTTAAGTTGAGTTAGCAAGAGATGCCTCATAATAGATTGAGGGAGCATTGTCTCTATCAGGCGGATGAGGACAGAACGTTATTTCGAAACAGAGCCAGAGATACGAGGTCTAGTTGATTTGGATTCATTATGAAGTGTTATTTCAAAAGTGATGTCACATCTGGGATGCGGGTTTCTATCTGCCTCCTCAACCCAGGTAAGCGCAAACCCAGAAGTCTCAGGTGGAAGTTGCTCAGTAGATGGTGTTTCTCGGATGGACGGATGAACAGATGGATTTTCATCTTCCTTTGGTTCATGTGCCTGAGGAGATGGGATGGCGCAAGGGGCCGGAGTCCAAGACTTTCTTAGCAGAGTCAAAACCCTCGCATTACTTCCTATGGTGTCAATACCGCCCTCGAGGTGGTTTCTGGTTTATAGCACACCCTTAAAGCCAGGAGCGGTTTTTCGAAGTTGGGAGCGATTCCACTCACCACGCAACACGTGGCCACAATTGGTAAGAGAATACGCCCTCATTGCGCAGTAATTCTCTGTGCTTTTGGCTCATGTGATATGATCCTCTGCTGTTGGATCAGGCAAGGAGAATCAACGATCAAGGATAAGTGTGCATGATGGTGGGTCCAGGTCCTTTATCGCGCTGTAATTCTCCATGATTTTAGCTCATTCGATATTATCCTTCGCCGTTGGATCAGGCGAGGAGATTCAACGGTCACGAAAAAGCGTGCATGTTGGTGGGTTCAGGTCTTTTGACCTTTTACGAATCGTTTATTTAAGATTTGAGTTACTATGAGTCTGTTGTTTAAGTCTTTAGGACCTAGTTGGTGGATTTGTATTTTGGTGAGGGTTTTACCTAGGGCTAAAAGGTTTAGCCTGTGGTTGGTTGTATTTTATGTAATTTTACCCTTTGAACATTTTGAATAGAAAGCATGACTCTTGCATTAGCAAAAAGAAATAAATGTTGCCTACCACTATAACTTGTTCTAATATCAAGTATGGATTTAAAGTAAACATAAATATAATTGGAAAGCACAACATACAATACAAACAAACAATCATAACATCAAAAATCTCAATGCTTGAGATTATGTAATATATTCATATATAGGCTTTAGATTTCTACAAATCATTTAATTAAGTTTATATCTAATTAATCAATTACAACTATTTCTTACTAATCAATTGTAATTAATTCTAACTAATCCTAATTTATTCTTGGAGAATTCAAAATTTGTTAACAATGTTGTAACAATTTGCTAAAAATCTTATATGTGATGTCTCACACTTTTATTTTTGTAATGAAATTTACGTATAGAGTTTCAAAAAAAGATTTATGCCACTGTCATTTATTTTATTTATGAGAATATACTTACTATCTAACTTCATTACAAAGAATAAGGTTACTTCATTGAAATTTCAATAATTGTGATATTTAGGCAGGTAAAAGTAATAGAGAATTAACTCTCATATTCACTTGACTTCTTGCGAAGAAGCCTAATCAAGTAATCTATTGAACTAGAGACACGACCATTATTGAAAGTAGCTTTGAGACAAATTGATGTGCATCAATTTAAGGAGGAACTAGGACCATCATATGAGGAGGAGGTTGATAGTTAAGGAGGAACTAGGGTCATCATATGAGGAGGAGGATGATAGTTAGGTATAGGGTAGGAATTTCAACGCTGAAGTACTCATTAAAGTTGACATCTTTTTGCAATTTTAATACTTGTTTTAATCATTTTAATACAGAATGTTAAGAAATTGGATTTTTTTTTAACTATATTTAATGGGAAAATCACCTCATGACAAACAATTTACCCTTTAAATTCTAAGGTTGGGTGGAATTTAGGATGTCAAAAGGGATAACATCACTTGAGGCTACCCTCCACCCTCTATTTATAGAGTTAGGGACATCATCTAACGACAAGTGTAATTATGGAGGTTGCCATGGCTTACACCTAGTCCTTCGCTATATGTTAGAATGTCAAATCCACAAGCCAAATGCAACAACAAAATCATGTTTTTGTGCACTACCATGTTAGTTTTGTTGTCAAATAAGATCGTTGTTCCTAATCGATAAGTTCATTTGGCATAGTTGTGGAATAGATCCACCAATGTGCTTTCCTTCTAGGTCACAAATCCTATGCAGACACCCATATTAATTAGAACCTTTGGAATCATCGATTGTCTCATTATAACCCTAATGCATTAGGGATAAGACCTCTATAATAGAACCTTCTGATCTCCAAAATATATTCATGATGAAGAATATATACATTGTTGTTTCGGAAAAATCTGGGCTAATCGCCCCTCGGCCTATTGGTAAGACCTAACCCCAAGGGCTTCAGACAGAATCGACCCGGTGACCTCCCGGTGGCAAGGCAGGGTTTTTTACCAAGTGAGCTAACCCTTGGGGCTAGACTATATACATTGTTATTGATGATGAATAATATATACATTGTTGTTCATACTTATGTATTTACAATAAAGAATATATACATTGTTATTCATGTTGTCATTTGTTTTTGTTCATATTGTGTGTTGTTTTGAAGGACCTTGGAGAGATGATTCACTCTCTTTTGTTAGTAAAACTTGTACTTTTTATTATTATGATGAAGAATATATATATTATTTTTCATACTTATATATTCATGATGAAGAATATATACATTGTTGTTCATACTAAGTATTGTTCTAAAATACCTTGGAAAGATGATTCATCTTTCCTTTGTTCGTGAAACTTATACATATTATTTTCAAGAGATAATTATCATTTGTATATTCTTTGTTGTTTTTCTCAAAAATGAGAAAACATTAAAAAAAACAAGTATCTATAAAATAAAATAAAAAAAGAAATTGGAGAGAAAATTAAAGAAAAAATCCATGGGTTGAATTTCTTCTCTTAGATCATAAATACTTAAAAAAAAATTCCAAAACTTCTTTAGAAAAAAATACTCCCTTATTTAATTTTTTTAAAATATGATAAATAATAATCTACTTATAAAATGTCCTTAGCTCAAACCATCAAAATATCTCAAAATATCTCCATAAAATATCATAGTGAAACTCTAACAAACACTTTTAATAATATTAAATGTAAATAACTTAACAAACACTTTTAACAATATTTTATGTAAATAACTTATCTAACTTTAAAAAAATGTCGAACATAATGTTTGGTACAAAGTGTTTTTAAAAATTAAATAAACATAATAATTTAGAATATGTGAATTTGTTATATATATATATATATATATATATATATATATATTTCAAATTCATATCCTAAAAAATAAAGACAATACCTTTAAAATATAAAAACATAAATTAAATTATTATTATTTCATTTACATAAAGAAATGCCTTCTTTTTAACATAACACAAGCGGAGGATATTTTGACAACCGTAACAATGTTTCCCTGCCAACAACCAGACACCTCCTCTATTTATTTTTCCAGGGAATAACCACCAGACACTACCTTTAATTTTCGAGGGAATCAACAACGGGACACCTCCTTCTGGGGAATTACTGGACTTCAGGCAGGAGCAAATAGATCTGTTCAGGGAAATAAACAGATATGAAATTCAGATCATGACTATTCATGACTCCCGTCTACGAAACCGGAGATTTTGAATCCCCACTGGAGTCGACATTGTTGATCTGAGATGTATTTATCGCAACTAAGGGCACTTTGGCCCCCCTCTTTTGGTTTTCCAGTCATTGTAGCAGGGACACACCTCCTTGTGGCCATAGGTGCCAGGCGGAACACAACGACATTTGAGGCAGCATTTCTGGCAATAAAACATGCATGGCTTCCGGTATTGAGTTTTCGAACACCTGTATGAGCATGCAGATGGACACTCTGCATAATAACAGTTATATTAGCATGGAAAGAGAAGAACTACAAAACTGGGAGAATTCTATCCAGAAAGACAGGACTACAAAATTAATAAAAGTGGGAGAATTCTTTCAAAATTTTACAGCCTTATCGTATAAAATCACCTTCTGGGCGTAATCCACTGTGCCGGTTCTTGCCCTGGGTGATAAATATAACTCGTATCAGAGAATTTCAATGACATTGAAAACCTGCTACAAACTACAATAGAGGGATAGATGTTGTTTAAGTGGTTATAACCTGTTCATGGCGTTGAAGAACAGCCGAGATGGATTCTACATCTGTCGAGGCCTGCAAAGTACACATATGGTTCATCAATAAATAATGTAATGCACCATCAGATCTGAATCCATGAAACTCAATACATATCTGCAGGATATGCACACGAATAAAACATCGTGTTAATAAGAAATGGAACTGCACCTCACAAAACTCGGCACATATGACTGCAAACACCATTAGAAGCAACAAGAAAGTGCATATAATCTTCATCTTCATCATCATCATGACAATATTAAAAGCCATTCTTCTACAAACAATGAATCAATAGACGGTGCATTACACTGTTGTAAGAATGCATTTATAGCCTGACAGTAGGGATCACATCGCAAAACTGACTCCAATCCCTAAACTTTTGCGTCTTGGTAGTTGCAATTTATACACTCCAACTAAAATCACTAAATAATTAGCAATGACGGATTTCCGACTGCTATCTATATACTTTTTGGATTTTTAACACTCTCACCTTGCTTTACAAAAAAAACTTGGAGTATTTTTTCTATTGCAGATTAGTTAAAAAATTAGAATATTCCATTGTAGATTTTGGAAATGTTTTATAAATGAAGCATCAAATTTAATTTGATTATAAATTTTTACATAAATTTAATTAAATTACCAATTTTAAAAATATTTCAGAATATAATCAACCAACTAAAATTAATTATTTAATTTAACTCCTCTCCACCATATTCTAAAATATTCCCCCAAAAAAAAATATACAGATGACGAACCATCTCCCCTACCAAAATTGTACAACACCTAGATATGGGGACACATTGGCACAATTACATACACGATTAATGAAACTGACCCATCACCGAGATAGGGACAGCATGGCACAATTACTTACTTACCATTAATGAAACCGACCCAACCTGAGTAACGGTTTAAATGTGGAGAAAGAAAGAAAAATATTGTATACCTTCACTGAAACTGAGATGAACATTGCAGATCATGTTGCCTGTAATTTTGTAATGGTCTATAAAGGTGTGCATGTGCTCGCATTTTCGTCGGTTGGTGAATTCATTTATAAGCTGTAACGGATGGTGACGTTTGCCTGTACTTGCACGAAGCAAGCATTCAGCTTCACCATTGATATCCACATACTATACCCAGTGACATTCCTTCGTTCACACATTACAATTAGCAGCATATATTTTCCATATCTGCTGCCATGTGCATGTACAAAGATCACCTCAGATTTGCAGGCATCGCGCATTAGAAGAAGGGCGGCTGCCTAAGAGTACTGAATCGCTTTTTCTTTGTACCATCTTCACGAAATCACAAGGCTTTTTCAGCATTTAACGATAAATTTTTAACGTGGTGAGAAAAATATGCAGTTGTTCAGTAAATGCTTCATTCCAGGAGAGACAGCCTCGCAGTTACAGTGGTAAATTTGCTAATAGGGGCATCAACCTATCGAATCCAGAAGAATTCCCATTTGCAGATGTCAGACGACAGGATCTTTCTTCATTGTGAAGAAGCAAACCTGCAGGTTCCGCCATTGGTCGTAATGTTTGACTTCATTACAAGGGAATTTTAATGGGAATTAATGGATTGGAAAATCCGATCTGACATTATTTGATGTACTTGGAAGCAGACTTACCAAATTCCAATTTTATTAGATATTGGAAAATTTTGATTTAGATCCTGAAAAATTAAAAAGTATAGATTTTACACAATTAAATTATTTTAAAAATTTTTATATATTTTTATTTTAGATTTTTTTATCTAATTATTTATAAATTAAAAATATTATACATGTATCTAATATCATATAATTTTATTAAAAAAATTTATAAATTATATCATTTTTAGAAAAGTGTAACAACCTTAAATCATAAATTTTGATATAATTAATAACTTTATTATTAGTTAATAATTAAAAATTCAAAAACCATAAAATTTATTATTTTTAGAAAAGTATAATAACTTCAATTGGTAAATTTTAATAATTAATAACTTTATTATTAATTAATAACTAAAAACTAAATATCTCATTGTAGATTTTGTCTCTTCACTGCATCTCGTTGAAAGTGCAATTTATTAGTCTAGTTAAAGGTTGTACATTCTACTAAATCCAAAATAGAGAAGAACACCCAAACCTTAATTTATGGTTTTAGATTTTATTACCAATGGGGAAGAGCATTGAAATGTACCAAGGATAGTTATCAAATTTGGAAAAAAAAAAATAGCCTGTGAAAATATGGAAAAAAAAATTAAGATTATATATTTTATTATTCTTTATTTATAAAAATTTATTATTTTTAGCAATTATAAATTTACTATCTCTTATTTACGATTTTTCACAATATAATTTTTTAATATACAATTTACTGTTTATGTACTTTTTAATATATAGATTTTTTATTTTTTATTTTTTAATTTCTTATTGACATTTTGTTTTACTAAATCAAATAAAAATTATAATATAAATTTTAATGTAAGAAATTTTATTTTTTAAATATTAAATTTTATATTAAAAAAATTCTTTAACAAATTACATTAGTTTTATTTTTTATTTTTAATTTTACTTTTTAATTTTTAACATTAATTTTACTTTTTAATTTTTAATTTTACTTTTCAATTTTCAATTTTTACTTTTTAATTTTTAATTTTACTTTTCAATTTTTTAAATACTATACTCTAGGCTCATTACCTTTGACTCGGATAGAGTAATAGAGCCATGCCTTTCTTCTTTTACACCCTTCAACATCAATTCATGTGCATAACATCAATGTTATGTCACGCCTTAAATCAACGCGCTTAGAAAGTGATCGGAGTACCCTAAGGTCAATAATATCGTCTCACTGCTGAAAATAAGACACTAATCCGTACCGAACTCGAATTACCAAATTTTCATTCGAACAGAACCCGCGTGTTTTTTAATTTTTTTTAGCAAGTACGCCCAAACTTGGTAACTATGTTTTAAAGTGAGATTTAATCTATTTTTTATTCCAAATACGGAATTGATTTTGCTTTGGGAAACAGAAAAGTCCGTGATGCTCAAAATTGCATTTTATGTTTTTATTCAAAAGAAAAAATATCTTATTTTGGATTTTTTTTCACACCAAAAATGTTAAATTTGTTTGTTTCTTTTTTCTCTTTTTTAATAATTAAATGAAAAATTTTATCATAATTTAGTTGTCAATTTAATAGTGGGAACAATGATTATTGGGTACAATAGGTAAATGCAAGTTGAATCATCACTATTATTCAAGGAAAATCATGTCCACCTTGAATTATCGTTTGTAAGCGAGCAAGCTTTAACACCTGCCAGATGCCTTTGGGTGAACATGTTTCCTTAGCTCAGAGAAAGACAATCTCTTAACCAAACTGCATGGGTATCTTAGTCTTGAAATTCGAAAAAAAAAAATGAAATGCAGAAGGAATTATATTCATTTATTTTATTAATAATTTAGTTTCGTTTTAGATTAAAGATCAAAAGTTTAGATAGGAATGATGTGTTGTAGCAACTATAACCACCCTCCAAAATTTTGCCTTGGCTTCGTTTTGGAGCATCTCTACCAACCTTTCAGAGCATTCAGTGATTTTCTTGCAAAATGATAACCTGTCCATTCGAGCTTGTTCCATTCCCCTCACAGGTTGTTCTTCCAGACTTGGTCCAGCGGCAGGCTGAGTAGCTCCCTCAAGAAATTGCATAATTCTGGAAGGAAACCAGCCTTCCCTCCAAAAATTGCACAATTCTGTCTGGCAGCCTGTTGGGCTCCAAAATTGCATAGATATGCAAGTCAAACTTCACTAAGAAAATTGCGCAATTCTTCCCAGCAGGGCTGCTCAGCCCAGGAATTGCACAATCCTGGGCAGAAGTCAACTGCTCTGCCCCAAAATTGCGCAAATCTCCTAGGAAGCTAGCCCAACTCCCTCCCAGAAATGCACATTTTCTCCTAATAGTTGATAAGGCTCTTGCATGTGCATTTGAGTTGACTGGTTCCATCCAGGACCGAGCAAAATTGATTTGCATGCATGGGTTGCTCCTCCCAATGCAACATGGATAGGCATCCCTTGATTCAGGGATCTATTTTTAGCAGTTGGAGGTGACATGCGAGGAACATCTCAGAAACCTCCCGCCAAGTGTCGCTTTTCCTAGATTTGTGGCATGCACATCATAACATCGACCTTATAAAAACTCATCAACTGGACGTTGCAAATCTCATTCCTCACATCAACCTTGTAGCTCTGGCGTCCCACATTGCATCTAAGAGTTGTCAGCACATTCAGCTCAATTGTCTTGGGGTAAGCTCGTTGTTCATGACTTGTGCTATGTTTCTGTCGCTTTTTGTGTTTCGTGTTGTGTAAGTGTTGTCTGCTCGATTTCAGTGAGAGACGACTGTCGTTTACATGCATACTAGCTTGTACCAACACTACTTCATTTTTCGTTTGCATCTCACTATTGTCACATGCATGGAACTGTTTTTACACGGACGGTCGTCGTTGTGGTGACTTGCTTCACACACTTGCATGCTTTCCCATTTCCTGAATCCTACACTTGTTGTTTGCATGAATGATCATTCACTCTTGTTTGTACTCATCTCCTCATTCTTTCACACTTCTCATATTTTCAATCGGCCATCGGCCGGACTGGACTGCCTTGGTCAGGCCGTGCCCTGCCCGGCTAGCACTACACATTTCTGGAAGAGAAGGCTCTCCCTTCCCTCCAAAAATTTTGCAAATCTAGCCAGGCACTGACCTCCACGCTGTCATTGTGCAATTCTTGGAGGCATTGTCTTGTTGGCCCCAGAAACTGCGAAATGTAGTTTGCTGGTTACATGTCACTGCTGAATGAAATTGCGCAATTTCAGTCCTCAGCAGGTCAGTTTGGACTATGCATTGTGTAGTTCCAGCAGTCAGTCAACCTCCTGACAGCGCGGACTGTGCCTTGCGTAGTTTTGGCAGTCAGTCTCCTGACCTCCCAGTGGAAATTGCGCAACCTTCATGATCGGTCACACAAGTATGTTGCAAGTCAGTTCTCAAGTTCATTTTGGTTTTCAACTAACATATTGCTTTTCGTGAGTGTTTCCATGTCTCCAGGTATCGCAGGTGTTCATCTGTCTCTTGGCAACACAGGTATAATGGTTTTTAGGAGAGTAGAGTAGAAGACACCATTCAAAGCACACTTGGGGAAGCGATCAATCAAGTGTCTATGAACTTACCTACCCACAAAGACATCAAGTTGTTCGTAGACAAGGACATCAAGATATGACAACAGCAGCACCACCATCAATATCAGTTGAAGGAAGCATACCAGATGCGACAAACGCAAGAGGAAGGTTGTTGACAACACATAGGCAGAACAAAGTTGCAAGCTCAAGCAGATCCACTTGTGACGAAAGCAACTTTGGAGACTCAGGCTATGAAGTGACGATGCGACATGAAGATTGCACGAAGGCACAGAATGGAACAAAGAAGGGCTTGGATGTGCTGAAGCAGCAAGTCAAGGGAGAACAAGAGTTGCATAGATGAGAGAATGAGTTGTAGCAGGAACAGGTATAGCAGGGGACGCAACATACACTCATGGATGAAACAACTCTCGTACAAGTTATAGATCCATCCCAACAGCGGGACATAGCAAAAAAGGTGAGCAGTGTCATTGATCGCATGCAAGGGAATACAGCAGCATGCATGCCATTGTGTGCACGCATGCGATCTCAACAATTCGGCACACTCACCAAGGCGAAGAGAAGAAACAAATCCCACTGGAGCTGAACATGTACCTCGACAAGTTGAAGTGCTCATATTCACTATGAAATTTTCCAAGTCGTCTGGCATGGAACACATAAGTAGGATGGATTTTATTTCAAAAGAACCTGCAACTATGATACCAATTGTTAATAAATAAATAAATAAAGGAAAAAAAACAACTCATACATTGGATTTACATGGAAAACCCCATTCGGGAAGAACCACGGGGAAGGGGATTGGAGCATTTTTTAATACAATAACAAATAAACAATGTAAACTTTGAAATGGGAACTATAAACTCAAAACGGGAACTCTGGCCAAAAAATCCAGGAAAAACATAAAAAACAATGCTAAAAATGAAAAGTGTTGACGCTTGAATAACACCTTTTTTTCTATGGTAAATTTTCAACATGTTTAGAAATGGCGGTGAAAACCAATTTTTTGTGCAAAAATTGTCCAAGAAACACCCTCAAAACGAAGTGTTGATGTTCGAATAACATTTTTTTTTCAATGGTAAATTTTGTGCAAAAAACACCCTCAAAATGAAAAGTGTTGATGTTGGGATAACAATTTTTTTTTTTTAAGGGTAAAATTTCAACGTTTCGAAATAATAGCGTAAAATATTTTATCATGACTCCGAAAAACATTAAAATTTCAAAAAAATAATGAAAAAAATAAAATTTAAAACAATGAAAAAACACAAAACAAAAAAAGGTAAAAAAAAAAAATAACAAAACATAAATAAAAATATATACTAAAAACAAAACATAAAATAAAAATAAAAAACAAAAAAAAATCAAACATAAAAAAAAATAAAAGAAAATAAATAAATAAATTTAACCTATAAAAGATAAGAATTAAAAAACTAGAAAAAATTACAAATTATAAACAAATAAATAGTAAAAAAAACATATTTAAAAAAATGGAAAAAAATAAAATAAATAAATAAATATGTAAACCATAAAAAAATTTGGGAAAAAGAAAAGAAAAAAACTATAAAATTAAGTAGGTAAAATAGGAAAAAAAAAAATGAAAATTAAAAATAAACTAGATTTTAAAAAAAATGGCAAATTAACAAAAAGAAATTAAAAACTAGTGAAATTAAGATTATATATATATATATATATATATATATATATATATATATATGAGGCAAAAAAATAAATAAAAAATGTTTTAAAAAAATTATTTCATAAACCATAAAAGAATTTGGAAAAAAAAAACAAAATTAAAAAATTTATATATATAAAATTAAGTATGTAAAAATAAAAAGATTAAAAAAATCATTAATAAAATCATTAATAAAAACTAGGAAAAAAAATTAACAAACTAGATTAAACAAAAATAGAAAATTAACAAAAATAAAATTAAATTAAAAACTAGTAAAATTAATATTAAAAGCATTTAGAAAAAACTAAAAAGAAAGCTCAAAAAAAGAAAAAAAACAAACAAAACCCAGAAAAATATCAAAATTTTAAAAATATGTCTTTTCCAAAAAAAAAAAAACACTTTATACTTATAAAAAAATGTGTTTTGATTTTAAATAATAATAAAAATAAATTTTCAATATTTAGTTAAAAACAAACCAATAAATAAATTTTAAATATAATTTTTTTAAAACCAAATTTTGTTTTTTTATTTGAAAAAAAAAAGATTAAACAATTTTAATAAAATTTATTAAACATATTTAATAAATAAAATATATTTAATAATTTTTAATAAACATATTTATAATTAAATATTTAACAAACATTATTTAATAATTAAATATTAATTTATTTTTTTTTAATTTTGTTTTTATTAAAAAAAAATCGGCCGACGGCCGCCGGGCAGTGGGCGAGCCATTGGGCGATTCCCGGAATCACCCAATGGCCTGCTCGCCGCCCGGTGGTGGCGCGACCGTGGGCCGAAAATTCTTATTTTTTATTTTTATATAATAAAAAAAAATTAAAATTGTTTAATAATTTAAAATTATTAAATAATGTTTATTAAATATTTAATTATAAATATGTTTATTAAAAACGTTTTTATTAAATATTTATTTAAATATGTTTATTAAATTGTTAAATATTTTTATTAAAAATTATTAAATATATTTGGTTGATTAAATATGTTTAATCATTTTTATTAAAATTGTTTAATAATTTTTTTTAGTCAAATAAAAAAACAAAATTTTGTTTAAAAAATATATATATATTTAAAATTTATTTATTGGTTTGTTTTACATAAATAATGAAAATTTAATAAAAAAAATTAAATTAAAAAAAAAATCAAAAATACATTTTTTTTTTATAAGTTTAAAATGTTTTTTATTTTTTATTTTTAATTGGAAAAGATATATATATTAATTTGAGCTTATTTTTGTCTTTTTAGTTTTTTCTAAATGTTTTTAATACTAATTTTACTAGTTTTTAATTTTTAATTTTTTTTTGTTAATCTTCTATATTTGTTTAATCTAGTTTGTTTTTAGTTTTTTTTTTTTTTTTGCTAGTTTTTGTTAAGGTTTTTTTTAATCTTTCTATTTTTACTTGCTTAATTATATATATATATATATATATATATATATATATATATATATATAATTTATTTTTTAGATAAAGTTTTTTTTTTTATTTGTTTTTTTTTAACTAATCAACATTAAAAAAAAAAAAAACAACTTGAAAATTTGCTAAGTAATCATAATTTTAAAAAAAATTGGACATAATAAATTTTAAAGTGTGAAAAACAAGTTCTCTAAAAAAAGGTATGCTACATCAACAAGTTGCATCTACACATTTGAAAATCAGTATGAAAATCACTAACATTTAAAAACAAATATTTATATTTGATACATAAGAAAATTTAAAGTGTAAAAAATATGCTTCGAAAAAAAAGAAGTGTATTATGCATCACCACTTTTCAAAATCGGGTCATGTTTTTACTACCCCTATGAAATGGGTAATCGTATTGGTTATTTAAAGTGCCAAAAACTATGTTCTAAAAAAAATATGTGTGTTCTGCATCGCCCCTTTTCAAAATTGGGTCAATTTTTTGCTATCTCTATCAAACGGGTAATAGTATCAGTTCCCGTTTCAAAGTTTACATTGTTAAATAGAAAAATTACCCCTATAAAAATAGATTTCATTACAATTCCATGGCCATAATACCATGGATTACCCATATAATGAGTGTGGACAATTTTTACTTTGATTTGGTCTCACACCTAACACTAGTGCCAATACTAATAGCTTGAATATGTACAAGTTTCACAAATAAATGAAATGTTACACATTACTAGTTCTAATACCAAATTTAGATTTAAAGAAGATGCAAATATAATTAGAAAACACACCAAACATGACAAATAATGAATCATAACATAAAAAACTCAATGCTTGAAAACACATAATACACTCATATATAAGCTTTAGATTTGTAAAAATTGGTAAACATCATCTATATTAACTAATTTCTAAATTTGACTAATAAATTAAAACTACATCTCACTAATCAACTACAACTAATTCTATTTTAATACACTATTCACATAACTTAAGTGAAAAAAAACCTACATGTATGTAAACTATCTCAAATTATCTTTTGAGAGATTGTAATTTAAAAAAAAATACCTTTTTTATTCCTTGATATGTCTGCTATAGCACATTCCATCACTCCTTATATTTTGTTACTGCAATAAGTCTCGAAAAAATAGAATTGTGCAATACTCGTTGGGTGTAGAAAAAACGTTTTTTTTTTGGATTTTCTGGAAAAATAGAATTGTGCAATACTCGTTGGATGGAAAAAAAAAAAAAAGGTTTTTTTGTTTGATTTTTCCTTAATTTCTCTCTTTTGACTTGGGTCCAACTAGAAAGAGTTTGAGAAACTAGTTGTATAACCATTTTCCATCAAATAATACAAATCTTATGAAAAAAATAAAGTTCTCATTTTGGTGGGCTAGAGACCATAATAATTCTCACCTTTAAAAGTTGGTATTTGACGCAAAGAAATATTGAAACATTACCATTATTAGCCATTTCTTTAAAATTTCTAGCACTATTGCAATAATGCTAGAATATGTACAAGTTTCATGAACAAATGAAATGTTGCCTACCACAATTATTCAACAAGAAATGAGATAATGTATTAGAGTTGGATCGAAATCAGAGGATTGAGGATGAAGAGCTAGGGTTTCAAGCTTCTGCAAGCATTGAACTCCATGGAGGGGCGCAAAGGGGGGAGCTCCACTCCCTCTTACAGTCAGACCGTAGCCAGCCGAGGTAAGAAACTGATAGAAACTGCCAGAGGTCCTTCAGGAGAAGGGAAAAGGAACATTGAATAGGAACAAGATTTAACCAAAAACAAGGGAGGACAATAGAACAAAAGAAAATGAGGAAGAAGACAAGAAACAGGAAGCAAAAAATAAAACACAAAAAGGGCCATGTAAACCCAAGGCTGAGGTCACACCCAGAGTAGTTTTAAATGGTCCTGCTCTGCAGGCGCACAGGGACCACATGCGTACCTATGCTATCATTTGTTAATTCATGGTATTATGGCACATAGAAAATGCACTACAAGCGTGGATTAAATACCATTGGAAACCAAAAGGAGGCATAGACCTACATTTTGGGTCAAAGGGTTCCTTCACTGTGGTCTTTACAAATATTGAGGACAAAGACATGGTGTTTCAAGGAGGGCCCTACTTCTATGCAACTGCAGGCCTCTACATGCGGCCTTGGATAATGAATTTTCTCCCGGAGCGAGAGACTTTCACTTCGGTCTCAGTTTGGGTAAGACTCTATTCCCTACCTCTAGATTACTGGTAAACTGAATCATTATCTGCCATAGGAAACAAATTAGGGCATTTTGTCAAAGCATCTGAGGCCACAGGAAGGGGAAAATATACTTCCTTCACACGAATATGTGTGGAGATAGATCTCTCTGGAGCTCTATCGGATGAGGTCATCTTGGAAGTTTTTGATGAAGATTGGGTGCAAATAGTAGACTGTGAACATATTCCTTTCAAATGTCGCAGGTGCCATGAGCATGGGCACCTATTTAGATAATTCCCTCTCAGTAAAATAGAGAACAAAAGTAAAGCTACCACAGTGAAAGACACTGAAAACTTTCACAAAGTGGGATATAGAGGAAAAGGGGGCAAAAGGGGGCCAAAGAAATATCAAACAGAAGGGGAATAGGCCAGTCTAAACAGGTTTCAAGTACTAGAAGAAGAGGAAGAGATAACAAAGGTAGATCACGTAATGGAAAGCAGCCCAGGGGAGAAGGAGAAAGCAAAAAATAGTGGGCAAACACAGGGTATTAATAAACAGAAAGAGACTACGCTGAGCAATGGAGAACTGGAAATGGACCAAGAAATGACCCAGAGTGAGATGGAAATGAGGATCATGAACTGTAGGATATTCTTGATAGAGAACACCTAGATCTGGAAGGGTTCTTGAAACAGGGGACCATGGGAGCGGTAGACTCACTACCTCAAGAAGAGTTCAACAGAGTACAACAGCTGTTCCTATGGAAAACTCAGGCTAAAGGGATGGAAAGGCAAAGAAACAATGAAAGGTAGGGCAAAGAAGGTGTGAAAACTATGAAAACCACACCGGGATTAGCTCCTAGAAACCTAGGAAAGAAAAGAGGCAGCAAAAAGTAGAATGAGTTATTGATGGAATGTGGAAAACTAATGATAGATTCAACTAAGATGAAAGACCTAACCAACTACTCCTTTACAAATCTTTCATAATGAAGTTCACATCTTGGAATATCAGAGGTCTAGGTAGTAAAAGAGAACAAAGAATACTTAACAATAGAATGAAACAAGAAGCCCCGGATATGATCTTTATCCAGGAAATTAAATGTCCATTCAAAAGTCAAAGCAGATAAAACAACAGGAGGCATACTCACTCTTTGCAACCCCCAAAAGATTGGCATAATAGATGCTGAGGCATCTAGGAATTATTTATCAGTGGTTATTCAACCTATGGGAGATAGGGAGACTTATCTGGTTACAAATGTTTATGGCCCCCAAAGACCAGATGATAAACTCAGGTTTCTAGATTCTCTTGTGGAACTAAGAGATAGACATGTAGGAGTACCATGGATCATGGGTGGGGACTTCAACATGATCAAATCACTTTCGGAGAAAAAAGGGGGAACCAGAACTTTAAGCAAAGACTATAGCATTTCAAAATTTTATTGACAATATGAAGCTAGTTGACACTGATATGAGTAATGGCCTCTTTACATGGAACAATAAGAGAGGAGGAGAGTCTCAAGTAGCCTCAAAGTTAGACAGATTCATAATCTCAGAGGACCTTATGCTCACCGATAAGGAAATGATAATGAGAATTCTCCCCTTTGGAGGCTCGGACCATTGGCCTGTACAACTTTAGGTTCAGGGCATTGGCACCCCCAAGAATAGACCTTTTAGATTTGAGAATATCTGACTCAAGCACCCAGATTTTATCAACAACATTGCAAAATGGTGGACAGAAGATCTGCATATTCAGGGTACAAGAATGTTTCTGCTACTTAAAAGACTAAAACACGTCAAGCTCAGACTCAAATATTGGAACAAGAATGAATTTGGAAATATTTTTGAAGCAAAAAAAGTTGTTGAAGATAAAATGCAGGAACTCAATCAAGCCCTTATCACGAATGGCTTTCATAGAGTTAGAAATGATCAAGTCACCAAACATCATCAAGACTGGGAGAACTTATGTAAATAAGAGGAAATATTTTGGAGACAAAAATCTAGAGTTCAATGGCTAAAAGAAGGGGAGCGAAACACTAGATTTTTCCACAGATCCACCATGGCAAATAGATCTCATAATAGGATCTCTTCGATCAAGGATGTCGGAGGTCATCTACTCAATACCCATGAATATATAGAAACTGTGTTAGTTCAGCACTTTCGAGGTATGCCAAAGGAGACCATTTCAGACAGAGCTCATTTTATCAGGGACTTAACAAGGCATATACCTATGCTAGTAATAAGAGAGGATAATTTCAATCTCTATAGAAAGAGGAGGTTAGTGAGGTCATCAAAGAAATGAAGAATGGTAAAGCGCCAGGCCCTGATGGTTTCAATGTGGATTTCTTTAAAGCTTGCTGGAACATTGTTAAACAAGATATTTTGAATGTAGTGGAGGACTCCAGGATGAATAGAACCATTTTGAAGGTGCTCAATACTTCCTTCATCTCTTTGATCCCCAATTAGGACAATGCTCAGACTCCAAACAGGTTTAGACCCATAGCTTTGTGCAATGTGGTGTACAAGATAATATCCAAAGTTATTGCCAATAGACTCAAACCCCTTCTTCCTACTTTAGTTTCTGTGGAGAAATCAGGTTATGTGGAGGGTAGACAAATTCTCAATAACATCATTCAAGCACATGAGGTGGTGCATTCATTGTTAAGCAATAGGAAGGCGGGAATGATTATGCATTTGGACCTATCCAAAGCTTATGATAAGTTGAATTGGACCTATATCAGGAAGGTCCTTCTAGCCTTTGGATTTGACCATAACTGGGTAAGATGGGTTATGGCCCTGGTAACTTCTTCTAGCTTTTCAATACTGGTTAATGGTTCTCCTTCCAAGACTTTTACTCCTTCAAGAGGCCTCAGGCAAGGAGATCCACTCTCTACCTTTCTCTTTATCCTCATGATGGAAGGACTTGGTCGGTCTATCAAGCATGTGAAAGAAGTGGGTAACATCAAGGGTCTCCAACTCTCCGAGATTGGACAAGATTTGACCCATCAATAATTTGTTGATGACACTATGCTGCAGGGTATCCCCACGATCAAAGAAGCACTAGCTTATAAACAAATCATGTGTGACTTTTCCATGGCTATATGTATGGAGGTAAATCTCTCCAAAACTAAGATTCTTTTCTTTAATACTAATAACGCTATCCAGAAGAATATCTCTAGAATTCTAGGCTTTCAAAGGGATGTCCTTCCTTCCAAATACTTGGGAGTTCCTATAACTGATAAACCTTTACACAAGAGCATTTGGAAGTCGGTGATTAATAAGATGCAAGATAAAACCCGGAAATGGACTATTAGATCTTTAAACTTGGCAGGCCGGTTAGTGCTTACAAAAGTTGTACTTCAATCAATCCTCGTCTTCATGCTTTCAGCCCTTCCATCTCCAAAAGGAGTTTTACAACAATTTAGAACCATTCAAAGATACTTTCTTTGGGGTAAGCGGGAGGAGAGAAAGAAATGGGCCTTGGTATCTCGGGATAAGATTTGCAAACCTAAAAACCATGGAGGTCTTGGATTGGATGATCCAGAAGTACTAAGCAAAGTCTTAGGGGCAAAATTATGGTGGCATTGGGTAAAAGATCCAAAGTTTCAATGGGCTCGTATTTGGAAAGAAAAATACGCCAGCAGTTCGCAAGATAATGATCACATAAGGATGATTGGCATCATAAAAGGCTCCTACATCTGGAATAAAGCCTGGGAGAATAGAGGCTTAGTGCAAAAAAATAGCTTCTGGGAGATCAGAGAGGGAGATCTTGCTTTGTTTTGGGAGGATAATTGGCAACAAGAACCTACACTATTAAGAGAGGACTTTTTGGACCTCAAGAAAGAAACTGATACCAAAGGGTTACTTAGGGTAAAATATTTTTGGGATCAAACCAATAGTGAAGAAAAATGGAGAACCTAGAAGAATATAGAATACAGGGATGATAGCCCCTTGAAAGAAAAAGTTGATGCACCTCTGACAATGTTGGACCAAAGGACAATTCTAGTTTCAGAGGGGCATGACCAACTTAGATGGGGCAACAATAATGAAGGTACCTTCAATCTTAAGGAGGCAAAGCACATAATCCTAGAGCTGGATTCCAATGAACTGGACAGGGTTTGGCAGAACCTATGGAGGCATCAAGGATGGATGAAAATCAAACTCTTCATGTGGTTGGTACATCATAAGAAAATTCTGACTTGGGAAAACATTTGGAAGAGGGGTGTTTTGGGACCTTCTAGATGCCAACTCTGTGAAGCCCAAGAGGAAACAATGGAGCACCTTCTCAATAATTGCATTTTCACCTCCAGATTGTGGGATACTTTTGCCACAATTTTCCAACAGACAGATAGGGACAAAAGAAGCATTATCAATACCCTTAATAACTGGAGACGAAACTTCTATGATTATAAATTTCTTAGCTTAGCTTGGGCTGTAACTCCAAGCTTCATAATATGGAATGTTTGGAAAGAAATGAACAACATAATCTTCAAAAATGAAAAAAGTTCCTCCCAACACATTATTGAGCAGATCTTAAGACAACTTAAGGAGACGATAGGTACTTTAGTGCAAACTTCCCAAAAGAATCCACCTTCAAAAGCTGAAATGCAGATACTTCTTCAGTTGGGTATGCAAGGGCTTATACCACAGGGCATGGACAGGAAGGTGATGAAACTGGACAATAAGCTAGATTACTAGCATCCTTCCCCTCAGGGTTTTTTGAAATGCAACATTGATGGGGCCTCAAAAGGCAACCCGAGTATTGCTAGTTTTGGAGGGGTATTAAGGGATGAAAATGGCTGCATCTTTTTTATTTTTCATTGCCATTTGGGAAGGGCTAAAAACAATATGGTGGAATTAATGGCACTTGAGAAATGTTTAGAAATCCTGAAGCAGGATAATCTCCAGAATATAATAATTGAAGTTGATTCTGAGTTAATCATTAACTCAATCAAGAGAATTTGTTGTGGCACAGAGCCGGAAAAAGTCTCAAGACACTGGAGGCTGCTTCAGGTCTTTCAAAGGATTCAGTTTCACCTTCTGTGCTTACGAACCATGAGTTTTACTCATGTGCGAAGGACAACAAATAAATTGGTGGACATTCTAGCCAATCAAGGGGTGCTCTGTACCAAAAGTAGGGTCAAGTTGAGTTGGCAAGAGATGCCTCAGAATAGATTGAAGGAGCATTGTCTCGATCAGGCAGATGAGAACAGAACGTTATTTCGAAACAGAGCCACAGATACGGGGTCTAGTTGATTTGGATTCATTATGAAGTGTTATTTCAAAAGTGATGTCACATCTGGGATGCAGGTTTCTATCTGCCTCCTCAACCCAGGTAAGCACAAACCCAGAAGTCTCAGGTGGAAGTTGCTCGGTAGATGGTGTTTCTCGGATGGACAGATGAATGGATGGATTTCCATCTTCCTTTGGTTCATGCGCTTGAGGAGATGGGATGGCACTAGGGGCCGGAGTCTAGGCTTTCTCAGCAGACTCAAAACCCTCACATTACTTCTTGTGGTGTCAATACCGCCCTCGGGGTGGTTCTAGTTTATAGCATGCCCTTAAATCCGGGAGCGGTTTTTCAGAGTTGGGAGCGATTCCACTCACCATGAAACACGTGGCCAAGGTTGGGTAGAGAATACCACCCTCATCGCGCGGTAATTCTCTGTGCTTTTGGCTCATGCGATATGATCCTCTGCCGTTGGATCAGGCGAGGAGAATCAACGATCAAGGATAAGTGTGCATGTTGGTGGGTCTAGGTCCTTATCGCACCCTAATTATCCATGATTTTAGTTCATGCGATATTATCCTTCGCCATTGGATCAGGCGAGGAGATTCAATGGTCAGGGAAAAGCGTGCATGTTGGTGGGTTCGGGTCTTTTTACCTTTTACGAATCGTTTATTTAAGATTTGAGTTACTACGAGTCTGTTGTTTGGGTCTTTAGGACCTAGTTGGTGGATTTGTATTTTGGTGAGGTTTTTACCTAGGGCTAAAAGGTTTAGCCAGTGGTTGGTTGTATTTTATGTAATTTTACCCTTTGAACATTTTGAATAGAAGGCACGACTCTTGCATTAGCAAAAAAAAAAAATGTTGCCTACCACTATAACTTGTTCTAATATCAAGTATGGATTTAAAGTAAACATAAATATAATTAGAAAGCACAACATACAATACAAACAAACAATCATAACATAAAAAATATCAATGCTTGAGATTATGTAATATATTCATATATAGGCTTTAGATTTCTACAAATCATTTAATTAAGTTTAAATCTAATTAATCAATTACAACTATTTCTTACTAATCAATTGTAATTAACTCTAACTAATCCTAATTTATTCTTGGAGAATTCAAAATTTGTTAACAATGTTGTAACAATTTGCTAAAAATCTTATATGTGATGTCTCACACTTTTATTTTTGTAATGAAATTTACGTATATAGTTTCAACAAAAGATTTATGCCACTGTCATTTATGTTATTTATGAGAATATACTTACTATCTAACTTCATCACAAAGAATAAGGTTACTTCATTGAAATTTCAATAATTGTGATATTTAGGCAGGTAAAAGTAATAGAGAAATAACTCTGATATTCACTTGACTTCTTGCGAAGAAGCCTAATCAAGTAATATATTGAACTAGAGACACGACCATTATTGCAAGTAGCTTTGAGACAAATTGATGTGCATCAATTTAAGGAGGAACTAGGACCATCGTATGAGGAGGTTGATAGTTAATGAGGAACTAGGGTCATCATATGAGGAGGAGGATGATAGTTAGGTATAGGGTAGGAATTTCAAAGCTGAAGTACTCATTAAAGTTGATATCTTTTTGCAATTTTAATACTCGTTTTAATCATTTTAATACAGAATGTTGAGAAATTGGAATTTTTTTTTTTACTATATTTAATGGGAAAATCACCTCATGACAAACAATTTACCCTTTAAATTCCAAGGTTGGGTGGAATTTAGGATGTCAAAAGGGATAACATCACTCGAGGCTACCCTTCACCCTCTATTTATAGAGGTGGGGACATCATCTAACGACAAGTGTAATCGTGGAGGCTGCCATGGCTTACACCTAGTCCTTCGCTATATGTTAGAATTTCAAATCGACAAGCCAAATGCAACAACAAAATCATGTTTTTGTGCACTACCATGTTAGTTTTGTTGTCAAATAAGATCGTTGTTCCTAATCGATAAGTTCATTTGGCATAGTTGTGGAATCGATCCACCAATGTGCTTTCCTTCTAGGTCACAAATCCTATGCAGACACCCATATTAATTAGAATGTTTGGAATCATCGATTGTCTCATTAAAGCCCTAATGCATTAGGGATAAGACCTCTATAATAGAACCTTCTAATCTCCAAAATATATTCATGATGAAGAATATATACATTGTTGTTTCGGAAAAATCTGGGCTAATCGCCCCTCGGCCTATTGGCAAGACCTAACCCCAAGGGCTTCGGACAGAATCGACCATGTGACCTCCCGATGGCAAGGCCCGGTTTTGACCAACTGAGCTAACCCTTGGGGCTAGAATATATACATTGTTATTGATGATGAAGTATATATACATTGTTGTTCATACTTATGGATTTACAATAAAGAATATATACATTGTTATTCATGTTGCCATTTATTTTTGTTCATCTCTCTTTTGTTAGTAAAACTTGTGATTTTTATTATTATGATGAAGAATATATATATTATTTTTCATACTTATATATTCATGATGAAGAATATATACATTGGTGTTCACACTAAGTATTGTTCTGAAATACCTTGGAAAGATGATTCATCTTTCCTTCGTTTGTGAAACTTATACGTATTATTTTCAAGAGATAATTATCATTTGTATATTCTTTGTGGTTTTTCTCAAAAGTGAGAAAACATTAAAAAACAAGTATCTATAAAATAAAATAAAAAAGGAAATTGGAGAGCAAATTAAAGCACAAATTCCATGGCTTCAATTTCTTCTCTCAGATCATAAATACCTTAAAAAAAAAAACTCCAAAACTTCTTTAGAAAAAAATACTCCCTTATTTAGTTTTTTTAAATATGATAAAAAATAATCTACTTATAAAATGTCCTTAGCTCAAACCATCAAAATATCTCGATAAAATATCATAGTGAAACTCTAACAAACACTTTTAATAATATTAAATGTAAATAACTTTAAAAAAAAATGTCGAACATAATGTTTGGTACAAAGTGTTTTTAAAAATTAAATAAACATAATAATTTAGAATATGTGAATTTGTTTTATATATATATATATATATATATATCAAATTCATATCCCAAAAAATAATGACAATACCTTTAAAATACAAAAAAAATCATAAATTAAATTATTATTAAAAAACCATAAATTAAATTATTATTATTTCATTTACATAAAGAAATGCCTTCTTTTTAACATAACACAAGCGGAGGATATTTTGACAACCGTAACAATGTTTCCCTACCAACAACCAGACACCTCCTTTATTTATTTTTCCAGGGAATAACAACCAGACACTACCTTTATTTTTCCAGGGAATCAACAACGGGACACCTCCTTCTGGGGAATTACTGGACTTCAGGCAGGAGCAAATAGATCTGTTCATGGAAATAAACAGATATGAAATTCAGATCATGACTATTCATGACTCCGGTCTACGAAACCGGAGATTTTGAATCCCCACTGGAGTCGACATTGTTGATCTGAGATGTATTTATCGCAACTAAGGGCACTTTGGGCCCCCTCTTTTGGTTTTCCAGTCATTGTAGCAGGGACACACGTCCTTGTGGCCATAGGTGCCAGGCGGGACACAACGACATTTGAGGCAGCATTTCTGGCAATAGAACATGCATGGCTTCCGGTATTGAGTTTTCGAACACCTGTATGAGCATGCAGATGGACACTCTGCATAATAACAGTTATATTAGCATCGAAAGAGAAGAACTACAAAACTGGGAGAATTCTATCCAGAAAGACAGGACTACAAAATTAATAAAAGTAGGAGAATTCTTTCAAAATTTTACAGCCTTATCGTATAAAATCACCTTCTGGGCGTAATCCACTGTGCCGGTTCTTGCCCTGAGTGATAAATATAACTCGTATCAGAGAATTTCAATGACATTGAAAACCTGCTACAAACTACAATAGAGGGATAGATGTTGTTTAAGTGGATATAACCTGTTCATGGGGTTGAAGAACAGCCGAGATGGATTCTACATCTGTCGAGGCCTGCAAAGTACATATGTGGTTTATCAATAAATAACGTAATGCACCATCGGATCTGAATCCATGAAACTCAATACATATCTGCAGGATATGCACACGAATAAAACATTGTGTTAATAAGAAATGGAACTGCACCTCACAAATCTCGGCACATATGACTGCAAACACCATTAGAAGCAACAAGAAAGTGCATATAATCTTCATCTTCATCGTCATGACAATCTTAAAACCGTTCTTCTGCTACAGACAATGAATCAATATACGGTGCATTACACTGTTGTAAGAATGTATTTATAGCCTGACGGTAGGGATCACATCGCAAAACCGACCCCAATCCCTAGACTTCTGCGTGTTGGTAGTTGCAATTTATACACTCCAACTAAAATCACTAAATAATCAGCAATGACGGATTTCCGACTTCTCACCTTGCTTTAAAAAAAATTAGAATATTTTTTATTATTAGTGTAGACTAGTTAAAAATTAAAATAAGAATATTTTTTATTATTATTGTAGACTAGTTAAAAATTAAAAATATTCAATTGTAGATTTTGGAAATATTTTATAATTGAAGCATCCAATTTGTAAATTTAATTAAATTACCAATTTTAAAAATATTTCAAAATATAATCAACAAAATAAAATTAATTATTTAATTTAACTCCTCTCCACCGTATTCTAAAATATTCCCAAAAAAAAATATACAGATGACGAACCATCTCCCCTAACAAAATTGTACAACACCTAGATAGAGGGATACATTGGCACAATTACATACTTACGTTGAAACTGACCCAACACCGAGATAGGGACAGCATGGCACAATTACGAACTTACCATTGATGAAACCGACCCAACCTGAGTAACGGTTTTAATGTGGAGAATGAAAGAAAAATATTGTATAGCGTCACTGAAACTGAGATGACATTGCAGATCATGTTACCTGTAATTTTGTAATGGTCTATAAAGGTGTGCATGTGCTCACATTTTCGTAGGTTGGTGAATTCATTTATAAGCTGTAATGGATGGTGACGTTTGCCTGTACTTGAACGAAGCAAGCATTCAGCTCCACCATTGATATCCACATACTATACCCAGTAACATTCCTTTGTTCACACATTACAATTCGCAGCATATATTTTCCATATCTGCTGCCATGTGCATGTACAAAGATCACCTCAGATTTGCAGGCATCGCGCATTAGAAGAAGGGCGGCTGCATAAGAGTACTGAATCGCTTTTTCTTTGTACCATCTTCACGAAATCATAAGGCTTTAACGTGGTGAGAAAAATATGCAGTTGTTCAGTAAATGCTTCATTCCAGGAGAGACAGCCTCGCAGTTACAGTGGTAAATTTGCTAATAGGGGCATCAACCTATCGAATCCAGAAGAATTCCCACTTGCAAATGTCAGACAACAGGGTCTTTCTTCATTGTGAAGTAAACCTGCAGGTTCCGCCATTGGTGGTAATGTTTGACTTCATTACAAGGAAATTTTCCGATCAGACAATATTTGATGTCCTTTCAAGTGGATTTAACATACCTTTTTAATTCCAAATACGGAATTGATTTTGCTTTTGGGAAACAGAAAAGTCCGCGACGATTCAAACTGCATTCTGGGCCTTTATTCGACAGAAAAATACGGTGTTTTGGAATTCTGTCTCACAGCTAAAATATACCCAGAAAAAATTATCATATTTTAGTTGTCAATTTAGTAGTGGGAATAGTGATTATTAAGTACAATAAGTAATGACTCACCATTATTGTTCAAGAAAAATCATGTCACTTTGAATTATCATTTGTAAGGGAGCAAGCTTTAACCCCTGTGAGAGGTTTCTGGGTGAACATGTTTTCTTGGTTTAGAGAAAGACAAACTCTTAACAAAACTGTAAGAGTATCTTACTCTTAACATTGGAAAACACAAATGAAATATAGAAAGAATTAGATTCCTTTATTCTATTAGTAATTTACTTTTGTTTTCATTTAAAGTTCAGAAAGTTTAGAAAGGAATGATGTTAAAAAAAATAAAAAATCTTATGGGTTTTTGTTGATATAGATGGAAGTAGCTTTTTTATTAGGTTTAGTAAAATAGACTAGATTTGTAGTAGGAAAAACCTGAAGAAAAGCTAAATCTTTGTGGAAAACACAAGGAGCTCGGATCCCTTTTTGGAATAATCTAACTCATCCAAATTTTAGTAATGATAGAAAAAGGATTAGATATATGATTATCTATGAATTCATGTACTCAGTTTTTGCAATTCAAAAGCAATTCAAAAGAATATATATATATATATATATGTTAGAAATTTGTTGGAGATTTTGTGAATGGGAAATCTAATTAGAAAGTTTAGATGAGTTGCTTTTGTTTTAACACTCTCACCATTAATCATGTTGCAGGTTAGGCACAAGTTGGCATCAATTTAGTGTGAAATAGCATTCTACGCTCGATGGGGAAGACAGGCTGGCATCAATTTAGTGTGAAATGACATTCCACACTCAATGGGGAAGAAGGTCGAAGGGGAGCAGGCTTTAACTCCTATAAGAAGTCAGAGAAAGACAAGCTCTTAACCAAAGCTCTTAACCAAACTGTAAGAGTATCTTACTCTTGAAATTGGAAAAGAAAAATGAAATGTACAAGGAATTAGATTCTTTTATTTTATTAGTAATTTAGTTTTGTTTTAGTTTAAAACTCAGAAAGTTTAGATAGGAATGATGTTAGAAAAAAATAAAAAATCTTATGGTCTTTTGTTGATATAGATGGAAGTAGTTTTTTATTAATTGTTTTAGTTTAAAGCTCAGAGAGTTTAGATAGGAATGATGTTAGAAAAAAATAAAAAATCTTATGGTCTTTTGTTGATATAGATGGAAGTAGTTTTTTATTAAGTTTAGTGAAATAGACTAGATTTGTAGCAAGAAAAATGTGAAGAAAGTTAAGACTTTGTGGAAAACAATAGGGAGCTTGCACCATTTTTTTGAAAAATCAAACTCATCCAAATTTTAGTAATGATAGAAGAAGAATTAGATATATGATTATCTATGAATGCATGTTTTGCAATTCAAAAGAAAATGAAAATATCTATGTATATCTATATATATATATATATATATATATATATGTTAGAGATTTGTTGGAGATTCTGTGAATGGAAATTGTAATTGGAAAGTGTAAATGAGTTACTTTTGTTTTCAAAGTCCAAACATTAATCATGTTGCAGGTTAGGCAGGAGTTGGCATCAATTTTGGTATTAAAGCTACGACACATAGAAAAAAAGTGTGAAATGGCATTCCACGCTCGATAAGGAAGACAGGTCGAAGGGGAGCAGGCTTTAACTCTGCAAGATGTCAGAGAAAGACAAGCTATTAACCAAACTGTAGGAATATCTTACTCTTGAAATTGGAAAAAAAAATGAAATATAGAAGGAATTAGATTCATTTATTTTATTAGTAATTTAGTTTTGTTTTAGTTTAAAGATCAAAGTTTAGATAAGAATAATGTTTGAAAAAAATTAAAAAATCTTATGGCCTTTTGTTGATATAGATGGAAGTAGTTTTTTTATTAAGTTTAGTAAAATAGACTAGATTTGTAGCAGGAAAAATCTAAAGCACGCTAAGACTTTGTGGAAAAAAACAAGGAGCTTGGATACCTTCTTGGAAAAATCTAACTCATCCAAATTTTAGTAATGATAGAAAAAGAGTTAGATATATGATTATCTATGAATGGATGTACTCAGTTTTTGCAATTCAAAAGAAAATAAAAATACATATATGTTACAACTTTTGTTTTAACACTCTAGCCATTAATCATGTTGCAAGTTACGCAGGAGTTGGCATCAATTTTGGTATTAAAGCTACAACATAAGAAAAAAGTGTGAAATGGCATTCCACGCTTGATGGGAAGACAGTCGAAGGGGAAGAGGCTTTAATTCCTGCCAGATGTGAGAGAAAGACAAGCTCTTAACCAAACTGTAGGAGTCTCTTACTCTTGAAATTGGGAAAAAACAAATGAAATGTAGAAGGAATTAGATTCCTTTATTTTATTAGTAATTTAGTTTTTTTTAGCTTAAATATCATAAAGTTTAGATAGGAATAGTGTTAGAAAAATATAAAAAAATCTTACGGGCTTCTGTTGATATAGATGGAAGTAGTTTTTTTTTTTGGAAAAATCTAACTCATCCAAATTTTAGTAATGATAGAAGAAGAATTATATATATGATTACCTATAAATGCATGTACTCAGTTTTCTCTCTCTCTCTCTCTCTCTCTCTCTCTCTCTCTATATATATATATATATATATATATATATATGTATGTTAGAAATTTGTTGGAGATTTTGTGAATGCGAAATGTAATTCAAAAGTGTAAATGTGTAACTTCTATTTTAAGACTCCAACCATTAATCATGTGGCAGGTTATGCAGGAGTTGGCATCAATTATGGTATTAAAGCTACGAAACAGAAAAAAAAAGTGTGAAATGGCATTCCACACTAGATAGGGAAGACAGGTCAAAGGGGAGTAGGCTTTAACTCCTGCAAGATGTCAAAGAAAGACAAGCTCTTAACCAAACTGTAGGAGTATCTTACTCTTGAAAGTGGCAAAAAACAAATGAAATGTAGAAGGAATTAGATTCCTTTATTTTATTAGTAATTTAGTTTCGTTTTAGTTTAAAGATCAGAAAGTTTAGATAGGAATGATGTTAGAAAAAAATAAAAAAACTTATGGCCTTTTGTTGATATAGATGGAATTAGTTTTTTTATTAAGTTTAGAAAAATAGACTAGATCTGTAGCAGGAAAAATCTAAAGAAAGCTAAGACTTTGTGGAAAAAAATAGGGAGCTTGGATTCCTTTTTGGAAAAATCTAACTCATCCAAATTTGAGTAATGATAGAAGAATGATTAGACATACGATTATCTATGAATGCATGTACTCAATTTTTGCAATTCAAAAGAAAATAATATATATATATATATATATATATATATATATATATATATATATATATATATATATATATATATATATATATATATATATATATATATATGTTAGAAATTTGTTGGAGATTCTGTGAATGGGAAAGTAAATGAGTTACTTTTGTTTTCACACTCCAACCATTAATTTTGTTGCAAGTTAGGTAGGAGTTGGCATCAATTTTGGTATTAAAGCTACGACACATAGAAAAAAAGTGTGAAATGGCATTCCACACTCGACGGGGAAGACAAGGTCGAAGGGGAAGACCAACAACTGATGTTGGAGATAGGGAGGGCATGAGATGTATCCAAGAAAGGCTAGAATCCTTAGAGATAAACAGACGAAGAGATCCAAATACTGGAGACATCAGCGAATCCGAGAAAGAGTCTCTAGCAGAAGATGAATAACATGTCGGAGAGCCTGCAGAAATTACGAAGATACCTACCTATAGTGGTAGCTTGGAACCGAAAGAATTAATAGATTGGATCAATGTTTTAGTTAAGTATTTTCAGTGGGAGGAGGTAGTTGAAGACAAACAGGTGAACTTCTTTGTTACTAGATTGAAAGGACATTCAGCTATTTGGTGGGATGGAGTCCAAGAAGAAAGGAGAAGAAAGAACAAAGCCAAGATCAAAAGGTGGAGCAGAATGGTGGCGAAGTTGAAAGGTAAATTTTTGCCTAAAGATTACCAATTGTCTTTATTCAGGGAAATGCAAAACTTGAAACAAAGGTCATTGATTGTCAAAGAGTATACTGAAGAATTTTATAAGATAAATATTAGAGTAGGGTACATCGAAGAAACACCTGATAAAGTTTCTAGATATATCAATGGGTTCTAGTTCAAGATTCAAGATGAGTTTAGCCTATTTTCACCTAGAACTATACAAGATGCTGACCAATAAGCATTGAAAGTAGAGGAAAAATTGGCTAGATTAAAGCAAAGCCAAAGGAATTGAAGGAGGAGTCCTATAGGGGAAGAGGACAAACCATCTATCGGGAGAAAACTCGACCTCCAAAGAAAGGCGAAGCTAGTTCAAGCATTCAACCATCAAGATGAGGTGAATCAAGAGGAAGAAGGCCTTTCTCAATAGGACATGGTCAAGGAAGAGGCTACCAAGTTCAATGTTACAAATGTGGAAAATTGGGACATATGTCGTGAGATTGTCTAGAAAATAATCCTACAATCTAAAGAGGAGAAAACATAGCAGAAGCACAAGAAGAAAATGGAGTTGTAGTTATACATGAAGAAGCTCCAGAGGTAGGAGAATCATTATTGATGAAGAGAATCTTGATTAAATATGAAAAAGAAGTTAAGGAACTAGTACAAAGAAAAAGCTTATTCATAACCACATGCAAATAAAGAGGCAATTTTTGCAAATTGGTGATTGACAATGGTAGCACAGATAACTTGGTCTCCATAGAAATGGTAGATAAATTG
Source organism: Pinus tabuliformis (assembly GCA_031772625.1). NCBI lineage: Eukaryota > Viridiplantae > Streptophyta > Pinopsida > Pinales > Pinaceae > Pinus > Pinus tabuliformis. Next base: position 584,628,855 of record CM062814.1, on the reverse strand, counting down.
GGATTGCAAAGAATAACACATTCCACACCTTACAAGGTGTCTTAGCTACAAAAAGGCCATCAGATATTGGTGAATGAGTTGTGTAAAGTGGAGTTCCATATTGGTAACTACAAGGATGAGGTATTATGTGATATAACACCAATGGATCTGTGCCATGTGTTGTTGGAAAGAGCATGGCAGTGTGATAGGATATCCATTCATGATGGCAAGTGGAACACCAACACTCTTGAGAAAAATGGCCAAAAAAATTTGCTAGTACCTTTAGAGGATAACGATCTGAAAGAGAAAGTTGGTCCTAGTGTGCTACTTATGGATGGGAAGGAACTATTGTAAGAGCTCAAAAAGAAAGAAGAACTTCATTTTTCTTTGATTGGTAAGCCCAAGGTAATTTTTACTAGCACAAGTTTAAATGATTTTCTTGAAGAAGTCAAGGTTATGTTGGATCAGTTTGCAAATATAATTGTTGATGAGTTGCCAAGTAAGTTGCCTCCTTTTTGAAGCATTAATCATGATATAGATCTAATTTTGTGTGGAAGTCTTCCAAATAAAATAGCACATCGCATGAATCCACCAGAAAATGAAGAGATAAAGAAACAGGTGCATTTATTGTTGGACAAAGGATTAATAAAGGAGAGATTAAGTCCATGTTTTGTTCCCACAGTGCTCAGTCTAAATAAATATGGTGAATGGAGAATCTGTACTCATTCAAGGGCCATCAATAAAATTACAATCAGGTACAGATTTCCACTTCCCCGCATTGAAGATCTGATTGATTGTTTGAGTAGTGCTAAGTATTTCCTAAAATTGATCTGAAGAGTGGTTATCACCAGATTAGAATTAGAGAGGGGGGTGAATGGAAAACAACTTTTAAAACAAATAATGGGTTGTATGAGTGGTTGGTGATGCCTTTTGGCCTTACCAATGCACCTAGCACGTTTATGAGATTAATGAAATAAGTCTTAAAAGAATTTATAGGTAAATTTGTTATTGTTTCTCTGGATGACATTTGAGTGTATATCCAAACAAAAGAAGAGCAAATCAAGCATCTCAAATTAGTTTTGAGCACCTTGCAGTAAGAGAAGTTGTTGATAAATTTCAAGAAATGTAGCCTCATGAAGAATGAGTTGGTAAACCTAGGGTTTGTGATTTCAGAAGAAGGATTGAAGATGGATCTAGATAAAGTGAACGCAATCATTAACTGGTCTATTCCAAGGAATTTGTTTGAGGTAAGAAGCTTTCACGGTCTTGCAATTTTCTACCGAAGTTTATAAATAAATTCAGTAGTTTGTGTGCACTATCTTCTTGGTAGGAGATTCATCTTGATGAGTGATCACAGTGGATAGAGATACTTATTTGATCAATCGAATATGAATGCCAGAAAAGCTAGGTTGTTGGCTATGATCAGTGAATTTGACTTTGAGATCAGGTACATTAAGGGTAAAGAGAATAGGGTTGTAGATTCTCTTAAGAGAAGAGTACACGTAAATCACATAGAAGTTATGAGTTCATATGGAACAGATTTACAGGATCAGATTTTGCAGGCAAGAAAACAAGAGGATAGGTATCAACACCTTAAGCACAGGTTACAACAGCAAGGTACAGATGAACAAGATGTGGACTATCATCTCATGGAAGATGGATTGGTCTTATTTAGGTACAGGATCTACGTTTCGGACAACAGTGAGCACAAGAAGCTTATCTTATAGGAATTTCATGTCAAGTCGTATTCAGGTTACCCAGGATATCATAAGACATTGACAACGTTAAGACATTCTACAATTGGCAAAATTTGAAGAAAGAGGTGGCATAGTTTGTTGCGATATGTTTGGATTGTCAACATGTAAAAGCAGAGTGTAAGCATCTAGGTGGTTTATTGCATCTGATTTTGATTCTAGAGTGGAAATGGGAGGTGTTGAAAATAGCAACAAGAAATGCTAAAAATAGCATTGTTATAGATAACATTTTAGGATATATTCCAATTTTAATTAGTCCCTAAATTAAAATTGAGAATTAAAATTCGAATTTGGTCTCAGCAGCTATTTTAAAAATAATTAATTAATTCATCTTGAGTTAATTAGTTGGAGAAAATCAAACATGAAGTCTATGTGAAGACATGCAACAGTTATCCCTTTGATTGAGGAAGTTATCCCTTAATTAAGGATATAAGGATGAGTTGTATTTGAGTTGTAATTAGTTAGCTTAGTTAACTGAGTTAATTCTAGTTAAGTTAGTTCCAAACAGTTTGAGGAACTAATTGTGAGTTCAGTTGGTTAATGCATGCAAGCATGCAACTAGTGTTCTCCAGATAACAAAATATTCTCTCATAAATAACTCATGCATGTCAGTTCAGACAAAGACCCAACTAAGATTAGAGGCAAGGACAGTGTACTATCAGTTGCTAGGATTTTCCTATAAGAAAATATCTTGCATGCAGAAGGAATTCATTCCTTCAGGATTGCGTAGTTACTACAGAGGCCAAAGCAGTGTGTGAGATGAGAATCGTACAGGTTACAACTAGAGGACCTAGGAGAAACTGCACAAGGAAATAGGAGGCTTGGAGGATAGAGGAGAAGGCATATGTGTTGTCTATTTTGTGCAGCAGTAAGGGATTGTACTGAGAGCTGGATAGCTTGAGAGCTAAAGCTTTGTGTAGTCCTGAGATATTTCCACTTGTATGATAATATAGATAACGAGGTTTTTAGCTGAGGCTTTCCCCAGAGTATTCTTCTATGTTTCATGTGTGATTGAATCTTCTTCTCTATTATATGTGTTATGTTTGATCTTGCTCAAAATCGATTAAGCTTCCGCATGTTTGATTGTAGAAGTAGATTAAGTATTTTGCTTTAGTACATTGCATAATCAATTTAATCTACAGTGAGAATTTCTACATGGTATCGGAGTAAAGGTGATCAAAGCAGAGAACAATATACAAAGAAAGGAGAAGTTCAAAGTTTGAAGTTCTTGATTGTAGGTACAAAATCGATTTCTTATCACATCTCAAAGTTCACCAATGGTGTTCAGTGGCTTGAGACTCGAGTATGCCCTCGATGGCAGCTTGAATTACATAGCATGGAAGGATCGCATGGAAGAAATATTAGAGGACAATGGTTTGAAGGACTTCATTGATCAAGAAGTCCCCAAGCCAGTAGCAACTAATGCCCAAGAATTGGCAGAATGGAAGAAATGTGTGGCAAGAGAGAGGAGGATTCTTATGGAGGGAGTTCGAGACCATATTGTCTCAAGTCTCCATGGGAAGGAGACTTCATTTTCAATGTGGAAGACATTGAAGCATCTATATCAAAACAACAACGACCAAAGGAAGCTGGCGTTGAAGAACAAGCTTCGGAAAATCAAGTGTGAAAAGGGCGACACGATCTCTACATATCTGAACAATCTCACCACCTGCAGAGATGAGCTTGGAAGTGTAGGAATCACGATAGCTAATGATGATATGGTGAGTCTTTCTCTCCTCGGTCTTCCTAAGAGTTGGCATAGCTACCAGGACTCAGTTAATGAAAGAGAGAAACTGCCAGATTTGGAACAACTATGGTCGGATCTGATGCAGGAGGAGATCAGGAGGAGCACCAGAGATGGTTCTTCATCTAAGCATGATGATGAAGAAAATCTAGCCTTAGAAAGTAAGGTAAGGAAACGGAAAGGGAAGGCTTCCCATTCCAAATCGATTTCTTCCCATGGTGCGAAGAATATTGACAAATCTAAAGTGAGATGTTTTAATTGTCATGAGGTGGGCCAGCATGCAACAAATTGTCCATTGAAGAAATCTAGGAAGGGATCCTCGAAAGGATCAGATGGTGAGGCACTGACCTCACAGTTCAAATTGGATTTTACCCTCATCGCATGCATGGTTTCATTGATGGTGGGTTGTGTTTGGTACCTAGACAGTGGAGCCTCATTCCACATGACCAACGATAAGAGTTTATTCAGTACCTTGGAGGAGAAATACCTCCAGATGTGCGTAAAGATGGGAAATGATGGAAAGTACCATGTTTCAGGTGAAGGTACAGTTGTGTTTAAGAGTGAGCATGGAGCTCCTCTCACCTTAACTGATGTAAAGTATGTGCTTGGGCTGAAGAAAAACTTGGTATCGGTCACGATGTTGGAAGACAAAGGTTATGATGTAGTCTTGAGTAAAGGAAAGGCATTCCTGAGACACATAGCCATGGACCAAACCAAGAGGATTGGGATTCGAGTGAAGAATCTCTACAAGCTGGAGGTAGATGACTGTGATGCATTGAGTTCCAAAGCAGAATTGGTGCAAAGCCTAGATATTGGCGAGTTATGGCATAGAAGGTTGGGCCACTTGCACCATGGGGCCTTGAAGATAATGCAGCATATTTCTACCAGACTTCCCAAAGGTAAACTTGAGCAAGTGGACAGATGCAAAGGTTATACCTTGGGTAAGTATGCAAAATCTTCCTTTCATGATCGAGACAGTCGAGCTAAAGCAATCTTGGAGCGAGTTCATACAGATGTGTGTGGACCATTATTGACAGCCTCCACCGCTAAACAAAGGTATTATGTGATTTTTATTGATGATTTTTCTCGTAGATGCTGGATCTATTTCATGCAGAAGAAGGATCAAACCTTCTCAAAGTTTTGTGAGTTCAAATCCTTAGTTGAGAAAGAATTTGGAAATAAGATCAGGGCCTTGTGAAGCAACAATGATGGAGAGTATGTCTCTCAAGAGTTTAAGGACTTCTATGCAGCAGAAGGAATTAAACGGGAGTTGACGACACCTCATAACCCATAATAAAATGGGGTGGTTGAGAGGAATAACATAACGATTGTGGGAGCAGCTCGGGTGATGATGCATGACCAAGGCCTACCACTTCATTTGTGGGCTGAGGCATGCAACACAACGATTTACTTGCAGAATAGAAGCTCGCATCGCATACTTGGGATGAAGACACCAGAGGAAGCTTTCTCCAGGAAGAGACCAGATGTGGGTCACTTCAGGATATTTGGCTCATCGGCTTATTTCTATGTGACCAAGGATGCCTAAAAGAAACTAGAGCCAACAACAGAGTTGGGGACACTTTTTGGGTACACTAATACTCCCCACAACTATCGGGTGTATTTTCCTACCAGTCATAGGACAATGGTTTGCAGAGATCTTAAGTTCGATGAGCTAAATGCCATGCAAGTTTCTCTTGAGAGGGAGCTTAAGTTGTAGGCAGAGGAGGAACTTTTGGTTCCTAAGGAGGAGGAGCCTCAGACTGATGTGGAGCAGCCACATGCAGAGGTTCCAGGTGTGGAGACATCCACTCATGCAGAGTCTTCCAGAGATGGGCGGAAGCACTCAGGGGAAGCTGACAGATTGTTGATGGATGCGAGAGAGAATGTGGGAGAGCCATCTTCTCAATGCAGATAGAGGAGGTCACCTGAGGGGTACACTAGTTACATTGCCCTTGTTGGGGAATGTATAGAGACCGAACCATATTCCTTTGAGGAAGCAGTGCACCAACCAGTTTCGGTTGATGCTATGGTGGAGGAGTATGACTTCATGGCTCAGAACAGTGTTTGGGATGTTGTTCCAAGATCGAAGAAAAACTCAGTTGTGAGTTCCCATTGGCTTTACAAGGTAAAGCAAGCCATTGATGGTAGTGTGGAGAAAGATAAGGTAAGGTTTGTTGCCCATGGTTTCTCATAGGTTGAGGGGATCGACTATGATGATACTTTTTCTCCTGTAGCAAGGTACTCATCTATCAGATCGATGTTGGCACTATCAGCGCAGATGGGTTGGAAGATCCATCAGATGGATGTGAAGACTGCATTCCTCAATGGCAAGATTGAGGAAGAGGTGTACATAGAGCAGCCGGAAGGATTTGAGACCTTCGATCATGAGTCGCATGTGTGCCGACTCAAGAGAGCTTTGTACGGGCTGAAGCAAGCACCTCGTGCTTGGTACACCAGGATCGACAACTACTTCACCGGGTTGGGCTTCACAAAGAGTGAAGCGGATGCGAACTTGTACCACATCATGGTGGAAGGTAAGTAGTTGATCATTGTTCTTTATGTTGATGATCTGATATTGACGGGTGATGATCATTTGATCATGTCTTGCAAGGAGGACCTTGTAAGAGAGTTCGAGATGAAAGACATGGGTCTCGTGCACTACTTTCTAGGCATGGAAGTGTGGCAGAAGGATGGGGAATTGTTTGTGTCTCAAGGCAAGTATGCCAATGAGATACTCAGGAGATTCCACATGGAGAAGTGCAAGCCCATGTAGACTCCTCTAGCAGGTATCTGGAGGAAGGAGGATGCTACTTCAGGTGAGGTAGTAGAGGCTACTGTGTATCAGTAGCTTGTGGGTTCATTGATGTATTTAGTGAACACATGACCAGATTTGTGCTTTGCAGTGAACCAGCTGAGTCAAGCTATGGTTCAGCCTACCAAGTTGTTTTGGAAGGCAAAGAAGCATGTTTTTAGATACCTCATAGGAACATCTCAGTATGGATTATGGTACAAACGCTCAGAGGGAGTGAAGCTACAGGGCTTCACAGATGCAGATTAGGCAGGGAGTCCATCAGATCGAAAGAGCACATCAGGAGGAATTTTCAACCTTGGTTCAGCTACAGTTTCTTGGTATAGCAAGAAACAGAGGTCAGTTGCACTTAGCTCAGTAGAGGCTAAATACATGGCTACTAGTCAAGCAACATATGAGGCCATTTGGATGCGGAAAATTCTAGTTGGTTTGGTTGATCAGAGGATGGATCCAACTGTGATCTATTGTGATAATTAGAGTTGTATCAAACTCTCTGAGAATCCAGTATTTCATGACAGGTCCAAGCACATAGACATTCGATATCATCATCTCAGAGACTGTGGCGAGGAGGATCATGTTGTTGCAGTATATTTCGATCGAGGAACAAAATGCTGGCATTTTAACTAAGGCGTTGTCAAAGTGTAAATTTGAGTTCCACAGAGACAGGGTCGGGGTGACAGATAATCCCTTTCTTGTTGAGAGGGAGTGTTGAAAATAGAAACAAGAAATGCTAAAAATAGAATTGCTATAGATAGCATTTCAGGATATATTCCAATTTTAATTAGTCCCTCAAGTAAAATTCGAATTTGGTCTCACCAGCTGTTTGAAAAAAAATTAATTAATTCATCTTGAGTTAATTAGTTGGATAGAATCAAACATGAATTCTATGTGAAGACATGCAACATTTATCCCTTTGATTGAGGAAGTTATCCCTTAATTAAGGAGATAAGGATGAGTTGTATTTTAGTTGTAATCAGTTAGCTCAGTTAACTGAGTTAAGTCCAGTTAAATTAGTTGCAAACAGTTTGAGGAACTAATTGTGAGTTCATTCAGCATGCATGCATGCAACTAGTGTTCTCCAGATAACTGAATATTCTCTCATAAATAACTCATGCATGTCAGTTCAGACAAAGACCCAGTTGAGATTAGAGGCAAGGACAATGTACTATCAGTTACTATGATTTTCCTATAAGAAAATCTCTTGCATGCAGAAGGAATTCATTCCTTCAGGATTGTGCAGTTACTACAGAGGTCAGAGCATTGTGTGAGGTGAGAATCACATAGGTTACAGCTGGAGGACCCAGGAGAAACTGCGCAAGGAAATAGGAGGCTTGGAGGACAGAGGAGGAGGCATATGTGTTGTCTATTTTGTCTATGAGAAGTAGTGAGGGATTGTACTGAGAGCTGGATAGTTTGAGAGCTAAAGCTTTGTGTAATCCTGAGATATTTCCACTTGTATGATAATACAGATAACGAGGTTTTTAGCTGAGGCTTTCCCCAGAGTATTCTTCTATGTTTCATGTGTGATTGAATCTTCTTCTCAATTATATGTGTTTTGTTTGATCTTGCTCAAAATCGATTAAGCTTCCGCAAGTTTGATTGTAGAAGTAGATTAAGTATTTTTCTTTAGTACATTGCATAATCAGTTTAATCTACAGTGAGAATTTCTACAGGAGGTTATTTCTATGGATTTCATTACAGGTTTAATGAGGAAATCTAGATAGCATGATTCTATAATGGTTGTCGTTGTATTGTTGACTAAGGTAGCGCACTTCATTCTAGTGAATTCTACTCATTCAGCTAGTGATGTAGCCTAGATCTTCATCATGCAGATAGTGAGGTTACATGGTATTCCTAGGAACATTGTGTCAAACAGAAATGCCAAGTTCACTTCCAATTTTTGGAAAGAGTTGTTTGCAAGTTTGGGTATAGAGTTAGCCTTCAGTTTATCTTATCACCCGTAGAAAGATGGACAGATAGAGAGGGTCAATAGGATTTTGGAGGACATGTTGAGGATGTATGTTATGCATCAATAATGGAAGTGTGAAGAGTATCTACCATTGGTTGAGTTTTCTTAAACCAATGGGTATCAATAATCTTTGAGGATGAATCTATTTGAGGCATTGTATGGGCAGAGTTGTAAAACTCCCATGAGTTGGAGTGATCTAATTAACAGGGTATTGGTTGAACTGGACATGTTGGCAGAGATGGAATAGGAAATGCAGGTTATCAAGAAGAATTTGGAAGTAGCATAGGACAGGAAGGAGAGTTATGCATATCAACATAGGATGTTTAAGGAGTTTCGGGTTGGGGAATAGGTTTACTTGTGCATCAATCCCAACAAGAGCTCCTTGAGGATTGGATCATGTGCCAAGATAGAACCTCAGTATTGCAGGCCTTTCGAGATTCTAAAGAGGATTGAACCAGTAGCCTAGTGACTTGAACTACCTCCAACAATGAAAGTCCATGATGTTTTCCATGTATCATTGCTTAATAAGTATATGAAATATATTTATCATGTGATTGACTAGTCTGTATTGCAGGTGGAGCCAAAAGGAGAATTCCAGCAGAACTTAAGTGCATTTTGCAATGAAATATGCTCATGCTCCAGAATCGAGAAATTGAGCAAGTTAAAGTGCACTGGAATAAATTTGGGCCTGATGAAACTACATGTGAGATATTTGATCAGATGCGGCTTATGTTTCCTTCTTTATTCGCTGGTTGAGCGGATGTATTTTGGTGTATGTTTTCATGTTGTTTTTTGGTTATGTCTATGTATATGCATATGTATGTAAATATTGCATTGAGTTGTGTTATAGAGCTCCAATAAGCAGTATGGTGTTCATGGTATGTTGGTTATGTATTCAGTGGTATGATATGATGTAAATGATGCATCGAGCTATGTTATAAAGCTCCATGGGCAGCATGTGTTTTATTGGTCTACAAGTGTCAATGAACAACAAGGACAGTGTTCCCCCAAGGGGCAGGGTTTTGTAACAACCTTGGTTAAAAATACATGTAATAAAGTTAATAAAGGAAAAAATAAGACCAAGGTCATGGGATACATATTCCAAATTGAATGTTAGGTAAAAACATAGTGACGAGGATAACTGGTGATGAATTAATGGATATGGAAATTAGCAAAGGAAAAGTGAAATTAATTGGCATTTTATTTATGAAAATAATGGAAATAGGAGAAAAAGGAAGGTGAAAGGTAAAAAAATTGCATGAGGTGGAAATTGAAGGAAAATTAAGGAGAAATGAAGAAAATAGAGGCCTCAATGATAAAAATTCATTTGAGGATCAGTTCATAACTTTTTTCCAGTTTTAGCTTGGATCTCTCTCTCTATTCTCCTTCACACACTCTTGCACACTTATATTTTTCTTGGAGCATTCGGGGATCACATTGGATTTGGGTAAAGAAGGCAAAGGAATGCAGGAAAGTGCGAGGGGAGAGTGGGATCAATAGCTACAACTGGATTGCTTTGCAGGTACCAAGTTGCATGTATGAATTACTTACTATTTTTGTCATGCATGGTGTATGCATGCAGTTATTTGTTTATGATATGTCATTGGTATGGAGGATATCTAGGATTGACAATGGTTTTTCTTAGCCTTGCCATTTCCTGGATATCCATGGTGTTGTATGTTTTCCCTTTTATTCTCTAATTGGTTCTCATGTTCCTTATAGATCTGGGTTGAGTTATTAGTTCCTGGAGCCTTTGTTAGAAAAATGCTCTAGAGCACTTGGTTGGTTGAGTTACTAGACTTGGATCCTTGGTTAGAAAAACACTCAGGATCCCTAGACAGCTTGGGTAGAGGCCGATCTGGTGATGGTTAGTGATGTTCGACCATGAGGTTGAATCATTGGATGAGGGTTGAGGTATTTTGGCCTCTGGAAGTGCTGGTTTAGTTTTTCTTGGTTTATTCCATGATATCCCACATTCGTGCTTGGAATATGGCGGGGGGTGATTTGCTGAAAGAGAGATTTGGTTTAGCCCAATCTATGGTCGAGTGGTACATGGAAGTCCCTGACTTGGTTGGATTCATCATACGATAATAAGAGATTTTCTCCTCTTGTATTTTATGATTAAATGTGCTTGTTACGATGTGGATTTGATGGTTATTCTATCGGTGTAATTATTCGAGTTATATGATGGTTATAAGCATGATTTGATAACAAATTTTAGTTATGGCTCTCATCGTGTTTTGATTTGTAAATGAATGGTTATTGAATGCATGACATAATATATGTTATTGAAGCTATTATGAGAGGTAAACATACCTTCTTGATGATTTTCAGATAAGTATGAGACCCCTGTGTTTTGATATGCACTTATAACCTAAGATTACATGTTCACAAAAGGTTGACGAAATGTCTATCATGGTTTGGCTCAGTTAGGTAAAATTATTGACTAATTTTTGCATTAATGGAATTTTCCTTGTGTCCTTAATCATTCTGGAAATTTCTATCAAGTTCTGGGAAGAGGTTTGGATGTTAGCCCTAAAAAGGTGGCTTAGATTCCAAGGTCGCAGGCTCAGTATTGGGAAATCTAGATTATAGTCATTGGGAAGCAGGGGTATCCATGTGACTGAAGGGTTATAGTTGTTGACTTACCTTTTCATGGAAGTGATTGGGAGTCCACATCACAAAAAATAAAGTTGGCTCAGGATATGGGCATCTGGAGTGGTGGTTTAGCTCCTGGGGTCCTATAGGTCCAGAGGAAAGCCAATCAAGTTTTGGTTTATTCATATCATAGTAACTCTTTTTCACATGTTTACCTCGATAGGTCAATAAACTTGGGTAAATGTGGGAGGAGGTGGTTACAATTCGTGTGGTTTATCATCTTACTAAGAAAGTACCTAAGTGGATTATTAGCCCCAAAGCTAACACTTAGTAGTTTATCAATTTTTCCATCTAGTACCTAGGTGCCTCAACCTCTCAAGTGGTTTATCAGCCCCAAAGCTAACATTGAGTGTTTCAAATCCATTGAAATCTCCCTGGCCAACTGGATCATAGGCACACAAAGTGGCCTTAGAAAAACACAAGGAATGTTATCCCAAACACAAAACATAGGCTATAGAAATGTTAATCATCCCCAACATATCCACGATCACTGATAATTTCGATCTATGTGTTCTCTTTCCTTGTGCATTTATTTTTCTTTCTTTTCTCAGTGAGCTCTATTTTGCATTTCTCTCACTCGACACACTACCCAATCTCCTTGTGTCTCATATGTCTCTGCCTTTTCCACCTTGTCTCCCATCAGGATTTTCTTCTCATACTTTTCCATGCATGTTGACCACACCCATCCTTTCCATGATAACTAAGACTTCATGGCTTGTCCTTCACTTAGGAATTCCATTCCTTAAATTCATTTCTTGCACTATCAATTCCATGAATCCATCAAGGAGATGGGTGGTGAAATAAATACAATGGCTTGGGTTCATAAGAAATGCCTCATCATATCTCTCAATATGTGTCTACTCCCCTTGGCCCAGTCATTTTGTTTACATTTCCACAATATTTACATGAATTACAATTCATAGTGAGAATTACAAGAGGGTTAGCAAAAGTGTTGTTGCAACAACACAAATATCTTTTTCCAACTCTCCTTGCAAACCTTGTCCCTTCTCCAACTTAGGACACCCTCTAATTAGCTCCCTGATTCTCTGCGTCACACAAAAATTTAGCCACTCATCTTGCTAGAATCCAGCAACACCATGCATTTGTCACAAAGAAACATCTTAATCCATGTAGGTAATATTTTCAAATAATGACCACATGGTCCTTGGAAGAAATCTCTTTCAGATGTGTTAAAATATTGAGTAGATTCCACTGTAAAATCAACTATGTAACCTTAAAAAACCCTAGCTAGCTAGAAATCAACAACTATAGATATTGTATTGCTCACTATATTCACCCTCTGCAATAGATTTGGTGTCTATTCATATGCCACTCACATATTCCAAAGTACGCATTTCTCTGCATGTGTCTTCAACCACTCCCACATAATAATAAGAAACTTGATAAAGCAAAGCTCATGAAAGCTAGTAAAAATACCTATGTAGCCATTCCTCTAGATTAAGGCGTAGGTTCCTTAACTATTGTGCCATGATGTCATGTTGTTTATTGTCCAACTACTATTTTATCTCTTCTTTCGTCAGTCTCCACATCCCCTCTTCAACATAGACCTCAAGGCCCCAACAACATAACCATATGTCTTTGCACAATTGTGACCCATGGTTCGGAGTTAATCCAACAAAACCCCCACAAACATAAACATTTTTCAACACCCACGAACTGGCGAGCTCTCACTCAAGGTATGTTGATGGGTTTGCAAGAACCTTTGAAGTTTGTAGGGGAAAGGGGAAACAATGATGACTTTGGTTCCAAATGATCCACCTCAAACTATGGTATTCGCCATACACCACATATATATCCATTTAAAAGGAATTAGACTCAAAATTCTTCAGAGTGTGTGTTATAATATTCCCAATGAACTGTGACAATACATTGATTAAGTGTAAAACCATTTCATAATCAACGAAGTAACCATTCAACATGAGTTCAGTATACATGTGAAAAAAATAACTTTGACATACAATATGAGAATGTGATTTCATTCATACATTGTTACCATTATTCACATTATACCTCAACTACAATATATCTACACAAAACATTCACAAAATGATCTACAATGACTCCATAATTTAATCATTTATCCAACTCCTATACAATACGCATATATAATAGAACCTTGACAAACTGAGACAAAAACCTCGAATACTCTATATTAGCAGAAACACTTGGTGATACAGAGTACAAGGGATATCAAGATGGGAAAAATCAATCCATTGTGATAAGCTATCGTAGTTCATTTTATAATATCCAACTACACCCAATACAATTAGCAAAATAAGAATTTAGAAAGGCCTCAAGCAAGAAAAGCATTAAGAAAAAAAAATTCAAGAAAAAACATCAAGAAGAATATAATAGAAGCGACAACAACTCTCTATATAAGCTAATATCCAACATCACACTCGTAGGAATCTTTATCCAATTCACCCAGATGAGTTGTGCGTCCATGCTTATGTTGAATCACAACCAACTACTTCACCATAACATGTTGAACAACAACTGACTAACCCATATTACTACAAAGTGTGATCTTTATAGCCACAATCTAAAAATAAATTGCCCACATCTTCTTTTTCTTTATAAAAGAGCTTTTTTTTTTCCAACAAGTACCTTCATAATAGTTGAATATTTTAAAATAAAAACATTCAATTGGGATTTTTGAGATCTTTTACCTTTATCATTATCCTATCTCTCTTTATTTTTTATTTACATGTTTACCTTGGTAGGCCGATAAACTTGGGTAAATTTGGGAGGAGGTGGTTACAATTCATGTGGTTTATCATCTTACTAAGCAAATACCTAAGTGGTTTATTAGCCCCAAAGCTAACACTTAGTATTTTATCAATTTTTCCATCTAATACCTAGGTGCCTCAACCTCTCAAGTGGTTTATCAGCCCCAAGGCTAACATTGAGTGTTTCAACTCCATTGAACTCTCCCTGGCCAACTGGATCACAAGCACACACAGTGGCCTTAGAAAAACACAGTGAATGTTATCCCAAACACAAAACATATGCTAGAGATAGTTAATCATCCAGGCCAACATATCCACAACCACTGATAGTTTCAATCTATGTGTTCTCTTTCCTTGTGCATTTGTTTTTCTTTCTTTTCTTAGTGAGCTCTATTTTGCATCTCTCTCACTCGACACACTACCCAATTTCCTTGTGTCTCATATGTCTCTGCCTTTTCCACCTTGTCTCCCATCAAGCTTTTCTTCTCATACTTTTCCATGCATGTTGACCACACCCATGCTTTCCATGAGAACTAAGACTTCATGGCTTGTCCTTCACTTAGGAGTTCCGTTCCTTAAATTCATTTCTTGCACTATCAATTCCATAAATCCATCAAGGAGATGGGTAGTGAAATAAATACAATGGCTTGGGTTTATAAGCAACACCTAATCATATCTCTCAATATGTGTCTACTCCCCTCAGCCCAGTCATTTTGTTTACATTTCCACAATATTTACATGAATTACAATTCACAGTGAGAATTACAAGAGGGTTAGCAAAAGTGTTGTTACAACAACACACAAATATCTTTTTCCAACTCTCCTTGCAAACCTTGTCCCTTCTCCAACTTAGGACACCTTCTAATTAGCTCCCTAATTATCTACATCACACAAAAATTTAGCCACTCATCTTGCTAGAATCCAGCAACACCATGCATTTGTCACAAAGAAACATCTTAATCCATGTAGGTAATATTTTCAAATAATGACCACGTGGTCCCTAGAATAAATCTCTTTCAGATGTGTTAAAATATTGAGTAGATTCCACTCTAAAATCAACTATGTAACCTTACAAAACCCTAGCTAGCTAGAAATCAACAACTCTGGATATTGTATTGCTCACTGTATTCACCCTCTGCAACAGGTTTGGTGTCTATTCATATGCCACTCACATATTCCAGATTACGCATTTCTCTGCATGTGTCTTCAACCACTCCCACAGAATAATAAGAAACTTGATAAAGCAAAGCTCATGAAAGCTAGTAAAAATACCATGTAGCCATTCCTCTAGATTAAGGCGTAGGTTCCTTAACTATTGTGCCATGATGTCATGTTGTTTGTTGTCCAACTACTATTTTATCTCTTCTTTCATCAATCTCCACATCCCCTCTTCAACATAGACCTTAAGGCCCCAACAACATAATTATATGTCTTTGCACAATTGTAACCCATGGTTCGGAGTTAATCCAACAAAATCCTCATAGACATAAACATTTTTCAACACCCACGAACTGGCGAGCTCTCACTCAAGGTATGTTGATGGGTTTGCAAGAACCTTTGAATTTTGTAGGGGAAATGGGAAACAATTATGACTTTGGTTCTAAATGATCCACCTCAAACTATGGTATTCACCATACATCACATATATATCCATTTTAAAGGAATTACACTCAAAATTCGTCATAGTGTGTGTTATAATATTCCCAATGAACTGTGACTACACATTGGTTAAGTGTAAAACCATTGCATAATCAACGAAGTAACCATTCAACACGAGTTCAGTATACATGTGAAAAAAATAACTCTGACATATAATATGAGAATGTGATTTCATTCATACATTGTTACCATTATTCGCATTATACCTCAACTACAATATATCTACACAAAACATTCACAAAATTATCTACAATGACTCCATAATTTAATCATTTATCCAACTCTTATACAATATGCATATATAATAGAACCATGACAAACTGAGACAAAAACCTTGAATACTTTATATTAGCAGCAACACTTGGTGATACAGATTACAAGGGATATCAAGATGGGAAAAATCAATCCATCATGATAAACTATCATAGTTCATTTTATAATATCCAAGTAAACCCAATACAATTAGAAAAATAATCATTTATAAAGGACTCAAGCAAGAAAAGCATTAAGAATTTTTTTTTTAAGGAAAAACATCAAGAAGAATATAATAGAAGCGACAACAACTCTCTATATAAGCCAATCTCCAACATCACACTCGTAGGAATCTTTCTCCAATTCACCCAGATGAGTTGTTCCTCCATGCTTGTGTTGAATCACAACCAACTACTTCACCATAACATGTTGAATCACAACTGACTAACCCATACTACTACAAAGTGTGATCTTGATAGCCACAATCTAAAAATAAATTGCCCACATCTTCTTTTCCTTTATAAAAGTTAGCTTTTTTGTGTTTTTTCCAACAAGTACCTTCATAATAGTTGAATATTTTAAAATAAAAACATTCAATTGGGATTTTTGAGATCTTTTACGTACATCATTATTCTATCTCTCTTTATTTTTTATTAAAAAAAAAAATTTCCTTGACCTTTGCCACCTCTATATGCTTGTCCTCTTCCTCTTCCACCAATGGTTAGAATTTCTTCATGGGAGAAATTCTCAACTTCTTGAATTTTATATTCATAAATATTACATTTGGCTTAAAAGGCTTACTCAAAAGATTTTTCAAAAAAATAATTAATACTTTACTCGTGATATTGAAGAGATCCCATAAGATCATCCACAAACAACTCAGTTAAATCTTTAGACTATTCAATAAAAACAACAAGAGCATCAAATTTTGTAAAAGGTATTCTTAAAATATTTTCAACAAATTTTTGATCTCTTAAATCTTCTACATAATATCTAATTTGATGCGAATTTTTTTTTACATGGATTTAGAATTTTGGATGCAAAGAGCTTCAAATTCTCTTTTTGAGATATTGTAATGTAACAACTTTTACCTTATTTCTCTCTCGATATACTCACGACAGCACATCCCATGCATCCTTTGATTTTGTTGTTGTAACAAGCCTTGGAAACTAGACTTATGTTCTACTTGTTGGATGAATAAAAAAGAAAATTTGAGTTCTTTTTTTTTCCCTTAACTTGGACTAGGGTCCATCTAAGAAGAGATTGAGCACCCAACTTTATAACCATTTTCTACCAAATTGCACAAATCTGGTGAAAAAAGCAAAATTTTCATTTTAATCCTCTAGAAACCATAATTCTCACCTTTAAAAATTGACAATATTTGAAATTAAAAAATATTAAGACCATTATTATTGTTAATCATTCCTTTAAACTTTCTTACACTACTAGCACTAACCTAAATATGTACCAGCTTCACAAACAAACTTAATATTGCACACTATTATAAAACTTACTCTAATAAAATAAACATTATCTTCAACAAACATTTTGGATTATCAAACTTTTGTTTTTTAAAACAAAGTTTTATATTCAAAATCTCAATTAAAAAACAAAAATTTTATATCCAAATTTTCAAGCCCTTTTTATAATGAAATTTACTAAAATATATATAATACTATTTATGAGACTATATCTACTGTAAAACTTCGCTAGAGAAAAAAGGGTTCCTTCACTAAAATTCATATACCAATTAGGGAAAGAGAAAAGTTCTCTCTTTCACATGAATTCAAACACCTATAATCAAAACCTTTCACATATCTCTAATCATAATCTTAATTCATTAGAAATAAGGCCTCTACTATAAAAGCTTTTAATCCCAAAATCTTACAGAGATAAAATGAAAAATATTGCTATTTTTTAAGTACTATTAAATGCATTTTGAAATATATATATTTTTTACTTAACTTTAAATGAATAATTTATTTTTTAAATGTCAAACTTAATATTTGATACAAAGTGTTTTAAAAATTATTATACAAAGTGTTTTAAAAATTATACATAATAATTTAGAATATAAATTTTTTAATAAAAATATAAATTCAAATTTTAAAAGTAATAACAAAACCTGCAAAAATTATAATTAGATTCCACGATTCTGAGCAAATTTATAAAAGATAGACTAGGTTTTTTTAAACGCTCTATAAAGATGCGCATGTGGTCAAATTTTCGTGGGTGGTGGATTCATTTATAAGCTGTAACGGACGGTGACGTTTTCCTGTACATGCACGAAGCAAGCATTTAGCTGCACCATTGATATCCACACATTATACCCAGTAACATTCCTTTGTTCACACATCACGAATTGCAGCATGTATTTTCCATATCTGCTGCCATGTGCATGTACAGAGATCACTCAGATTTGCAGGCATCGCGCATTAAAAGATGGGCGGCTACGTAAGCGTACTGCATCGTTTGTTCTTTGTACCATTTTCACGAAATCATAAAACTTTCTCAGCATTTAAGAAAACTTTCTCGCATGCTGAAAACTAGGGGAGGGTCGCCAATACATGTGCGCCCTCCCCGCCACGTCATAATGTCATAATACCACGCGTCAATTCACATGGCTCCGGTACGACACCTGTCCACCGTGGAGCTGGCCGTGTGGGCTATCACCTCGAACATTAAAACACCTCCTTCGCGCCATTTACTAGGTTGGTCTGGGCTCATTTCGACGATGTTCCATTTTCCCTTTGTCTTTCTGCTCGGGGCCGGTAGTTGGGCGAAGCCCCCCGCCGAAGATGGCGCGGGACGGCCCTATAACCTGCGCGCATGGTGGTTAGAACGTGTGCTGGGGGAATGGTGTGTTCGGTTGACAGGGTTTGTATTGTTGCGCGCAGAGTCGTTTATTCGTGTGCTGGTGCGAAGGTTTGATGGAGTTTCTGGGTTTCTGGCTGGACAGCGGTTCTGCTTTTCTTGTGCTTTTCCGCCTGGATTTCTTGGTCGTTCTGGAATGCAAGCTGTTTAACATGGAATGCCGGTTGTTTAGCGTTTCTCTGGTGGTGGTCTTATCAGGCGATTTTGTTGTTTGGGGAGGAGTCGGTCGCCATTCTACTGAGCTTGAGGTAACATAGCATTTTTAGGGTTTAGCTCTGCTGTTTTTGTGATCTCTAATGGCTTCTAATGGCTTTTTTCTTCCTGTTGCAGGTGTTGCAGGTGTGGAAAAGGACGTTGCAGGTGTGGAGAAGGTCTGGCGAGCTGTGGGGAAGGTGGGGGAGGTCGGCGACCATCCATGGCTTGTAACCGGTAGGATTTTTAATCCTACCAGCTTTACTCTGTGTTTTTCAACACAAGCATCTCTAACAGGATATTTTGTGAACTTTCTATGGCATTTTATGGCAGTGTTTTGAGCAATTTTTTGAGGGTTTAGGGTTTTAGGCATTCTATGGCATTTTTGCTGTTTTAGGGTTTAGGGTTTTAGGCATTCTATGGCATTCTGTTTTTGCTGTTTTAGCCTGTTTTAGCCCTCAAAACGCTCTGTAGCTGCTCTCCCCTGACTTGCATAGCCGGCCCCGAGCAGAAAGACAAAGGGAAAATGGAACATTGCCGAAATGAGCCCAGACCAACTTTCGAAACTCTCTGTAGCTGCTCTCAATTGCCTTGTTACTGTGTTTGCTTTATAGATAAAAACGCTGCATTTTTATTGTCCCTGCTATTGTATCTTTTTCATTTGGCATATGAGGGTTTCTCTTTTCTTTCATAGAGTTCTGAGTGCTCTGCTTCGTGCTATTGTTTGTTTTATATTCGACTGCTCGGAGGGGAAGGCTCTTCTAAAGCCTCACTAAACCCTTACGAAGCTTCTTCGCAGACTTGCTACTCAGGTTGCTCTCTGGGCTACAGTGTTGTATGGAAGCCGTGGACATTTGTATGGACTTTGTATGGAAGCCGTGGACATTTTACGACCTTAATCACAGTTATACTGTTAATTTATTTATGGTTTCTTGAAGTCATAACTGTTATCTTGTTTCCTTCTATGAAAGTCTTATTCTGAATTTTACACACAAGTTGCATTCTCTATTATTTAAATTGACTTGGGCTACAGTGTTGTATGGAAGCCGTGGACATTTGTATGGAAGCCGTGGACATTTTACGACCTTAATCACAGTTATACTGTTAATTTATTTATGGTTTCTTGAAGTCATAACTGTTAGCTTGTTTCCTTCTATGAAAGTCTTATTCCGAATTTTACACACAAGTTGCATTCTCTATTATTTAAATTGACTTCTCTGGATACTGTTTGAACGCTACTATTCTTGATTTACTCATTGTAGAATATTATGATTTCCTTATGCTATAAAACCTTGCATAGTGCTAAGTTTTTGAGATCGTTTTCACTTGTGACGGTGCATCTCTATTTGAAGGTTATTTTGTTTTTACAGCTGATGAGTTTATAAGTTAAGAAATGGGTAGGGTTTACTGTTTTATGAACAAAGCTTCTACTCTTTTATTTCCTTTTAATATCGCTCAGCTTTTACTAGCAAACTTTATAGGATTAAATCATTGTCAGGGTTTTGTTAGAGTTTTGTCAGGGTTTTGTTAGAGTTTCCTTGTCAGGGTTTTGTTAGAGTTGAAATGCCCAATAATGCATGCAGAGAGATTGACCGTTCTTCATGAAGAAATAGGTTCGATATCTGCTTGAGTCGGAGTGTTGGTGTTTTCAACTTGTAACTCCAGTGTCTCTCAGTAGTTATGTCTTCGGTCAGGTCTTGAGTGGGCATATCAATTTGGAACAATTTCTGTTTTTTACACCTATGACCTGGAGCATATTTTTCATCACAATTATAGGAGAGTCCATTTCTTTGGTGGTCTGCCATTTGTGTTGGAGACAACCTTTGTACTTCCAAGGGATGTGTAGGAATTGTGCTAAGTTGGAATATATGATTCTGCAAACAGATTTCTATGCACTTTTGAAACTTTTCTTCCTAGTTGCTTGGGGAACAGGGATATAAGGAGTGCAGAGCTATCGGGAGAGGAGAATGTGTTGATAATAGTGATATATTTGTAGGGTGCTGGTGTCCATTGTAGCTGTTGAATTGTCTAGATTGTGTACCTCTGAATGTAAATTTCTTGTAATATGTGAAAAGAATATTGAATCAAAACCCTCCTTGACCCGTATATAGCACATGACCTACTGAAATTTTAAATTTATGGAGTCAGTATAATCTCTATTCCAAAAAACATAATTATTGTTGCTTAGTTGCCATGCATTAGATACTGTGAACACTCTTATCAAGAGCCAATTCAATCCCTTTAAGAATGGCATGTGCTTCTGCCTGATTGTTGATCTTTCCTAAGGTTCATTCAAATTTTAAACTTTATTTATCTCCAGCGTTGATGAGAAGACCCACAATTGCAGTTACCCTGGATTTCCTTTCGGTACACTGATTTCCTTTGAATCTCTCTTATTTTTGCAATGCCTAGTTTTGTGCAGGGAAGTTTAAATTACAGGAAAGCTTAACATGCTGTAGATTTTGAGCTCTGAAGCAATTTTGTGGGATTTTTGTATACCTACTGCTTTGGAATTTCCTTCTTACATGTATTAGAGGCAATTCATAATTTTTCTGTACCGTAATACACTGTTATAGATCAATATTAACTCCAGAACTCATAAGTGTAAAAAGGGATCTAAAGAAACAGAGACATGATTCTCTTGATGCTTAAAAGATCCCATCTTAAGATGGGTCTACGCTGGTTTATATTTTGTAGATTTATAAATTATTGTAATTTTATTTTTATTTAGTTTTTATAATAATTTAGCTATTTTTAATTTTCCATTTTTACTCCAATTCTTTTTTCCCCCTCTAAGAAGGCTGTTGTAACTTTGCGTCAATTATAACAATTCATTAGTTAACCAAACAATTGTCATATGTGAATCACTCATATTGTCAAACAATTGATCTACTCATGAAGGAAAATGAAAAAGGTGAATAGGTGCTTAGAAAAGAATTAATGACTAAGCCACAATTCGTCATATAGCTGATTAGGTTACTGTGCACCCAAATTTCTCTATCTTTTGGAAAGTTGATGTAACAAGATGGAACAATATGATTCTCATAGTTGTTCATCAACTGATTTGATTAATTTAGATACTTCCATCATTTTTACTGGCACATATAAAAACACATGCTCTCTATAAGTTGGGCATACTCCACGGTGGACAGGTGTCGTACCGGAGCCATGTGGGTTGACGCGTGGTAAACTGACGTGGCAAACAGAAAGACATATTCCATTGACGTGGTAAACAGAAAGACATATTCCATTGAAAATTTCTTATCAACACACAGTTAGGTTGCCACAAGAAATCACTACTAGGTTGTAAGCCAAAATGTTGCTGTGCCAAGAAAAAGATACAATCCATCCAAAATCCACATATAATGTGGTTAGAACCGAAAACATATGACACCCCTATTCTTTATGGCCCTGAGAATCTTGAGTGCCAAAACTCCCCGAGTTACCTTCTTGAGCCAAGTAGGTTGGCCTACCAGTCAAGGGCTGATTAGGAAATGGTTGATTGTTGCCATATGATTGATTCCAATTTGCAGCTTCCAACCATGGAGGTATTGAGTACCCATACCTCACATTTGCACTACTGACCCCTGCATTAAGTGGAGGTGTGTAATGAGCATACAGAGAATTGACAGCAGCTCTGGTAGGAACAAGGCAAGTGGGTAAACCCTCGGTTTGATAGTGGGGCACTTGAATGTTTATGAGATCTTGGAATAATGGTGTATTATCTGCAATGGAGTCCAATGAGTTTGAAATAATCCTAGTTTCATCAGCTATTCTTGTATCGTTGATCATCCCTTGTTCCTTTTCAAGCATTTGTTGTGCCTTTCGTTTTTCCTTTTCCTGTCTTGCCATTTGCTTTTGTTGGTCCTTAACTTGCCTTGCTTTATCTCTTTCAATCCTTTCTTCTGCTCGCTGTTGTGCTGCAACAATCCTTGCTGCCTTCTTCTCCTTGACCATATCCTTCTTTTTCTGTTTTAATTCTTGCATTTCAAGTTTCTTTTTTTCTGACTCAACTAACAGGTTTATATAGTCCTCTGAGGTGAGTAGCTGTGAGCTTCGGCCCAGACGAAGACTACCCGGTGCACCTTGCGTTTTTCTCATTGATACTCTCTCTACTGGTAGCTTTAGGAACCGTCCAAGTGTCTTCTCCACCCCTTCCACCTGCATGTCATTGCTTGGTACTTCCCTTTCAGTATCTGTTGGAACTGATTGAACCATATCATTATCTTCATTTGATGCCTCATTATGTCCTTCATCTTCTTCCATTGATCTATTGTCCACAAAAAAATGAACAATTTCACTGTTCAATTCTGCTGGTTGTGAGGGCATGTTCATGCTTTCTTCATTGGTTGCTGAGACACTATGTGCATTCAAATTGATCATTGCTTCTGCTAGCCATGAAGGTGGGGTTACTTGGCTTGGCAATGTCAATTGGTCATTGTCAACTGCATGTTCAACAATATCATTAGCAATATCAGCGACAAGAATTTGATGTTCTTGAGTTGGTGGAACAATCTCCATGTTACTAGGAATTTGTTCATTGTTATATTGTGTTTCACATACAGTTTCATCATCTTCAGCATATAACTGTCCTTGAGACAGGGAAATCATATTACCAGCTGCAACAACATCATCTTGGTCATCTACTTCTTGCACTTCAACACATGTTTGGACATTCCCTTCTTCCTGACCATCCACATGAAACGCTTGGCTACAACCAGTATCATGCATAAGAGCATCATAGTTCAGTGGCCAGATTCCTGTCCTCCTAAAGCCAACCTTGATATTTGATGGTGTCAAAGCCCTTTTAAAAGCTTTACTTGCAAGCTCTGCTAGCTCAAACCTTTTCACCTCAACCCTTGGATTCTTTGCCATCCATGCAGCACGCTCCGACCTGAAATAGTTCTTGAAAGGGCCAAACACACTAACATCAAGGGGTTGCAGCCTATGAGTGGTATGAGCGGGCAATGTCAGCAGGTCGATGCCTAAATTGTTTGCTTCCTCAATTGTTTGTACAACCATGTGGCTCCCATGGCCATCTAATATCAAAAGGTGTCTGTTATTAGGCGAGACGCCACCTGGTACCGATGCAGCAAAGTGAAAAAGCCAACTTAGAAACAGTTCTTTAGTCATCCATGCATGGGGATGTGCAGCCATGCATGCACCTGGTTCACAGTTCTGTATATAGTTTTTCAGTTGATTTTTACCTTTGAATAGATAAAATCCTGGGATTGAAGTACCAATTGCATTAACACAACATAAAATAGTTATCCACTCCCTGCTCTTGGGCAAAATCTTTGGCACATTTCGGCTCCCTCTCTTGGCAATTACCCGCATGCCACAATTCCTCCCTGCCTGTAAACCTGTTTCATCACAGTTCCATATATGGTCTGCTCCATAAGAATGTTTATCATAAGCACTAGAAAGTGTGTCATAGAATTTTTGCACAACTGCAGGGCGCAAATTTAATGCTCTGTCTCTGTCAAGGCCCTCAGCAGTACGCAATACAAGTTCTGGATGCATTTTTTTAAACCCAAACCACCATGATTTACCAGGAAACCCATCTTTGAATGGGTTTGGCCTCCCTTGACAGATTTGAGCAACTGTTGATTTGAGTTGTATCAACTCTAGCCCATGTCCCAGTTGGGCCATCTCTTTACACCACTCAACCACCTCGGCCTCCTCATCCTCAGTCATAACTGTAAGAGGCCCTCTACGTTTTGTATGAGTCAGTCCATTTATCCAATAATGTATTGACGAGGGAGGAATACCATGTTTTTTTGCAGATGCCCGAACTGAGTATCCATTAAACTCTATGTCGTCAATTGCAACTAACATTTGTTCTTTTGTCCATCCTCTTATAGCACTGATCTTTTTAGTTGAGCTTGCCCCTTGGACTGTTGTTGATGGTGGTTCTGTGGCTGATGGTGTGTTAGCATCAGCGACTGTCACATGGTCATCTTCAACAATGTTCCCTGGTGCATTGCTGGCATCGACATCAGCTGGCCTGTCATCATCAGACGATGTGCATCGCAGCTGCGCACCCCTTGTCACTCTCCTGCCACTTCTCCTTGTACGAGCAGAGTAACTTCCTTTTGCCATAGATGCAACAACCTGTAAAATTATTGCATGCATTTAGACATTAGAATATATGTTAAATTATGCTTTACTACTTCTGCAAAAATTAATTTTCCTCTATTACAGGAAATTATCAAAACATTTTGGATACATAGCTTGTTATAGGAAATTATCAAATGTGAAGGAGATACGTGCTACTAAAATAGTTACACTTCCTCCATACAAATATGTTATTTTCCATTTTTATTAGGCTAAAAAGAAGTGTGGGTGGGGAACTGATTGTTAGTTTGCTCACTCAGAAGAAGAACTTCAAAAGGGTCAGCAAGTATTTTCTATTTTTGGTCAGAAACTAGAAACAATTTATGGCAATGCAATAAGTTCCAACATTTATGACGAGGTAAATAATTATAAAATCAAGTTGTCCATGCATTATGAGAAAAAGGGAACCTATTCAAATGGGTTGAAGTGAAAATTTTCCCATGGACACAATGAGCTTAGGCCTTTAGGTCACAGATTCATGCAACAACTTGTCCTAACAAAGCATTTTTTTTCAACGTTGTCAAAGAAAGACTCAATTTGTTGATTTTGTCCTGATGGAGCATTTGTTTTCAGTTGTCAAAGAAAGACTCAGTTTTTTGATATTTAACAAGGATCGAATTTGTAACTTTTTTGGCCATGAATATTTCACTGAGATTGTGTGTTGAATTTCAATTTGATAAGAGATGAAATATTTCAGAACAAATATTATTCTATAGTTGCTAACAATTTGAGGATATTTAATCCTATTCCTAATTTGCTCTACATTTTTGGAATTAAAAAATCTTGGTCTTTGATTCCTTCTACTTGTTTACCCATGATCAAATTCTATTACCAATTGAAAATTATGTTACCCACATTTTTCATTTTTTCAGTAAGGACAAAACATTTTGGATACAGAGCTTGTTACATTATGATTCTATGGTCTCCCAGGTGTCATAGACAATTGGTTTTACTTCAGTTTAATTGAGTTTCATTGCAGTCATTTACTTTTTATATTTTTTCATATAATTTATTTACTTATTTTGAATATTGTGAAGAACAATCTCTGCTCCAAGATTTCTCTCCATTATCTGTGACTTAATTTACAGTGCTGAATTATGTAAATCCCCATTCCTTTGGTCCAACTTTTACAACTCCGTATGGCTCGGGCTCTCCATACCCTAAGGTCTCGAGCTCAACGAGGTGAAAAGATATGAAGGCCAATAAGACTGTCATCTGCTATGTTACTTATAATTGTGTTTTCTCATTATCTAAAATCTTACAGTCATCTAATCCAATAAAGAGAAATGGTCATCTGCTCGGGCTTCAATTCTAAGAAACCATTCCCCAGTTCTATGGTCCATTCATCAGTAGTATAAATTCACTTATTTGCAGTCTTTCGACTCAATATCAAAATGTTTGCTTTCTCAATAGCTTCATGCTTTTGAAAATATGTGAAAAATATGTGAAAAATTACTAAGTTTATCAGAGTCATTAAAGTTACAATTCGTTTTTGTTCTATGTTTTAACTCATCCATGTTCACTCGGATCTTGTCACTTCTGAATTGCCCAAAATCGGATGGTTCACACTAGGAGTACAGTTTGACATCGGCTGGCATTCTTTCTTTTACAATAACCTTTCCTTCTTTCTGACAGGAGGTCTTATAATAATATAGTTGTCGACCAGTAAAGTAAGTCAAGCAAGCCAGTTCGGTAGCTGACCAGTAAAGTAAGTCAAGCAAGCCAGTTCGATAGCTGTCCAACGGGCAAAGGCTTCTTTCTTTAGAGTGCTGCCCGCCCCCTTCTTCATTCATTCATTTAGGCCCGACTAGGAGTGGATCCAGGGAACCTGGCTCGGGAACAACTTCTTACTAGTAGGGGCTAATCAGAGTAAGAGAGTCCAATCTCTGAAATAGAGCTTAGTCTCTCCCCATAGTAGTATACTAGTAAAAGGCGTAGATTATGACTTGATCCAATAGAGTCAGAACACCTTTATATCTAAAAGAAATGGTGCTCGATGAAACGATCCAGATTCCACACTATGCTGTGGGCTGGGGGGAGAGCTGCTCTGCGAAGCTAGGCGTTCAGTGTTCTTATGGAGGAACCATAGAACCCAAGCCATAATAATCGCTCAATTCCTGTAAGCTAAGGTTCAAGGTTCAATTCCTGTTAGGTAAACAAGCTATCGCTCAATTCCTGTAAGCTAAGGTTCAAGGTTCAATTCCTGTTAGGTAAACAAGCTATGACTACAGTACTAGCACGACATACGTGACATTTGGACATACGTAACATTTGTGATATGTAAGTTGTAATCCCTATGAAGTTGATGATCGAATAATTCGTGTAAGCTAACCATCAATTCCTGTAAGGTAAGCAACCTGTGACATTGATGCTAGAACACATACATAAACTCTGTGAGCAATGAAAACAATGAAAACAATGAAAACAGAACTGTAAGAAGAATGAGTTGTAATTCATATATCTGATAAATGAAAACAATGAAAACAGAACTGTAAGAAGAATGAGTTGTAATTCATATAACTGACTTGAATATATTGGCTACTGTTTTGTGATGTTGTCTTGAAGTTTGCTGAATAGTTTGAAAGCATAAGATGCAACTTCAACAGTGGGTGGACTTCTTTTATAGTTTTGGGGACTTGATTTTAATTGGTGGACATGGATGCACATGGATTGCAATGGCTTCATTTTGAATGTGTGGTATGGATTTAATTTGCTGTGATCTAATGGTTGGGAATTGTTTATTTGTTGATCCATGTGCTTTGATCTGTCATTTATTGCAGTTATTGGGTCTGGGTGCCATTTATTGAACAAAGTGGATTTAATTGTTATTGGGTTGGGTGTCATTTATTGAACAAATTGGATTTAATTGTTATTGGGTTGGGTGTCATTTATTGAACATAGGGTGTTTAGTTGTTGAACAACACAGCAGTTATGGCTGACATACATTCCTTTTGTTATGTGCAGGTAGGCATATTTATTTGGGATGCAAAGTTCCAGTTCTTATGAGTGGGGGTTGAAGTGACTGCTGTTTTGTACTTCTGGAATAGACCAGTTTGGAAGCTTTTATGGCTCTAGCTGTTTTCTACTTGGGTCAATATGTTTTGCAATATTAAATAGTTAAATACTATTTATGGACAGTTGTGGGCCCAGTCAATATATGGGTGATTTTTGGACATAATTTAAAACTTATTTATACATAATGTTATTTATTTCTGTTTAAATTTTGGTTTCAAAAGTCTTAATCACTGGTGGTTTGGTGGGACCAGTATTATATCAACTACTGGTCCCTGCACAACATTAGGAATCTCTCCCCTATGCAATTGTTCAGCAAATGCTTCATTCCAGCAGAGACAGGTTCGCAGTTACAGTGGTAAGTTTGCTGTTAGGTGCGTCAAACTACCCAATTGTGAAGAAACAAGCGTGCAGGTTCCGCCATTCCTCTATTGGTGGTAATGTTTGACTTCTTTACAAGAAATTTTAATGCGAATCAATGGATTGGAATATAAATTCGAGTCAGATATTTGATCAATGAGGGTTTTAACATAACTTTTTGACTCAAAATACAGAATTGATTTTCCTTTTGGGAACAAAAAAAATCCGCGGACGCTTCAAATTGCATCCTGCCATTTTAGGGAGTCTGAGAGGCATATTCTAGAGCCCAAAGATGTGTAAGTGTATCTTTCCACTAAAAAAATGGTTTTAAATAGAAAAATAATATCTAAAAAATGAATATGTTATAAAATAGTATGAGAAGATGTATAAAGATATCCGTTAAATAAAAGATAGGTTTTAAATAGAAAAATGATATCAATTTTAATAAAAGAAAATGATATGCTATAAAGTAATCAGACTTAAAACGATGAAAATTAACATATTGTATTTTGCATTCTAAAAAAGTTTGCAAATAAAGAAATTTGATCCCTCTCAGGTCATGGATTTTTGCAAATAAAGAAATTTGATCCCTCTCGGGTCATGTAGACCCGTAGATGGACTTATGCCAGTGAAGCTAAGAAGCTCATTCTACAACCCATTGTGAGGGGATGTGTAAGAATATTTGCCAGTCTCCTATCAAACTAAAAATAAAAAATATTTTTAAATAGAAAAATAATATAACCTATAAAAGAAAATGAATATGCTATAAAGTAATTATAAAATATTTTTAAATAGAAAAATAATATAGCTTATAAAAGAAAACGAATATGCTATAAAGTAATTAGAAATAAAATAGTGAAAATTAACACATTGTATTTTGCACTCTAAAAAAGTTTGCAAATGAAGATCTCGGCTCATGTTCGATCCCTAGTTAAGATGGATTTATGTTAGTTGAGCAGAGAGGCTGGATTTATGGATTTATGTTAGTTGGGCCGAGAGGCTCATTCTACAGTGCAATATGAAGGCCCTTTCAAAATCAAAATAAAATAAAATAAAATAAAAAATATGTTTTAAATAAAAAATAATATGGACTTAATAAAAGAAAATGAATATGCTATAAAGTAATTAGAAGTAAAACAATGAAAATTAACACATTGTATTTTGCACTCTAAAAAAGTTTGCAAGTGAAGAAATTTGATCCATCTTTGCTCGTGTTAGATCCATAGTCAAAGTGGATTTACGTTGGTTGAGCGGATAGGCTCATTCTACATCCATAGTTAAGATGGATTTACCTTGTGAGAGGCTTAGCCCAAATATGAGGGGATGTGTAAATATGTTCCTAGTCCATCTCCTTTTATAATCAAAATAAAAAATATGTTTTAAATAAAAAAATAATATCCCCTATAATCAAAAAAATAAATATGTTATAAAGTAATTAGAAGTAAAACAATGAAAATTAACACATTGTATTTTGCACTCTAAAAAAATTTGCAAGTGAAGAAATTTGATACCTCTCCACTCGTGTTAGATCAATAATTAAAATAAATTTATATTGATTTAATAAAAAACCATAATACTTGTGTACTTATAATAAAAATCTAAAATAAATATATTATAAAATAATTAAAAATAAAACCATGAAAATTAACCTATTATATTTGGCGTTCTAAAAACAAATACAAATAAAAAAATAATAATTAATCTTTAAACACATGTTAAATCAATAGTTAACAAAAATTGACATTGATGTGATAGAAAACCATGATACTTTGGTACTTTAGATTTGTATAGTACCTATACTCCACCTTCCATGTGCAGTGAAAAAATTATATATAAATTTCAAGGAAAAAAATGAGAGAAAGGTTCATCTACATTTCTCTGTAAATAATGTTATATCTTAATATTGAGATTGATAATTCAAGGTTGAGTGTTTTGTTTGTATTCGTTCCGTATCTTCCTATCACTTAATTAATGCTTGTATTGATAATCCAAGGTTGAGTGTTTTGTTTTGTATCGGTTGGGTATTTTTCTATAACTTAAGTAATACTTGTGTTTCTTAATAACATGGAAAGAAATTTGGATTAATTGAGTCAAAATTAATCAAGTAAAATTTCATTTCTAAAATTTAAATAATTATTATTCAAAATTATTTTTTTATTAATTAAATAAATAAAATTATTAAAATTTTTGAATCCATATATTTTAAAAATATATCTATTTATTAAAAAATTATAAATAATTTAAAAATATATATTGTTTTCTTTTTTAATTATAAATAACCTAGTTTATATTTTAAATTATAAAATTAATATAAATTACAATTATGGAAGATATACAATTTTTTTTACAAATATAACATAATTATGAAATTAATAATATACTTTACTTTTTTTAAACACCATGATAAAATATATTTGAATGCTCTTGTTTTCGGGTTCACATCTTTCGTAGCATTTCATGTGCTACACTTTTCTTGATAAAATTCTTGTTGTCATGTATTTTTTCACATGTTGGAAGTAATGCTTCCATGTCATGTGTTTCCCATGTGTATGAGTTGTTGTTGTGCCATGTCCCAAACATAGATCCACTTTCTTAGGATCTAGATTTGTTGAAGTCAGTAATTTTTTTTTTATATATATGTAATATGTGTGATCAATAAAAATATGAGAGTGATTTGTATTGTGTGTAATTTTTATCTCTCTTTCTATTTCTAATATGGTATCAGAGCCTATTCTGGCTTGACTCCCTCAAGGGAGGGCCAGGAATATGTGAGGGATCCTGAGTGTTATTATTTTTGTACATATTAGTATAGATGTGTGAGATTTTAGAGACCTCCTCCCAAGAAGTTTGTGAAAAGTTGGGAGGTAACAATGGCTTCTACAACCATAGATGTTGCAGTGCTCGATTGAATTGCCTCAACACCAAATCTACAAGTTGTGTCATCACAGTCCACTTCTTCTCCCATGACCCACCTTGCCATTGGATCCAGATCATGGTCCACCTCTCCTCCCCGTCAGCTCCATTCCAGTGCCTCCTTGCCCTTGCTGGAAGTCAAATCTAGGTTCGATTTGGGCTCCACTTCCAACTTGTTTGCCTCTAAGAATGATCTCGCCTCCACTGCCGCAGCACAAGTTGGTGGCGTCAACAATGACAAGGGTTGTCTAGGAGTTGTCTCCATGGCCAAGAAGAGTGTCGGGGATATGAAGGAGCATGATCTTAAGGGCAAGAGGGTTTTTATTTGGCCCGATTTGAATGTCCCCCTCGATGAAAATCAGAACATCACCAATGATACGCATATCAGGGCCGTCGTTCCCACTAATCACCTTAGGTCAAATGAAGTAGATTTGCGGATTATTACACGTCTGTCTATATCGATGCCCATCGACAAGGTAAGGTATGATAAAATATTAAATCCCCCATATCAAATCTGGGTTATCCACAAGTTTTATGCACATCTAAATATGTTCAAGGCGGATCTAGATCTTTACAGGGGACTTCTAAACACCTTTCGATGAAGCAAAAGGAACACATGGACAGATCGGATTGAGGAAGTTGGGATCTGAGCCAACACCAGAGAGATCTGACAGCGTCATCGCATCATAGCACCGGATTGGAAAATCTGGAACAACAGTTTCAGAATGAACCACATTTTGCAGAAATTGACTTATGTATACATAAAAAACGAACAGATGAGGAATTCTTCCAAAAGATGTCTCAGGAAGCACGTGAAGGAATTTTGATCCAAATATTCATCAGAACACTACACGAGAAGACTATCTGCAAGAGGATCTGGAATAGGATGTAGATACAAGATCTAAAATGCAAGATTCAAAAACAACTGGGTGTATTAGTAAGTACGCAAATTTTGATTCATGTGGGGAAATTACTGCAAGATGAGCACACGCTACAGGACTATGGCAATGCCACTGATATGACTATCATCCTCAATGCAAGATTACTTGGAGGATGTTCTAGATCTAGCTCAGAAGGTGTAGGCTCCTTCAAGGACGCAGACAAAGGGAAGGAAGAGTCCCACACCAAAAAAAACTTGTTTCGAAATCTATCCGGGCCCTATATCGTGAAGCAGAAATCCCATATACCAGCTTTAACAGTCAATTTGCTTGAGGTAAATGAACTTTATACAGATTTCCACACCAAAGCAGTAATATGCAAATTTAACGGTTTTTGGCCCAAATTAGATGCTCTTCATCAATGGATTTTCTCTACTTGGACATCAAAATGTGATATTCATCTCTGCTCTAAGGGGTTTTTTATTGTCATATTTGATATAGTCAAAGATAAGGATTGTGTTTTAAATGAAGGCCCATGGTTTTGGGGCAATTCAGGGCTCTTCATGATACCTTGGTTCCCAGGATTTGATGCGACCACCATGGTGGTATCCAAAATGCCCATATGGGTCAGGATACATAATCTACGTATTCATTTTTGGCACCACAAAGTTTTAGAAGGAATTGGGAACTCCTTGGGGAAATTTCTTAAGATTGATAGAGATCAAATTTCAAAAGGCATATTCACATTTTCTAGAATCTGTGTTGAAGTAGATCTTAGCCAAGGTCTACCTGATCGCGTTATGTTGGTCCACAACAATCTTCAATGGACACAACCTCTAGATTATGAGAATACAACATTTCGTTGTTGTGGGTGTCTACAAACAGGTCACCTTCAAAGTTCATGTCCATAAGCTAAAAAAAATCACAAAAGAAATAAGAAACAATCACAAAAACCAAAAGGTTGGAAATGCATTGAATCCCTGGAAGAGCCAGCAAAAGATATAGACATGCCAGAAAATACCACAGACATCAATGAACATAACACCTAGATCAATTCACAGAAAGAAGAGGTCGAGCATAGCTCTGCATTAGTTTCGATGTCAACCATCCCACAACACCAGAGTGAGCAGCATACATCTGGAAAATAAGCAAGTGGTAAAAAATGAATACATGCTTCAGAAGGCTCAGATTCTGACAAAGAATTCCCAGCTACTATAAAATAAAATCAAATGCCTGTTGTATCATCCACACCTAACATTGCTGGTTGGAGAAAAGTGGAAAAAAGAAAGGCAAGAAAGAGTAGACTAGTTTCTTGATGAGTTTTTAAAGACCCTGAGAAGTCAGGATCCTGGTCTTTATGCATATGCTTTTTAGCATCTACAACATGTAATTTTTCTCAATATGAATAAAATTACAATTTTTTCCTTGGAAAAAGATGTGTGAGAATTTATTTTTAGTGGTGAAAATTTTATGTGATCTTGTGTGTGTAGATCTCTTTGTTTGTTTGCAACTTCTTCAAGCATTGTCATATCCTTCTGTTATCTTGCTATCTGTAAAGTTTTGTTTGTGCTTATCTGCCTGGAACCTGCAAAGGATTTAAAGTCATGTCTGGATGATTTTGTTAAAGTTGTGTGCGCTATCATATTATAACTCTGTAAAATCATTCCCACAAACTATACATGCTACTACACGGATCTGAACTTGAGATCTAGATCTGAGATATGGTGCGGATGAGTTTCAAGTGGCCAACGATATATGTCAAAAGTGTTAAAATTGGAGGCAAATATCAATTTCTTGCTTTTAAATTAAGCACATATTTCTATAGATTTTATCTATTGAGAATGTTCAAGTCCAAATCTAAGGCTTCATGGTCGATTGTTTCATGAATGAAGTAGTTATGAACAAAAGGAAGTTACTTCAAAGTGGTGATACTCATGCTCCAGTTAGTGGTTATAACAACTAGAACTTCCAACTGTAATTTTCCTTAAAATTTTCGTTACTCATATTTGTAGAATTATTTAATATAATGATACATGACAACTATATATCTCCTAGTTCCCACCCTTATTAAATTTATTACTTGAGTAATGATTTTGTAACTTTTCCCCAAGGAAAAATCGTAACCCGCATTATATATAATATTTAAAATTACATGTTGTAGATGCTTCCATGAAGCATATATAAAAAATTGGTGGCAAAGCCACATACTGAAACTGTTTGTTACATTACTGTAGCTGATATGTTGCAAGTAAAAATAAATATACAATAATAGTGGGTCTGTAAACTAGTGAAAAAAAACAGATATATGCAAAGAAGTGCCATCAATGGTTCAACCCAAAATTTCAGGGTTGTGTTGCCCTGTGCATGTTTATCATCAAAAGTTCTGTGGAAAAATTGATAGAAGTCATGATCAATCTACTCTTGAATCATCCAATAACCACATGGTTGTTGCAGTACCTCCTTGGAAAGGAGATCTGAAATTTGGTTCCTCTCCTAGAAGATGTGACGACAAGATATAAAGTCAAATTGTTATTTCATCCAGTAGGAACCGGTGTGTGTGCACATGACATACATATTGTTGATTAAATCAATTAATAACAAGCTTTGAGTCTCCAAAAATTTGAAGGTGTCGATACTCTTTTTCTAAGGCAAAGGAGAGAATATGTATGAGACTATTAAGTTATGAGTAGTTGTCTATGCCTCAACCTAGTCCGATCCTTAGTTTGTAAAAGTGTTCGTCATTGAAATAGAAGACAACACCACCGCCACATCCTGCTTGTTATGTTGATCCATCAAAGTAAGCCCACAAGAAGGATTTATCAATGGATTCTATAGTGGTGGTCCTGTGAAGTTGTTTGGAGTCGTCCTTTGGAATCCAGTTATATAATACAGAAACATGGGCATAGGAGAGTGTCCAATTGGGGGACTTGCCACTAAAGATGAGCTTATTCCTGCCTAACCAGATACTCTAGCAAGCTAGTAGAGGCATATTTATGAGCTTGGAGGGGTGAACTTGATTCCACTCTCATTCCCATGTGGATAGTATTGATTGCCTCGACCATATGATTTTGATGGCCAATAATTGATATAATTGTTTCCATAAGGTATATATAGAGGGAAAGTGAATAAATAAGTGGTTGATACTCTCTTCAGATTTCTTGCAGAGCATGCACCAAAAAGGACCCTGAAATGGGCAACGCTAAAGAATATCGTCAATGGGTGCTTTATTGCGTAGAAGGCACCACATGAAAATCTTATCTTTGGGCAGGCCTTTTAGTTTCCAGAGTTGGTGCCACCACGAGACAGGTTTAGGGGGCTCATGATCAGTATAGATGATGGGATCACCGTCCTTAGGAAAATCTCTGTCGTGCTGAGATAAAGCCCAAATAAGCTAATCATCCCTATCCAGAATCTTAATGTGTGCTTCTACTAGAGCGGATGTATAGTTTTCCCATTCCTAATGTCAAGTAGCTGGGAGTCCGAGGACTAAAGCCGATTTCCATGCCTAAGCAAATATAGAAGTGTTGTCAGGGTTTATGTTGTGGTCAAGTGTCTTTATACCGGAATTCACCAGAAATTGAATGAGCTTGGGTGAAAGAATGTGTGCATTCCCACAACCTAACCAAGCATCCAATCCAATGCGAACTTGTCTGCCCAGTCCTACTCTCCAAGCCAGGCCAACTCATATGTGTTCAATTGAGTTCAACACAACTCAGAAAATCAAGGATATGTTATTTCTATCCCAGTTCGGTCTCCTAATCCAGTCGTTAGTATGAAGCGGACTGATATATTTCTGGGTGACCACCTCTTTCCATAAAATTTTATTTTTAAGGACATTCCAACCTAGTTTAGCAGCAAGGGATTTTGAGAAACATACTAGGTTTTTCATTCCCCATCCTCCCCATTTCTTTGGAAAGGCAATATGATCCCATTTGACCCATGTAAAAGTGTTTCCTTACTTGTTTCCTCTCTAAAGGAATCTACAACATAGTTGTTGGATTCTAGAGAGAATGCCTTTAGGGATCCTTGCCAATGACATCTAGTAAACAGGAGTCACCTCCAAAACTGATTTGGTTATGACAAGGTGGCCTGCTCTAGAGAGCCACCGATGATGCCATATATTCATCCTTCTTTAAATATTTTCCATGAGCCATGACTAGTCAACAATTTTTTATTTATTGGGCCTAAGCCAGAAACCCATATATTTGAGACCTTCGTTGAAATCTAAGGGTGAAAAAGGGAATCTATGGTTTGCAAAGTGAATTTTGATACTGGGAGCACCTCGCGCCTGACATGGTGGATTTCACATGATTGATCACCATACCTATGGCCTTGCAGAACAACTTTAGTATACATTTGAAACCAGTTGTGTCACTGACAGACCCATTCAGGAAGATGAGGACATCATCCATGAAAAGTAGATGGTTCAGTGTACAATTGTCTACTATTTTAATACCCTTGATTCTCCCATGATTATTCTACTCAGAAATTAAAAGAGAAATGGCAATAAGGGACAACCTTGCCTAAGCCCATGCTCGGCATGGAAGAAATATGTAGCTGATCCATTTATGAGGATATTGTATGACACAGATGAAATGGAACAAATAATCCAATTAACGAATGCATGATGGAAACTTAAGTGAGTCAATAACATCTGTAAATATAACCAATTGGTCTTGTCGAAAGCCTTAGAAAGGTCGATTTTGAGGATCATTCCCTTCATATTATTAATTTTTATGGAGTGTATTCCTTCCTATGTAATGCCTATGACTTTGTGGATCTGTTGATTTTCCAAGAAAGAAAACTACTCCTGTGAGATGTGCTGCGATAGAATAGGCTTGATGTGGTTTACAATAATTATGGCGATAATCTTATAAATGAAATTATAAAGGGAGATGGGTCTGAAGTCATTGAAGGAACAAGGCAAGTCAGATTTTGGAACACACATTCTCCCATTGGTTTGACATTCTTGAATCACTCGGAGAAGATCATGACCAAGTAATTCAAATAAAGACAGATGGAACTCCAACGGACAGCCATCCGGGCCCAAACTCTTATATTTCTTGAACCATTTGAGCATATCCTCTAGTCCTGTCGACAAGGGCTTATTCAGATCCTCAGTTGCTTCTCTGTCTACGAATCGCAGAAAGAGGTCAGAAACTTTAATTATTTCTTCCAGATAAGCTTCATGTGGGGCTTTAAACATTTGACCAAAATGAGATATCCCTAGGGTAGCAAGTCGATTAAAGGATTGAATAGGTTGTCCTTCTTCGTTCTCCAGATACCATATAGTGTTGATGGCATTTCGACCTTTGGAAAATTGTTGAAAGAACTTTGTATTATCGTCTCTAGCTTGTAACCATATGGCTCTAATATTAAGCCTCTAGGTCTCTTCCTTTTCTTTGAGTAATCTGAGCCTCTCCGCTTCAAGTTTAATGACTTGTTCTTTGTTTTTTTCTTAGACAAAATCTCCTCTTCCTGGATTTTCTAAATTGGCTAATTCCCCTCTGTTATAGACATTTTTGTGCCTTACAACATAGAGCATGAAATGTCAATAATCCAAGGGATCCAAAGTCCCTAAACATGTTGTTCTTACCCTTAGAGGAACAAGGTCAGCAAACCACAGCACTACAAATCAGTTCTCCACTGAAAAACACTCAAAAACAGGTCAATTTTGGATCAAAGCAGCTGCTCCACTAGGGATCTGCACTGAAAGTCAAAAGCTCTATGGTGTACCTGCGCTGCATTACAAGTGCAGCAAAGGCTACCTGCGCTGGGCGTACTTTGACATGTGGAGGAATCTTTTTCTCAATGTGCCAGTGCCCAGGAAGCTTCCAAAAAGACACTTGATCAAAAGATTCGCCTAATGATGAGTTAAGAGCTTCTAAAACTCCAAGTGGAAGACAAAAACTCCAAGTGAAGAACTAAAGAACAACTGGAGTTGAAGAGAACAACAAGTCACACATCAAGCTGACTTATCTTCACTCCAAAACTCTATATAAGGATCTCATCCCATGGGATCTGGAGGCGGGAATTTGGTGCAAAGAATTGTTGTTGGTTTACAGTTGAGAGTATTGGGTGATTGCTTGAGGGAGGTGAAGAAGAGATTTCTCTCCATCGGGAAGGTGATGCTGGATTGGACCTCTCATGGTTGTATCACCGCCTGAACCTTACTTCCATATATTAATAAAGCATTTGAGGTTCTTCTATTCGCATGTGTTTCAATGGCGTATTGTCTTACTTGCGTCTTTGATTTATGCTAATCCTTGAATCGATTATGAATGCATGCTTCTTGTAGTTTCCTTTTCTTGTCTTATTTGCAGGATCTCATGTAGCTGGGCCCGTGAAAAGACTTGGAGCTGGGAGCAAGCGGCAAACAAAGGAGATTGGATCGACCATTTGCGCAAGACATCGGTAAGTGGATCTCTCCCTTTTATCTCTTGCATGTTATAAAGAAGAAACTTTAGATAGCTTTGCTTTCAGCTGTTGCTAAGGAACTGTCACCCTTAGAGTGGGTTAGGGTCATTCCGAGTTGGATACTTTCCCCCACAACAGACTGGCGACTCCGCTGGGGATCGTGTCTTGTTGGTAGCTTGTGTTTCTTGCTATTCATTTCTTAATCAAAGAGAGTACCGAATCGAACTGCATTCGAGTCCTTCGAATGCAAAGTAGAGGGCAGCTACTCTAGCCCAGTGCTGAGCATGTTTATGATTTTAAGAGCTGATCCACAAGGACTCTTTTTAGCTCTTTGTGATAGTGTTCATCTTCCTTTAATCATCCTCTAGTGTATACTTGACTGATAGCCTCTGATTTGGCCAAAAACCATTGATTTTTGAGCAAACTGTGACCCGGAATCTGAGAGAGACGAGAGTTGTCTCATCAGTGCAGCTGCAGCAAAGGCTACCTGCACTGCAACGCAGGTCCCGAAGGGGCTACCTGCGCTGCATCTCAGATTGACAGTGCAGCACCTGCGCTGATCCAGTTTTGCCTTGTGCAACTGGGATTCCCCACTGTCTGTTGCCCAGTTTTCAGTATTGTTTTTGCAGCCTGTTGTCAACCTGTATACCCAGCTGAAAACACTTCTCTTTGCCTCCATTCCGCCTCAGTTGTATGAAGAAACCGTGATTTTTCTTATTGTATTTCTTGCTTTCATTCACGGTTTCCCATAGCGAAAGTGAACTAGTCTTGCTATGACCTCTTGGATCTAGACCTATGAGAAAGTGTCGTTGTGATTCTAAGAGCTAGTTTATTGCTGTTCATAGCTGCTTGAGCATTTGCTTTCGTTATATGGTTCGAATTTCAGTGTTTCTTGTGTTGAAACGAGTGAATCTTAAGGTGTTCTTTTGATTATTGGACAAAACTTGTTTGCTTTCGCTTGAAATTGAATTCGAAATTATACAACAGCTTTCTTTTTGTAATACACCAACATTAAGGAAGAAGAAAAGAAATACTTGCATTGTGCATGTGCATTTTGACAGCTTGCATGTCGATTTAGGAAAAGTGCATCAGTGTGTGCTCTATGATCTGTTTGAAAAGATGATGTCTTTCTTTTCCTTCAGTAGTTAAGGTTTTCATAAGTTGAAAGAATTGAAAAAGCTTGCTTATCATTCTTAGACTGCATTTAGGAGTTGTATCATACATCATGTGGTGATCCATAAAGGCAAACTGCTAAGCAAGATCAACCTAAAAAGAACTGAATTTATCTAAAAACGCTTTGAAACATAACGAAACACAGTAGAGGTCTAGGTAGAGACGTGAACCGGCGTCGTTAAACATAGTGACTGTCGATCTCTACGAAGGTGGGTGATTCCTCCTGAGGGACGATAGCACTAATATGGACTTGTGCCCCTGCGTACCGTCGTGTATATTGGGGGACCCCTATAGGAACAAAGCCTTTATCCATAGGAAGCCGTGTCGGCCGCCCTACTGATCGCAATGCAGTGAACACAGCATTCACGAAGATCGACCACTCGTACCGTAAAACGTATTCTGTGGTTTCGCGAAAGGTTTGGCACACCCTTGCCTAGAACTCCAGAGTAGTTTCTTTTGGCCTTTTTCAAACTCTATAACTGAAAAAGTCCATCCGAGCATTTGTCACTTCGGGCTCGTTAATACATCGAAGGAGACTAGAGTCATCTTTAGCTTTTTCTCGACTCTTAAAACATGAAAAAGCAAGTTGTGTCTTAAAAGCGTCTAAAATTAATTCAATTCGAAAACACATTTTACCCTGTGCATTGTTGGTTGATCAAGTAATCCGCAATCGTGGAAGAAAGTCAATCAATGAACCGTCGTTCGCGGAGGAACACGAGACAAACGTCTTTGTCCTCGGAATCGAAAACAACCCGGGCAAAGCGACCTAGTTCAACTGGTTCCAAATCTCCTGTCAAAGTTAGAACAACTGTTCCAACGACATCTGAGGTTCCGGTTACTCCAAACATTTCTGGAAACCCTGCCCCTATTGAAGAAGTTCAACAGCCCCAGAAGGACAGTAACACTGATCCTAGTCTGAGAGCAAATACTTGTGTTATTGAATCAGGTCCATCAGTGATCGGTTCAGAGAGTCTTGCTCCTCAAACAACTGTCGCTGTCGAAACAACCCCTTCTTCGGCACCAGAAATATTCTACGGACCTGACGGTCTTCCTCTTCCACCCGGTCTGATCGCAATAGAAGAGATTGTAGAAGATCCGCAAGCAACTACTCCAACACATTTTGGAGCAGGGATCACTCTACTTCCTACTGCATCAGAAGCTAGCCTATCACCCAGAGAAGTTCCTGAAGAATCACTAGGCAATCTATTGGATAGACTCAAAATGTCTGAACAACCGTCAACATCTAGGACTGTGCCAAATGACACAGCGACAGCAGAACTCCCTGCAGTCATTCCGACAATGTTCGCCGGCATACCATCTGTCCCTAACTCTCGACAGCTGGAGGGGGTCCCTTCGGGGGCCATGACGACAGTATGGTCTGTTCCTGTTTGTTCTCCCGGAATAATACCCGGTAACTCCTATGTTGGAACTCAACAAATTGATCCTTTCGGGAATCAGTTTGGGCAATCCGGTCCTCGAGGTGTAATAAATCCTCTCGGTCCCGGACCACCACCGTATGGGGGCCAATATGCTTTTTCATTACCCCCTCCGGGAGGTTACCCATACGGGAGTTCACAACCATACTCAGGTTATACTGGAATAACTACAAGTGGTTGGATACCTATGCGACCCCAGCAACCAAGAATTGTGTATTCTATGCAACAACAAATGCCTGTGACGAACATCCCGACGACACCAGCAATTGTGACTATGTCGCAAGTTCAAACGATACCTGTTGCATGTCAACCTCAGTTTTCTCAGGTTGTAATGCAACAACCCTTTGACCCTGCAACCCAACCACAATCGCCGACTGGTGGGGCGACACAAGCACAAACGGGTACCCTTACCCCCCATCTTGGCCCAGTGCTAAGCACCGCACAACAACCAATGGTATCACAACCATGGTTGGTGCAGTATCAACAACCGCAGTTCCAGCAAGTGTACCAAGGTACCGAGCAACAAATTTTTGCGAATAATGGACAACCGTACCTACAATACGGTCAAAACCAACCACTCTATGGTGGAGTAGTCCATCAACCGTATCAATCATATCAGCATCAATTACATTATGCTGGTATGCAAAGACCAACTGCTCAGGCGATTCCATCATATCCTGGGTACGCTTCACCTAACCTGAGCCAACAGCTGCCATTCGTGGCGACTTTGGAGTTACCCGATTTACATCGGTTGACAAACGATCCGATTGCCTACGTCCCTTGGTGGCCGGCGATTCCTCACAAACTTCCCTCCGACATTCCTAAATTCAATGGAAATCCAGGTGAAGACCCGTCGAATCACGTCATGACCTTTCATCTATGGTGTTCATCGAACACTCTGAACGATGATTCGATAAGACTTCGCCTCTTCTAGAGGACATTGACAGGTCCGGCGGCCAAATGGTATATAGAATTGCCAAGAGCCTCTTTCGACAATTTCAGCTCCTTAGCCACGACTTTCTTAACCCATTTTCAATTACCTATCAGGTATGAAACAGGAACCGAGATACTAACCAACTTCAAACAGACGACAACTACTCACATATCTGATCATATACATGAGTGGCGTCGCCGTCGTAGGATGGTGAAAACTTACGTTCCTGATCAGCTATTAGCTGAATGGTTTATAAAGTCATTACTTCTGGCCATAACGGAAGATGTGTCCAAAGGGGGAGTCGTAACAGAGGAGCAAGTTATCGCTCGTGCTCAATATTTAGACTTAGTATATACTCAGTTTGGCACGCTCTACGACAAAATACCTGATGCCCATAGACCTGAATTTTCAATTCCTCCCCCTCCTAAATCGAATATTGACTCTCATGCGGGAGATGGCGTGATTGGCACTGCAAGCGCGAAGTCGAAAAATGCTTCACCTCAGAAAGCCCGTAAGACTTCAGATCGAAATGCCCATGAAGAGATTCTTGCTTCGGAAGT
Source organism: Pinus tabuliformis (assembly GCA_031772625.1). Classification (NCBI taxonomy): domain Eukaryota; kingdom Viridiplantae; phylum Streptophyta; class Pinopsida; order Pinales; family Pinaceae; genus Pinus; species Pinus tabuliformis. The sequence continues at coordinate 584,586,415 of CM062814.1, read as the reverse complement.
AAATGGCATATTAGCAGATAAAGGCAAAGAAACCAATCAACCAGGAAGCAAGAAGAAACAAAACAAAGGGAAGAAGAAGCAACAGGATGATCCGTCACCTGAAAAATCTTCTTCAAGCTCTCCTAGGAAAGGGAAAAAGAAATGGTCCTGTACAATATGTGACGAAGATCACAAGACATCAGAGTGTCCGTACAAAGCTGAGCTCAAGAGATTCTTTAAAAGTCCAAAGAACCCAGCTGTGTTGATTGATCCATTTCCTAATCCAGGTCAAAATATGGTTGATAGTGGAAATGCTTCCCCATCGCAAGTGCTGATGTTGTCAGTCTCTAAGCAGCAAAATGATGCTTTGATTTCGACAAGGAACAAAGATTATGGGAATCCGCAACTGTCAAACGAAAAAGGTAAAGATCAACCTAGTAGTTCGACAACAACTTCGACAGAAGTTGTCCCACCCATAATGCCAAAATTAACGATAAAACCACCTAAGGGTGTAGTACACAAGTCGACGTTTAATCCTCGTGCCAGAGCGGCGCAACATTATAACATAGTAGAAGATTTGGCTCAATCGCCATCCGCTATGTCGACTCTAGAAGTGCTACAAAATTGTCCATCCCAAAGGCAGGCATTGTTATCGGCAATAGGGGGGGTTGATCCTAAGGATTCCAATATTGTGTCCTTTGATCACAAAGGGTATGACCCTCAGTTACCAGCTCAGCTAGCTTTCCTTATTCAGGTGAAGGCCCTCAACAAAACTGTTCACAGAACAATTATTGACGAGGGGGCATCGACATGTATTATGTCGATGAGCTGCTGGAAAATGCTAGGGTCACCAACCTTGTCGAGATCTTCGACAACACTAAAGGCTTTCGACGGTAGGACATATACCCCTTACGGTATCCTAAGTAACTTGAAAGTTGAACTAGGTGGAAAAACAGTAGAGATTGATGTTGAAGTCATAGATGGAAATCTGGATTACAACATCCTACTGGGAAGACCATGGATCTATGCCATGGCAGCTGTCGTGTCGACTTATTTTAGGAAGATCGCTTTCCCGTTTGAAGGAGGGATTACGGTCGTCAACCAACAGAACTTCCTCCTTAATGGTTCGCAAGTTACGGGAAGCATTCCCATGATCCATGAAAGCGACCATTCAATTCAAGATATAGGAGTAGGCTTGTTGAAAGACCCCACGATGATGGGGACTTTCTCGCTACCAAATCATATGTACATAGGAAATGTACCATTGGTGGCTACCTGCAACATGATATCTTCCACGAAAGTCGCAAAAGATAAAGTCGTCATGGATCGGGCAATGGTGTTGCACCCGAGCCCAATCGAAATATTGTAGCAATCAATGTTTCAGGCATGGGAGGCGAGCCCAAATCAATGCTCGTCAAGCGTTTGGGTAGATAGGTCAGGAGAATGTGGTACCCCTTTGGATCCTTGGTCACGAGTGCATGCAAGTGACGAAGGAATCCTGCAGTCAATGTTGATTGAGGGGGCACCATGGGATGATAACCACCATCGTTCCCTTCCTCAGGAAGATACTCAAGGCGACCTGTATCACCCTTCAGTATTTGAATTCCTAACAAATACTGTAAATACGGTGGATTCCGAGAGAAACCTATCCAATATAGAAGAGACTATAGCCATAAATATCTCGACCAAAACAGACATTGTAGAGAATATTTATGTTGGCAAAGGTTGTTCCCCTTCAGAACAAGAAATATATAAAGCTCTTTTCCGTGAATTTAGAGATGTCTTTGCTTGGTCATATGATGAAATGCCAGGAATTGACTCGAGTATCGTTGAACATGAAATTAAAATGTATCCTGATGTCAAACCAGTGAGACAACGACTTCGGCAGGTGCACCCCAAGAAAGTCGCTGCTATTAAGGCAGAAGTTGAAAAACTCCTCCATGCTGGTTTCATCTACCCGGTTCCTCTAACCGATTGGGTATTGAATATTGTCCCTGTTATGAAGAAACAAGGAACAATACGAGTGTGCGTCGATTATAGGGATGTAAATCAAGCTTGTCCAAAGGACAACTACCCTACACCCTTCATCGACCAGATAATTGATGAATGCGCCGGATGTGAAATCTTTTCGTTTATGGACGGATTTTCCGGGTATAATCAAATTAATATCCGCCCACAGGACCAGTCAAAGACTGCATTTATTTGTCCGTGGGGCACCTTCGCTTATCGAAAATTACCCTTTGGTTTAAAGAATGCAGGGGCGACGTTTCAGAGAGCAATGAATTATGCTTTCCATGACATCAAGAACATCGTTCAACCTTATCTCGACGATCTTCCGGCTCATTCGCAAAAGCGGACTGATCATCCGCATCATTTAAGAGCAATATTTCTACGTTGCCGACACTACAAGATAAGACTCAATCCGCACAAATGTGTGTTTTGCGTCGGTTCTGGTCGTTTACTTGGCTTTATAGTCTCCAAGGATGGGATTCGTCTCGACCCTTGCAAGGTGTAGGCAATCATTAATTTGCCTCCACCTTCGAACTTGCTTCAGATTCAGAAACTCCAAGGGAAAGCAAACTTTCTGAGGAGGTTCATTCCGAATTACGCAGAACTTGCTAAAGGATATACCCGTCTCCTGAAAAAGGATGTACCTTTCGTCTGGGACCAGGTTGCACAAGATTCCTTTGATTCTTTGAAAGAAGCGCTAGTCAAAGCATCATTAATATACGCCCCAGACTATCTAAGGGATTTTAACCTGTATCTGGCTGCAGCAGATACGACCATTGCGATGGTTTTAGTTCAAGAAGTCGATGGAATTGAACACCCTATATATTATTTAAGTAAAAACTTAAATGATACGGAAAGTATATATTCTCATGTTGAAAAGCTGGCATTAGCAGCTGTTCAAGCGATTCAAAGATTTCGGCATTATGTCCTCTTTAGGAAGACCACTGTATTGTCAGATTGTAACCCCATGACTTATATACTGTCGCGACAGTTGCTTGGGGGAAAATATTCAAAGTGGATAGCTATCCTTCAAGAGTTTGATATGGAATTTGTGAAATCCAAATCAAAGAAAGCTTTAGTTTTCGCAGAATTATTATGCGATCTCCCATCATCATCCAACAATGAAACGTCCAAAGAATCGATCGTGGATGAAAGTTTGTTTATGATATCAGCAAGTGATGAGTGGTATGGAGATATAATAGTTTATCTCCAAACCCAAAAGTTTCGGCCAGACACCTCTCACTCAGAACAAAAACGCGTTCGATACCAAGCAAAAGACTACATGATCGTCGGTGATACGCTTTACCGTCGTGGTGTCGATATGGTCCTGAGAAGGTGTCTAACCCATGAGGAAGCCGAAAAAGCCCTGAATGAATGTCATTCAGGCACCTGTGGGGGGCATCAATCTGGATATGCTACAGCACAAATAATCTTACGAGCAGGATACTTCTGGTCAACCATGTTCAAAGATTGCATAACCGCAGTTAGAAGTTGCCGTGCATGTCAGATTTTTGATAGCAAAACCAGAAGACCCCCCGCTCCTCTACAGCCAATAATAGCTGTGGGGCCTTTCGCCAAGTGGGGCATCGATTTCATGCAATGTAACCCCACCTCGACCGGGGGGCATGGGTATATTATAGTCGCAGTTGACTATTTTACCAAATGGGCCGAGGCGATGCCTACATTGGATAACACTGGTGAAACAGCAGCCCTATTCTTTTTTAATCATGTAGTCGCCAGATTCGGCGTGCCACAGGCCATAGTAACAGATCATGGATCTCATTTTCGCAATCACATGATGGTTGAATTAACTGCCAAACTAGGATTGTCTCACGACAGCTCTACTCCATACTATCCGCAAGCTAACGGGCAAGTTGAAGCGATCAACAAAGTCCTGAAGCGCATGATGCAAAGGATGGTGGGAGTTCACAAAAGAAGATGGCATTTGATCCTGTACTCGGCTTTGTGGGCCTACCGAACATCGGTAAGGAATGCCACTGGGTTCACACCATTTCAACTGGTGTATGGCCTGGAAGCGATCCTACCAATCCAGTGTGAAATTTCGTCCCTTAAACTCGCAATTGATCTCCTCCCCGGAACCTCAGAAGAAGAAGCTCGTTTCTTGGAGTTAGTCCAGTTGGATGAAACCCGTCGTGATGCTGGCTTGGCCAACGAAGCCCATAAGAAATGAGTCAAAGCGCAGTTCGACAAAAATGTCAAACCCCGTGTCTTCTCGGAAGGTGATTTGGTCTTGCTTTATGACCAAGAATCCGATAAATTGGGAGCTGGGAAATTCAAGTCCTTATGGATGGGCCCTTATATTGTTAAAAGTGTGTTAGCAAAAGGTGCCTACGAGTTGGTAGATTATGACGGAATTCCACTGGCGCAACCCCGCAACGGGTTGTACCTTAAGCGTTACTATGCCTAATAGTAACCTGTATGCTTTTGTTACATTTTTGTTTTCGCTAAAGCGTTTGTTCCGGTTTAAGTAATCCGCTTTTTACACTTATTGCAGATGTCAAATCCATTGGAACCATGGGTTGGATATGCTGACGGAGCGAGTCGTAGTTCGAGGAACCTATCCTCGGCAGCATGGGCCATTTTTAACCCAAGCGGCGAGTTAATGAGTTTCAGGGGGGTATGTATTGGTTAATCAACAAATAATATCGCTGAGTATAGCGCGTTGATAGAGCTCCTCTCTGATGCCATCACCCATGGCATACGCCGGCTAGTCGTCAGGCTAGACTCACAGCTCGTGGTACTACAGCTCAAAGGTACCTACTTTGTCCGAAATCCAGCTATTTATCGCAAGTTCCTAAGAGTTAAAATCTTGGAAAGACAGTTTGATTTTATCCAATATCAACACATTTCCAGAAACTTAAACACATTAACCGACTCATTAGAAAACTATGTGTTAGATAGACATTTGCAAATTTGATAAAAAGAGAAGCATCATCGATGTTTCATACATGGATCACATAAAAACCAGGATAAACCCCAAAAATCAAAAATATATATAACTGTTTATGGTTTACATATAATGTTCTGTAACCAAGACAAAATCGGTCATACGACCCCAAAACTCAAAAATGGCTGGGGGGCACCCTAGCCTAGTGATGCTCATGATAACATGCCACGGCCTGTGCGATCATGCGCAGGAGACGAGACCATCGTCTAGGAACACCAGCAGTATGTCGCTGCAATCGCAGAGGCAACTCGTCAATCCGTACATCCGGAATCCCGAAGGTAAGACCCTCGACCTGTTCCTGCACAACAGCAAGAGTCTCGGCCAAGTCAAGGTCACGAAGAATAGCCCTCCCTGGAGCCTCCACTGCTGGGGCAGCGGCCGGAACTCCCGGACGAACTACTGGACGGACGGGGCCCACATCTGCATGCACACATGAGTTTGATTAGAGTCTTGATAGAGTAAAGCACAAGGAAATTATAAATAAAAAACAGTAAACGGTGATAAGGTCAAAATATTTACCGAGATCACCCCACTGCCCGCCATCCGGTAGTACCAAATCCGGATCACCTCGGAAATCCATGCCAATATATGGATACTCGGAAAAAGCCATATCCTACCGCTCGAACCACCTAAAGAAGGCATCAGTAAAAGTAATCCGAGATTGACTTGCATGTCTAGCCATGTGGTCAACCCACCTCTGCATGCGTGGCTCAGTAGGAGATGGCAAGTCGAGAACAATGTACCGAGGTTGCATCAGGGGTATCTTCTCCAAAGCGAAGGCAGTCAAAACTGAACCAAAGCCAAAATTCTTCAGTCTCCTGTCCTTTACTTTGGTTAACTGGTTTTTCATCTGAACCAGTACTGCATCACACCAGTTAAAAACTTTCGGCTGAAGACACTCCAAGGCGTGCTGCACATATGACCTGTTGGCAACATGAGGGGATGCACTACCGGCCATCCTACAAATCGTGTACAGAATAGACCTGAGAGACCTGTCAGTAATATCACAGATAGAAATCTTGCCGTCTCTGCTCGGCTGGGATCCCTCCCTACAATACTGACGGATATAATCTTTCACGGAATCGCTCCCTTGGGCCGAACCGGACAAGGAAATGGGGGCACCCCGCCTTGACAACCCAATCAAGAAGTAAATGTCCACTATGGTAAAAGGGATGGACTTGCCCCTAATCTGGAACACTTGGTTAACAGGATCCCAAGCATCAAGCAGGTACTGCAGTAAACGTATCTGTGCCCTCATGCTAGATATACGGAAGAATTTTAGCAAGCCACAGTTCCGCAACGCGCTCACAGTAACAGGATCATGGAGGGCAATCATGTCCTCCTCTTCATGCTCTCTTTCTCGCCACGTAAGAGTCATTCTGCTCCAATAAACTCTGCAAAACAAACAAGAGGAGGAGTAAGATCCCTGACTCAGTAAAGAAAATGGCAAAATTCTCATGAAAAAATATGCAACCAAGAAGTTTTATGCGCCCAACGCAGGTGGGGAAGGGTCTCACCTGCGTTGGGGGACAAACTGCCTTTGGAAATGAGGACCCCCAATGCAGGTTTTGATATAGGGCACCTGCGCTGATGGCAGAGCGCCCTAGAGAAACCCCAGGGGCTCATGGGGGCAGGAAAACAAGCATAAAACTGAGAAATAAGACCATGAAAAGATAGAGCTAAGGTTTAGCTCCTACCTGGTGGAAACGACGCTGAAAATCGTCCACAGAATCTCCCGAAATCAGCTGGTGAAAAATCAAGGGGAAGAGGCACCTCCAAAGCTCCAACAAACCAAATGCACATGAAATGGTAAAATGAGAGGTAAAAACATTTTTTAAATTGCTTCTTACGTAGTTCAAAGTGAAATATTAGTATTTTTACTTCATGTTATCCGTTTCTAACAAGTTTGTTGTAGCAATTGATGAAAACAGTACTATCTCTGAAAAACAAGAACTAGTCATGGTAAAATATGAATTTGACCTTATCAAACGAGCAGTTTTGGAAAAGTTCATGCTCGTTAAAAAATAAACGCAAGATCCGAGCAGTTTTAATGCGGAAATTCACGCTCGTTAAAAAATAAACATAAGCTTGTGAGCAGGCTTCCCCCAGTGTTCAAGTTCATTCAGAAAAAATGAACCGGTAAATAACCATTTGAGACCATAAATTCATTAGCCATAAAAGCCTTGGTCGTGTTTGTGCACTGTCACCTCCACTTTTCATTTGGCCGATCATTCACATCCACTTGATTGTTTACCTATTTTGAGGAATAGCTGCGAAGAGTGATCCCACCTAGCCATCCTTGTAATACTGCCATGATTGGAAAATTCCAACCTGTACCTGGAATCTGCTGCTATCCCTGTTTATCACTCGTTCCTCAAAATACGAGTCTTCTTTGAGCTCTTTTCACTGACTCGTAAAAAATTAAAAGTTTGCCGAGTTTTGGCCTTCCAGCTCGTTAAAAGGACCGGAAGAGCTATCCCTCCTCTAGATTTTAATCTTTTTGGACCTGAGGGATTATTGCACAAAAAGATCGAGCGCTTGTCTAGTTCGGCTCAATAAAGATATCGAACATTCATCCCTTCTGTATTGTTTTATACTTTTTCGGACTTAAGGGATTAGATGACGAAAAAGGACCCCTGGAGTCTACTTTATGTACACTTTTCAGACTCTCTAAAAATGAAAAGGACCGAGTTGTCTTTGTCGTTGGGCTCGTTAAAAATATTAGATAGCGACAAACTTGTCTTTAGACAAGAACGAGTTTCCCTATCGCTAGGCTCGTTAAAACATAGCGATGGGCTTGCCCGAAGGGCAGGTTATAGATCAAGCATATGTTATCCTCCTCAAGCTTGACAAAAATAAAGAGGTACTGGTCAGAAATGACTGGGGAAAAATTGGGAAGAACCTCAAAGCTTAATGGTAGCAAGTCGCTCTTGAACATGACACTTTTGCCTCCGTAAATATCGGGTTGGGTTATTATCATTCACCGGTCCCTTCACCATGGTCTCACCATACCATCCATACATGGGGTAATGCTACCGATCCATCACATCAGTGTCGTTATATGTTCAAGAGATGTCATTCAGAAAGTGTCAACCGGGTCCCATCCACTACCATACATCATCTTTCATCCTTCCATGACCGCCACCCTGAATCATATTTCACATATCGTTTTCACCATCACCACTAGCTCCGTTCCGTGTCACTGATGTGGGATTCATTAAGGCCCTCCTTTGACGGATCACTTCTTGTCGACATCAGCTCATTATCCAAGAAGTTGGTCTAGGAACACCCCCTCAGTACTTTGAAGCTTGCATGCCTCAATGGCAAGTTTCTCACTCCCGGCGATAGGTATACATTAATGACCTTCGAGCAGGAGACTTTGCGTGGTGTTCGACGTCAGATCCTATATTCACACCACGTGAATTGTGCTGCAGTACCTTGAGGGTCATCATCATCATCGGTGATTCCTCTCGCGCTTGTTAACAGTTTACATTATTGACTGGTAATCAAGCGATGTCTTTCCATGTTCGACTTCAGGAAATTCTCACATGGATCGACTTGTACTAAAGTGAAGATCGGACAAGTTTGAAGACCTCGGATCTAGTTTCATCCATCCGGGCTGCGATATATATTCAGGAGATAAAAACATAGACATGTGCAGCAGATGAGCATCCTACTAAAAGGATGATAATTAAAAGCAGAGAATTATCCATCTATTATCAGACGATCATCTGTTTATGTACAACAAATGTATTTATAAAGCTGAGCATGGGAAATGCCCGCCTCAGCTAGATCATGAAAAGAAAGTATGAAAAAGATAATGTATTGTATTGTATTTTGTTACATGTCACCTCCCGACGATTGAATGAACTTCGGATCCTCCTAATAAAGCATTTCACCCGATAAACGACCTCATACTTTAGGGGGCAACTGTTATAGACATTTTTGTGCCTTACAACATAGAGCATGAAATGTCAATAATCCAAGGGATCCAAAGTCCCTAAACATGTTGTTCTTACCCTTAGAGGAACAAGGTCAGCAAACCACAACACTACAAATCAGTTCTCCACTGAAAAACACTCAAAAACAGGTCAATTTTGGATCAAAGCAGCTGCTTCACTAGGGATCTACGTTGAAAGTCAAAAGCTCTATGGTGTACCTGCGCTGCATTGCAAGTGCAACAAAGGCTACCTGCGCTGGGCGTACTTTGACATGTGGAGGAATCTTTTTCTCAATGTGCCAGTGCCCAGGAAGCTTCCAAAAAGACACTTGATCAAAAGATTCGCCTAATGATGAGTTAAGAGCTTCTAAAACTCCAAGTGGAAGACAGAAACTCCAAGTGAAGAACTAAAGAACAACTGGAGTTGAAGAGAACAACAAGTCACACATCAAGCTGACTTATCTTCACTCCAAAACTCTATATAAGGATCTCATCCCATGGGATCTGGAGGCGGGAATTTGGTGCAAAGAATTGCTGTTGGTTTACAGTTGAGAGTATTGGGTGATTGCTTGAGGGAGGTGAAGAAGAGATTTCTCTCCGTCGGGAAGGTGATGCTGGATTGGACCTCTCATGGTTGTATCACCGCCTGAACCTTACTTCCATATATTAATAAAGCATTTGAGGTTCTTCTATTCGCATGTGTTTCAATGGTGTATTGTCTTACTTGCGTCTTTGATTTATGCTAATCATTGAATCGATTATGAATGCATGCTTCTTGTAGTTTCCTTTTCTTGTCTTATTTGCAGGATCTCGTGTAGCTGGGCCCGTGAAAAGACTTGGAGCTGGGAGCAAGCGGCAAACAAAGGAGATTGGATCGACCATTTGCGCAAGACATCGGTAAGTGGATCTCTCCCTTTTATCTCTTGCATGTTATAAAGAAGAAACTTTAGATAGCTTTGCTTTCAGCTGTTGCTAAGGAACTGTCACCCTTAGAGTGGGTTAGGGTCATTCCGAGTTGGATACTTTCCCCCACAACACCCTCCAATCATCCTGAGAGCGGTCTCTTCCTTATTTTTCTTTTCCTTAGCCCATTTGATCGTCTTCTTCTTAAGGCGTGAAATATTATCTATAAAGTATTTATACACCGACTACCATAAATCTTTAACTAGACAAATATAGGCATCACCCCTAAGCCAAATCAAATTAAATTTAAAGGGGGCCTTTGGCTTGGGTGATATACTGGTAATTGCTACATAGATTAGAGAGTGATCCAAAATGCCTCCTAATCCAACCCATTGTCTAAAAATTTCCAATTTTTCCAACAAGGCTTCTTTGATGAGGAAGTGATCCAATCGCCTGGTTATCATGGCATCCCCTATTCTTCTATTTCGTCGGGTCAGTTGGAGACGCACCACATGGATTTCAATAAAATGATGATTGTCCAGCAATAGAGAAAAAAATTCTGAGAGTGTGGATCTATATGGGCATGGTTGCCCCAATATTCTGCATGTCTCAAAGAGAAATTAAAATCACCTCCCATAATATTGTTATCCTTCTGCATAAATGATGATTTCATGACCGTCTCCCAGAACTCCACCCAGTTGTGATAGAGGCCATAAATATTCACAAATGTGAGCTCCATCCCTAGTTCCTCTGAGAAAGCATCCGCCAATGACACGCCTTCCCTCCCCCAAACATTTAGAAGCCTTAGTTCTCTAGGGTTTATGCCTATTTCTATGCCGCTAGATTTTCCCTGAGCATCACTTCTAGGGTTGTGGATATATATTCATTGTCTCCGAGTGTCTCCTATAAAAATATCACATCCACCTTCTCCAATTCGAAGAGTCTCCTAAGTTCTAGTATTTTGGTGGGACAGACAGCCCGCGACAGTTAAAGGAGAGACACTTCATTAGGGGGTTGGATTCAGGGTGACTCTTGCTCTAAGAACCCAATCAATGGATGGTTTCCTTCCTTCTACGATTTCCATGCTGGCAATGTGAATGGATTTTGAAATGAATGATTGTCTACCATGAGTGGATTTGGGAATCTTTGGAGGAGGTGATAATCCTAGACCTCGACCTACAGCAGTTGGTTGTTTTGCTAGGGATCACAGGTTATATATGTGGCTGGTGAAGGACTCAAAGGACTCCTCCCTAGAGGTCATAGTGGTCTGTGTGATAGAGGGTATAACATGTGAGGGAGACGAAAAAAAGACATGAATGGAGGTCGAGGGGCATGTAACCAGATTGAGATCACAGCAAGATAATAAGACTCCAACCTGATGAGATTGACAATATACAGAAGGTTCATTCAAATTAAAAGAAACATGAGCAAGGAAAGTGGAGACAGTACACTTCCTATATTTTTATTTAACTATATAACGCAACATAGAATATATATTTGTGTGTGTGTCTGTTTAAATTCCAATAATGGATCGTTTATATATACATTAAATCCATGATGAAAAGTGCATTTAAATTGAATATATAAGCAATTTGAATTTTTCTAATCTGTGCCATACATTATGTAGTGTGTCATACCAGAAACATTGTCTTCATGTGCTTGCATAGGCCAGTACATATCATGTGTCAAAATTGAACATTATAAGAACTTGTCTTATGGAGTATTTGGTTAGCATGAAGTTTTACTAGTTTTGCAAACAAGTTTATTTCAATTTTTTACATATATTTACATATTTATGATCTATGAGTAAAATGCATTGTTTATAAATGGGAAAAACTATAAGTTATATTTCCAGTCACATTTTTTGATTGTGTTTACATGGAACTCAATACTTTGGTTGATAATTGATCAAAATAAATAATATTTAGTTTAGGACTTTAGCCTATATTATGCTACTTGAGTTTATAAATGGTTTTCTTGTCAATATTCTTTCTATGTTAACATTTTCTTCTTTGATTAGTTTATATGTAATTTGCAGAACCATCTCCCAAACACCCCCGACCGCAACCTGTCGGAGTGTTGGGGGGTCTGTTATACATGGTCGAGCTAGATCATGTAGCCATACTAGAGTGTTTGCTCCACTCATAGATCCTCCCTCCAACACAAGTCGGAGTGTCAGAGACATTGTTTCTATCTCTATTGATGATCTTACTTCAAATGGTGGACTTTCTTCACCCGTTGCAAGTATACATCTTGCATTTTAAATCCTCTTTAAACTTTATGTGTTTTTGTCTTAAAATTGTCTTTAATTTTTAAATCTTCTTCAATTGATGTGTTTGAATTTAATGTATATGTTATAATGCTTATATATATATATATATATATATATATATATATATATATATATCCATATACATATCCATATACATGTTGGCATTATGGTTCAGGTGTTGTCCTTGATGGCAACCCATTCAGGTGGTAGATCGCTGTTCTTCATGTCAGCAGCAAAGATTGATGATCAGCTCTTAATTTATTAAAAAAAAAAATTAAGAAGGACGCAGGTACACCTTTCAGAAAGTGCGTACTCGCAGGTAATCCATGCATAGACCGCGTCCAGACACGCAGTCCAGCCGTTCAGGGGGTGCGTCCACCCTGTACACACATTTCAAGACAAAGAAAAGCACGTGGGGGTTTCTTGTGTGGTTTCTAGCCGACGGTTTTGTGTTTCTATGGTGTCGTCTCGTGGTATTGTTCCATGTTTTGAGGAGGAGCTTGCCTATATAAAGCAAGGAGATCATTTTGGCTAAGTATGTCTTTGGTTGAATATCTTATTGGGTGAGATCTAGTCTAAATCCAAGGAAGGCGAATCTACTGAAGGACTAAGATCTCTTTGGCGCATGATCAGATCTGTAGATCCGTGTGTTTGGGTTTCTCTTAAAGTCTTGAAATCATTCATACCCGAAGGCACGCAGGTACAGTGAAGGGAAAGTGCGCCGGGACGCAGCGCAACAGAGAGAGACCTGCGTGGGGACGCAGGGCAGAAGTGGCTCAGGTGCGTCCGGGACGCAGTTCAGTAATGGGAGATCTGCGTGGGGACGCAGGACAGACCAGGTTCAGGTGCGTCCCTGAGGTAAAAAGACGCGACGCGATAGTATCTCTGGGTGCGTCCTTTGAGTAACTGGACGCGGCGCGATAGTGTTTTTGGGTGCGTCCCTGCAGAAAAAGGACGCAGTGCAGTTGAAGGAACAGTGCGTCGGCACGCAGAGCAGTAGAAGGATCTCTGCGGGTGGACGCAGGAAAGCAGAAGGTGAAATGCGTTGCGACGCAGGCCACAGAAGGGAAAACTGCGTCTCTGTCTTAAGATGTTCTGTTGATTGAATTTCTCTGTTGATAAGGTGTTCTGGGTTAGTTCTGTGATTACTGATCTGATAACTGTAGTGGACTGTAACTGTTGTATACTTGTTGATCATTTGATGCTTTATGAAAAGAAGTAAGGGGTTGTAGCTCCCTTCCAGGAGAAGACTGGAAAACGAGAGAGAGTTGTAGCTCTCTGCAGGTTGCAGCCTGCATACTGGTAAAGGACTGCACCAGTACAAAATCATTGTAAAAGGAGTTTCTAATTTGAAAGAAGATAGAGACATATTGCAGCAGGTGGTTTTCACCCACATTGGGTTTCCACCTTACATCTTGTGTTCTTTGGTGTGACTATCTGTTTTCTTTGTTCATGCTCATTATTTTATGGTACTGATATGCAAGAATAATTCAAAGATCAAATAAGGAAGATTTGTTATTGTTGCTAGATAATACTGATTCACCCCCCCTCTCAGTATTATTTCCAACAATACATATACATATACATATGTTTATGATTTGCAGACCCTTAGAAGGGTGAAGGCGAGGATCAAAGTGCAGTGTCAATCCCTCCGTGGAACGTCGTTATAGTAAGTATTACAATTAAGGATGTTAGGGCCCATCAAAAATGGATCACATGAGAGCTTGATAAAATTTCTGCTAGTTCACCTACTATGCATAGTTTACCTCTGATGTTGGATAGCATCAACAAGTTGATCGAGACATAACAGAGGGTGGGCCCACAAAGCCACCTCCTATATTCCATACATAGGATTAGGAGGATAAAGGTTAAAGGCCCACATACTTAGAAGGCAGTGAAAAATGCCACCAAGAACATTGATATTCATGGAGAGTTGTTTGTCATCCCTCCAGAATTTCATGCTAGACATGATGGTCTGATTCTGCTAAAATATTTTAAAAATTTTGATGTGGCCCCTTTTCTTTATGATCAATTCATTCGAGCTTGGGGCCAGTCCCCCCACCATGACCAGGTCCCCATATACCTTGCAAAGCATATATATGTATATTTTGTGCTACATATGAGGATAGATTACACCAACATTGGATCTAATTTTTATGGACCCTATTTGGGATGTAGTTATGGATGTGTCGGGCCTCGTAGGGACCCTGTGCATGTATCCCCACCTTCAAGATTGTTTCCATGACCATATCGGAGCGTGGTATTACCGATAGAGCTAGAGCAGTCATCAGATCTTGGTGTTGAGACTAGGCATACCATTGCAAATAGCATGCAGAGTACATTGGCCATTGCACATGGCTCATTGCATGGAGAGGTGAGCATACCACCTTTGTTGCCTCATGGCCCACTAGTTGCATTACATGATGATTCATATCTCGAGACTCTAGGGCATGACCATCTTTGTGAAGTACGATGTAGCTAAGACTAGTGCTTGGCACATTGCCTCTTTAATATGTTCAAAGGCCTTCGTTGCTTCTGGAGTCCAAGAAAATGCATCTTTCTTCGATAATTTTGTTAGAGGTGTTATTATTCTTCCATAATTCTTCATAAATTTATGATAATACCCTGTCAACCCAAGAAATCCTTTCATATGCTTTATGGATGTGGGGATTTTCCATTCCTTAATGGTTTTGAGTTTGCTAGGGTCTATCTTAACACCTTCATGAGATACAATATGACCCAGATATTCCACCTCTTGTAATCCAAAGAAACATTTCGAGCTTTTTTCATATAATTGTTTCTCCTCCAATAGTTTGAGCACCCTGTCAACATGTTGAACATGATCCTTCTAAGACTTTCTATAGATTATTATATCATCAAAAAATACTAACACAAATTTTCTAAGGAAGGGTTTGAAAATGGAATTCATCAAACCTTGAAATGTAGAAGGTTCATTGGTAAGGCCAAAAGGCATGACCAAAAATTCATAATGACCCTCATGAGTTCTAAATGTTGTTTTCGGAATGTCTTCAGTTTTCATTCTGATTTGATGATATCCTAAAAAAAATCCAACTTGGTGAAGTAAATTGATCCATGCAACTCATCCAATGATTCATCAATGACAGAAATGGGAAATTTATCTTTAATAGTGAGCTTGTTGAGCTCCCTATAATCTGGACACGTGTGCCATGATCCATCCTTCTTATGAACCAATACTACCGGAGCAGGGAATGAGCTTTGACTAGGTTGAATTATAGTCAACCTCAACATTTCTGCAACCATACATTCAATTTCACTCTTTTGGGCATAGGGATATCTGTAAGGCCTAATGTTTGCAAGAACACAACCTGGAATCAAATGAAGCATGATCATGATCACGAATAGGTGGGAGGCCTTTGGGAGTCTCTAATACCTTGGAATTATTTTCCAAGACTTTTTAGAGATCTAGAGAAATAAATGATTTCGGTGTGGGAACATCTAGCGAACATAATTTTGCAATTACACCTCATTGTTATTTCTTTAGAAGCTTTGTCATTCCATTAGAGTTGATTATCTTTTCTAGTTTCCCTGCGATACCCCTTAATTCAACCCCCTTTCCTTCTGAAGAAAATTTCATGAAAATTTCTTGAAAATTAAAAGCTATTGTACCCAAGGATTGTAGCCATTGGACTCCTAGTACAACATCAGCACCACCCATTGGAATGGAAAGAATTGGGCTATTCAAAATATATTCTCCCATGGATAGCTTGGTATTACGACACTTTCCAGACTAATGTATGGTTCCTCCACTTGCAACCATCACTTGACACTCTGGTGATGGATATAGGAATCAATTCAATTCCTTGGATATCTTACAATGAATAAAATTATGGGTATTGCTCGAATCAATCAAAATTATTACCTTTTTCTTCTTGATATGTCCTTCTATCTTGATAGTTTGAGGAGTGGTAATTCCGGCCAATGCATTACAAGATATGGTTAGATTTATTTCTTCTTGGTTTGTTCCTGGTGTATATCCTCTTCTTTTGGCATTTCTTGTTCATTTTCTTCCTCCTTTTCAGAATCTATGTAAAATAATTTCTTCTCAGCACACTTATGACCTTTAGTGTATTTGATATCACAACTATAACAAAGCCCTTTTTCTCCTTTTTCTTCCAATTGTTGTGGTGTCAACCTTGTAGGTTGTGGAAGGCTAGGGGTAATAATACTTCCATCTTTATAATTGTGAGTGGTAGGCTTCCTTTTTTCCATAATTTTTCTTTCCAACCTGAATGCCTTCTCCAATGAATTAGGTTCCCAAGGTCGAACTTCATGTTGGATGTTATCCTTTAAATTCCCTATGAACACATCAATCCTATGCTCCTCTCGAATATCTTTTACCTTATATTCAATTTTTGGAAGTCCTCAATGTGCTCCATAATTGAACCCTTTTGTTTGATATTTATAAATTGGCTAAAAAAAGTGTTTCTCTTTGTATCATCATAATGTGCTATCATTTCATCTGTAAAAATTGCCCAAGTGACAATTTGTTTATGATAGCGAAGCATCGATACCATACAAACTGATTTGGTTCCAAATATAAAGTTACAATGCATACCTTTTGTGTGTTTTGCACATTATGGAGATCGAAATATTGTTCCATCTGTAGTATCCATGTTACGGGATCATTTCCATAAAACTTCCTCATATCGATATTTGGAACATGGTGGGTCTTCAATCCAACGTTAGAGTCTATGAAATCATGATTAACATTTAATTTTTTCTCATCATGAGTTTCCTTTACTACACTTTCACCCTTTGTAAGCATTTCTTGTAGAAAATTTGTCAAATAGGTTATCAAATCTTTCATCTTAGCTTCCAGACCTTTCTTTAAACCATCCATGTTAGCTTCCACACCATCTATCTTAGCTTCCATGTCATTCATCTTAGCTTCTACGTCTTTCTTTAAACCATCCATCTTAGCTTACATGCCTTTTTTAAAACAATCCATCTTAGCTTCCATGCCCTCCATCTTAGCTTCCATGTCTTTCTTTAAACCATTGATCTTAGCTTCTGTTACCTTTTGTGAGAGTGAATTTTGTTGCACTTGGTCTCATAATTTTGATATATCATGTTGCATTTCTTCCTCTTCTTCATGAGTCATGCTAGAGCTTTCAGGTTGCTTACTAGGTGTTTCCATTTTGTTTCTTCGGGGCATCAATTAATGATAATTATTCTTCACTATGCCCTTTGAATTCCTTCAATCTAATTTTTCAAACCAAACTTATGCAAAAATATAAAAAAAACTACACACTTTTTTTTCACTTTGTAGGAGCTCAATATTGTATCTGATGCATCTCTGAAATTTCATATCTCCAAGGTCTGAAATTATGCAATGTGGTAGCCCTCTGAGTCCTCTTTCCAACGTCACAAGTTTGATTAAAATTGGATTCTCCAAGAAAGCGTTATGCCCAATCTCCCAAGAGGACCTGATTATACACTTTTTCAATAGAGTGAACTTGTATGAAGTTCCACGTGTCATTGTTTCAACCTTCGGACCTGAAAATGATGCATAGAAAACTACAGTCTATCCTCTTTGTATAACTTCTTATGAAATATCAATCTCATACTCAGAGAGAAAGTCATGACGATTTTCCCAAGGTCACCTGTTTGGGGTGTAATTCGGGAGCCTGCAAAAACCCTAACTTGATTGGATCATATCTCCGAAAATATAGCGAGAAAAGATCTGAAATTTAGACCTGAGGATCATCGAGATTTCAGCTCAAAGGGATTTTTTTCTAGCTTCTGAAACATCACAAAAAACAAAAAAAAACAAAAAAACAAAAAAAAAGTTAAAAAGTTAAAAAAGTTATAGCGAAAATACCACAATGACTTGTTTTGGAGCAGCGAAACCCTAGAATCCAAAGCTCTGATACCAAATGTTATGAAACCAGCTCACAAAAATATAGAAGATATAGATCAACGACTTAGAAATCAGTCTCTTCGAGGGGGAAACCTCCTTTAAATTACACAAATGAACAATTCTTGGATGATACAAATGACAAAACCTCCTTTCTATATATAGGAGTCTAAGGGGTCACAATATAATCAAAGTCGACATAACAATAATAATATAAGTGCACAACAATAACAATAGTGGGCTTTTATGGGGCACAATAATAACAATGTGGGGACAATAGGGGAACAACAATGACAATAAGGGCTACAATGACAATAGTAATAAGGGAATCACTAGTATTATAGGGACCTAACAAATTACTCATTAAAAAATTAGAAAATTAGCAAACGTGTGAATAAAGCAATTTTTCACAATAAAATATTCTCCATTCAAATATTTTAGAAAAATATGTTTTAAGGTGTTAATTTTTGTGCACATCGATTTTTATATTAAAAAAAGGAAATAATGTTAAAACAAATGTTATTAATTTTAATCATTTTTTATTAATGATTAATTTTGTTCCTTATATTTAGGAATTTATATAACAGATGTGTCCCTTATATTTAGGAATTTATATAATAAATTTGAAATAGGATTATATTTAAGAATTTATATAATAGATCTATCCCTTACATTTAGGAATTTATATAATAAAATTGAAATAGTGTATTAAATTTTCGATTACCAAATTTTATTAAATCTTGTGTTATTATATATATATATATATATATATATATGGTTATTTTGATAAAAGCAACATTTATGTAGGTAATTTTGATAAAAGTAAAATAATAAAAATAATATATTAAAAAATTGTCTACGTGACATTATTTTATTAATTTTTATCTTAAGTGGTTATTTTTGAGTTTAAAATTCCTTTAATGCTTCATCAATATTACTCTCATAGTCCATAGGATTAGGACTAAGTGGGCGTCATGACTTTCTATTCATTTGAAATTCTTCGTCATGCTCTTCATCACTGCTGCTCTCATAGTCCATAGGATTAGGACTAAGTGGAAACCATGACTCTTTATTTATTTGAAAATATTCATCATGCTCTTCATCATTGTAGCTCTCATAGTCCATAGGATTATGACTAAGTGGAAACCGTAACTCTTTATTTATTTGAAATTCTTCATCCTGCCCTTCATCAGTGTTGCTCTCATAGTCCTTAGGATTAGGACTAAGTGGAAGATTTTACTCTCTATTCATAGTGGAAAATTTTCTGTTATATTCATTAATATGAATAGAGTTGTTACACGACGAAGATGTTGATGCTTCACAAAGCGAAACTTCACTATCAAAAGAATCCATGATGCGGGAGCATACAACTCAGCAATTTCATTATATTTTAGTAGACATAGGGGGTCTTGTGTTTTCAAGGAAGTTGGATTCCTATGTATGTAATTATTAATGTTTTGAATTATTAGAATATGAATTAATTAGATATTGTGAGGATATTTGTAAATGCTCTCGAATGTAGGAGAACATGAGTGATTAATGATGATGAGAGAGTTGGAAATCAATTGTAACTCTTATAGGTCTCATGATTCGAGGAACTAGAGAGGATTCTTAGGGATAAGTAGGAGTTAAAAGTGGATTTAGAAGATATTTAGGAGTTAGTTCAGCAGATTAAGGATCTGAACCAGAATTAGTTTAGCAGAACCTTTTGTATAAATGTAAGCCTAAAAGGCATAAAGAGAGAGTATATAGAGAGTAGCTAGAGAAGACAAAGGGTCAAATTGTAAGCCTACGGGCAGGAGAAAAAAGGCCACTGATAAAAAAATCAGGCTAGAGAGAGACTCTTGTGTAAATACTTGTTTATTAATACAAACAACTTGATTTGGAGTTCATGTGTGTGTATTGAGTAATGAAGATATAGATCATGTATGATTTTGAGTTATTCTGTGTAACATAGGTTGCAGGTGCAGATCCAGAAGGGAGGAAAGATATAGAGAAGAGTAGCAGAACAACTTCGAACTGCAATTGGGTAGAAGTTGTTGAGGCAGCTGCACAATTGCGATTGTGGGTAGAGTTGTCTTAGAGATAACAATTCCAGCAAAAGAAGTGTTGGGTAGAATTGTTAGTCAGCAAGAGGTTTGAGGAGAGAAACATAGAGCTTGTGTTACGGCTCTGTACACGTGGAAAATATAGAGGGAAGCCTCTAGTGTTACAATGAAGGTGGAGGAGCATAAAGGTGCGAGTGGAGTTAAATTAAGGAGAGAGTTGTGGCAGAACAACGAGGGACCAAAACCCTGAAGGAAGCCAAAACCACAGAAGGACATTGAAGAAACGACATAAAACCAAAGTAAAGAGCTGCAGGAGTAGAAGAGGACAAATTCCCTTGATCATGGTTGAAGTCCTGTAGTAAATCTTAGCCGTTGATTTTATTTTCAATGCCTTACATCACAGTCAACAGTGGGGGTTGGCCTGGTGTTAACTCATGTGTTAATAAAAGTCCCGCAAGCTGGTGGATCTAATGGCCACTATTATCTGATGGATATCGGGCTTAAAAATGAGCGGATGCTAATCTAAGTACCAGACCCGAACTGTTATAAATTGAGGACCTATAATTCTCATCTACTTCGTAAAAGCGTTAAAGGTTATGCACGTGACCCACCCGATATCACTGTGGACCATCAAATCAAGTGGATCTTGATCAACAGTTATAAAGCGTCGGGCAAGTTTGTTGATCAGGAAAAAGTGCGGCCATTGGATTAAAGGTAAGATCGACAGTGGAGATGAAGAAAAGAGGATCTGTGGAGAGCAGACCCAAAGAGGTTGTAGGCGCGGCTTTAAATTTATTTGAATTTCGGTTGTGTTGTCACACGTCGCTTGCGAGAGGCGATGAAAGCACATGTTGATGTGATGCGATATTGCGAGAGTCGTTGATTTGATGAATGAAATCAACGATGGAGAAAGGTAATCGCATATCACAAGTCGGGAGTTCCGAAGGCATGTTCTATTGAGTTATAAAGTCTTGATAAAAAGATTAATGAAGAGCTAGACTATAGAAAGTCTAATGAAATGTCTCCACAAGAGGATAAGAGAAGGGCCTTAAACCTTAGCTTATGAAGGTTTGACCAAGCAGGTCATTGATATTCCTAGGAAGAATGAGATCACACATTTTTATATGCATACTGTGGGTATAGCATAGTTTTCTCCCGCGTTAGAGTGGTTTCAGAGCTAGTTAAAGCACTTTTTAATTAAAGCAAAATTGTGCAAAATACAAGTGTGATTGCAAAAGAAAGAGGAGATTAGGTTATTTGAATATGATATGTAGAAGGCATGAGATAAGATGAGAGTAAGTGATATTATTAAGAAGAGATTGCAGAAGCATAAGGAAAACATAATGATGTTTGTTTTCCTTGAGGAAAGTGGAGGTTCACTCAAACGTGAAGAATGGATGGAGACTGCTTGTGAAGCCATGCAGTGGCAGTGAACCTGAAGAATCCAACTGAAGGTTGGACAAAGAGGATAAGAGTGTTCTCAGAAGGAATTTGAGAAGCAGGCTTTTGAAAGCTTGGGAATGATATTTGGTTTGAATAACATTGATACACAGGTAACAACAAAGGAAGGTGAGAAGATTGCAGCAACCTAGAGCAAGGAGTGCTCAATTGGTTCCAGAGGAAAGAACCAGAGAAAGTCTAAAAGACTGAGCTCAGAGGAGAGAAGCTTAGTGAGGCATGTGTAGCAAGGAGGAGACCTGTTACTGCAGAGGTATTTTTGCAGCTCACATTTAGGCAATTCCATAAAGGATGTGGGTAGAATTTCTAAGGGAAGAATAAAACTAGTAAGACTTTCTAAGTGAAAGAAGAGGTGGTTAGAACCAAGTATTTCATTTGTGATTAAAGTACAAGAGGACAGTTGTGTTCTTAGAAGATGTATATTAGTTGAAGCCTAGAAGGAACAGAGAGAAGTAACACATATTTCATTAAATTTGGAAGTATTCTATTACAAGGCCTCCAACAACATTCATTTTTTTTGTAAATTTCCATATTAACTTGATTCAACATTAAAATAATTTGCAAGTAATTTCTAACCAATTAGAGATCATGAATAGGTCAAACATGGGGTTGTTATGTATAATAGTATCAATACACAATAGGAGTGCGAAATCAAAGTCTTAGAAGAAATTCATTTAAGTTAAATCATATTAGTATGTCAAACACCCAATCAAGATATTATAGTCATGGATAACATGCTAGATTTATCGATGTTTAAATTTTATGTCTCGCAACTCAAACCCCCTTTCCCCCAACCTACAAGGGATTTGTTGATTGAATGATGGTGATGTGAGGATCTTATTGTAAATTACAAGGATAAGTGTCCCTTGCATTGCATTGGAACTAGTCTATTAAAACTTTAGTAAAATGTTCTTGTGCTCAATTTCCTACGGCCCCTTTGTGCCTTTATGAAGCACTAATGAGGGGGTCATGATTCATCTTCATAGAATGCAGGCATCTACTATAAAGGTTATACATTGTTGATCTATGTATTTCAAGAAGGTTAGGCACCATTGGTCTATCTCTACTCAAATCCAAGTACATCAAATGAGAGTTCTTAAATTGGTATTCAAGTCATTCCATTATGATGGACAACGTCACAAAATGAAGTAAACAAGAAACTTTAGTGGTGAATTCTTGTAAGTAGTGGAGGCAGGGGTTTTCAAATATTAGCACAATTGATGGTCGTGTGGATATTGATCTCTCCTTGTAAACATTGTCAAAACCAATAATAGTCTCGATGTAAATTTAGTGTCAACCAATAGTATGGAAAACCATGATTGACCATTACTTTCACTAAGAAGAGAAAATGATAAGCATTTTTAATGGGGAAGAAATAAATGTGAAACGTAACTCATGTATTTTAGTTGAAATTTATATAAGTCCCCATGTTCTTTAGTTATTAAATACTTAATGTAAATACTTCTACATTATCATTAAGATATTGATTTTGAAGATTAAATGTGTATTAAAAGGCATTCATCTATGACATTGGATTTTTCATGTAGCATGAATAAACCACTTAAAGCTAATTATCAATTAATCTTAAATAGTTTTGTATAAGATATATCTTTACTTGCATTAATAGATTTATTTCAAAAATAAATTACATTTTTAAACTTGTATGAATACATATAACTAGATAAAATTCAATAAATAACTTCCGAGTCTTGTTGGATTCTATGAGATTATTTTAAGTACAAATAGTTTATTTAAGATTTGAAATTTACAAAATGTTAATATTGATGGTGAAAGCATGTCATATGGTGTAAAAAGTTTAAAGGCATCCATTTATGGCCCATCTCTTGAATGAGCTTAAATAGTCTACTTAATGCTCATGGTGAATTCATTAATCCATGTTTTATTAGAAAATTCATTTTCTTTACATGGTTTTTTATTCTAGAAATAACAATTTCACATTTGTACATTCATATTAAACCGCATGATAGTTAAATAAAAATTAATTAATGCTTTCTTGAATTGTTGACTTATATGACATGATTACATATAAGAATAACTGATTTAATAATGCATAGTTAGTCAAACTTTCAATTCAAAATAGAATAAACCAGTTAGAACTCATAAATAATTGGTTTTAAATTATTAATTTTCTAAAAATATATATTTTTTACTTACATTGAGATCTTTATTTCAAAAATAAATTCCGTTTATACATACATACATTCTAAATATAATTTAATACATACTTGTCTTGTTGGTTTCTATGAGATTATTTCAATTACAAATAATTTATTTAAGAATTGAAATTTACCAAATGTTAATAAAGGTGGGAAAATCAAATGCCATATGTTGCATAAAGTTTAAATACATTTATTTATGACCTGTACCTTGAAATAACTTTAACAATCTACTTAACATTCATTACCAATTAATTATTCCATGTGTTGTTAGGAAAAACATTTCATATTACATGGAGTTTTGTTTATAAAAAAAAGTCTCACATTTACACACTAAGATTAAACCTCATGATATGAAAATAAAAGTCAATAAATGGCTTTATATAGACCACTTAAAACTCATTATCAATTAATTATAATTTGTTTTGTGAAATATATATATATATATATATATATATATATATATATATATATATACACACACACTTACATTAAGAGTTACATTTAGAAATTGCATCACATTTATGAACTTCTATCAATGCATATAGCCAAATAGAATTCTTCAAGTCATATTGGATTCTATGAAATTATTTAAACCATAAAGAAACTATTTATGAATTGAAAATGACAAAATGCTAATATGGATTGAAAAATCAATGTCTTATGGTGAAAAAAGTTTAAATACAACCATTTTTTACCCATTTGTTTAATGAGTCTAGATGGTCCACTTAACACATTGTTAATTAATTATTCCATGTTTTATTAAGAAGAGAATTTTGTTTTTCATAGAGTTTTGTATCAAAACAATACAATATGAGATTAACACAATCTTAATAGATTACGTGATAGATAAATAAAAGTCAATAAATGGATTCCTTATTAAATTAAATGAGACGAGGATTGCATATACAAATAGTTGATTCAAGAATATATGAAAAAAAAAATATGGGTTAAAAATTGAATGCCCTGCAATTTAACGAGTAGTATTCATTTATGAGTCATAACCCATTAGCCTAAATAGTCCACTTAATACTTATTATCAAGAAATTAAAAGACTTATTTTTCGAAAAAATGCATCATAGTATATGGCTATTATAATCACATTTATGCACTCATATTAATGGACATAACTAAGTACAAGTCAATAATATAATTATAGCTCAAGTGATATAATTTCAGTTTATTTAAAAGACAAATTTACAAAAAAATGACTTTAAATAATGAAATTAGATGCCTTACGGTTCAAAAATTTCAATGACATAATTAATCCATGATAGTATCTAATCAAACCTTGATAATCCACTTATCAATCATTATCCTCATATATATGTTTTTTTAAGAAATGCAAAATTATTTACAATATATTTTTATCTAAAGAATTACATATCACATTTATGCACTCATATTAGTGCATTTTATATGTAAACAATGAATAACTAACTTTGTGGCTTATTGATTTTCAATATGATATGATTGCAGTTACAACCATTAATTGATTTAAGCATATAAATTTATGAAAACTATCAATTGAGAAATCACATATCTTATGCTTCAAAAAGATCAAATCATTTACCTATGGCACATTTCTCATTAACCTTAATAGTGAATAATGCATTGTGAATAGTGAATAATGCACATAACATTTATCAAGTAAATTGTTATAATTTCTTTAGTAAGAATAACACCTTTGTTTGCAAGGAGTTCTATTTGAAAATTTATATTTCACATTTATATATGATTATTGATACATATAATTAAACATAAGTCATTAAAAAAACATGCTTAGATGGTTCATATAAGATAATTTGAATGAAAAACAATTCATTTAAGAACACGTGCGCGCACACACATCTTAGAAAAAAATCGATACAACAGTGATTGCAAAAACATTTATAAATAATAAGAAATAAACATATTAATATAATTAGCAATTTCCATCTATTTCAAAAAATATAAAATCATACAAATTGATTCAACAAAAACTATGTCCAAAATGTATTGAAAATTTGGAATGTACTTTTCAAAAAATTTATAAAAGAAATTATCTCCATGAACTACAATGAAGTACATGTTCTATTGAACATTCGAATGTACTCATGTTTTTGTTTGATACGATGAAGTGTCTTAAGAAAGGGGAATAAAACTTGCATAAGCCACGTATCTTGCTCTTTTCCTGTATACGATTTTATCAAGATGTGGTTTGATCGATATCCCATGAATTGAGAAGTATGCTTTTATGTATCTATTAGCAATACATTAGATTCTTCATAATTATCTCCATATTGGCACCACACATCAATCAACTTTTTCTCATAAAATTGTCTTGTTCTCCCTGCTTCCAATTTTGTTTGCAAATGACAATGAGATCTGTCCCATGCAAATTTAAAGTCCTCTATATCAATATTTGATTTTTCAAGTACTTTTCGGATGTACTTGTCAGTGACATTTAATGTCCATATTGCGACATCATAATTTCTTAAGCAATATTTTAATACTTCTGAATGAAAAGGCCTTAAAAAATAGGACCTATCACCAAACTACCAGTCTGGTTCTCTTTGAATATGAAAATCTTGTTCATCTTTGGTGTATTATTGGAAGAATACTCCTTCCATTTTGAATATCAACAACATCTTTTGACTTGTAGTAATTTCCATCTGCATTTGCACTGCAACCACATGTATGATATTAACATATCTCCACTTCAACACTTCATTACTTAAGGACATAAAAACCTATCATTTTAAAAATGATGTTAATATTTATTATGAAGAGTTTCCATTTGTATGCAAAGGTAATTTTACAATGAGTTCAAAGTATCACAAAATACAAATACAATTGCTCCATTAATATGAACAAACAAATAATATGTTTACTTTATACATACAACCTAATACCTATATTTAATTTTTATGGAACAAAAGTATTATAAGAAAGCATTGACCCACCATTTAGATCATTAATTTTAAGACTTATAATGATTTATATAATTGCAATTGAAAAATATAATTATAATGGTCTAGCGCAACTAAACAAACTAATTTTTTTATTAATTTTCACATACAATATAACACAATTTTTAAATTTCAAACCTAATTAATTATATGTTAATTTATAGAGTTTCTACCTTAGTTATTTTTTGTGCTTCTTTTAGTGCAAATTGTATGTTTATTGTTGGTGTTACATACAACTTAATATAATTTTTCAACTTATATGGAACAAATAGGGTTATAAGAATGCAATGGGTCATCCTTCAAATTACTAATTTCTAAGAGGTATAACAATAACTTAAACCACATTTAAAGCAAATAATTGTAATGATCTAATTAAAACAAATAGAACAGTTACCTATTAATTTTACATACAATGTAATCCATTGTAAAACAAAAAATATAGCATGGAAAATTTTGATATGAAAACATTAAATGACCATTCATCTCACCAAAAATAAAGAAAATAAAAATATTTGATTTTTAGTAATGACAAACCAAATCAACAATTCTTTTATTAGTGTTGTGAAATAAAAGTAATCAATCATGATGTCATACATATAAAAGCATGATATAGACATATGTAATCTTAAGGTACTTCTAAATATAATTGGACATCCTTCAAAATAGCTCGCACATCCGTAGCCTTGTTGAGTTTATGCAATATTCTCCATATCTCATGGATCAACCAATTATCCCCTTGATTTGATCCAATGAATGGAGGGGCAAGAATCACATTTTCTTTTGGATTCTCTTTCACTCTCTCAATTAAACAATCAACTATAATAGTATTGGTTGCATCATATTGGGTATGCATTTCCCACACTTTTTCAATGATTTAGTGTGTATAACTTTCGTTGAATTGTCAATGACCTTATGTCCCTTTTGTGGCTTACAGTCTGAAGCAGTCCACTTAAACAAAAATTTATCTTGTAATGTTTTTGAAACCAACTGTTTTAGAAATATTGTTGTGCTTTGTTTCAAAGTTGTCGTCCAAATTGCAATGTCAAGAGATTCATTTTTTAAACACATTTCAAAAAATGATTTTGCATCTGGATGAATCCAAAATAGTTTTTTCTCTATTGTGTAATCAGCATCAGCTCCCATTTTCTCAATATGCCCTTTGTTTGTTGCTTCATCATCAATGCTATGATAAAAAAATGTCCTTTCGTTCAAAAATAACTAGTTTCTTTTCAGTTATTTTGGCTGCAACACAATGGAAAATAATATAGTCAAACCATTTTATTCATGTTACAAAAATTACTAAAAAAATTGTTGAAACAATACACTTACCTTGAGTGGTTTTTTCAATATTTATAGATGAAACAATAAGTTCTTTTATCATCTGGACAGGACCTGGAGTAAACATATTAAACCTTCAATCAAATATCGATTTTACTTCTATTTAAACCTTCAATCAAATACCAATACCAAGAAAAACATTAGTAATGCAACCTTTAAAAAGGAACACACACACACACACCTTAAACATTATTTTGATTGTTAATTTTACCCTTTTTATTTGTTTCTATAATAAAAATATACAACAATATGGTATTTACAAGTATTTGAGTTTGAAGAATAATAAGATAAACAAGAAGACAAGTTATAAGTATCTGATATGACATTATCTTCATATTTGTAACGTTGCACCTCATCATCATCTTGGTTACCTTTATTTGTTTCCAAATTAAACATATAAAATATTTTGAATTCTGAAAATGGATAGAATCATTAAATAACAAGGAAAACAAGTGGACAAATTATAAGTACTTGATGTTATATTTTGTTCTTGATTGTAGTTTTGTGGGACAATACCTTGGTCATTATATTCATTCTCTTTATTTCCAACTATAATCAACATATGAAATGGATATGAATCACAATAAAAAATAAATAAATAAATTAATTAATTAAAAAAAAATAGAATAATAATAAAATAAAAAAAGATAGAGATACAATGATTAATACCCATTTCTATCTCCATCGTTCCATGGCCATTGTCTTGATTAATTTCATTCATCTCATAATTCCCTATAATAGTCATCGAAAAATATTATGAATATGGAAATTAAATAAATTGAAAAATTATCAAGATAAAAAACTAAACAAATTATGTACCTATTATGATAACTTCTTCCTCTCCTCCTTCTCCTCCTATTTCCGTCTCCATACTTTTTTCAACAACATAAGCACTATGTTGATTAATTTGTTTCTTCCCACTTTCATCATTCTCTGTTTTAGAATCTCCATCATTAGTCATTTTAGTAAACACTTTGACAATTAAGAAATATGAAAAAAATAGTATCCAATGTATTATAAGAAAATAAAGAAATGAATTGTAGTACCTGAATTTTCCAAGAAGTTAATGGGTACTAGATTTGATAGTTGAAAAGATTTGTAATTATTTAACATGATTGTCTTTTGTGACTCTGTTTGCACAACACATGAAATTATTCTTCCATATGTACAACAGGCCTTGATAAAAATTTTCCCCGCATAAAGAGAAATAACCACTTTTGCATCACTACATTGTTGGTGCTTTTCCACTAAATCCATCCAAAAATCATAATCTCTCTCATTTTCATCAAGTGTGCCTTCAAATGTGTGAGAGTATTTTATAGCCTCCAAAATTTTTAATTCTGAAGTATAGAAATGTATAGTAAGAACTATATCATAACTATAATTGTTTTGGCAATTATATTCATAAATGCCACTAGTCATTTTATAGTTGAACTTGGAGTTCTTTATGGAAATTTCCAAAGACTGGCGTACATCATTACAAAACCAAAGTTCTACTAAGAGAACTATAGTAAAGTCATTCAACTCATTTTTTTCAATAAGAAATCGAAAAAATTCAATGTAATACCCCTTGTTGAATTGTTCTTTTTTCAAAGCTAGTGTATCCAAAACAACAAGGTCAGTATGTAAAACTGGTTGCAACTGACATGGAAAAGAGTGCAAAGTGTTGACAAAAGATCAGAGCCTCCAAAATGACAACCAAATTCAAAATTTTTATCAACCTGTTGAACACTTGTTGATCCATTTATCATTCTGTCAAGGACTCCACATGCTTGCTGAGAAAGGGACTCTATCTTTGTATTACGTGTTCCTTTGACATAAGTAGACCCCTCCATCGTGTTGCAAAAATTGGTGAATATGATATCATTAATTTCATAATTCTCAAGAATGTTGAATGTGGTAAGAGTCATCTCATTCAAGTTCCGATCATGACTTTGACAATATGTAACCATTGCATCCAGTATTGTTCTGTTGGTTTTCAATTTAGAACAATAATATTTTATTTTTATGGCATTTGTTGGATGATTAATTGGAATAGAAAACCAAATGGTTCCATCCAATAGCTTATCTGCTACTGAAGCAATTTCTTCCATGGTTAATCCTTGAAGGGGTCGAAAAGTAGTTGTTGTCAAACTGTGTAGACTATTTTTCTTGTAGTTCTCAAAATTAGGTTGGCTTGGAGAACACTTTAATGTGCCTAGTTGGTAACAGTTAAAAACAATGTCCCATTTATCCCAAATAGGTTCATCAAGATATAAGAGAATTTTTTTATCAGAAAAATTTGCAATTGGACAATCGAAGAATGAGCACAACATTTCATCATCAACCTGATAAAATAATAAATATAAACTAATAAGAATCCAATGTAAAAATGAAACTAAATAAGGTGTTATAATCTAATGTGAAACCATCATAAATATCAGAAAATATGACTTATATTATCGGCTTTAGTAATTTATCTACAATAAAATTAGATACAATAATAAAATGTTAAATGTAAAAATAATTAAAATTACATACCTTGTCTTCAGCCGTCTTAGAGCATCCAATCCTCCTTTTCTTTAATTTGTCATTGGCAATTAAGAAATGCCTTGCCGAGCGCACACAATCAATAAATGGAGTTTTATAAAATACCTTATTTGCAGAATTTAATTGACAACAAATGCGGATCACCTCAATGGGTTCAACTAATGGATGCAAGAATTGAGCATTACGTTTTTTATATTTTTTTTCCGCTTCTGTTGATACATTATATTTAGGATTTGTTAAAATTTCTTTCGTTGCTTGAATGGTATGTTGACCATCAACTATCCAAAAATTGATATTCTTAGAATTTATATCTGTCTCATTTATAATTTTGATAGAGTTGACCAAAGGATCAGGCTCATTGATTTCAAATGGAATCAGAAGAGCATCAGGTAATGAGGTTTGAAATTTTTCTAGGAATGATTTCACTAATACTTGAACATTTAAATCATCTCGTGATCTTAATTTGAACACCTTAGGAGCTTCTTTACATCTTTCAACAGGCACTTTTCTATTAAAGGAGTTTGAAAATAGATAGCAATGCTTGAAAGCTTCATGAATCTCATCACATTGATTTGCAAGGTTAGTTGTCTCAAATTCAACTTTCCTAGTTTTTTGAAATTTTGTAGTGGGCTTGAAATCACTTTCTTTTATGTTCTCCTCCAAATCAGATAAATATACTCTTCTCAAAGCAAGTAATTGAGAATCAATTTTATCATCTGGTATTTTATCAAAAAATTTACCCTTTTGTTGTAAATGAAGAAGTACAAATGATGTTTTTTTACTTCTTACATAACGATATCTCAGACAGTGGTGATGCATTTTAAAAGATCTGCACAACTACTTAGTCCAGATTTAGAGAAGCTCTCAAAGTTATCCAACTTGAACATTGAATTTTTTATCGTATTTGTTGAATCAGTACTTGAAGCTTCAATCAAATCTGGTCTAAAATTTGTATACTCCACTTGACATGAAATTAATTTTACCTCATTTTCTTTAATCATTTCCACTTGAAAGTCAATGTCATTTTCATTGCAAGCATAGCAATTAATTATTATTCCTAATATCTCTGGTTCGTTTCCGTCTATTGATCCAAATAGGTACATATCAGGAAACATATTCATGGGAGTTTCTATTTGGATGTACCAATCTTGCACGAACTCATATTTATTATTTGTATTGTATTTTTTAATCATTTCAAAAGTAGAAGTTGAAGGTGTTATTGATATTGCCTTTTGAGTTGAATAACTTTTCTTTTTCTTAAGTGATGGTTGTAACATTTCGTTTGCTTTTGGGCCAACCAATTCTGCAAATAATAGCAAAAAAAATATTTGCATTAATCAAAATGAAAATATAATTTCAAATATTGTCACATAATGTTCTTATAAATACTAAAAAACCACCTAATCTAACCATTTCCAAGATAGTGTACATAAAATATAAAACCACCATACCAGTGGAAGGAGGCAATATTTGTACATCACTTTTTTTCTGTCTTTTCTTCACTACTTTACTTTGAATTTCAGGCACACAAGATTCCGCAGTTTCTAGAAAAAGAAAGTATGGAATACATGAAATACTAAATATTATTAAACAACCTTATAATATATGATTTCCATTTACATGCACAATAATAAATGAGTACATATGCTATGCAAGTTTACTTAATGACACCAAAAGTTATCACCTGGGTAAAACTGATAAGAAAAGAAACCACATAATCCAACCATTTCTAAAAGAGTACATAAAATATAAAACCACCATACCAGTTGAAGGGGGCATCATTTGTAGATCACTTGTTTTTATTTTTGTCTTCGCTACTTTACTTCGAATTTCAAGCCCACCAGTTTCCACGGTTTCTAGAAAGAAAAATTTAATGGAAGACATGAAATAACAAATAGTATTAAACAACCTTATAATACACGATTTTAATTTACACGCACAATAATAAATGAGTACATATGTTATGCAAGTTTAGTATATGACACCAAAAGTTATCACATATTTAAAATTTCTTGGAAAAAAAATACCCATGTTAGTATGGGTTGTCCTCATTAAAACCCCAATCCTAAGGTTATTTCCATGGGTTTTATTAATCAACAACCAGTTATTAACACAATGTCTAACAATTTTAACAAAGTATAAATTAAAATTGTCATACCAATTAAAGAATTTGGTGTCGTGTTTCTTGAACTTCCTTTTTCCTTGGATGCTTCCTTTGAATTCTCACTAGCTTCATAGTCCATGGTATCTGAAAATAAAGTAAAAAAATTGTTATCACAATTTCGAATTATTGAAGAAAATATGAATTTATAAATACTACAACTATTCGCATAATTATATGTGTAACAAAATGAACAAGAACAATAAAGATTGTATAACTCACAATAATAGCTACTCAAGGTTAGAAAAAGGGAATCCCGAAATAATTTTTTATATTCTTTTAATCATGAATATAGGAAAGCAAATATCTACTAGGTTTCCTTCCAGCACAAGCATAAGAACATTTCCAAAAGACATTACATTGTGAATAAACAAAAAAAATTGTATAGACCAAAATAACAACATATATACACAAAATTTATCTCTTATAGTCATGTATATTCTTAGTTTGCTTTAGATAAAATAATAGCAAAACACAATGAAAGAACATTAACTATGGCAATCATTATATTTTCTTCTAGATCTTTGTCTAGCACAAAGACAAACACATAGCAACTTTGCAAGGTGAAATAAATATAGAATGTGATAAAATTACTTCTAACATGAACAAAAGCATATTGCTAACAAGAATCTTGCAAAGAAAAAGAAATATTTGCATCCTAGATTTATTTCTATTACAAACGCATGGATATTGTCAAAAAAAACATTGTAAGGTGAAAGAAATCTAGCACGTGCTAGAATTATTTTTAGCACGAACACATTCATACTTCCAAGAAAAACATTACAAAACAAAATAAATATAGCACAATCTAGATTTCCTTCTACCACAAACCACAAACATATTGTCATTAAAATATTGCAAGGCAGAGGAAATGAAACCCATGCTAGACTATATTCTATCGCATACAAGAAGATTGCCAGCAACAACATTGTATTGTAAAGCAAAAACATAAACACAATGTCAATAAAGTCATTGGAATAATAATATTTCCTGGGACATTTGACCTTGCCTTTTAGAGACTGTGAAGTTTTAGTCCATGCCTACATAGACTATTGTTACAATATAAAAATTTTTAACCTGGAAACGATTAGAAGGCCCTTCATATGGAATATGTGGTCTAAGAATGGGATAGTGTACAAAGATTTCCTCCTATAAAAAACACAAGAACATTGCAAATAACAACATTACAAGGTGAAAGAAATATAATTCATACTATAATTCCTTCTAATGCGAAATTAATCACATAACAACATAGTAGGGTGAGAAAAATTTACTCAGAATTACATTTACTTATAACAAACATATAAATATCTTCAATGAAAACACTACACGACAAAAAAAATCTAGCACAAGCTAGATTTTCTTTTAGCCTGAACAGAAACATGTTAGCATTAACAACATTGCAATGTAAAATAAAATCTAACATGTGTTAGATTTCATTTTAGTGCAAACTCGAGCACATAGAAACATTGTAGAGTGAGAAGTGCTCTTAAGGCATTGTATAGACCAAAATAACAACATATATACACAAAATTTATCTCTTATAGTCATGTATATTCTTAGTTTGCTTTAGATAAAATAATAGCAAAACACAATGAAAGAACATTAACTATGGCAATCATTATATTTCTTCTAGATCTTTGTCTAGCACAAAGACAAACACATAGCAACTTTGCAAGGTGCAATAAATATAGAATGTGATAGAATTACTTCTAACATGAACAAAAGCATATTGCCAACAAGAATCTTGCAAAGAAAAACAAATATTTGCATCCTAGATTTATTTCTATTACAAACGCATGGATATTGTCAAAAAAAAACATTGTAAGGTGAAAGAAGTCTAGCACGTGCTAGAATTATTTTTAGCACAAACACATTCATATTTCCAAGAAAAACATTGCAAAACAAAATAAATATAGCAAAAGCTAGATTTCCTTCTACCACAAACCACAAACATATTTTCATTAAAATATTGCAAGGCAAAGGAAATGAAACCCATGCTAGACTATATTCTATCGCATACAAGAAGATTTCCAACAACAACATTGTATTGTAAAGCAAAAACATAAACACAACGTCAATAAAGTCATTGGAATAATAATATTTCCTGGGACATTTGACCTTGCCTTTTAGAGACTATGAAGTTTTAGTCCATGCCTACATAGACTATTGTTACAATATAAAAAAATTTAAACCTTGAAACGATTAGAAGGCCCTTCATATGGAATATTTGGTCTAAGAATGGGATAGTGTACAAAGATTTCCTCCTATAAAAAACACAAGAACGTTGCAAATAACAACATTACAAGGTGACAGAAATATAATTCATACTATAATTCCTTCTAATGCGAAATTAATCACATAAAAACAATGTAGGGTGAGAAAAATTTACTCAGAATTACATTTACTTATAACAAACATATAAATATCTCCAATGACAACACTACACGACCAAAAAATCTAGCACAAGCTAGATTTTCTTTTAGCCTAAACAGAAACATGTTAGCATTAACAATATTGCAATGTAAAATAAAATCTAACATGTGTTAGATTTCATTTTAGTGAAAACTCGAGCACATAGAAACATTTTAGAGTGAGAAGTGCTCTTAAGACATTGTATAGACCAAAATAACAAAATTTCAACATAACCAACATTAACCTTTTTTCCAACATAATAAGTTCCAGACTCTGCTAGCCCAATGACTTGATGATTAATAAGGAGATCAACATAGTCCCCTTTTGCCAAAATTATATTTTCCATTGTAGCTTGCATCAATTCTGTAACAACAATTACATCGTAACTTGTAATTAAAAGAATGCACCGTGTAAAGTGTGACTTTATATTTCCCCAAAAACACACAACTTCCGAAAAAGTAATATAAATGCAAAAATAAAAATATTATGGTAGTCATGTTGTATGTAATGAAACATTGTTTCCTCAAATGAAAGCTAACAATCAATATCATTCCTTCTACTACAAACATAAGCATATTGCTAGAAGCAACATTACATGGTGAAATAAATCTAGCACATGCTAGATTTCCTTCTAGCACAAACACAAACACATTGCCAATAACAATATTCTAAGGCGAACGAAATCCACCACATGCTAAATTTTCTTCTAATGTAAATAGAAGCATATTACTCACAAAAACATTTCAAAGTAAAAGAAATCTTACACATTCTAGAGTTTATTGTAGCACAAACACAATCACATTGCCAAAAATAACATTGCAATGTAGAAGATATCTAGCATACGCTTGATTTACTTCTAGCACAAACAAAAGCACATTGGCAACAATAACATTGTAGGGCAAACAAAAGCCAACAAAATCCAACAACTTCTATCACAAAAACAATCACATTTCCAATAACAATGTCGCAAGGTAAAATAAATTTAACGCATGCTAGCTTTACATGTAGCATAAATACAAGCATACTACCAATAACAACATTTTATTTCAGAAGAAATCTAGTGCATGCTATATTTCTTTCTAACACAAACAAAAGCATATTACCAAGGTGAAAGAGATCTAACACGTGTTATATTTCCTTCTATAATAAACAACCAAATTGAAAACAACAACATTGCATAGCAAAAGAAATCTAACACAACTTCTAGCCCAAACACAAGCACAACATTTCCAATAACATTGCCAAAGTGATGGAAATCTAACACTTGCTAGATTTCCTTTTATCATAAACAACCAAATTGACAACAACACTATTGCAAAGCAAAAGAAATCTAGCATAGTTTCTAGCCCAAACACAAACACATTTCCAATAAAAATATTGCAAGGTGAAAGAAATTTAACGCATATTAGCTTTACATGTGGCACAAATACAATCATACTACCAACAACAACATTGCATCCCAAAAGAAATCTATTGCGTGTTATGTTTATTTTTAAAACAAATCAACAAAGTGTAATGGTGATTATTTGTTGTGAAGACCCATATGAAAAGTGGCGTAATGCTAATAAGACCAATGCAGCTACTACAGGATACCCACTCACCTTTCCCTTTATCCTACAAAAAAACTCTGAGGTGCAAAATCCTTTTTTTGCCGAGTGTTTGCTTGTAAGAGGGGAAAGTAATGAATAATTCTTCTTGCTAGAATATATTTATTTGGTGAAAACAAGGTGAAAAACATGAAGCCTCATCACTTCAAAATTTGCGTTTCCTTGTGGGGGTGGTTGTTCCTCTAATGGTTGATTTCCCGTACTAATTAATGTTTCCTTTAACTGACACATTTTTCCTTCCACTAGGTTGTCAACGTGGAGCTTATTATAAGATAATATTCATCTATTGTGCTCCTTCCAAATTTCCCAAAGGATGAAACCTTGAATGAAATTTCAGGTAAGGTTCACCACCTCGTTTTTTGTATAATGCACCCGCCATTTCTTTATTGTTTCTTGTATGCTCTCTCGACTTTGGTTTCTTTATCTAAATATTGAGGCTAATTAGTCCCATAGTGCCTCCATATAGTTACAGGTTTTGAGTAAATGATTAAGCCTCTCTTTTGTGTTTTCGGAGAGGAAACATGAAGAGGAACCTATAAATCCTCTCTTTAAAAGTTTGTCCCGAGTTAGGACCTTCCGGTGTAAAATCAATGACATGAAAATTTTAATTTATGGCCAATGTGGCACCATCCATAGTTTTCTCCACGATGGATCATTTGTACCAGTATATCCCTCACTAAGATAAGCTTTGACTTCCTTGAGATGTAACTCCACATCTTCTTTTTTCCCCCATTTAAGTTGGTCTTGGTCATTATTGAACATAATTCTTCGTTTTCTTAGTTCCTCTGTTAGATACTGAATAGCTAAGTCATTCTGGGTTGGTCGTCGAAAGATATTAAAATTCCATCGCCTCCATTTGTTATTTTCTAGTCCTTGATCCTAGAATTGGTGAAATTCTCTATACTCTCATATTTCCGTGCTTAGTTTGAAGGGATGCCATTCCTCCCTGCATAACTTAGCTTGTTTCTACCATGCATCATCCCAAAATAGGGCCTCCTTTCCATTTCTGATTTCCCAGAATAGTGTTTTTGCATGATACCTCTTTTATTCCATGCTAAATTCCAAATTTCCAACCCCTGAGTGGAACTTGATAACCAGACTAACTTTTTTGTATGGAAATTAGGTGCATATTTTGATTTCCAAAGCCTTTCCCTAGGTGATGACCCCCCTTTTAACCATCTCCACCATAATTTTGCTCCATTTTCTTTGTTGGTTACCTCTGGATCTTGAAGACCTAGCCCACCTGCATCTTTTGGTTTGCACTCTATTTAAGGCCACTAGCGCCCATTTTCGTTTCACCTCTACCCCTCGCCACAAGAAGTTCCTTTGGATATCCCAGATCTTTTGTAGTACTCCTTTGGGAGAAGGGAGGATAGATAACATATACCTTGGAATAGCTTGTAGCACTGTGTTTGTTAGAATCAGATGACCAACCAGGTTTAGGGCTTTGACATTCCATTGTTTCACCCTATCCTCAAGGTTTGATACAATGTTTTCCTAATTGGAGTTCTTCTAGGCTTGCACCATTAGAGGGACCTCAAGGTACTTTGATGGGAGGGATTTAATCATATATTCCCTGGTTTTTTACCTCTGCATGGTGTAAATATCTTGAAAATATGCTTTTAGATACTCTTTCGGAGATATTCCTACATGGCAGTAATCCATTTGTATCTATTTTGCAAAATATTAAGCATTATATTTTCCTTAAACGGAATATATTGTGGGAACTTTCTCTACGATCTGCCGATCTCCATACCTGAGAATCTCCACCCAATGTTGAATTGAGAAATCAATAAAAAGTAGCACCTGGACAAGAAACAAAGGTGTGTAAGTTAACCAAATATCTCTATGGTATAAAACGGAATCCCAGAGCCTGGTACATAAAAATTGATGAGCATTTTGCACAGCACAGCTGAAAGAGAAGACCTTATGATCCTAACCTCTATTGCAAAGATAAAGGGGGGATATTGTGATGATCGTTGTGTATGTCAATGACTTAGTAATCACAGGTAGTTATGAGAAGAGAATTTTGGCAGGATTTGAAAAGGTCCTTTGACACGACCGATCTTGGTCTATTGCATTACTGTCTTGGTTCGAAGGTGTGACAGACACATCACCGGATATTTGTATATAAAAGAAAATATGCCAAGACACTTATTGAGAAATCCCATATGAATGGCTATAAGCCCATGCAAACTCCCATGGAACCAGACCTAGTAGGAACAGCACCTCTTATCATTCAAGTGACATGTAAGTTACAATGTGGCACACAAATAAGTAAAGTAACATGGAACTGGCACTTTCCCCCATTAATCCAACGCATTAAAAAACATCTGGAGGTGTTGAAAACCATGGAATTCACCTTAGTTCAGTGATTTTCGAATGTGTTGGTGGATAGGGTGGAAAATAAAGGGGTAGATAATGTCCATTTGCTCACTGACGTGATGTGCAAGTTTTCAGAGGGCTAACTAAAGGAGGAAAGCCAAAGGTTGGAAGAGAGAGATCACTCCACGCCATTAAGGCAGGTTGACAGAGAAGGGGTGGGCCCGAATCAGGACAGTGATCTACCAGTTCATACGAACAAATAATCCTTCATTATGGACATACTTAGGAAACGAGAAGGGGTATGTGTCTGCAATACAAGGATAGAGTGATGGTTAATCATGGGAAGGAGAGGATTTCCCCCATAATAGATTGTTAGTGTGATCGTCTGATTAATAAGAGATGTGGCAAGAGGAGTGGGAAGGTACGAAATCAAGAGGGGAAACATACAAGAGCAAGGTCAGGGTGATTATGATTTTGAACAAACTGCTCGCAGGGGAAAATGAGAGGAAGGACGTCCACAAGTACACACGAATGAACAACAACATCACTAGCAGGTCAGAGTTACTGAAAATGGAGAGGGAAAGTACTCAAATATCGGTGAGGCAAGTCTCATCTGGGGTGTCATCTTTAAATCATAGCTAGGGAGTAGGCTTCATCGACATAAGGCAAAACACTGAAAGGTGGTGTAATTGTGAGTTGGTGATAGTAATTTCTATGAGGGAAATTCAGTTATCAAGGAGTGCAATGAGTAAGAGCTAGAGTGATGCTAGTAGGCCAAGAGGTAGTTCCCGAGCGGATGCTCAGGGCTTTGAGTTTTGCAAACAGACATGCATGGAGGAAGCAACGGAGGTTGTTGCTAAACAGTCACACAAAAGGGAAGGATATAGTGGAAATATGGGAGAGTGAGGTTCGAAGACATTGTAGGGCTATCTTTGATGGTAGAATAGAGGAGGAAGGAGATTGGATCATCAACACAGGGAAATCCAAAAAATAGATGATTGTGTACCAAAAGACCTTGGAGACCGCTTGGCATGTCAAGACTCTAGTGGAAAAGCTGCAAGAAGAGGCAGCAGAGTAGAGGAAAAAGAGGCAACTCGAGACAGAAATCGAGTTAAAATCTATAGACCAACGCCTAAAAGGAATTGAAGAGGCTCTCAAGGGTTTGGTTAACATAGAGAAATTTCATGTTGGCATAATTGGGGATCTTAACAAAATGTTCTCAATCTATCTAAATTATATCGATAATGTGGATATATCGATGGGTGTAGAGATAGGAGATTTGGCCCGGTTGAGGAAGTATCAAGTTCGAGAGGCTTGCGCGGCAGGCGCCTGTCCATCAGCAACCCTAGAGGCTCTAGCGACAACCCTTGTGGAGGACCCAATAATGGGGCCAACGATGATAACAACTCCAAGCAAATAATATTGTGTTAGTTGATCATGGCATCGACCAATCTTTTGTTTAGTTTTGTGTTATGTTTATATAGGTAGTATTGTAGTTATTTTGTCAAGTTTAGGTCTGAAGATCAAAGCTATATAGCTATTCAGATAGGCAGACCTACATATAGTAGTAGTGGGAAGGGGAACTTTTTTGAACTATATAAGGGAAAGTAAAGACAGAAAAATTTAATGGCATGCCTGGTTAAATGTGTGACAAAGAGAATCTTCTTCTACAACTGATTTGGTAAACCAGCTACTATTTTTGTATTGTATGTTTATTTAGTAATATATTGAAACTTTACTAACTTACAAAAAAGTTATCTTATTATCTTTCCCTTTAATATATTGTCTATTAAAAATATATGCTACATATTAAAAGATATTAAACTCTTAGAAACTTAATCTTTCTTATAAATATGAAATATTTGATATGATAAACATAAAATTTTATGTAAAAAAATTAAAAAATATATATTGTGTATTAAAATATATTGAATTCTTCGATATATCTTTTACCATTTTTTACCACTGGATGATGTGGAAAGAAATTTGATGAGGAATTTGATACCATATAAACTTAAAATTTTAATTACTAAGTCAACTATATGGGGTTATCGGGTTATCTTCCTTTTCAGTATGTTCTGTTCAAGGAGACATGTTTTGTATGAAAAAAATCAAATTTAAAAATAATTAAATTTTATTACTGAGTCAACTATATGGGGCCTATCTTACCTTTCAGCTATTTTGTATTGAAAAATATAAAGAATTTACAAGAATATTTTCTTACGAGGTGTTTGGAGAAATTTGATCTCTCCTTCAAGGCCCAACAAGGTTCAAATGGATTTTCTCTAATGCAAGTGAGGACTAGCTTCATTTCGAGATAAGGTTTCCAAGGTGTGAATATGCGAGGAGTGTTTACCATTCCACCATCGCTGTTGTTATCACAGAGGAAGATGTTTCTCTACTCCTTTACTGTTTCCATTCTCATCCTCTTTTTAAGTGTTATAAGTAAAACCAGATAAACATAACAATAAAACTAACTAGGTACAGTGGCACATAGAGTGAATTCCAAACAAATGACCATATTTCAACACTCTTTTCACTTGTAATAGAAGATTGTCTCAGTATTGAAATGTTGTTAACTCAAACTATTTAGTAATTCAGTTTTCATCTCCAATTTAATAAGTGCATTGTATTTGTAATTCCTCATACAAGTAAATACAAGTGAATTTAGATTGTGGATACCTTATTAACCAACTTTGGAATTCAAAAGTCATAGGCAGTAGATATGCTATGGCTC
Source organism: Pinus tabuliformis (assembly GCA_031772625.1). Classification (NCBI taxonomy): domain Eukaryota; kingdom Viridiplantae; phylum Streptophyta; class Pinopsida; order Pinales; family Pinaceae; genus Pinus; species Pinus tabuliformis. The sequence continues at coordinate 584,544,698 of CM062814.1, read as the reverse complement.
TTAAAACAGAAAATTTAAACAGTAAAAATATATAAAGTTTCAGGAAAAAATAATAAGCATTCTATCCAAATAATTATCCCTGGAAACAATATGCTCAATTGTTTTGAAGATCGTTGGCAACAGTAAACTCTTCAAACCCCCTTTATTTGGGTAAAGAAAACATGCAATTGAGACCACACATGTAATTAACCATTTAACTATGATTAATTGGTATTTCCTGATCAACATTTATAAACATTTATCAAATACCATCACACAAATGGCATGGTTAATATCAGCAAAAGGCACGGCTATTAGTGTAGCAACGATGAAGCATTTGGCACACGAAGAATACAGCAATGCAACAGCTAGATATAGTATTTGAAAATTAAAAATAGGAGATACTAGAATTTGATATGTGATATCAAATTCCCAGTACCCTGTGTACCCCTTAGGACTGTCATGCTTTGTAAATGGGTCACCATAGGTTTTGACTGAGCCTGATGATGAGTGGATCCTATGTACTGTCTGACCACAGATGAAGTAGCCTGAGGTTTCAAAGGGTGGTGATTCTGCTTTGAGTTGGATGAAATGAGTCTTAAAAATGATTTTTGATTGTCTTTGGAGTGCCTTAGGCTGATTGTAAATCTACTAGCATGAGTTTCATTTTACGAAGGAAGAGCTCTCATATAAAAAGTTCTACACATCACAATCATGGTAGCTGATGAGGGAGGATAGGGAGCCTCTAGAATCTCTAAACAAACAGTATCCGTCCCTGATCTCATGACTGACATGGCAAAAGAGTATTCTCTTCTGATTCCGTTTCTTTCAAGCAAAGTCTACTGATCTTATTTTTCCTGTCAATCTAGTATTTTCCCTTGGTTTTAATCTGATGTGAACACATCTGAAACTGGCACATAGGAAATCTCAACCCATGCATGATGTGAAGCTGTAAGAAGCCAGGGTGGAGAATCATCTCGATTCTCATCTTCGATACACAAAAAGTGTCCATGGTTCAGGTGAGTCTTGCATGCCAACTCTCTAGGAGGAATGATCCACATGATGTGAAAATAGTGACAACAACGTAATGTTATGATCTGGCACATACCTAATAAAACAAACAGAAAGCCTAAAGACATACTCGTTTTAAGCAAAAACTATGGAAGATCGGCCTCAAAGAAAAAAAATGGAATTAAATGCAGAGCTTATAAAACACAGCATTTATCAACCAAAACAGAGCATTTATTAACCAAAATTAAGACATCACGTATGTAAAATGCCAGTCATTGTACAATTGTTATCTGCTTAAAAAAGTACCATACGAGTATTCCAACAAAAACTGTGTTGATTTTTGTTCTATATCAATAACATCGTCTAGTCCAATTGGCGAAAATACTAGTTGGTTTTGTCCTTAGCTATGTGGCCTCAACTAAACAGGTCATCAAGAGAAAAATGTTGGACTTATGGTTGAATCAACCTTCACAACAAAGACACAGTGAATTATTTCATTCGACTTATGTCTCGATTTGTAGATGGAAATGCAGTTTGTGTGGAAAACTAGTGTAGTAAGGGTATCTCAGATGCCGAGCTTTGTCTGTCTCATGATAGCTACAATGGTCATAGAGACAAACTATGAACAATGGAACTGACAAAGACACTGTTTGAAAGAAACCAGGGGATGGGGCCTGAAATTTCTTGACAAAAGCCTTCATAATTCAAAATAAATACATTCACATGATCAAGAGGACTTTTGCAAGTCAGAATGTAACAATAATTTCGTAGTGAGCCCTACCCCAATTTCAACATGACGTCGATAAAAATGCTATTATGATGGCCCTCCCAGGAATGATTGGACTGAATTTCAACTTACAGTTCAGTCTTTCCACTACTTGTAAACATGGATATTTTCAATTTTGAGGGTTGGAAAATGTGTTTTTTAATGCTCCAGATGTTATTAACAAACGGGGTTTATGTTTTGTAGGTCAAGCATTGTGCTATTGAAAAACAATCTATGGCCATTTTGACGACTTATGATGGGACTTACAGTTCAGTCTTTCCACTACTTGTAAGCATGGATATTTTTAATTTTGAGGGTAAGATCGCTCAACTTAGTTGTTAGAAGAGCAATTATTTTCTCGGCCAATGAGATAAATTGGATTCACCTTTATGATAGCATGAATACTAGTATCATTTCAGTGATTTATGAGGCATTTCCATTCACATCTTATGATAAATAAATGTCTTTCAAATATTTGAATCACAGTACAATCACTACCTTGACTGCTTTAAAGGGAATTCACTACTCAAATGGATTTGGTTAGCACTCCCTAAATACGATTGTGGGAAGATTTTCTAGTTCAATCCTAAAAGATCCTATATCATGGAATCTGAAAGTCCTGCTATTTTTTATGCCTACGATCTGAATTTATTCCTCAAGACAGATGGAATAAGGAAGTCTCATCCTTTTACTGTCAATATTCATCTGGAAGACAAAGTTATTGACATATGTGATGTATATTCCTTGGTAGACAAACAAAGAGTATCTTATAAACACACAATTATTGAAGCTTTAAGTCAAACAAATCCATTTCCACCTATAGATAGCTCTATTATTGACAATAACAAAGTTTGACAGCCCCAGAAGATTGATTAAACCTGTAAACCCTCAATGACATATACAACTACAGTGCTGAGAATGAAAACGATGCCAAGAAAATCATTGATGAAGAATACAGGCTTGACCAAATAAAAAATTTCTCTCTGGAACACATCAAATGCAAATATGTTCTCTTCTCCATGAACATGTGGACAATCATTCATGCACTAGATTTTTAAAAGGAAATGTAGAAAACAAACCTCTAACAAATCCACATGAAGTCGATGCTGAGGGACAATTTTGGGGCCTGGAAAAGGTGAACTCACAGGGATTAAATCACAGTGAAGAGAGGCTCCTTCGCTGTACCAAAAGAAGGTTCTTCATCACAGCAAGGAGGCTTCCATACGTCGTCAAAGGAAGTTCCAAAAGAGCCCTAGTTGCAGTTTTCTATTCACAGCTAAGACGCAATCAAAGGGAGCCTAAATGAACCCCTAATCCACAATAAGAAAGAGACTCAATACACAGTCCTAAAGGATGTGTTTTAGGTGTTGTTCAAGTAAGGAGACCTAGCACGTCTTAGTATTTCAGTGGCAACATGATGATGACAACATTGTGATTGAAACTATTCCTGAGGACTGTTTATAAGGTTGGTAACCTACAGTCATATTATATTAATGAAATATGTCCTAGACCAAAGTTCAAATCAGTACACTCATATTGAGTCAAGTCCTTGTACGACTAATACTACTGCATTGATAGTACTTGTTGACTGAAGATCAGAGGCCAAACTTGCTGCTAGGCTAGACCACAGGACATAGCTAGCAGCAAAGGTATTGACTTGAAAACATGACAATGGTGGAGTTGAACCTCTAGGTCATGAATTGGTAACTGTGTGAAGGAAGTGGATTGAATGTTGACGACATATCTCATAAAGCAGTTACAGCTAGTGCAGCAAGCAGTTATCAGTGTTTTTGGGAGCTGTATTGGGTCAAGGGTTAACCATGTTTGACTCAGATTGATGAGCATCCTATTCGTGCCATATGGATGAACTTATATTGATGTTAGAGTGTCAGCAAGGAAATTTGCAAATAACTTAACACAAAGAAACAAGTAATCAAATTCCATTAAAATGCACTTAACTTTACATATGCCCAAAAGCAGAGGAAATAACTAAGCTAGAATCTGATCCAAGAAAATGCAACGTATTATCATCCTATGCTTAGTAGAGCTTACAAGGAAATGGGTTGGATATGTGTTTAAAGTCTGCAAAATCAAAAAGATATAATCTAAAGGGAGCCCCAACAATCTGAACAGGCAATAGGATATGATAATAATTTATTCAAAGAGATATTTTTTAATAAAACAAACAGAAAGCCTAAACACATACCTATTTTAGGCAAAAACTATGGAAGATTGGCCTCACAAAAAAAATGGAATTAAATGCAGAGCTTATAAAACAGAGCATTTATCAACCAAAACAGAGCTTATAAATGCAGAGCTTATAAAACAAAGCTTATAAAACAGAGCATTTATCAACCAAAATTAATACATCACGTCTGTAAAATGCCAATCATTGTACAATTGTTCTCTGCTTAAAAAAGTATCATACGAGTATTCCAAACAAAAACTGTGGGGATTTTTGTTCTATATCAATAACATCGTCTAGTCCAATTGCCGAAAATACTAGTTGGTTTTGTCCTAAGCTATGTGGAGTGATTGAAAAATGTTTTTGTTAGTAGAAATGGATTAAACACCATAAAAAACAATATAGCACTGAAACTTGACAACTATAAATTGGATTTCCAAAAACAATTATTGGATTTTATTATTTCCACAATGACACCTTATTATACATAGGAAATCTAAACTACCTGAATGCCTCAATAATTTCCAAGGCCCCATGCCTCAATAATTTCCAAGGCCCCAATACTAGTTTGTGGTGCACAATACCTTCAAATAATGTTTGTGTTTCTAGTAAAAATCCAAATATCCCATATAGAGGTCAAATATGTGTTGGTTATATTCATCTGGAAGACAAAGTTATTGACATATGTGATTGATATTCCTTGGTAGACAAACAAAGAGTATGTTATAAACACACCATTATTGAAGCCTTAAGTCAAACAAATCCATTTCCACCTATAGATAGCTCTATTGTTGACAATAACAAAGTTGGACAGCCCCAGAAGATTGATTAAACCTGTAAACCCTCAATGACATATACGGCTACAGTGCTGAGAATGAAAACGATGTCAAGAAAATCATTGATGAAGAATACAGGCTTGACCAAATAAAAAATTTCTCTCTGGACCACATCAAATGAAAATATGTTCTCTTCTCCATGAACATGTGGACAATCATTCATGCACTAGATTTTTAAAAGGAAATGTAGACAACAAACCTCTAACAAATCCACATGAAGTCAATGCTGAGGGACAATTTTGGGGCCTGGAAAAGGTGCACTCACAGGGATTAAATCACAGTGAAGAGAGGCTCCTTCGCTGTCCCAAAAGAAGGTTCTTCATCACAGCAAGGAGGCTTCCATACGCTGTCAAAGGAAGCTCCAAAAGAGCCCAAGTTGCAGTTTTCTATTCACAGCTAAGACACAATCAAAGGGAGCCTAAATGAACCCCTAATCCACAATAAGAAAGAGACTCAATACACAGTCCTAAAGGATGTGTTTTAGGTGTTGTTCAAGTAAGGAGACCTAGCACGTCTTAGTATTTCAGTGGCAACATGATGATGACAGCATTGTGATTGAAACTATTCCTGAGGACTGTTTATAAGGTTGGTAACCTACAGTCATATTATATTAATGAAATCTGTCCTAGACCAAAGTTCAAATCAGTACACTCAGATTGAGTCAAGTCCTTGTATGACTTATACTACTGCATTGATAGTATTTTTTGACTGAAGATCAGAGGCCAGACTTGCTGCTACGCTAGACCACAGGACATAGCTAGCAACAAAGGTATTGACTTGAAAGCGTGACAATGGTGGAGCTGCACCTCTAGGTCATGGATTGGAAACTGACAAAAAAATAAATTCAGACCGCTTCAGTCTAATCCTAAAAAAAACTTATTGTAGGCAAACAAATTTGCAACTAACCAACCAATGTGAAATGAATTTTCAATGAAATTATCAAATGTACTACACAAATTGATGATATATATATACGAAAAACAGAGCATTTATCAACCAAAATTAAGACATCACGTCTGTAAAATGCCAGTCATTGCATAATTGTTCTATGTTTAAAAAAGTGAGTACAATGAGAAGTACCTGTATTTTTCATGAACTCTAGCTTCCAAAAGAGGAAAATCTGAACCCTGCTTGTAAATTTCAACAGTTGTTCTTCTAAAAATCAGACAAAATCGTGCATGGAAGTAAGTTTAACAGTGCAGTTGTGGCGGGATCAATCCTGAGATCAGAACTGCTCTATTTATACTGAGTGATGATCTAATCAGATCAGATGATGGGGAGGGGTCAACACTTAGTTTATTATGAGCAACTTTATTCTTACTAACTATTTTCAGTTACTTCAACAACCTACATTTACTCACAAAATCGTGCATGTATTTGCTGACAAAATAGTGCAGTAGATGCAGGTTGGTATTTGGAATGGAATGGTAAGTAAAATTTCCATTTGAATGCATAATTTATTTTTTATTTTTTATTTTTTATTAATATCAAATAAGGAATTTAGAAATTACTAAAAGAAAAAAATTAGAGATTTTTCCTTATTTCAAATAAGGAACTAGTTCAAATAAAGAATTTAGTGGTTATTAAAAAAGCTAAAAGTAGAGTTTTTTCTTTATTTCAAATAAGGAATTTAAGAATTTATTAATTACTCCCTATCTCTATTTTTCTAGCAATATATACTTGTCTTATATAAAACCTCAAGTAATAGGCTTGATAACACCCCTGAAATAATATTTTCCCTCATTTATTAAATATTTTGTATTTCCACTTTTCAACTTGAGTCACAAAGAAATAATAAATCTAGTTAATATGCTAATATCGAGGACAAGTTTGACATGGCATCTAGGTTAGTTGGGGCTTTTTGCACAATTAGGAGATGGGGAGCACTATTTGCCATCATTATAAACCATAACTATATAGATGTTGTATGGGTGTTAATGTGAGGATAATTTTGCCCCACGAGGATGGCTTTGTTTGGGGCCTTGGACATCATCTAAGGAGAAACACCATTATCATCCCAGGGCATACGAGTGGTTTTGGTTGGTTCAGTAATAATATAGATTATGCACATGGTACAAAACCACCTCCCAGTGCCTCAAAGGTGAATGGTTGGCCTAGTGGTTCTCATCGCCAACATCAACGTTTCTTGTTGGTGGCTAGTGTCCTACTTACTAATGTCTACTACCCAATATTGTGGCATTTTGATAGGTTGATGTACCAACTAATACATTACATTAGTGTTGGCTGACCTTGAGGTGTCCTTGATACAGTTAGCCCGAAAGTTGACCTCTTGATGGACTATAGTCCCCAACCATGGAGTGAAAGTCCTTAAACCCTCTATCTCCATGAGCTAATGGATAATGTAGGATGATATGATAATATCGAGGACAAGTTTGACATGGCATCTAGGTTAGTTGGGGCTTTTTGCATAATTAGGTGATGGGGAGCACTATTTTCCATCATTATAAACCATAGATATATAGATGTTGTATGGGTGTTAATGTGAGGATAATTTTTCCCCACAAGGATGGCTTTGTTTGGGGCCTTGGACATCATCTAAGGAGAAACACCATTATCATCCTAGGGCCTACGACTCGTTTTGGTTCACTTAGTAATAATATAGACTATGCACATGGTACAAAACCACCTCCGAGTGCCTCTAAGGTGAATGGTTGGCCTAGTGGTGCTCATCGCCAACATCAAGTTTTCTTGTTGGTGGCTAGTATCCTACTTACTAATGTCTACTACCCAATATTGTGACATTTTGATAGGTCGATGTACCAACAACTAATACATTGCATTAGTGTAGGTTGACCTTGTTAAGGTTTCCTTCATACAGTTAGCTTGAAATTTGACCTCTCGATGGACTATAGTCCCCAACCATGGAGTGAGAGTCCTTGAACCCTCTATCTCCATGAGCTAAATTATGGATAATGTAGGATGATATGCTAATATCGAGGACATATTTGACATTTTGATAGGTCGATGTACCAACAAATAATACATTGCATTAGTGTTGGTTGACCTTGAGGTGTCCTTGATACAGTTAGCTCGAACTTTGACCTAGACTTGATGGACTATAGTCCCCAACCATGGAGTGAGAGTCCTTGAACCCCCTATCTAGAGGAGCTAATGGATAATGTAGGATGATATGCTAATATCGAGGACAAGCTTGACATGGCATGTAGGTTAGTTGGGGCTTTTTTTACATTTAGGTGATGGGGAGCACTATTTTCCATCATTATAAACCAAAGTAATATAGATGTTGTATGGGTGTTAATGTGAGGATAATTTTGCCCCTGGACAAGGATGGCTTTGTTTGGGGCCTTGGAAATCATCTAAGGATAAACACCATTATCATCCCAGGGCATATGAGTGGTTTTGGTTGGTTAAGTAATAGTACAGACTATGCACATGGTACAAAACCATCTACCAGTGCCCCTAAGGTGAACGGTTGGCCTAGTGGTGCTCATCGCCAAGATCAAGGTTTCTTGTTGGTGGCTAGTGTCCTACTTACTAATGTCTACTACCCAATATTGTGAAATTTTGATAGGTCGATGTACCAAAAACTAATACATTGCATTAGTGTAGGTTGACCTTGTTAAGGTGTCCTTCATACAGTTAGCTTGAAATTTGACCTCTCAATGGACTATAGTCCCCAACCATGGAGTGAGAGTCCTTGAACCCTCTATCTCCATGAGCTAAATTATGGATAATGTAGGATGATATGCTAATATCGAGGACAGTTTGACATTTTGATAGGTCGATGTACCAACAACTAATACATTGCATTAGTGTTGGTTGACCTTGAGGTGTCCTTGATACAGTTAGCTCGAACTTTGACCTAGACTTGATGGACTATAGTCCCCAACCATGGAGTGAGAGTCCTTGAACCCCCTATCTAGATGAGCTAATGGATAATGTAGGATGATATGCTAATATCAAGGACAAGCTTGACATGGCATGTAGGTTAGTTGGGGCTTTTTGCACATTTAGGTGATGGGGAACACTACTTGCCATCATTATAAACCAAAGTAATATAGATGTTGTATGGGTGTTAATGTGAGGATAATTTTCCCCCACGACAAGGATGGCTTTGTTTGGGGCCTTGGACATCATCTAAGGAGAAACACCATTATCATCCCAGGGCATACGAGTGGTTTTGGTTGGCTAAGTAATAGTACAGACTGTGCACATGGTACAAAACCACCTCCCAGTGCCCCTAAGGTGAACGGTTGGCCTAGTGGTGCTCGTCGCCAACATCAAGGTTTCTTGTTGGTGGCTAGTGTCCTACTTACTAATGTCTACTACCCATTATTGTGACATTTTGATAGGTTGATGTACCAACAACTAATACATTGCATTAGTGTTGGTTGACCTTCAGGTGTCCCTGATACAGTTAGCTCGAACTTTGACCTAGACTTGATGGACTATAGTCCCCAACCATGGAGTGAGAGTCCTTGAACCCCCTATCTAGATGAGCTAATGGATAATGTAGGATGATATGCTAATATTGAGGACAAGCTTGACATGGCATGTAGGTTAGTTGGGGCTTTTTTTACATTTAGGTGACGGGGAGCACTATTTTCCATCATTATAAACCAAAGTAATATAGATGTTGTATGAGTGTTAATGTGAGGATAATTTTGCCCCTGGACAAGGATGGATTTGTTTGGGGCCTTGGACATAATCTAAGGAGAAACACCATTATCATCCCAGGGCATACGAGTGGTTTTGGTTGGTTAAGTAATAGTACAGACTGTGCACATGGTACAAAACCACCTCCCAGTGCCCCTAAGGTGAACGGTTGGCCTAATGGTGCTCATCGCCAACATCAAGGTTTCTTGTTGGTGGCTAGTGTCCTACTTACTAATGTCTACTACCCAATATTGTGACATTTTGATAGGTCGATGTACCAACAACTAATACATTGCATTAGTGTTGGTTGACCTTGAGGTGTCCTTGATACAGTTAGCCTGAAATTTGACCTAGACTTGATGAACTATAGTCTCCAACCATGGAGTGAGAGTCCTTGAACCCCCTATCTAGATGAGCTAATGGATAATGTAGGATGATATGCTAATATCGAGGAAAATCTTGACATGGCATGTAGGTTAGTTGGGGATTTTTGCACATTTAGGTGATGGGGAGCACTATTTGCCATCATTATAAACCAAAGGAATATAGATGTTGTACGGGTATTAATGTGAGGATAATTTTACCCCACAAGGATGGCTTTGTTTGGGGCCTTGGACATCATCTAAGGAGAAACACCATTATCATCCCAAGGTGTACGAGTTGTTTTGGTTGGTTCAGTAATAATACAGACTATGCACATGGTACAAAACCGCCTCCGATTGCCTCTAAGGTGAATGGTTGGCCTAGTGGTGCTCATTGCCAGCATCAAGGTTTCTTGTTGGTGGCTAGTGTCCTACTTACTAATGTCTACTACCCAATATTATGACATTTTGATAGGTCGATGTACCAACAACTAATACATTGCATTAGTGTTGGTTGACCTTGAGGTGTCCTTGATACAATTAGCCCGAAATTCGACCTAGACTTGATGGACTATAGTCCCCAACTATGGAGTGAGATTCCTTGATCCCTCTATCTCAATGAGCTAATGAATAATGTAGGATGATATGCTAATATCGAGGAAAATTTTGACATGGCAAGCAGGTTAGTTGGGGCTTTTTGCACAATTAGGTGATGGGGAGCACTATTTTCCATCATTATAAACCATAGGTATATAGATGTTGTATGGGTGTTAATATGAGGATAATTTTGCCCCACAAGGATGGCTTTGTTTGGGGCCTTGGACATCATCTAAGGAGAAACACCATTATCATCCCAAGGCGTACGAGTGGTTTTGGTTGGTTCAGTAACCCGACACGACTTCCTAAGAATAGTAAATCCTCCTTACTACTACTGCGTGGTGATCTAGGAAACAAGATCTAGGTTTTTATTGCTTATCAGAGGGAAAGCATTCCTCCACTCAAGGAGTTTTCCTCCTATCCACTTGTACAAACAATAGGCTTGAGTAGGATAATAGGATTAGAAGAAAATCATAGAAAAACATGTGAATAATACGATAGGTTTAGATTCCAAGATTTTTTTGTAACGTTTTCATCTACAAAGTTACAAACAACAAGTTTGTTAATCGAAGTGATATCCGATTTCAGCGCTTAGTTTAGCTTTCTTCTAAGGTTTTTAAGTTTCCTTGTGTTAACTTGGCCCATTGACCTAGGTGGTCAATATCCCTCTTGTATCATTTATGTTCACATATTTGTTTATGAGCAATTTTTTCTTACAGCTTATCTTAACATTTGTTGATGATAGTTGTAGCACTCTTACATTAGTTAGATAGAATTTTTACTTTGAATTTAGTTCATTTCCATTACTATCTTTAATTTTTTGTTCATTATGTGTTATTCATTGTTACTTACACTCTATTATATTTTGCAACTACAAAAAACACTAAAACCTCAACCTTGCATTTTGGTAGATTAACCCTACCACAAGTTGTTTTAATGCATTGGATATGTTCACTTTCCAATTTTCCAACTTTCCATTAGCATCATTGCCATCCAATACCACATTTAGCATATTCACCTTCACATTAGACTATTTCTTATAGAAAAATAAGGACACCTGTAGCAGTTTGCAACCCGGCTTCTAAGCTTGCCCAAATTCACACGAAACATAAGATAATCCGTGATTCAACGATTTGGGAAACTTTTGAACGGACGATAATCCGTGATTCAACGATTTGGGAAACTTTTGAACAGACAGATAATCAGTGATCCGTGTGCTTTGAGGAGTGGATGCACACATTATATCCAATATGGTCGGGGGTATCCTGTAGCATTAACAGGTGAGGCGCCTCTGTCAACAACCCTTTCGGACGGCCAAGACAGTTTTATAAGCTCTGCATTTAATTCCATTTTTTTTTCTGTGAGGCCGATCTTCCGTAGTTTTTGCCTAAAACAAGTATGTGTTTAGGCTTCCTGTTTGTTTTATTAAAAAATATCTCTTTGAATAAATTATTATCATATCCTGTTGCCTGTTCAGATTGTTGGGGCTACCTTTAGATTATATCTTTTTGATTTTGCAAACTTGAAACACATATCCAACCCATTTCCTTGTAAGCTCTACTAAGCATAGGATGATAATACGTTGCATTTTCTTGGATCGGATTCTAGCTTAGTTATTTCCTCTGCTTTTGGGTATATGAAAAGTTAAGTGCATTTTAATGGAATTTGATTACTTGTTTCTTTGTGTTAAGATATTTGCAAATTTCCTTGCTGACACTCTGACATCAATGTAAGTTCATCCATATGGCACGAATAGGATGCTCATCAATCTAAGTTGAACATGGTCAACCCTTGACCCAATACAGCTCCCAAAAACACTAATAACTGCTTGCTGCACTAGCTGTAACTGCTTTATGAGATATGGCGTCAACATTCAATCCTCTTCCTTCACAAAGTTAACAATCCATGACCTAGAGGTGCAGCTCCACCATTATCACACTTTCAAGTCAATACCTTTGCTGCTAGCTATGTCCTGTGGTCTAGCCTAGCAGCAAGTCTGGCCTTTGATCTTCAGTCAAAAATACTATCAATTCAGTAGTATAAGTCGTACAAGGACTTGACTCAATCTGAGTGTACTGATTTGAACTTTGGTCTAGGACAGATTTCATTAATATAATATGACTGTAGGTTACCAACCTTATGAATGAGTGTCCACATGTTCATGGAGAAGAGAACATATTTGCATTTGATGTGGTCCAGAGAGAAATTTTTTATTTGGTCAAGCATGTATTCTTCATCAATGATTTTCTTGACATTGTTTTCATTCTCAGCACTATAGTTGTATATGTCATTGAGGGTTTACAGGTTTAATCAATCTTCTGGGGCTGTCCAACTTTGTTATTGTCAACAATAGAGCTATATATAGGTGGAAATGGATTTGTTTGACTTAAAGCTTCAATAATGGTGTGTTTATAACATACTCTTTGTTTGTCTACCAAGGAATATCGATCACATATGTCAATAACTTTGTCTTCCAGATGAATATTGACAGTAAAAGGATGAGACATCCTTATCCCATCTAGCTTGAGGAATAAATTCAGATCATAGGCATAAAAAATAGCAGGACTGTCAGATTCCATGGTATAGGATCTTTTAGGATTGAACTAGCAAATCTTCCCACAATCGTATTTAGGGAGTACTAACCAAATCCATTTGAGTAGTGAATTTCCTTTAAAGCAGTCAAGGTAGTGATTGTACCATGATTCAAATAGTTGAGAGACATTTATTTATCATAAGATGTGAATGGAAATGCCTTAGAAATCACTGAAATAATACTAGTATTCATGCTATCATAAAGGTGAATCCAATTTACCTCATTGGCAGAGAAAATAATTGTTCTTCTGACAACTAAGTTGAGCCATCTTCACCCAAGCTTGTAAGGGCACAGTCTATGGATTCCTATACTTACAACCATGACATGATCTTTGCATGAATATGCACAATGAGAAGCAGGAGAGCCAACCAATCAGAACACAGCCAGTTACAAGTTACAACCAAGACATGAGATTTGCATGAATCTACACAATGAGAACACAATGTCTTAAGAGCACTTTTTTGCAATCAAAGTTATATGATAGGAATAAAATAAATGTACAAGATTGAAAAATACAAGCTACTTGACATATCATTCTGATAGGAATAAAATAAATGTACATTTTGTTGTTTCGATATCCTCGTCCTCTTTAAGATTGTTCCAGCTACTTGACATCATTTTGTCTTTCCTTGAAGTTCTTTGAAGTACATTGATAAGAAGAAAAACCTTTACCGCTTCTAAAACATCTTCACCATGCACTTTCTGGGTAGAAATGTTAGGATGTCTTATTATTTTCAATGGCATATTACCACAAGAACGCTTGAGATGAAGGATACCCAGATTACATCCAAAACAGATACAAATTGTTGTATTTTCAATGGCATATTACCACAAGTCTTCTTATTTTCAATAGCATATTACCACAAGAACGCTTGAGATGAGAGATACCCAGATTACGTCCAGAAAAGATACAAATTGGTGGTTCTTTCAGTGACCTATCCCTAGCCAGTTTCTCAACAATAAATTTCACCTTTTTCTCAGGAAGACTAATTTGAGAGGCTTCCATCTTTATACGAAACCACCCTCTTTATTTTTCATGAATAGAAGATTTTGATATCATTGGGCATGGACTATCTGTTGTAACAAGTCCCAACATAAGTCTTCAAAATGGTCATAGATTTTGTTCAATAGCACAATGCCTGACCTGCAAAACATAAACCCCATTTGTTAATAACATCTGGAGCATTAAAAAACACATTTTCCTTCACAATGAAGCAACATAGAAACCCTCAAAATTGAAAATATCTATGCTTACAAGTAGTGGAAAGACTGAACTGTAAGTCCCATCATAAGTCGTCAAAATGGTCATAGATTCTGTTCAATAGCACAATGCCTGACTTGCAAAACATAAACCCCATTTGTTAATAACATTTGGAGCATTAAAAAACACATTTTCCTTCACAATGAAGCAACATATAAACCCTCAAAATTGAAAATATCCATGCTTACAAGTAGTGGAAAGACTAAACTGTAAGTCCCATCATAAGTCATCAAAATGGCCATAGATTTTGTTCAATAGCACAATGCTTGACCTACAAAACATAAACCCCATTTGTTAATAACATCTGGAGCATTAAAAAACACATCTTCCAACCCTCAAAATTGAAAATATCCATGTTTACAAGTAGTGGAAAGACTGAACTATAAGTTGAAATTCTGTCCAATCATTCTTGGGAGGGCCATCATAATAGCATTTTTATCAACGTCATGTTGAAATTGGGGCAGGGCTCACTGCGAAATTATTGTTGCATTCTGACTTGCAAAATTCCTCTTGATCATGTGAATGTATTGATTTTGAATTATGAAGGCCTTTGTCAAGAAATTTCAGGCCCCATCCCCTGGTTTCCTTCAAACAGTGTCTTTGTCAGTTACACTGTTCATAGTTTGTCTCTATGACCATTGTAGCTATCATGAGATAGACAAAGTTCGGCATCTGAGATACCCTTACTACACTAGTTCTCCACACAAACTGCATTTCCATCTACAAATCGAGACATAAGTCGAATGAAATAATTCACTGTATCTTTGTTGTGAAGGTTGATTCAACCATAAGTCCAACATTTTTCTCTTGATGACCTGTTTAGTTGAGGCCACATAGCTTAGGACAAAACCAACTAGTATTTTAGGACAAAACCAACTAGTATTTTCGGTAATTGGACTAGACAATGTTATTGATATAGAACAAAAATCCCCACAGTTTTTGTTTGGAATACTCGTATGGTACTTTTTTAAGCAGAGAACAATTGTACAATGACTGGCATTTTACAGACGTGATGTCTTAATTTTGATTGATAAATGCTCTGTTTTATAAGCTCTGCATTTATAAGCTCTGTTTTGGTTGATAAATGCTCTGTTTTATAAGCTCTGCATTTAATTCCATTTTTTTTCTGTGAGGCGGATCTTCCATAGTTTTTGCCTAAAACAGGTATGTGTTTAGGCTTTCTGTTTGTTTTATTAGGTATGTGCTAGATCATAACATTACGTTGTTGCCACTATTTTCACATCATGTGGATCATTCCTCCTAGAGAGCTGGCATGCAAGACTCACCTGAACGATGGACACTTTCTGTGTATCGAAGATGAGAATCGAGATGATTCTCCACCCTGGCTTCTTATAGCTTCACATCATGCATGGGTTGAGATTTCCTATGTGCCAGTTTCAGATGTGTTCACATCATATTAAAACCAAGGGAAAATACTAGATTGACAGGAAAAATAACATCTGTAGACTTTGCTTGAATGAAACTAAATCAGAAGAGAATAGTCTTTTGTCATGTCAATCATGAGATCAGGGACGAATACTGTTTGTTTAGAGATTCTAGAGGCTCCCTATCCTCCCTCATCAGCTACCATGATTGTGATGTGTAGCACTTTTTATATGAGAGCTCTTACTACGTGAAATGAAACTCATGCTAGTAGATTTATAGTCAGCCTAAGGCACTCCAAAAGACAATCAAAAATCATTTTTAAGTCTCATTTCATCCAACTCAAAGCAGAATCACCACCCTATGAAACATCAGGCTGCTTCATCTGTGGTCAGACAGTACATAGGATCCACTCATCATCAGGCTCAGTCAAAACCTATGGTGATCCATTTACAAAGCATGACAGTCCTAAGGGGTACACAGGGTACTGAGAATTTGATATCACATATCAAATTCTAGTATCTCCTATTTTTCATTTTCAAATACTATATCTAGATGCTGCATTGTTGTATTCTTCGTGTGCCAAATGCTTCATCGTTGCTGCACTAATAGCCGTGCCTTTTGCTGATATTAACCATGCCATTTGTGTGATGGTATTTGATAAATGTTTATAAATGTTGATCAGGAAATACCAATTAATCATAGTTAAATGGTTAATTACATGTGTGGTCTCAATTGCACATTTTATTTACCCAAATAAAGGGGGTTTGAAGAGTTTATTGTTGCCAACGATTTTCAAAACAAGCTTACTGTTTCCAGGGATAATTATTTGGATAGAATGCTTATTATTTTTTCTGGAAACTTTATATATTTTTACTGTTTAAATTTTATGTTTTAAGAGCCACAACATATCTACTGCCTATGACTTTTGAATTCCAAAGTTGGTTAATAAGGTATCCACAATCTAAATTCACTTTTATTTACTTGTATGAGGAATTACAAATGCAATGCACTTATTAAATTGGAGATGAAAACTGAATTACTAAATAGTTTGAGTTAACAACATTTCAATACTGAGACAATCTTCTATTACAAGTGAAAAGAGTGCTGAAATATGGTCATTTGTTTGGAATTCACTCTATGTGTCACTGTACCCAGTTAGTTTTATTGTTCTGTTTATTTGGTTTTACTTATAACACTTAAAAAGAGGATGAGAATGGAAACAGTAAAGGAGTAGAGAAACATCTTCCTCTGTGATAACAATAGCGATGGTGGAATGGTAAACACTCCTAGCATATTCACACCTTGGAAACCTTATCTCGAAATGAAGCTAGTCCTCACTTGCATTAGAGCAAATCCATTTGAACCTTGTTGGGCCTTGAAAGAGAGATCAAATTTCTCCAAACACCTCGTAAACAAATATTCTTGTACATTCTTTATATTTTTTAATACAAAACAGCTGAAAGGTAAGATAGGCCCCATATAGTTGACTCAGTAATAAAATTTAAATATTTTTAAATTTGATTTTTTTCATACAAAACATGTCTCCTTGAACAGAACATACTGAAAAGGAAGATAACCCGATAACCCCATATAGTTGACTTAGTAATAAAAATTTTAAGTTTATATGGTATCAAATTCCTCATCAAATTTCTTTCCACGTCATCTAGTGGTAAAAAATGGTAAAAAATATATCGAATAATTCAATATATTTTAATACACAATATATTTTTTTTAATTTTTTTACATAAAATTTTATGTTTATCGTATCAAATATTTCATATTTATAAGAAAGATTAAGTTTCTAAGAGTTTAATATCTTTTAATATGTAGCATATATTTTTAATAGACAATATATTAAAGGGAAAGATAATAAGATAACTTTTTTGTAATTTAGTAAAGTTTCAATATATTACTAAATAAACATACAATACAAAAATAGTAGCTGGTTTACCAAACCAGTTGTAGAAGAAGATTCTCTTTGTCACACATTTAACCAGGCACGCCATTAGATTTTTCTGTCTTTACTTTCCCTTATATAGTTCAAAAAATTTCCCCTTCCCACTACTACTATATGTAGGTCTGCCTATCTGAATAGCTATATAGCTTTGATCTTCAGACCTAAACTTGTCAAAATAACTACAATACTACCTATATAAACATAACACAAAACTAAACAAAAAATTGGTCGATGCCATGATCAACTAACACAATATTATTTGCTTGGAGTTGTTATCATCGTTGGCCCCATTGTTGGGTCCTCCACAAGGGTTGTCGCTGGAGCCTCTAGGGTTTCTAGTGGACAACCGCTTGTAGCGCAAGCCTCTCGAACTTGATACTTCCTCAAGCGGGCCAAATCTCCTATCTCTACACCCATCGATATATCCACATTATCGATATAATTTAGATAGATTGAGAACATTTTGTTAAGATCCCCAATTCTGCCAACATGAAATTTCTCTATGTTAACCAAACCCTTGAGAGCCTCTTCAATTCCTTTTAGGCATTTGTCTATAGATTTTAACTTGATTTCTGTCTCGAGTTGCCTCTTTTTCCTCTACTCTGCTGCCTCTGCTTGCAGCTTTTCCACTAGAGCCTTGACATGCCAAGCGGTCTCCAAGGTCTTTTGGTACACAGTCACCTATGTTTTGGATTTCCCTGTGTTGATGATCCAATCTCCTTCCTCCTCTATTCTACCATCAAAGATAGCCCTACTATGTCTTCGAACCTAACTCTCCCAGATTTCTACTATATCCTTCCCTTTTGTGTGACTGTTTAGCAACAACCACCACTGCTTCGTCCATGCATCTCTGTTTGCAAAACTCAAAGCCGTGAGCATCCACTCGGGAACTACCTCTTGGCCTACTAGCATCACTCTAGCTCTTACTCATTGCACTCCTTGATAACTGAATTTCCCTCATAGAAATTACTATCACCAACTCACAATTACACCACCTTTCAGTGTTTTGCCTTATGTCGATGAAGCTTGCTCCCTAGCTATGATTTAAAGATGACACCCCATATGAGACTTGCCTCGCCGATATTTGAGTACTTTCCCTCTCCATTTTTAGTATCTCTGACCTGCTAGCGATGTTTTTGTTCATTCGTGTGTACTTGTGGACGTCCTTCCTCTCATTTTCCCCTGCGAGTGGTTTGTTCAAAATCATAATCACCCCGACCTTTCTCTTGTATGTTTCCCCTCTTGATTTCGTACCTTCGCACTCCTCTTGCCACATCTCTTATTAATCATACGATCACACTAACAATCTATTATGTGGGAAATCCTCTCCTTCCCATGATTAACCATCACTCTATCCTTGTATTGCAGACACATACCCCTTCTCGTTTCCTAAGTATGTCCATAATGAAGGATTATTTGTTCGTATGAACTGGTAGATCACTGTCCTGATTCGGGCCCACCCCTTCTCTATCAACCTGCCTTAATGGCGTGGAGTGATCTCTCTCTGCCAACCTTTGGCTTTCCTCCTTTAGCTAGCCCTCTGAAAACTTGCACATCACGTCGATGAGAAAATGGACATTATCTACCCCTTTATTTTCCACCCTATCCACAAACACATTCAAAAACCACTAAACTAAGGTGAATTCCATGGTTTTCAACACCTCCAGATGTTTTTGAATGCATTGGATTAATGGGGGCAAGTGCCAGTTCCATGTTACTTTACTTATTTGTGTGCCACATTGTAACTTACGTGTCACTTGAATGATAAGAGGTGCGGTTCCTACTAGGTCTGGTTCCATGGGAGTTTGCATGGGCTTACAGCCATTCATATGGGATTTCTCAATAAGCGTCTTGGCATATTTTATTTTATATACAAATATCTGGTGATGTGTCTGTCACACCTCCAAACCAAGACAATAATGCAATAAACCAAGATCGGTCATGTCAAAGGACCTTTTCAAATCCTGCCAAAATTCTCTTCTCATAACTACCTGTGATTACTAAGCCATCGACATACACAACGATGATCACAATATCCCCCCTTGATCTTTGCAGTAGAGGTTAGGATCATAAGGGCTTCTCTTTCAGCCGTGCTATGTAAAATGCTCATCAATTTTTATGTACCAGGCTCTGGGAGTCCGTTTTATACCATAGAGATATTTGGTTAACTTACACACCTTTGTTTCTTGTCCAGGTGCTACCTTTCATTGATTTCTCAATTCAACATTGGGTAGAGATTCTCAGGTACGGAGATCGACAGATCGTAGAGAAAGTTCCCACAATATATTCCGTTTAAGCAAAATATAATGCTTAATATTTAGCAAAATAGATACAAATGGATTACTGCCATGTAGTAATATCTCCGAAAGAGTATATAAAAGCATATTTTCAAGATATTTACACCATGCAGAGGTAAAAACCAGGGCATATATGTTTAAATCCCTCCCATCAAAGTACCTTGAGGTCCCTCTAATGGTGCAAGCCTAGAAGAACTCCAATTAGGAAAAAATTGTATCAAACCTTAAGGATAGGGTGAAACAATGGAATGTCAAAGCCCTAAACCTGGTTGGTCATCTGATTCTAACAAACACGATGCTACAAGCTATTCCAAGGTATATGTTATATATCCTCCCTTCTCCCAAAGGAGTACTACAAAATATCTGGGACATCCAAAGGAACTTCTTGTGGCGAGGGGTAGAGGTGAAACGAAAAATGGGCGCTAGTGGCCTTAAATAGAGTGCAAACCAAAAGATGCAGGTGGGCTAGGTCTTCAAGATCCAGAGGTAACCAACAAAGAAAATGGAGAAAAATTATGGTGGAGATGGTTAAAAGGGGGGTCATCACCTTGGGAAAGGCTTTGGAAATCAAAATATGCACCTAATTTCCATACAAAAAAGTTAGTCTAGTTATCAAGTTCCACTCAGGGGTTGGCAATTTGGAATTTAGCATGGAATAAAAGAGGTATCATGCAAAAACACTATTCTGGGAAATCAGAAATGGAAAGGAGGCCCTATTTTGGGATGATGCATGGTAGAAACAAGCTAAGTTATGCAGGGAGGAATGGCATCCCTTCAAACTAAGCATAGAAATATGAGAGTATAGAGAATTCCACCAATTCTAGGATCAAGGACTAGAAAATAACAAATGGAGGCGATGGAATTTTAATATCTTTTGACGGCCAAGGAAGTCAAAGCTTATCTTAGTGAGGGATATACTGGTACAAATGATCCATCGTGGAGAAAACTATGGATGGTGCCACATTGGCCATAAATTAAAATTTTCATGTCATTGATTTTACACCGGAAGGTCCTAACTCGGGACAAACTTATAAAGAGAGAATTTATAGGTTCCTCTTCGTGTTTCCTCTCCGAAAACAAAAAAGAGAGGCTTAATCATTTACTCAACACCTGTAACTATATGGAGGCACTATGGGACTAAATAGCCTCAATATTTAGATAAAGAAACCAAAGTCGAGAGAGCATACAAGAAACAATAAATAAATGGTGGTTCATTATACAAAATCGAGGTGGTGAACCTTACGTGAAATTTCATTCGAGGTTTCATCCTTTGGGAAATTTGGAAGGAGCACAATAGATGAATATTCTCTTATAATAAGCTCCCTATTGACAACCTAGTGGAAGGAAAAATGTGTCAGCTAAAGGAAACATTAATTAGTACGGGAAATCAACCATTAGAGGAACAACCACCCCCCCAAGGAAACACAAATTTTGAAGTGATGAGGCCTCATGTTTTTCACCCTGTTTTCCCCAAATAATATATTCTAGCAGGAATAATTATTCATTACTTTCCCCTCTTACAAGAAAACACTCGGCAAAAAAAGGATTTCGCACCTCGGAGTTTTTTTGTAGGATAAAGGGAAAGGTGAGTGGGTATCCTACAGTAGCTGCATTGGTCTTATTAGCATTACGCCACTTTTCATATGGGTCTTCACAACAAATAATCACCATTACACTTTGTTGATTTGTTTTAAAAATAAACATAGCATGCAATAGATTTCTTTTGGGATGCAATGTTGTTGTTGGTAGTATGATTGTATTTGTGCCACATGTAAAGCTAATATGCGTTAAATTTCTTTCAGCTTGCAATATTTTTATTGGAAATGTGCTTGTGTTTGGGCTAGAAACTATGCTAGATTTCTTTTGCTTTGCAATAGTGTTGTTGTCAATTTGGTTGTTTATGATAAAAGGAAATCTAGCAAGTGTTAGATTTCCATCACTTTGGCAATGTTATTGGAAATGTTGTGCTTGTGTTTGGGCTAGAAGTTGTGTTATATTTCTTTTGCTATGCAATGTTGTTGTTTTCAATTTGGTTGTTTATTATAGAAGGAAATAAAACATGTGTTAGATCTCTTTCACCTTGGTAATGTGATTTTCTTTGTGTTAGAAGGAATATAGCATGCACTAGATTTCTTCTCACATAAAATGTTGTTATTGGTAGTATGCTTGTATTTATGCTACATGTAAAGCTAGCATGCGTTAAATTTATTTTACCTTGCGACATTGTTATTGGAAATGTGATTGTGTTTGTGATAGAAGTTATTGGATTTTGTGGGCTTTTGTTTTCCCTACAATGTTATTGTTGCCAATGTGATTTTGTTTGTGCTAGAAGTAAATCAAGCGTATACTAGATATCTTCTACACTGCAATGTTATTTTTGGCAATGTGATTGTGTTTGTGCTACAATAAACTCTAGAATGTGTAAGATTTCTTTTACTTTGAAATGTTTTTGTGAGTAATATGCTTCTATTTATGTTAGAAGAAAATTTAGCATGTGGTGGATTTCCTTCGCTTTAGAATATTGTTATTGGCAATGTGTTTGTGTTTGTGCTAGAAGGAAATCTAGCATGTGCTAGATTTATTTGACCATGTAATGTTGCTTCTAGCAACATGCTTATGTTTGTAGTAGAAGGAATGATATTGATTGTTAGCTTTCATTTGAGGAAACAATGTTTCATTACATACAACATGACTACCATAATATTTTTATTTTTGCATTTATATTACTTTTTCGAAAGTTGTGTGTTTTTGGGGAAATATAAAGTCACACTTTACACGGTTCATTCTTTTAATTACAAGTTACGATGTAATTGTTGTTACAGAATTGATGCAAGCTACAATGGAAAATATAATTTTGGCAAAAGGGGACTATGTTGATCTCCTTATTAATGATCAAGTCATTGGGCTAGCAAGGGTTTAATCTGCAGAGTCTGGAACTTATTATGTTGGAAAAAGGGTTAATGCTGGTTATGTTGCAATTTTGATAATTGATATCATTCAACCACATTTGATTGATGATGATGTTAATGAAGGGGACATACATCCATGGAAGATTGTGGATTTGAGACACCACATAGGTAAATCAAAATATTGAAGCTTGTGTTATATATTATTGATACTATAATAAATGTTCTTTTTTTGAGTAAATACTAACATTATTTACATTTGTTTATAGGTACAAATGTTTCTTCTACATTTTCTATTTGAGACAAGGTAAATCTTCTGCAACATGGAGTGAAGGTGCGCGAGGGCTCCATATTCAATACAGAGCTTGGGCATAAAGTGCATGGAAAGATGGTAAAGAAAGGATGCATAGTGGTTAAAATTGAAAAGGTGTTAAAACATAATGCTCCTCTACCACATCCAACAGGGTTTGAGCATACACTTGGGGGTGCATTAGAATCTTATGAAATTTGGCCAGAATCAGATTTGGAGCCTCACTGTCATGATCATGCCATAAATATTCCCCAAGATAGGGTTAAATTCATATGTGCAAAGGTTTCTCTTACACATGAATGCATGGGAACAAGCATGTGCATTGCCAAAGGAATGCTAGTTCATGTCCGCGAGGATGACATTGTTGAGGGTGAAACACTAGGTGAAATGGATTTTGGTGTTTTTCTAGAAGAGATAGATGGAAATTGTGAGATATGAAGAATTGGTGATAAGTCTATACATTGTTTGGTTAGATGGCCAATAAATAAGTTGGTGGACAACAAAGGTGTGATATTAAGGGTCAAGGAAAGTTTAAGGAACCACCTAAAGAAATGGTGATATGGGATGTTATAGAGGACGCAAATCCCTTAAACAAATGGGATGGGTACCTTTGTAATGAAAAAGATAGAAACTCAATTGATATGAATGTAACAAGGCCATATAAAAGGATTAAACGAGTTATGGCTACAAAAAAAATTGCAAAATGTCAAACAAAAATAGATGAGGAGAAAGAAATTCGACTTTTGGCAGCAGATGTATGTTGTAGAAAAGATTGTCTTCAACATGTCGATAGGAAGGCCATTGCAGGTGATAGAAGGGGAATGAGACAAATAAATACAAATGGTATTAGAGAATTTGTCTTGAATTCACTCATGTCAAACACAGTGATGTCAAGCGGCCATGGCCTACCACCTATTGCTAGAAATTTAAAGGACATGAGATTTAATGGGAATATTATTTGTAAGAAAGCATGGTATAAGATACATAAAATTCCTCAAAGCACATTCTATAACTACCAACATTATTTCCAACATGGACATATCAAAGCTATTCATGGTAACACCAACACATGCAAAGCACAAGCTCACACAGTGGCAGCTATAGAAATATTGCACAAAATTGTAATGGATAATTCAGATTTTTCACCAAATCAAACACGTCAAGTTGAAGAAGATGGAGCATCTGCTCCTTTAAGACTACTTCCTTCGACTTACACACAAAATTCTTTGTTAAAAGAGATCAATGAGGCTCTTCAAAAGCTCAATTACCCATCAATATCACAACCAACAATGAGCAAGATCTGGAATACTAAGTTTCGAGATGTGGCATTTTCAAAGAAAACCAACTTCAGTAAATGCAGTGAATGTATTGTGTTGAAAGCACAAATGAAGTCAGCAACTACAAAAGAGTTGGAAGAAAAGGCACGAGGTAGGTTGATGAAACATAACAAGATTGTTATGTGTGGAAGATATTGTTACTATGCCCATAGAATTATGTCAGAGTGGTTTCCAAAGGAGTATTTGAGCATTATCCATGATAAAATGGACAAAACAAAGACGTCAATCCCAAGGCTACGTGTCAAATCAAAATCTGCTGCAGGAATAAATTTGGGTTTGTCATTGACAGGTATGCTTACACATGGGCATAAGGCGGGAGGTTTTGGTCATTTCTCCTTACCATTTGTCCATATGGGATCACAATTTACTATTACATCCCTTGCAAAGTGCTTAAGGGACCTTGAAGACCCACAAATGGATATGTATGGTGATCTACTTTATGAAAGTGGAATTTCAAGAAACCCACTTACAAATGCATTACTTGACACCTCTATTTACCCAAAATGTCAAGGGTACAAGGATGATTTTATATCTCATGGAAGTTCAAAAAGTCAAAATGTTGATTTTAAACCTCTTCCTCCACATTTGTTGTTACAGTTGGACAATGCAACAAGTGATAATAAGAATCGTTATCTTTTCATGTTTCTATCACTTTTAACTGCACTTGGTGTCTTCATCACTATTGAGGTTGGGTTCTTGCCTGTGGGGCACACCCATGAAGACATAGATGGAACCTATGGAAGAATGTCTTCCAACCTAAAAAGTAAAGATATTTATTCTTTACCTGAAATGATGGATACATATCGCATAATTGAAGAAAATAGAGTGTTTCCACCTACACTTATTGACAAGGTCTATGACTTCAAAAGTTTCCTTAATGGATACATTAAGGAGGTAAAAAATGCACTAGTTGGACATCTTAATGTTCAATACTTCCAATTTCTTATACTCAATGATGTTCCAGTACTAAGGTATAAAGAATCAATTAGAGATACTGAGTGGTCAGAACCAGTTGAGTTATGGAATATAGATGATGAAGGTCGACCTATAATTCCCATAGGGAAGCCATCTTTCTTACCTTCCAAACAGAATGATGTCTATTTAAAAGAACTAAAGGAAGGGATAACATCATACATAAAAATGTGGAAAGACACTATTGGGAATGAGGATTCACCAATTGTTACAGAGGAATGGAAAAATAAAGTGGTGTATTGGGAAAAAGTTTTTGATACATTAGATGGAATCTATAATGATCATAGAATAATAGATGGAAATGATTAATCTTCTGAGGATTTCTGGCCCAAGACAAGGCACATTGTTGATGTTGATCGTAATGCACTCCAAGTAATCTCAAGTATTATGGATTGAGATTTTGATAATGCGATAGATGAACCAATATATGTTGTGTCAGTGTCGGTCTTGAAAGCCCTCCATCAGTGATCAAAGCTCTTTGAATTTGCATTGGTAGGTGTCTCATCAGTGTCAAAATTTGCATCCCATTAGGCATGCCATAACCTTGATGGAGGAGCTGGTCTGTTCATATCCCTTTTGGCTTAGCTGGATCAGGTCATATCAGGTCATTGAGTTTGTCAAAATGCTCTTGTTTCGTCTTAATGTCAAAATTTTAGGTCTAGGGTTTTGGTCAGTTGTCTTAGCAAGGTTAGCAAGGTCATGTTTTTGAGAGTCCTTGAGTGACCAGCAAGCCAAAGGGAAGATGGTAAACATGTTCCTTTCATATTTTCATCATGTATAGCTCATTTTTAACCTTGGATTTAAAAACCCTGTTTTTAAAGCCAAGGTCATGATAATTTTTGTAAAATGAATAAGCATCCAAGAAATCTTCAGAAAGGCAGCAACAACCCTGGTCCCTTTGCCACAGTCCTTCAGATGATCTCCCTGCAAAAAGAATCAGGTGATATCACTCAAAAGTCAACTTCAGGATAAAGGAAACCAAGAAAATCAGTGTTTTTAAAAAGTGACAAAATAGACTTTATAAAGTGGGTTTTGGATGAAATTTTTTCAAAAGTGAGATTATAAAAGGTAATTCTCCCTCCTTTAACTCTCATTGTGCATTTCGAGCTTCTAAGAGTGATTGTGAGAGCGTGCAAGGAGAAGAAGGCGAAAATATAAGGGTTTCGGGCAGTTTCCAGGTGCGCGACCCGTCCAGGCTTGTGCGCAACCTGTTGGGCGGTGCGCGACCCGTCCAGCAGCTTCCGGCAGTGCAAAAACACAACGGGCGCGACCCGTCGAGCTGTGCGCGACCCGTCCAGGGGTGTACGTGACCCATTCGTCTGCCAGCTTCCAAAACTGCAAATAAATTTCCTCCTTCCTCTTCAAACTTGCTAAATTGATCGAGGTAGGCATTCAATTCATGAAAGTTGATATGGATGGTGAAAATAATGATGTGTGTCATGGTTTTATCATTTAAATTTGCAAGTGAATGGATTAATATGGCTGTTGCTAATGTTTGTAAAATGCTAGGGTTTTGTGACTGTTTCAAGTGTTTATTGTCCCATTGATCCCTTCCTTTTTCCCCTCTTTCATTAATAATCATGCTTGTATCTCTGTCCTATTTCATTTGCACATAAAATGTTGCCCTACCCCCATCCCTAAGTTATAAACCCTACCCCTCTCACTAGCACTCAAACCCTAATTCCCTCTACCATACACATCCAAAAACTAAAACAAAAAAAGAAAAGATACATTGTAAAGACAGAAGGGAGTCATGTAAATTTAATATGCTGTATATCTAAAAGCATATACAAACCCCTATATATCCTTGACATCCCCTTGTACATGAAACACTTTCCCTTGATGTGAAAATGATGAGTATGTACTCCTTAATGTGCATGTACTCCTTAAGAACACAAAAAGAGCAGAATCTTCCTTATAACACACATGAACTCCTAAGTGAATTTGGTGTATGGTGTCCCTATGCCCCTATTGATATCCGTAATCCCCTTACATGTTCATTATTATACATGTTTTGTCCCATATGAGATGTTCTTTGCAAATGATTTCCCAATGTTAAAACTATTCCTATATGCATGACAATGTGTAAAGTTTCCCTTGAAAATTCCCTGTTATTATCATATATTTCCATTCCTTGTTCAGAAATTCCCTCCCCTAACATTCCCATCATGTTTTTCCCCTTGAAACAGCATAGAGTTCAGTACTTTTGCAGAAAGAGGCAGCAGTTCATTTACTCCTTCAGTTTGCCCACCTTGCTCCAAAACCATGTCAGATACCGAGACTCATGAGCAAGGTGATGACCATTCATCATCTACATAGATTGAGGAACAGAGGAGGCCTCGTAGAGGGGGTAAAGGAGGTCACCATAGGAGGGAGGAGCCCACTTCATTGAGAGTTACAGGCTTGTCCTTTGGCACTGAGTTGTTTCCAGTACATGTCATGCTATCATTTTTGTGAGAGGCTCTCTCAAATTCAGCATCATAGAGAGTTGGCCCGCTTGTTTGTCTTACACCTCCATGATGGACATGTCACTCTTGCAGGGGTGAATTTCATATTGACACCTAAGGTGATCTCAGAGGCTACAGGTATACCGAATGTGGGGGAGGTGTGGTCTAAGCGCAGACTTCTTGATTTTGTTCACTTTGAGCCCTATATCCGGCCATCATTTGTGAAACTGTTGACAGGTGTTTTCCCATTCAGATTTCTTCGGAGTGAGTATGCTCCCCTCATGAGACTCATCATGCATTATTTCACATGTGAGGGCAGATTTTCACAGGTGTATTCATATCACATTCGCCTGTTGATGCATTTCACCCGGGTGAGGATGATGAACCTCCCGGTCTTCCTATTTCAGAACATTCAGAGGATGGTGCCTATGTTGCAGAGGAAGACCCCGGTCCAGTAGTACAGGAGTCTTTGTCACTATGGTTTGATTCAGCTCATTGTTTTGCATCAGTTGACACAACAGGGCATCTTGTGGGAGGAGTTCATCTCCCGTGAGTTTTTCACAGTGCCACCTCAGCCACATCAGGAAGCTATTCATGAGGAGGGAGGACCATCACAGCAGCCCGATGCTCCCATCACCCGACATGTCAGCTCTACTCCCATGGTCACTTATCAAAAAGGCCCAAGGGCCTTATTTGCAGCAGCCAGGTGAGTACTATCTCCACAACAGGTGGAAGGGGTCTCGCCTTCATCTTCTGAGCAGCGAGTGTTATCTCCACAGCAGGTGGAAGGGGCCTCTCTTTCTTCACCAGCAGAGGTATTGCAGAGGGGCAAAGAGCCTGTGGTTCATGAGGATCCAGTGATCGATCTTGAGGTCAGTTCTCCTAGCCAGGAGGCAAAGGCGATCATTGGTCACTTATCAGAAAGGCCCAAGGGCCTTATTTGCAGCAGCCAGGTGAGTACTATCTCCACAGCAGGTGGAAGGGGTCTCGCCTTCATCTTCTGAGCAGCGAGTGTTATCTCCACAGCAGGTGGAAGGGGCCTCGCTTTCTTCACCAGCAGAGGTATTGCAGAGGGGCAAAGAGCCCATGGTTCATGAGGATCCAGTGATCGATCTTGAGGTCAGTTCTCCTAACCAGGAGGCAAAGGAGATCATTCAGCAGCTCAGGGCCGAGAATGAGTCTTTGCAGCGGAGACTTGATGGTGCTCAGTGGACCATCACATATCTAGAGCAGCGGAACACTCAGCTGGAGGAGGAGAAGGCTCTTGATGAGATTTGGAGGATTCGTAGTGATCGAGTCCTAAACCATAGGAGGCCCGGTTATCCATTGCCTGTTGACCGGGAGTCTTTGCTTATTCAGGAGAATGCTCACTTGGAGAGGCTGTTGGCTAAGGCCAACCAAGACAAAAAGCTGCTAAGGAACATGAAAAACCATTATTGGGCTAGGATGCATGTTTGTAAAGCAAAGATGAAAATGTTCCAAAGAAGGTTGGCCGAGGCTCTCAAGAGGAAGAAGAAGGCCAACCCCCTCCGCATCTTGGCCGAGGCTTCTCTTACTCATCATGACACTCACTAGCCTCTTCACAGCACCAAGCACAATTTTTTTTTGGAAGTTTTGGCTCATTTTTGGCATTTTTGGGCAATTTACAGGTTTTGGCTTCTCAACGGGTCTCACCCCCGGTGAGACCCTTTGTCCTCATAGCTCCGTTTTGCAGAAACTTTGCATTGGTGGATTTGTCATGCAAATTTACATATGCACATCCATTAACTTGAGTTTTCATGGAGTTTTGGGCCTCCAAAAGGTCAAAATACAGCCAAATTTTGACTTTCTGCCCCTTTTTTGAGCTGCAGAAGTAGTCTTGGGAGAATTGAATTTTTCCTAGTAAAATGACCTCCAAATCCACAAATTCCAGTTGGGTTGGAAATTAGACTCAGAGACCTTTCCAACGAGCTATCCTACACCTAATTCTGATACCGGGAAGGCCTCCAAACAGGCCTCCAAAGTGCGCGCCCCGTTGAGCAGCATGTGCACGACCCGTTGAGCAGCATGTGCACGACCCGTTGAGCAGATTTGGCCAGATTTGACCAGTTCAGCCTAGAATTTGCAGATTAACACTAGTTTGACTTGCTGAGGTCGATGATGATCCTTTTGACTATACTTGTGGCACTTTTTGGGTACTTTTACTCTTGTTTTACTCTTCTAGAAGTTTCTCTCATGTAAAATAGTAAAATTGACTGTATGAACTGGTTTCCAAGTTTTTAGAGGCAAGTTGTTTTGACTGCCTATTTTGTAGTGCTTAGTTTAGGAGTTGTTCAAACAGCTCCTAGGGTGGTGAGCTTGACCCCTAGATGTGGGGAAGAGGTTAGAGCACCTATATTATGTACTTTCATGCTCATTTTCATGGTTGGACTCTTGAGGGAGCAGCTATCATTGTATATTTCACTTGTATCTCTGCAATTTTTGGCTAAGGAAGACCAGGGTTTTGCAGTCATCATTGGGATTCTTGTGGACTCATTGTGTTGATGGTGTGTCTCTTCATGTTATTGTAAGCTTTGTTATGTGATTCATTTCCTTTCTATACTGCTGCATATTAAACAAATGAAGTGATAAAGTTAGAACTCATGCTTGCATGCTCTGCTTTCAAATTTGTTTAATTTCTATGTTTTCTACTGTCTAAAGAGAATTAAAATCCATTGTTTGCTCTCTTTAGCCTTCTCATCTTTCTTCCAGATCATCCATTTCAGCTAAAGACATCTACACAAGCTCCTACCTTGCCCCAAAGACCCCCCCTGCAGAAACTGTGTCCAATCCCCGCACCCTAAATTGCAGATCCTCAATTTGCCACCAAAAACCCCAAAAATCCCCAAATCAACCTTCAAATCAGTTTACTAGCCTAATATCTGTGTTACCTTGATTTGTCATCTCTTCCCATTGAAAATTTAACGAGATTGACCGGAGAGAGCCTTCTCCTGCCCCGTAGGGCTAGCTACGAGGCTGAATGGTTTGATGTAGCTTTGAGATTTGCCTTTCTCAGCCTGAGGTGAAATTTCAAACGCTAACATACTGGCGACCATACTGGGGAGAACAAACTTGTCTGTTGATTGATGTGTTTGTTTCATAAGTCTTAGACGGAGCCTGAAGTTATGCCAGGTAGCCTTCGAAAACGCTCTTGTTTTACATCAGCGTTAGTAGATAAACGCTGCTTCAGTCAATCTCCGTGAGCTTGTGGATACAACACTTCATTTGAATTTTTCCTCAGTACATGTATCAAGTTCAGATCTGATTGTTGATAGTGGACAACGACCAGACACTGACAAGGCTGAAATCATTCACTGGCGACTCCTTCACTGAAAAAATCCAGAGATCAATGCTTCATGGTGACTTCACTGCAAAGAGATCAGTAGCTTTGAGCTTTTCACGATGGATCGGATTGCAAGAAGATATGCTCCCTTGAGCCGAGATCACATTCCAGGTTTTCCGAATAAGATTCCCAAGGTGGATTGGTCAAGGAATCTGCCTATATTTAACGATGATGGTAAGAAGGATGCTGCTCTTCATCTAGTTAGATTTCATATGCATATTCTCAAATTCAAGGTCGATTTTCCTGAAGATTGCTTGATGAAGATATTCCTAGCCACTCTAGAAGGTGAAGCCCAATCATGGTATGAAAGTTTTCCATCTACTTCAATTTATTGTTTAAGGGATTTTCATACCGTGTTCTTTGAAAAGTATAAAGAATCATATCCATCTTTGATTTTAGTTCAGAACTGTTGTATCCATGTACATAGTTTTATTGAAAGCCTTGAGAAGTTTTATGAAGATGATAATTTCATGGATGAAGAGATCCTGGAAGCCCTGTATTAAAAGCCGTTTCAGCAGCACATAGAAATCTTAGAGGATACTTGTCAAGATCAGCAGGTTGAAGATGGCCATATGGCTGTAATTGATGAAAGAGAAGAGCTTGTTTCAGATCTGCCCACAGGAGAAGACAGCATGCAAATTGAAGAATGTGATAATGTTAGGACAACTACTTCAGTTCTAGATTCAGATCATGGTGACCAAGAATACCTTGTGCCGAATCCTGAAAAGGAGAGATTTGTTGTTGAGATCATAAACAAAGTTCTTGATCCAAATGTCCTTATGCCATCAGAACAGAGCCTGCATGAGGAGGTAATTCAGCCAGCTCATGAACAACAAGATGAGATGTTTGTTCAAGTAAGTGAAAACTATTCTTTCAATCATAATTTGGATAGTTTGATTGCCATGTCATATGAAGATGATCAACAATGTTTCCAAGTTTCAGAAGATCAGGACTGTCATTCAGATTTTTCATGTTTTGAAATGTTATTTCAAGAAGACAAGACTTGTTTGAGCAAAGGGAAACAGAAAGTCTTATCTCCTTTGTCTGAATAGGAGATAGATCAGCTTTTGAAAGGTCATGCTACAACCCAAGCTAAAGCAAATCGGCAGTGTGCACATGGTCATGAAAGTGTTGGTGAAACTTCTTCCTCTTTTGAAAATGATGACACTCTTGTAATTAGTTTTATAGATCAGCAAACAGATAATATTTCCTTTCTTGAAGATGATGAGGCTGTCATGTTTGATGATCTTGAGGATTGTTTTCTGTTTAAGAATGACCTAGACCATGAAATTGAGGAATATAAGCTTGAGAGAGACAATATGTCAAAATTTCTCACGGTCAAGGAATTCACAGCCAACACTCATATGGCAGAAGCTTATACTTCTCTGTGCCTTCCTATCAATCAGCAACCCACTGTTCTTTCAGATCAGAATGAAGTGAGTACTTATATTTTTGCAGCTGGATCTCCAAACAAGGTAGTGCTTCAGGATTATCAAGATCCCTTTGGCATTCTTCTGCAAGCATTAGAAAAGATAAACGTTGCCTGGTTCATTATCATAAGCTTTGGTTTCAGTGGTTATTTTGAGTTTCCTACAGGTTCATCGTTTCGCCTGCTCGAGATAAGCAAGAGCAGAAATTTGGTATGTAGCCATCTGCTGGATTGGTTACATTGGAAAGCTCATTATACATGATTGTACATATTTCATTAGTATGCAG
This sequence comes from Pinus tabuliformis, assembly GCA_031772625.1. Lineage (NCBI taxonomy): Eukaryota > Viridiplantae > Streptophyta > Pinopsida > Pinales > Pinaceae > Pinus > Pinus tabuliformis. Next base: position 584,511,781 of record CM062814.1, on the reverse strand, counting down.
GTGGTTGTCATCATGATTTCAAATCTTGATGGACTGCTGCCCTTAAATAAGCTTTGTAAAGTTTTGTTTTAAGTCGGTCATGAGTCATTTGTGTTTGGTCTGTTGAGTGAGTTTTTCAAGTTATTTCAGTTTGCCATCGAGTCAAGCTTCAGTTAAGTTTCAGTCAATTTTCAGTCAAGTTTTCATTCAATAAATGTGTCAAAGTTTTGTGTCAAAGGCGTAAATAATGACTCCATCGCCCAATGGTTGCAAGCACTGGTCTGCTCTCCCAGAGGTCTGAGGTTCTTGGTACCTCCAAGGAGCTACCATCCCCATTGGAGCCAATGTTAGTGTCGGTCTTGAAAGCCCTCCATCAGTGATCAAAGCTCTTTGCATTTGCATTGGTAGGTGTCTCATCAGTGTCAAAATTTGCATCCCATTAGGCATGCCATAACCCTGATGGAGGAGCTGGTCTGTTCATATCCCTTTTGGCTTAGCTGGATCAGTTCATATCAGGTCATTGAGTTTGTCAAAATGCTCTTGTTTGGTCTTAATGTCAAAATTTTAGGTCTAGGGTTTTGGTCAGTTGCCTTAGCAAGGTTAGCAAGGTCATGTTTCTGAGAGTCCTTGAGTGACCAGCAAGCCAAAGGGAAGATGGTAAACATGTTCCTTTCAGATTTTCATCATGTATAGCTCATTTTTAACCTTGGATTTAAAAACCCTGTTTTTAAAGCCAAGGTCATGATAATTTTTGTAAAAAGAATAAGCATCCAAGAAATCTTCAGAAAGGCAGCAACAACCCTGGTCCCTTTGCCACAGTCCTTCAGATGATCTCCCTGCAAAAAGAATCAGGTGATAGCACTCAAAAGTCAACTTCAGGATAAAGGAAACCAAGAAAATCAGTGTTTTTAAAAAGTGACAAAATAGACTTTATAAAGTGGGTTTTGGACGAAATGTTTTCAAAAGTGAGATTATAAAAGGTAATTCTCCCTCCTTTAACTCTCATTGTGCATTTCGAGCTTCTAAGAGTGATTGTGAGAGCGTGCAAGGAGAAGAAGGCGAAAATATAAGGGTTTCGGGCAGTTTCCAGGTGCGCGACCCGTCCAGGCTCGTGCGCGACCTATTGGGCGGTGCGCGACCCGTCCAACAGCTTCCGGCAGTGCAAAAACACAACGGGCGCGACCCGTCGAGCTGTGCGCGACCCGTCCAGGGGTGTGCGTGACCCGTTCGTCTGCCAGCTTCCAAAACTGCAAATAAATTTCCTCCTTCCTCTTCAAACTTGCTAAATTGATCGAGGTAGGCATTCAATTCATGAAAGTTGATATGGATGGTGAAAATAATGATGTGTGTCATGGTTTTATCATTTAAATTTGCAAGTGAATGGATTAATATGGCTGTTGCTAATGTTTGTAAAATGCTAGGGTTTTGTGACTGTTTCAAGTGTTTATTGTCCCATTGATCCCTTCCTTTTTCCCCTCTTTCATTAATAATCATGCTTGTATCTCTATCCTATTTCATTTGCACATAAAATGTTGCCCTACCCCCATCCCTAAGTTATAAACCCTACCCCTCTCACTGACACTCAAACCCTAATTCCCTCTACCATACACATGCAAAAACTAAAACAAAAAAAGAAAAGATACATTGTAAAGACAGAAGGGAGTCATGTAAATTTAATATGTTGTATATCTAAAAGCATGTACAAACCCCTATATATCCTTGACATCCCCTTGTACATGAAACACTTTCCCTTGATGTGAAAATGATGAGTATGTACTCCTTAATGTGCATGTACTCCTTAAGAACACAAAAAGAGTAGAATCTGCCTTATAACACACATGAACTCCTAAGTGAATTTGGTGTATGGTGTCCCTATGCCCCTATTGATATCTGTAATCCCCTTACATGTTCATTATTATACATGTTTTGTCCCATATGAGATGTTCTTTGCAAATGATTTCCCAATGTTAAAACTATTCCTATATGCATGACAATGTGTAAAGTTTCCCTTGAAAATTCCCTGTTATTATCATATATTTCCATTCCTTGTTCAGAAATTCCCTCCCCTAACATTCCCATCATGTTTTTCCCCTTGAAACAACATAGAGTTCAGTACTTTTGCAGGCAGAGGCAGCAGTTCATTTACTCCTTCAGTTTGCCCACCTTGCTCCAAAACCATGTCAGATACCGAGACTCATGAGCAAGGTGATGACCATTCATCATCTACAGAGATTGAGGAACAGAGGAGGCCTCGTAGAGGGGGTAAAGGAGGTCACCATAGGAGGGAGGAGCCCACTTCATTGGCAGAGTTACAGGCTTGTCCTTTGGCACTGATTTGTTTCCAGTACATGTCATGCTATCAGTTTTGTGAGAGGCTCTCTCAAATTCAGCATCATAGAGAGTTGGCCCGCTTGTTTGTCTTACACCTCCATGATGGACATGTCACTCTTGCAGGGGTGAATTTCATATTGACACCTGAGGTGATCTCAGAGGCTACAGGTATACCGAATGTGGGGGAGGTGTGGTCTAAGCGCAGACTTCTTGATTTTGTTCACTTTGAGCCCTATATCTGGCCATCATTTGTGAAACTGTTGACAGGTGTTTTCCCATTCAGATTTCTTCGGAGTGAGTATGCTCCCCTCATGAGACTCATCATGCATTATTTCACATGTGAGGGCAGATTTTCACAGGTGTATTCATATCACATTCGCCTGTTGATGCATTTCACCCGGGTGAGGATGATGAACCTCCCGGTCTTCCTGTTTCAGAACATTCAGAGGATGGTTCCTATGTTGCAGAGGAAGACCCCGGTCCAGCAGTACAGGAGTCTTTGTCACTATGGTTTGATTCAGCTCATTGTTTTGCATCAGTTGACACTGCAGGGCATCTCGTGGGAGGAGTTCATCTCCCGTGAGTTTTTCACAGTGCCACCTCAGCCACATCAGGAGGCTATTCATGAGGAGGGAGGACCATCACAGCAGCCCGATGCTCCCATCACCCGACATGTCAGCTCTACTCCCATGGTCACTTATCAGAAAGGCCCAAGGGCCTTATTTGCAGCAGCCAGGCGAGTACTATCTCCACAGCAGGTGGAAGGGGTCTCGCCTTCATCTTCTGAGCAGCGAGTGTTATCTCCATAGCAGGTGGAAGGGGCCTCGCTTTCTTCACCAGCAGAGGTATTGCAGAGGGGCAAAGAGCCCATGGTTCATGAGGATCCAGTGATCGATCTTGAGGTCAGTTCTCCTAGCCAGGAGGCAAAGGAGATCATTCAGCAGCTCAGGGCCGAGAATGAGACTTTGCAGCGGAGACTTGATGGTGCTCAGTGGACCATCACATATCTAGAGCAGCGGAACACTCAGCTGGAGGAGGAGAAGGCTCTTGATGAGATTTGGAGGATTCGTAGTGATCGAGTCCTAAACCGTAGGAGGCCCGGTGATCCATTGCCTGTTGACCGGGAGTCTTTGCTTATTCAGGAGAATGCTCACTTGGAGAGGCTGTTGGCTAAGGCCAACCAAGACAAAAAGCTGCTAAGGAACATGAAAAACCATTATTGGGCTAGGATGCATGTTTGTAAAGCAAAGATGAAAATGTTCCAAAGAAGGTTGACCGAGGCTCTCAAGAGGAAGAAGAAGGCCAACCCCCTCCGCATCTTGGCCGAGGCTTCTCTTACTCATCATGACACTCACTAGCCTCTTCACAGCACCAAGCACAATTTTTTTTTGGAAGTTTTGGCTCATTTTTGGCATTTTTGGGCAATTTACAGGTTTTGGCTTCTCAACAGGTCTCACCCCCGGTGAGACCCTTTGTCCTCGTAGCTCCGTTTTGTGGAAACTTTGCATTGGTGGATTTTTTCATGCAAAGTTACATATGCACATCCATTACCTTGAGTTTTCATGGAGTTTTTCGCCTCCAAAAGGTCAAAATACAGCCAAATTTTGACTTTCTGCCCCCTTTTTGAGCTGCAGAAGTAGTCTTGGGAGAATTGAATTTTGACTAGGAAAATCACCTCCAAATCCAAAAATTCTAGTTGGGTTGGAAAGTAGACTCAGATTCCTTTCCAACGAGCTATCCTGCACAGGCCTCCAAAGTGCGCGACCCGTTGAGAAGCATGTGCGCGACCCGTTGAGCAGATTTGGCCAGATTTGACCAATTCAGCCCAGAATTTGCAGATTAACACCAGTTTGACTTGCTGAGGTCGATGATGATCCTTTTGACTGTACTTGTGGCACTTTTTGGGTACTTTTACTCTTGTTTTACTCTTCTATATGTTTCTCTCATGTAAAAGAGTAAAATTGACTGTATGAACTGGTTTCCAAGTTTTTAGAGGCAAGTTGTTTTGAATGCCTATTTTGTAGTGCTTAGTTTAGGAGTTTTTCAAACAGCTCCTAGGGTGGTGAGCTCGACCCCTAGAGGTGGGGAAGAGGTTAGAGCACCTATATTATGTAATTTCATGCTCATTTTCATGGTTGGACTCTTGAGGGAGCAGCTATCATTGTATATTTCACTTGTATCTCTGCAATTTTTGGCTAAGGAAGACCAGGGTTTTGCAGTCATCATTGGGATTCTTGTGGACTCATTGTGTTGATGGTGTGTCTCTTCATGTTATTGTAAGCTTTGTTATGTGATTCATTTCCTTTCTATACTGCTACATATTAAACAAATGAAGTGATAAAGTTAGAACTCATGCTTGCATGCTCTGCTTTCAAATTTGTTTAATTTCTATGTTTTCTGCTGTCTAAAGAGAATTCAAATCCATTGTTTGCTCTCTTTAGCCTTCTCATCTTTCTTCCAGATCATCCATTTCAGCTAAAGACATCTACACAAGCTCCTACCTTGCCCCAAAGACCCCCCTGCAGAAACTGTGTCCAATCCCCGCACCCTAAATTGCAGATCCTCAATTTGCCACCAAAAACCCCAAAAATCCCCAAACGAACCTTCAAATCAGTTTACTAGCCTAATATCTGTGTTACCTTGATTGGTCATCTCTTCCCATTGAAAATTTAACGAGATTGACCGGAGAGAGCCTTCTCCTGCCCCATAGGGCTAGCTACAAGGCTGAATGGTTTGATGTAGCTTTGAGATTTGCCTTTCTCAGCCTGAGGTGAAATTTCAAGTGCTAACATGTTGGACCCAAATGCAACAAGCCAAAGCCAACATTCAATCCGATGATTGATGTTGAGAAAGGAAATATGTTGCTAGTTAGATCAGGAAATGAGGATGCAGGTGAGATTATTTGGATGGAAAAATCCATCTCAAATATATTTAGGGATAATGAAAGTGAGAATCTTCATGTAAAGGTTGACTGGTGGAAGCCTATGTCATGGAAATACAATGGAAAATTTTTAGAGCAATATTGGGTACCAAATCCTGATGACAAAGAACTTGGCTCTATTCCAATTAATACCATAGTGTGGGCATGGATGCCAAAGAAAGAACATTGCAAGAAGACCAAGATAAATAAATATGGTGTAGAAGCCATTCTTGATCTACTTAAGCGAATATCTTAAGAGTAGGTTTATATGATACATAAATGTAATTTTTTTTGGAGGATCTATTAATATACATTCAGACACACTTTCCCATATTTGTTGTATAAATATTCTCTTCATATTTTTTTTAAGGAGTTTTATATTATTTAATATTTCAATGTAATCATGTGTTATACAAATTACATGACAATGCCATAAAATATTTAAGTTTTCAAAGCTTTATTTGACCAGCATGACTTCTCACCATATCAAATATGCATAATAAAATTCAATAATGCACCTAAAAACATCTTCTAAACTTGTTATATTAAAACAACAGTGGAGTACCTAATTAGTATTCTATTTAATATAAACCATTTAAACACTTAATGAATAAATGTTAGACGCTTGATATAATGTTTGAGGTGAGTTTTCCTTATTTTTCCTTATTATAATTGATATAATCAAATTCCCTATTTTGTTGCACTTTAATTTATAAAAAAAATATTTTGATCATTGAACAACACAACTAGAATTATAAAATATTTCTACTTATAAATTTTGAAGTGGTGCCAACATTATACTAGTATAATTAATTTGTACTCAACTTAGGAAAAGTAGTTAGTGTCAATTTAAACTGGTCAATAATAGTAAGAAAAACAATATTAATATATTGTTAAATAACTTTATTGGTAAGATCTTTTTTACACAATCTAGTTTACACAATCTAGATAAAAACTAAACATGTGTAATAAATATCTTAATCATTTTTCTCTCTTTCTTGTTGTATTTGAAAATAATCAAATTGTACTACTTTGTTACTATTCTAATTCATGATTGATTTTGATCATTAAAATGATTAGTAATTGAGACGAGAGGCTCATTTTACAGATGTGTAAGTTTTTCATCCGTCTATGCCCGTTTAAAATAAACATTATGTTCTAAATAGAAAAATATTAAAAAAAGGAGAATATTTTGTAAAGTAATTAGAAGTAAAAAAAAATGTTTGAATCAGAGGTTTAAATCTTATACTTTTCAAAAGTAACTATTTGAAGATTTATGTTAACTAATTTATGTCAATATCAATTTCATATATATCTAGATATATAAAAAAAGGTTTCTTATGGTTAAAATGATTATTTGTTCGTATATATACTCTATTTAGCATTCAAAAATATAGTTTCAACAATTAAAAATAACACATTGTATCTTTCACTCTAAAAGTGTTTGCAATTGAAGAAATTTGATCCCTACATCTGCACTTAAAATGGATCTATGATGGTATATATTGGACACATTACTATGATCATTTTTCATTGAATAACTTTATACTTAATATATAGCTTGCATATTAATATATTATTCATTAAGTAAGCCTCAACCAACTTCGTTTCTTACATAAAAGTACAAATAATAAATAAAAATAAATTATATTCAACATTTAATTTGATCCTAAAAAAATATTTTCTCCTTAACTCTAAAATGGTGCAAACTTCCTACAATAGTATGTAATGATGATGGTGATAATAATGATTATCATCCACTAAGACCAAATATGGTATATAAGAAGGTAAAAAGATATTACTAAACGTTATTTTGAATTTTAAATTGTGCCAACATTGTTTTAGTAATAACTGTAACTTAACATATACATGATATTTACTATATTGGATTATCGGTTAATAAAAGTTACACAAACATCATTATTTTCATAAAATAACCTTAACAAACTTATCTTTTTAATATAAACCATAAAAATATTAAAATAGATAATGTAAGGAATCCAAGATTAATATGCGAAATATTTTCTTTTTCAAGTTTATATAAATTTGTTTTATAAAGTTTATCATGATAATTTTTACACAAAAAATGGTGAATATCTAAATAAAAATTAGTGAACTAAGTGACTTTCTAATTTCTCATTTCCAAAAAATATAATCTAGCTAAAGTTCTAAATAATGGTATATATTGGACACATTACCAAAAATTTCATGTCATTAAATAACTTTATACTTAATATATATCTTGCATATTAATCTATTATTCATAAAGCGAGCCTCAATCAACTTCTTTATTAACATAAGCGTACAACTAATAAATAAAAATAAATTATGCTACTACTCACATTCAACATTTAATTTGATCCTAAATTTATTTTTCTCCTCAACTCTAAAATGGTGCAAACTTTCTACAATAGTCTGTAATTATGATGGTGATAATGATGATTATCATCCACTAAGATCAACTATGGTAAATAAGGAGATAAAAAGATATTATTAAAAGTTATTTCGAATTTTATTGTTATGTTGAAAAAGCATTAAAAGAAGTGTTTCAATATCATCATAATTTTGTTTAGTTAAACAATAAAAAAGGTTGGTAGCGTCACAAATATTTTGAAATTTAATTCTAATACGAGTATAAACTCGATGATCTTTGAGGGTTTTTTAATCTTCAACCATAGTATAACTAGTGTTGCAAAGGTGATACACTTTTAAATTGTGCCAACACTGCCTTAGTAATAATCATGACTTAACACATACATGATATTTACTATATCAGATTATAATTAAATGGATTAATAATAGTAACATATGCATCATTATTTTCATAAAATAACCTTAACAAACTTATTTTTTACTATAAACCATAAAAAATATTAAAATAGATAATGTAAGGAATCCAAGATTAAAATGTGAAAGATTGTTTTTAGCAAGTTTATATAAATTTGTTTTATAAAGTTTATCATGATAATTTTTACACAAAAATGGTGAATATCTACATTAAAATTAGTGAATTAAGTGACTTTCTAATTCCTCATTTTGAAAAAACTTAATCTAGTTAAAGTTCTAAATTCTAGATCCACTGAATACTTCCATATTTAATGAAATATTTGTTAAGTGCTCAAAAGAAGTTCCAGAGATAGAGAACCAAGGGCTTTCCAAAAGACCAAGTACATAGGAAAGCTTGGTGAGGTAAGTGGCAGCAGGGAGGACTTGTTGTTGTAGAGGCTTTAATACAACTCATAGCAAGTGAGTGAGGAACTCATGAAGATGGAGAAGAAGATGATTATTGATAGTCATAACAGAGATAATAGAGGTTTTGAGGAAGACCACAGTAGAAGAAAAGTGAAGAAGGAGGATGCCAAGGTAAATGGCAAGAGAATGAGTCAAGAGGAACATGACAAAGAGATTGTTGAGATGAAAAAACAACTTAGTGTATTAAGGATGATACTAGAGGAAAACCAAAGACAAGGTCAGGCCTTGAGGAAAAAGGAAATGAAGCGGTCTAAGTTATAGAGAAGGATATGGTAGAGACAAGTGAAGAGCCTAGTGGAAGAACTCAGAAAGGATGAGTTGGAAATGGAAGTGTCCATTTGTGAAACAGAACATGGTGAAGTTCTGCGTGAAGATGAAGACTGGAGATCTATGGAAGATCTTATGAATCATATGGAGGATTCAGAACAGCAAGGGGATGTGATGACTAAAGAATCAAGTGAGACCACAAGGTCTTATGTTTTTAAAATTGATAGTTTGTGTATGATTGCAAGTACTATAGGAGAAAAGAAACCTTTTGAAGATGTGTTCAGAAGATGAAGATCTAGAAGTAAAAGGTGACAAAGAAAATTTCTCAGAAGAAGAAGAAATTGACTAGATACATCAGGAAAAGTCTATGGATGAGTTACTCAATGAGAGAAGACAGTCATTTAAAGTTGTCATAGAGATTGAAGATCAGGATCTTATTTTGATGAAGAATGAAGGAATATTGTCTTAGAAAGGTAATCTAATGAATTTGATTAATGTTATTGATGAAGAACAAATGCAGGAGAATATTAATGCAGATGATGAGACAAGGATAGCTCTAGAAGAAGGGTTACAGAATGACAACAAGGCAAAATGTATTGAAGAAGAAGGATGATCCAGGTGGATATTGGTGGCCACCCACCAATTCCACTTGGACCCCCACCATTGCTCCTTTCAGTTTTTCAGTTTCCTTAATTGTAGCACAGTTTACTATTTTTAGCAATTTTTGGGTCCTAAACTTCCAGAGCCGTTTTGAGGCCTTAAACGACGTTTTTTTTTTAAATCTACCACTACCAATATTTTGTCTAAAATTTTCTTCTTAGTTGTAGTCCTCGGAGAGATATTTCCAACGGGCTATCATGTGCATCAAACAGAGATAATATGACCAAGTCGTAACCCTCGGAAGTTGGCTATCCAACTCACCCCAACGGGGCCCATAAACGCTTGGTGTTACATCTCCTCGGTTAGGGTTTTGGTTGTTTAGGGTTTGCTCTTATTTTTCAATAATAAAAAGGCCCTTGAGCCTCATTGTAAGGCAGTTCAGAGGCATGTAGTCGCCACATCTCTTCCCATAGATAAGCTACTATCGCCCTAGCTGGTTTATTTCCATTCCTTTTTGTAAGCATATTTCAGTATTTTACATTAATGAAATGATGTATTATTTCAATTGCATCTTTGTGTTTATGGTTATCTCTATAATTTGTTGCATTCTTGTTTAAATCCGGATCAGTGGTATCAAAGGGGTTTGTTTTTTTTCCCTAATTTTCTTTGCATGTCCCCAACAAGGTCGGGATATAAGGAGTTAGGGCTTGAACTGGTCGAACCTTTGCAAGACCAGCCTCGCAAATCCCAACGACCTCCCATGGAGGATGAAAAGAAAGATGAGGGGGCAGGAGATCCTATCAAAATCCTACTTGAAGAAGCCCTCAAGCGACAAAGGAATGCGATGATGGACAACTTTTCCCAGATCCTTTAGCGGCTACCCAGGGGCGATGCATCGGCTTCCAACAGCTACTCTGGAAACGCCACACCGTTTAAGGTACAAGTTAATTTTGAAATCCCGATATTCAAGGTTCAGATAGACGCAGATGTCATCAATAAATGGTTAAATCTGCTAGAGGGTTATTTTTTGTTCATGATTTTTCCAGTCGGGAAAGGATTATTTTCTGTTATGAAACCAGCTCAAGAAAAGATAGAAAAGATAGATCAACGCCTTAGAATTCAGCCTCTTCGAGGGGGCAACCTCCTTTACGTTACATGAATGAAAAATTCTTGGATGATTCAAATGACAAAACCTCCTTTCTATATATAGGAGTCTAAGGAGTCACAATATAATCCAGTCGACCTAACAATAATAATATAAAGCCACAAAAATAACAATAGAGGGATTCTATGGGGCACAGTAATAACAATATGGGGGCAATAGGGGCACAACAATATTAATAAGGCATATAACTATAATAGTAATTGGGTAATCACTAGTATTATAGGGACCCAACATGCCCCTCTCCTTCAAAAAAGTGTTGTCCTCAACGCTTGAGTAGTTCTGGATACTTCTGCATAAAATTCGCATTCTCCCATGTGGAATCTTCAGTGGATAAGTTCTTCCACTTGATAAGATACTCTGAAATTGATCGATTTCATAGCTGTCGAGTTCTTGTTTCTGCGACTGCTTCCGGTTCCAATATAATTTTTCCTTCCTCGTCAAGTTCTGGCAATATTGTTTGAACTGGGAGCTTGTCACCTATAACCTTCTTTAAACATGAAACATGGAAAACTGGGTGCAATCGAGAAGCTGCAGGAAGCTCCAATTTGTATGCCATAGTACCAATCTTTTGCAACACCTTGTACGGACCATAATACTTTGGTGATAATTTATTATCCTTCTTAGCTTGCTTGAGGGACATTTGCTTATATGTTTCTAGCCGTAGGAATACGCAATCACCTACATCAAAACTTCTTTCACGATGTTGACCTGCCTGTTGTTTCATTCTATTATGTGCCAATACGAGGTTATCCTTTAAGAGTTGGAGGACTTGTTGTTGATGTTCGATGTGGTGTTCCACTGCCTGAACCTTAGAATTTTCTCTTAAATATGATGTGATGGATGGTGGTTGATACCCATAAAGTGCCGTAAATGGGGTCATTTTTGTTTCCGTATGGAAGGAAGTGTTATACCACCATTCAGCCAGAGGCAACCATTTGACCCATTGTGTTTGTTTATCAGATACAAAGCAACAAAGATATCCTTCCAAACATTTGTTTACTATCTCAGTTTTCCCATCAGATTGAGGATGATAAGATGAGCTATGAGCTAACTGAGTACCAAGACAAGAAAATAATTTTGTCCAAAAATTTCCAGTGAAAATGGGATCTCTGTCACTTACAATAATCTTTGGGTTTCCATGTAGCTTTTGAATTGTTTCCATAAATGCAGTAGAAACTGTATTGGCTTTAAATGGATGTGATAATGCACAAAAGTGTGCATACTTGGTAAGTCTGTCAACTACCACCATGATGACACTCTTTCCCTCAGACTTGGGTAAACCTGTGATAGAATCCATTGAAACCTCCTCCCAACGTTGGCTTGGAATGGATAAAGGTTGTAATAGACCCCGTGTCTTAATTGTTTCGACTTTATTTTGTTGGCAAACCAAACATTCCGCCACAAACTTTTGAATATCTGATTTAAGGCCATCCCAAAAAAATTCCTTCTTAACCCTGTGGTAAGTTTTTAAAAATCCTGAGTGCCCTCCTAAGGGAGAAGTGTGCAATTCCATAAGAATCTTTTGTTTTAGCTGGGAATTCTTACAGAGGTATAAGCGATCTTTGTACCATAACGAATCATTTTGCCAGCTAAATGTATCAGACGTACTGGAATATTGTTGTAACTTTCGAATAAGTGCCCACACTTCTTCGTCATTCTTCCATTCCTCCCTTGCTTCGTTTATCCAATCTGGTTGGATAATAGAAATGGCACACAACAATGCTTCCACATCCTCATCCTTTATTGAGAGTGCATCTGCCACCACATTTTGCTTCCCTTTTTTATAGATGATTTCAAAGTCATAACCCAACATCTTTGTGACCCACTTTTGTTGCTCTTCAAAGGATAATCTTTGTTCTAAAAAGTATTTAAGGCTATCATGATCTGTTTTTACCTTGAAGTGTCTTCCCATTAGGTAGGGTCGCCATTTCTTAAGTGCATGGAGTATTGCCAACATTTCCTTCTCATAAATAGCTTTTCTTAAAAACTTTCCCTTGATTGGACGACTTTCAAAAGCAATGGGTCTTTCATCTTGCATTAGAACATCACCAATTCCATTTCCTGAAGCATCACATTCCACAATAAAGGTTTTTGTGAAGTCCGGTGTAGCTAAGACCGGTGCTTGGCACATTGCCTCTTTAAGATGTTCAAAGGCCTTTGTTGCTTCCGGAGTCCATGAAAATGAATCTTTCTTCAATAATGTTGTTAGAGGTGCTGCTATTCTCCCATAATTCTTAACAAACTTGCGATAATACCCTGTCAACCCGAGAAATCCTCGCAGATGCTTTATGGATGTGGGGATTTTCCATTCCTTAATGGCTTTAATTTTGCTAGGGTCTACCTTAACTCCTTCATGAGATACAATATGACCCAGATATTCCACCTCCTGGACTCCAAGGAAACATTTGGATCTTTTTGCATATAATTGTTTCTCCTCCAATAGTTGTAGCACCCTGTCAACATGTTCAACATGATCCTTCCAAGACTTGTTGTAGATTAGTATATAATCAAAAAGTACTAACACAAATTTTCTAAGGAATGGTTTGAAAATTGAATTCATCAAACCTTGAAATGTTGAAGGTGCATCGGTAAGGCTAAAAGGCATGACCAAAAATTCATAATGACCCTCATGAGTTCTAAATGTTGTTTTCAGAATGTCTTCAGTCTTCATTTTGATTTGATGATATCCTAAACGAAGATCCAACTTGGTGAAGTAAATTGATCCATGCAATTCATCCAGTAATTCATCAATGACAGGAATGGGGAACTTATCTTTAATAGTGAGCTTGTTGAGCTCCCTATAATCCGGACACATGTGCCATGATCCATCCTTCTTGTGCACCAATACTACTGGAGCAGAGAAAGAACTTTGACTCGGTTGAATTATACCAGCCTCTAGCATTTCTGCAACCATACGTTGAATTTCACTCTTTTGGACATAGGGATATCTGTACGGCCTGATGTTTGGAGGAACACTTCCTGGAATCAGATGAATAGCATGATCACGATCATGCATAGGTGGGAGACCTTTGGGAGTCTCAAATACCTTGGAATGATTGTCCAGGACTTTTTGGAGATCTAGAGAAATAGATGATTCCGATGTGGAAACATCTAGTGAACATAATTGTGCAATTACACCTCTTTTCTCCTTTTTTAGAAGCTTTGTCATACCATTAGAGCTGATTATCTTTCCTGGTTTCCCAGCAATACCCCTTAATTCAACTTCCTTTCCTTCCGTAGAAAATTTGATGAAAAGTTCTTGAAAATTAAAATTTAGTGTACCCAAGGATTGTAGCCATTAGACTCCTAGTACAACATCAACACCTCCCATTGGAATGGAAAGCATTGAGCTAGTCAATACATATTCTCCCATGGATAGCTTGATATTATGGCACTTTCCAGAGCAATTTATTGTTCCTCCATTTGCAATCATCACTTGACACTCTGGTGCTGGATATAGGAAGCAATTCAATTCTTTTGCTACCTTACAATGAATAAAATTGTGGGTGCTTCCTGAATCAATCAACACTATTACCTTTTTCTTCTTGATTTGTCCTTGTATATTGATGGTTTGAGGAGTGGTAATTCCTGCCAATGCATTACAAGTTATGGTCAGATTTATTTGTTCTTCATCTAGGCTTTGTTCCTGGAGTATATCCTCTTCTTTTTCCCTCTCTTGCTCCTTTTCTTCTTCCTCTTCACAATCTATGTAGAATAATTTCTTCTCAGCACACTTATGACCTTTATTGTACTTGCTATCACAACTGTAACAAAGCCCTTTTGCTCTTTTTTCTTCCAATTGTTGTGGTGTCAACCTTATAGGTTGTGGAAGACTAGGGGCAACAACATTTCCGTCTTTATAGTTGTGAGTGGTATGCTTGCTGGTTGCCATAATTTTGCTTTCCATTTTTCTTGCTAACCTGAATGCTTTCTCTAATGGATCATGTTCCCAAAGGCGAACATCATGTTGGATATTATCCTTTAAAGACCCTATGAACACATCAATCCTATTCTCCTCTGGAATATCTTTTACCCTTATGTTCAATTTTTGGAACTCCTCAATGTGCTCCATTATTGAACCCTTTTGTTTGAGACTTATCAATTGGCTAAAATAAGTGTTGCTTTTTGTATCCTCATAATGTGCTATCAATTCTTCCGTAAAAATTGCCCAAGTGATAAATTGTTTACGAGAGCAAAGCCATTGATACCATACAAACTGATTTGGTTCCAAATATAAAGTTGCCATACGTACCTTTTGTGTGTTTTGCACATTATTGAGATCGAAGAATTGCTCCATCTGTAATATCCATGTGGCGGGATCCTTGCCATCAAACTTCCTCATATCGATTTTTGGAACATGGTGAGTCTTCAATCCAACATTAGAGTCTATGGAATCATGATTAACATTTCTTTTGTTCTCATCATGAGTTTCCTTTAGTACACTTTCACCCTTAGTGACCATTTCTTGTAGCAACTTATTCATATTTATCTTCAATTCTTCCATCTTATCATCCATGCCATCAATTTTAGCGTCCATGCCATTCAACTTAGCTTCCATGCCATCCATCTTAGCTTCTACGCCTTTCTTTAAACCATCCATCTTAACTTCTACATCTTTCCTTAAACCATGCATCTTAGATTCTGTTGCTTTTTGTGCAAGTGACACTCGTTGCACTTGTTCTTGTAATTTTGATATATCATATAGCATTTCTTCTTCTTCTTCATGAGTCATGCTAAAGCTTTTAGGTTCCTTACTAGGTGTTTGCATTTTCTTTCCTCAAGGCATCAGTTACCGATAATAATTCTCTATTATGCCCTTTGAATTCCTTCAAAATAAATTTTCAAACCAAGCTTAAGCAAAAATTTAAGAAAATCTACACACCTTTTTTCACTTTGTAGGAGCTCGATATTGCCTCTGATGTATCTCTGTACTTTTCGATCATCTAGTTCTGAATTTGTGATCTGTAGTAGCCCTCTGTGTCCTCTTTCCAATGCCACAAGTCTGACCCAAATTGGATTCTCCAAGGATGAGTTATGCGAAATCTCCCACAGTGACTTGATTATAGACTAGTTCAGTAGAGTGAACTTGTACGACGTTCTAGGAGTCACTATTTCGACCTTTGGATCTGAAGAATGCATACAAGAAACTACAATCTGTCTTCTTTCTGTAACTTCTTACTAAATTTCAATCCGATCCCCAGAGAGAAAGTTATGACTATTTTCCCCAGGTCACCTGTTTTGAATGTAATTCAGGAGTCTACAAAAATACCAACTTCCTCAGATCATATCTCTGCAAATATCGCACGAAAAGCTCGGAAATTTGGACCCGAGGTTTAGCACGATTTCTTCTCAAATGGGTTTTTTTTGCGACTTCTGAAACGTCATAGAAAAAAAATTTATAGCGAAAATTCCACGATGACCTGTTTGGATCAGCAAAACCCTAGAATCCAAAGCTCTGATACCAAATGTTATGAAACCAGCTCAAGAAAAGATAGAAAAGATAGATCAACGCCTTAGAATTCAGCCTCTTCGAGGGGGAAACCTCCTTTACATTACATGAATGAACAATTCTTGGATGATTCAAATGACAAAACCTCCTTTCTATATATAGGAGTCTAAGGAGTCACAATATAATCCAGCCAACCTAACAATAATAATATAAAGCCACAAAAATAACAATAGAGGGATTCTATGGGGCACAGTAATAACAATATGGGGGAAATAGGGGCACAACAATATTAATAAGGGGTATAACTACAATAGTAATGGGGTAATCACTAGTATTATAGGGACCCAGCATTTTCACTCTTCTCAAAGCAGCTCCCCACATCAAGGATTGGTGGGAAACCTACTGCGAGCAGAAGGATGAAAGTACAGGCTCACTATTTTCAACCACACCCACTTGGAATTCATTCTGGGATGCCATCAAGGAGCAGTACTGCCCTCTTGGAAGCTATTAGGATCAATACATAAAATGGACCATGCTGTGGCAGGGAAGGGACCAAGATGTTCCAAAGTTTACCAATATTTTCCATACTCTTTGCAAAAAGTTGGGTATCAAGGATACGGAGTAGCATTTGGTACTCAAATACTGTGGCTGCCTACACAAGTACATCCAGGAAGAAATAGAACTCTTGAACATCTCCTCGCTCGGCACGGCATACTGATATGTTGTCAAGGTCGAACAAAAGTTTAAACTAAAGAAGCGAGACTTTAGATCTGTGAATCTGAAGCAAGGGAAAGGTGCCCCCAAACTGCAGAACAAAGGACGAATCCAAGGCGAGGTGGCCCAAGACAACCTACCAAAGTTGTAAGCAAAGAACAATGTCACGAAGTCGAAAAAGGACACGAGAAAGTGGTGTCAGTTCCATAAGAGCTCCACTCATAGCATAAGTGAGTGTCGCGCCAAGCAGTCACTGGCGGCCGAGCTAAAGGTTTCAGAATCAGATCCATGTTCCGACTCTGAGTCAAAACCCAACAAGGGGAATGACAAATGCAAGCAAATTATCAATGCGGAGCCCAATGCCACCGTTGCCACCACGAAGATTCAGAGGGAGGAACCCGAAGATCCAAAGGAGGAGTTGCGTCTCTTCCACTCCCAGATGTGGGTAAAGGGCTCCCCGCTACAGTTCATTTTCGATAGCGGGAGCCAAAAGAACCTCATTTCAGTAGAGGTCATGAAGCAGTTGGGCTTACCGACCACAGCGCATCCACAACCATACACCATTGGGTGGCTTCACCAAGGACGAGATCATCACATGAGCCAGCAGTGTCACCTTCCATACAACATCAAGCCCTTCATGGATGAGGTATTGTGTGACGTTGCTCCCCTTGAAGTTTGTGATGTATTATTAGGATAACCATACTTGTGGAAGCGACATGTTGTGTATGAATCAAGGCCCCGTTTTGTTATTATTACTTTGGGAAATAAGTTGTATAGGATACCAGAGGTAGCACCGCCTATCGCCATCTCTTTGGTTACTGCAAAATAATGCAGTAAGCTCATTTCTAAAACCGGGAAATTTTCTTTCCTGATGATACGCCCTCAAGGAAAGAAGAAGATGGTGGCCACGACCTCCAAACAGGGCCTCTCCACATGACAACTACAGATGGACAAGGTCGTGGACGAGTATGAGGACATCTTCACCTCCCCCACAGGGGTTCCTCTGCACTGTCAGGTCAAGCACTCCATCGATTTGACCCCAGGTGCGCCGCTGCTCAATATACCAATCTATCGGAGCTCCATTCTGGAGAATGATGAAATCAAAAGGAAGATTCGGGAGCTACTGCAAAAAGGTCACATCTGTCCGAGTTCATCACCCTGTGGGATCTCGATCGTGTTGGTACAGAAGAAGGATGGGACTTGGAGACTCTATATTTACTGTCAGGTGCTGAACAAGATCACTATCCATAATAGGTACCCGATCCCACGCATTGATGACCTCCTGGACCAACTAAAGGGGGGAAAATATTTTAGTAAGATCGATTTGAAGTCAGGATATCACTAGGTACCAATTGAACCCTCCAATGTGTGGAATACTGCCTTCAAAGTCAAGTAGGGCCTTTTCGAATGGTTGGTTATGCCTTTCGGATTGACGAATTCTCCTGCAACCTTCATAAGGCTAATGGATGACATCTTGCGGCCATTCACTAACTCATTTGTAGTGGTATACTTGGATGACATCCTGATCTTTAGCCAGAGTTGAGAAGAGCACCTCCACCACATCCGACAGGTTCTCCAAACACTGCGGCAACACAAGTTATGTGCCAATGTGGAGAAATGAACTTTTGGCATGACCCAGGTTCAGTATCAGGGATACATTATTGATGAACAAGGGGTGCATGTGGATCTAGCCAAGATCCAAGTCATTCGGGATTGGCCATCTTCAACCACTCTGACAAAGCTTCACAGCTTTGTAGGGCTTCCCAACTTCTACCGCAAGTTCGTGTTGGGATTTTCTCATATCACTTGGCCCTTGAGTCAAGTCACCAAGGGAGAGGATTCAGAACAGATTTGACTGAACTGATTCCTCCTGGTTATACGCGGATTGAGGGAAACTTACTTTTTAAACCGGGGGCACAAACTGATGGTTGGGTTAACAGAAGGCATTCACAGAGTTGAAATATTTCCTCTACTCAGCACCAGTGCTCACATTACCAGACTTGCAACAACCATTTGAGGTCGAGACAGATGCCTCTAACTATGCTATTGGGCAGTCCTTACTCAACACAGGCATCCAGTGTCATATCACAGTGAGACACTTTCAGACACAGTCTCGAAGTATCCCACTTATGACAAAGAGATGTATCCCATCGTGCAGGCCTGCTGATAATGGAAGCATTACATTTTGGGGAAGGAAACAGTCATCTACACAGACAACTGACCCCTGCAATTCATACAAACCCAAGGGAAATTACAGAATGATCGCCATCAGAAGTGGTCCACATACCTGCAATAGTTCCATTTGAACGTCAAGTATAAGAAGGGCAGCACCAATAATGTTGTAGATTGCCTCAGTCGACCACCGATCATGGCGTTAAACACCATGCTCAACTCTTATGGGCATGAGACTTCTGATTGGCCACTTCTCTACAAAAGAGACCCTGAATTCATCCACACATACTAGACACTCTTGGAGGGTCAGCATGTTCCTGATTTTCACGTCTAGGATGCCCTATTATGCCACCTGGGTCACCTTTGTGTTCCTTCAAGTGAGTGTGCCAAGATGATTTGGGAAGCACACTACAGTTGGGCTGCTGGGCATTTTGGGGTTGAGAAAATGGTGGCAGTACTGCAGAAGTATTTCTATTGGCCGAATCTTCGCCAGGATGTCAGGAAGTATATCAGATCATGCACTGCCTACGCCATTGCCAAACCGACCATCAAGAAGCAAGGGCTCTATACCCCACTGCCTACCCCTAGTCGACCTTGGGAATCCATCTCCATGGATTACATGTCAGACCTTCCTTCCTCTAAGCATGGAAATGACTATTTTTTTATGGTCATCGACAGGTTCTCGAAGATGGCCATTATGGGGACCTGTAAGAAGAATATCACAGCAGAAGTCACTGCTAAACTCTTCTTTGAATGAGCGTGGGTACACTTTGGGATCCCACAGTTTATCATCTTAGATCGGGACAGCAGGTTCCTTAGTACATTTTGGTCCAGTCTCTGGTCAATGTTGGACGCCAAACTCACTAAGTCCATAGCCTTCCATCCTCAAGATGATGGCCAAACAGAGGTTGTCAACATGATGATCATACACATTCTACGCATGTACAACTCAAAGCATCCATGCACATGGGACGAGAGCCTCCTCTATGTTCAACACAGCTACAACCGGGCTCTCCACATCTCGACTGGCCACAGCCCTTTTCAGGTGGGCTTGGGATTCCAACCATTATTTCCCATTGATGTGGCCATGCCATTTGCAGCTACTCACGCAGATTCGCCTCATGTCTAGTGTGAAACAGATAAGGTATACAGCTCCATTGAGCACATCCAACATATTCACCAACATGTCCATGACATTCTGGAAAAAAATAAAATGCCAAGTACAAGCAGCGACATGATCAACATCGGGTGCCACACAAGTTTTAGGTGGGCGACAAAGTCTCTTTGCATTTGCAAAAGGAACGCCTTACCGGAGCCTATCAGAAAATCAGACCACTCCTATATGGTCCTTACACCATTACCAAGGTTGTGGAAGACAATGCATTTGAGCTCACCATTCCCCCATTCCTTGACCTGCACCCAACGTTCAATGTGGATCGCCTTCGGCCATACTTCCCCCATTACTAGACACATCCGACATTGCAGAACAGCTCACACCCACAGAGTTAAATCCATATTGCATGGAACAAGCTGCAACTGATCGGATCATGGACACACAGATCAAGCACACTCGCCAGTAGAATATCCAACTATATCGAGTTGTCAAAGCAGGCTAGCTCCTTCAACAGGGACCAAATTCAGCAGAAGTTCCCTCATCTCATGGAGGAACTCAACACAATGGGGACCATTGCTTCCTAAAGGGGGAGGAATGATCCAGGTGGATATTGGTAGCAACTCGCTGATTCCACTTGGACCCCCACCATTGCTCTTTTCAGTTTCCTTAATTGTAACACAATTTACTATTTTTAGCAGTTTTCGGGTCCTAAAATTCTGGAGCCGTTTTGAGGCCCTAAACAACGTGTTTTTTGGAAATCTACTGCCGGCGATTTGGTGTCTAAAACCATATTTTTATTCGTATTCCTCAGAGAGATCTTTCCAACAGGCTATCATGCACGTCAAACAGAGATAATATGACCAAGTCGCGACCCTGGGAAGTTGGCTATCCAACTCACCCCCACGGGGCCCATAAACTCTTGGTGTTACATCTCCTCGGGTTAGGGTTTTGGTTGTTTAGGGTTTTCTCTTATTGTTCAATAATAAAAAGGCACTTGAGCCTCATTGTAAGGTAGTTCAGAGGCATGTAGCCGCCACGTCTCTTCTCAGAGATAAGCTACCATCGCCCTAGCTAGTTTATTTCCATTCCTGTTTGTAAGCATATTTCAATATTTTACATTAATGAAATGAAGTATTATTTCCGCTGCATCTCTGCGTTTATGTTTATCTCTGTAATTTGTTGCGTTCTTGTTTAAATCTGGATCAAAGGACATCTACTGAAAGATGTTAAGAAAGAAGAAGCCTATTCGAAAGATTTAGTAAAGGAAGAAAGGACATCTGATGATTTGTCAGTAACAAAGGAAGGTATGGAAAATTGTGTGAAATTTCCAAATTCTACTTCGATTGAAATTATTGAGTTATATGGAAAATTATACTTACAAAGAAGAGAGTTGGAAAAGCAGAGGATATATACTCAGGATAGATTGCTAAAAAAGGAAGACAAAGAAATTGTCATGAATGACAATCATAAAGAAAAGGAGGTGGTAATTAAAGTTCAGTAAGTTGACATTACAGAAGGAGTTCATTATTGTGAACCAGAGCAAAGAGACATCATTGAAGCTGATGGTGTGGAAGAGAGACTTGTTGACAATATTGAGAGTCCTTTGAAGAATCAACATACTGATGTGCTGATAAAAGAGGAAAACTCAGAGCAGCATACTGAGATGTTTCCAGAGAAGGAAAAGGTAACGAGGCCTTATATTTTTAATTATGATAATTGTTTTATGATTACATGATTTGTTGAAAATAAGACAGACATTTTTCAATTTGAGGAGTCAGTTTTAGAACTGAAGAAGACTGGAAGTTTCCAGGATAGACATCTGATGAGGAAAAAGAAAAGCATGAAAATACTATGCTTGAAGAAGTTAAATTGATTGTTAGAATCAGTCAAGAAAGTGAAGGAAAATTACTGAGGGTTGTCAAGGAAGAAATATGTTGGAACTGATGAACAACATAGTGATGTATTTGAGGAGAATCAAGTACAAAGGAAATTGGAGGACAATTTACTATTTGAAAGTAAATTTACAGATATTGAACAGAGGTTGTTTGGACAACAACAAGAGGGTAAGGATGAAAGGGCAGTAGTAAGGATTCAACAACTTCAAAGAGAAGAGAGTGAAGAACCGTGTGAAGATGAGTGAACAGCTTACAACAAAAATTGGCAAAGTAATTATCAGTCAAAGGATAAATTGGACATAGATATTGAAAGAATAATAAGATTTATGATGAAGGTGCCTCAGAAGAAAGCAACAGTAAAAAGACCAAGGAGCAGCGAAAAGAGAAAGACAACAGCAAACTGTGAAAGCATAGCTAGTGGAGAAAAGGAAAATTACATAACAACAAAAAACAACATCAACAACCAAAGGAAAATTACATAACAAAGTATGGGATCCAGGGAGACAAAGGAAAAAAGCACATTATCAGGAGATCATGATTATTTTAACCTTGGGAGTTTGATGCAGGAGCATACAGCTCAACAATTTCATTGTATTTTAGTAGACATAGGGGGTCTTGTGTTTTCAAGGAAGTTGGATTCCTATGTATGTAATTATTAATGCTTTGAGTGATTTGAATATGAATTAATTAGATATTGTGAGGATATTTGTAAAAGCTCTCGAATGTAGGAGAAAATGAGTGATTAATGATGATGAGAGAGTTGGAAATCAATTGTATCTCTTATAGGTCTCATGATTCAAGGAACTAGAGAGGATTCTTAGGGATAAGTAGGAGTTAAAAGTGGATTTAGAAGATATTTAGGAGTTAGTTCAGAAGATTAAGGATCTGAAACAGAATTAGTTTAGTAGAAACTTTTGTATAAATGTAAGCTTAAAAAGCATAAAGAGAGAGTAGATAGAGAGTAGCTAGAGAGTAGTTAGAGGAGTCAAAGAGTCAGATTGTAAGCCTACGAGCAGGACAAGAAAGGTCATTGATCATAAAATTGGGCTAGAGAGAGGGACTCTTGTGTAAATACTTGTTTATTAATACAAACAACTCAATTTGGAGTTCATGTGTGTGTATTGAGTAATGAAGATATAGATCATGTATGATCTTGAGTTATTCTGTGTAACATAGGTTGTAGGTGCAGATCCAAAAGGGAGGAGAGAGACAGAGAAGAGTAACAGAAAAACTTCCAATTGCGGTTGGGTAGAAGTCATTGAGGAAGCTCCACAGTTGCGATTGTGGGTAGCTTTTTCTTAGAGATAACAATTCCAGCAAAAGAAGTGTTGGGTATAATTGTTAGTCAGCAAGAGGTTTGAGGACAAAACCATAGAGCTTTTGTTATGGCTC
This sequence comes from Pinus tabuliformis, assembly GCA_031772625.1. Classification (NCBI taxonomy): domain Eukaryota; kingdom Viridiplantae; phylum Streptophyta; class Pinopsida; order Pinales; family Pinaceae; genus Pinus; species Pinus tabuliformis. The sequence continues at coordinate 584,488,531 of CM062814.1, read as the reverse complement.
TGTACATGTGGATAGTATAGAAGGAATGTCTAGTGTTACAGTGAAGGTGGAGGAGCATAAAGGCATGAGTGGAACTAAATTAAGGAGAGAGTTGTGGCAGAACAGCGAGGGACCAAAACCTTGAAGGAAGTCGAAACCACATAAGGACATTGAAGAAATGACATAAAACCAAAGTAAAGAGGTGTGGGGGTAGAAGAGAACAAATTCCCTTGATCGTGGTTGAAGTCCCGTAGTAAATCTTAGCTGTTGATTTTATTTTCAACGCCTTACATCACAGTCAACAGTGGGGGTTGGCCTGGTGTTAACTCGTGTGTTAATAGAAGTCCTGCGAGCCGGTGGATCTAATGGCCACTGTTATCTGATGGATATCAGGCTTAAAAATGAGCAGACGTTAATCTAAGTACCAGACCCGAGCTTTTATAAATTGAGGACTTATAATTCTCATTGGCTCTATAAAAGTGTTAAAGGTTGTGCAAGTGACCCACCCAATATTGCTATGAACTGTCAGATCAAGAGGATCTTGATCAATGGTTATAAAGAATCTGGCAAGTTTGTTGATCGAGAAAAAGTGCAGCCGTCGGATTAAAGGTAAGATCGATGGTGGAGATGAAGCAAAAAGGATTTGTGGAGAGCGAACCCGAAGAGCTTATAGGCGTGGCTTTAAATTTATTTGAAGTTCAGTTGTGTTGTCGCATGTCGCTTGCGAGAGGCAATGAAAGCACATGTTGATTTGATGCGATATTGTGAGAGTTGTTGATCTGATGAATGAAATCAACGGTAGGGAAAGGCAATCACATATCACAAGTCGAGAGTTCCGAAGGCATGTTCTATTGAGTTATAAAGTCCCGATAGAAAGATTAATGAAGGGTTAGACTATAGAAAGTCTACTATGGGGTAAAATGCACGGTGTATGGAGAATGAAAACTACCCTCAAAGGCCTTCCCAGGACCTTCGACAGACTGTAAGATTATCTACAAAAGCTACCAAGTTATACACATTTTCATCTATCAATATCAATTAAAAATGTATGGAAAGAGGATTACCTCAAGTCTCCTTCTAGATTTGTTTGGAGATTGCAATGCAACCAAGAGGAACTCCCTCAAAGCCGGCTCCAAATCAATTCATGCACAAAGGAAAGGCAAGCACAATCACATCATACAATCTTGAAAACTAATATAAGAATGCACAATGAACATCTATTTTCATACAACTAAACTACTCATCTAAACGAGTATCGAATGAACAACTTAATGAACAAGGTTACCGACACCATGGAGTAGGGAACACAACTGCAATTCTGTATTAATAACGAAAGAGTGATTACAACCATCTGTTGTTGGATTTAAGAGATCTGTGGTTTGTATCTTTTGAACCATTGACCAGAGAATCCACAGTATGAAAATTTTTATACCAACGTTTCAAATCGCAAATGGGATCCATCATCAGGGTTTGAGAATGATGATAAAAGAAGAGTAGAATGGATAGAATAAATACTCATGAGGATAAAATTTTTAAGGAAAAGCACAGGTCGGCTAGAATCTAAATTTATTTTATTTTTATTTTTATTTTTAATTTATTTTTCATTTTAATAAATTTCTTTTGTTTTATTGAAATCTTATTAAAATTTTTAATAACTAGGTTTATAACCTAAAGATAGAATTGATATTAAAAAAATTTTAGATAATAGATTGAACTAAAATATATTAATTTCTATATAAATTAATTTAATATTTTATATATATTTTTAAACCAATTCATATTAATAATTATAAATAATATTTATAATTGATTAATATAATAATTAATATATTAATTAATAGTTATATAGAAATTATTATATTCTAGCATTAGAAAGATAATTATTAAGTTAAAGGAGCAATTTTATGAGTTTACCCGTCTAATTAATTTTATGAGTCCAGACGGGTAAACTCATCGATCTTTTCATTTTTAAAGAGTTTGAAAAGGACTGCAAAAAGAGTGACTCTTTTCCCTATCTCATTAGTTTAATGAGTCTAGACAGGCAAACTCATCGATTTTTTCATGTTTTAAGAGTCTGAAAAGTATCGTAAAAAAAACGACTCTATATCTTGTCTGTGTAATTTAAAGAGTCCAGACTAGACAACTCAGTGGTCTTTTCATATTTAGAGAGTCTGAAAAGATCATAAAGAGAGACTCCATGGTGGTCCCTTTGTCATAGTTGTTAACCAGGTGCGACAAAAGGTTAATAGTATACCCGGATCGGTTAGTTTTCCGTTAGTTAATCTATTTAACCCGGATAAAGAGAATCCTACTTTCAATAGATGTCAACCTCATTTTTTTATGAGTACTAGGCGAAGGACTAAACTCATCTTTCATCGTGAATTTTTAATGAGTCATGCAATGACAAACTCAATACCTTCATCAAAATTTTTAATGAGTCAGATGAAGAAAAATTAGGATATCTTTTTCAGTTTAGTGAGCGAGAAAAAGAGGGAAAAGAACGGCTCATCCCTTCTTCATAGTTTTACGAGCTCGAAGGAGGGGAAAAACTCAGGGATTTCACGATTTAAGAGCGAGAAATGGTCCAAAAAAGAAAGCGCTCTTGCTGCTGCCGTATATTTTTAACGAGCCCAGTAACAAAAACTCAAGAATTTTAAATTTAACGAGTGAGAAGAGTGTGTAAAAGAATGCTTCGTTCATTTTTATAAAGTTTAACGAGCCTAAAGCCAAAGCTCGGAATTTTTTCAGTTTAAAGAGAGAGAAAAAAGCGCCTAAAAAGAATGCTCCCTTGGTCTTTTTCAGTTTAATGAGTTGGAAAAAGATCAAAAAAGAGTTTCTCAGAGCATCGTTGTATAGATCTAATGAGCGCAATGATGAAAACTCGGATATGTTTCTTATTTTTTAAAGAGCAATAAAATATCACAAAAAGTGCTCTAACCATCATTGCATAGATTTAAAAATCTCAACAACGAAAACTCGGAGATGTTTATATTTTTTAAAGAGCAATAAAATATCTCAAAAAGTTATCTATCCTTCATTTTAGTAGTTTAATGAGCCCAAAGAAGGAGAGTCGAGGTTTTTTAGATTAATGAGCAAGAAAAAACCATAAAAAGAATGCTCGGCCTTCTTCATGGTAGTTTAACGAGCCCGAAGAAGGAGACTCGGGGATTTTTCGAATTAACGAGCAAGAAAAATACCAGAAAAACAATGCCTGATCCTTCTTGATCTCATGCTTGACAATAGAAGGGTCTATTCCATGCATTTCCTCATAAGACCAAGGGAAAACATCGCGGAAATCCCTAAACGGGTAGGTGAAGCTCACAATTTCCTCATGATTGTGATTGGTTCCAACCTGTATGTTTTCCATGATGCCTGTCATGATAGAAATATTGAGGAGCAATGTTTTTGAAATATTTCCCATGTTTCCTTCCACCTCCAAAGTCTAGAGGATCTTATAGGGTGAGGAAATGATTTCTGGTATGTTAGGGGATAGGATTTGAAGAGGCATCATGTCTAAATCAGATATTGAAACACGATGGTACCAATCCTCCCAATGTCGCTCTTCTAAACTCATGATCTCTCTAATATCTTCGTCCATAGATAGGACTTGATTGAGTGGATCGAAAGAAGGAGCGGTTATGGGAGGGGCAGTGGTACTATTAGCCAAAACCAGAGTGACTGAAGATTCGGATGCAAATTGAATGGTTTGTTAGGCTGATTCAGTTGGTGACAGTGCCATTTTCTCTCCATATGTGTCAATGTCTGAAGGAGCCGGTAGGATCCATGGATTGGTCTATTCATGAGGAATAGATGAAAGCATATTGACCATCTGTGAAACCTTCGGTAACTGAAGAGGGAAATATCCCATGAGGGAAGAAGCCTTTAGTATATTGGTACCTAAACTAACGTCGCAGTCAGTTCCACCTCCTACTAGGGGTACGGAGCCACTTGGTAATGGTGAATAATCAGGGGTGCAGAAAGACAACTAATCCACTGTAATAACCTTTCCATCCAATGGAAATTGGATGATGTGAAAGAAAGTAGATACGATGGCCATCATGGCATATGTCCAACTGTGACCCAACAAGAGATTATAGCCAAGTTTCTTGTCTATGACTTCTATGTCAACGGTTATGGTTTTCCCATACAAAGTGATGGGGAAACTGGCTAGGTATCCTTTTTGGATAAAGGTGTGGCCGTCGAAAGCTTTAAGGGAGTTCGATGGTGGGGATAGGGTTAGGGAACCTAGGGCGAGCCAACATGACACAGGTAGAAGCACCTTCGTTGATGATAGTTCTGTGTATACCTTTACCTTTCGAAGTTATTTGCACCTGGAATGCAAGCTAGTGAGAAAGGGGAGGTTTAAACTTGTCCATGTCGAAAATAGAAAGCATGGAATCCGTTGGGTCAATACCTCTAATAGCTGAAAGAAAAGCTTTCCGTTGCATTGGGCATGTTTTTAATACTTCGAGCGCCGACATAGCCGATAGCACTTGCACCAAATCTTCTACAATGTTGTAGTGTTGGGTGGCACATGCAGATGTATTGTGCATTGTGTGTTGAAGTGCCCCTTTTGGGAGTCAAATTACAAAGTCCTCAACCGGCCTTTCAATATGAAAATCGTTGGGCGGCAGTGGGTGTTGACCTGAGGATGGTTCTATTGCAGGAGCGACAGGAGCTCCATAAAATTTGGTTCTTGTGGTGAGTTCTACCGTTTCAAATGTGAAAATGGTAGAAGATCCTTCACCAGCTGAAGGATGTTGCGAACCATCGTTTCCCCCTTACGAGGGTGGCGGTTGGTTTGCAATAAGGTTTTTTTGTTGCTGAGCGGGGAAAGTATTTTTTAGGACAGCGTGGGTCTGGCCAGTATCCTTTCTAGCAATGTATTTTGTGCATTCCTGAAGATACGGACAACGATAGGTCATATGGTATTCAGCACAGATTTTGCAAGGAAATGTGGCGGGTTTATCCTTTCCATTGTTAGTAGGCGCAGCGGCCTTTTGTTTTGGGTTTGGTTGCTTTATTGACTGCTCTTCAGAAGGAGCGGTCTTTTTCTTATTCTTCTTTTTCTTACCGCCGAGATTTTGTGTAGACTACACAAAGTTTATCTCAGTGGTGGGAAGAGCAGTCGATTTGGTAGTAGTGGAAGCATTGGGGTTGCCAGGGGCATTGGGGATTATATCATAAAGAGTTCCAGACTATGAATATATCAAATCTAAGTGTTGGGCATGATGTATGGATTGGTCTTTTGTGACCGCACCACTTAGAGTGACATCTCTAGCGATTTTCAGAAGTAAGGACCTGCAGAACCAGTCTGTTAAGAGAAAGTCTAGGAGGGGAGCTTTGACTAACCTCTGCCTACGATGATCGGAGATGTGGGTGGCAGTATCCTGACAAAATGAAGTGAGGAGCTCTGTCCCAGTCTCATAGCGAATAGGTAACTGGAAGTGCTTTAGGAATTCAATCACTAAAGTGTCAAAGGTGTTTACTGACGTGCATGGTGACTCAATATACCATTTCGCTACGTTGCCAGTGAGGATGCGGGGAAAAAGACATAACTGGACACTATCATCCACCATAGAGTTTGAAACACCCTAGAGATGGTAGGTGGTGATACGGATGCTCGGATCCTCCCATTGTTTTCCATCGAACTTTGGGATGTCCGTTGGTATTTTATGCGGGATCGGCGGCCATTGTAAATTGTGATAGATGGGGTCATTTGTCAACTTTTATAAGTCGGGTATATCCAACGTTGCCAAGAGAGGCAAAGATTTAGGTGCCCCCAACTCAGACCATGGTGATGACGGATGACTTGAGGAGCTTTGCGCTCCTCCCATCGTTCGGTTCCCCATATTATACATGGGTTGTGTGGTGTAGTAGTTGCTTTGAGGTATGGTGTTGTAGAGTGGATTTCCATGAGGATTTTGATATTGGGGTATGAAATTTCCCCCAGTATAAGTGGTGCCCCCTTGACTCATTTGAGTATGTGAGTAGGGTACCCCCATGGATTGGTTGGGAACCCCTTGTGGATTCCCGCTCGACACAGAACTAACCATTTGGCCTTGATTGACAAAGGGAACGCTCATGTAAATTAGAGACTGACCATGCATGCCTCAGAATGGAGGGGGAAATATTACGTTCCCTACTGGCATGTGTATATTGGGAACCCCCCCAGGTATATGAATCTGGGGGTTTGAACTGTACATTGGCGGCCGACCATGTTGTTGGTAAACGGGAACCGCGCCCATAGTGCTACATTGAGTGTTATATGGAGCACTATATGTGGCACTTGTCAAAGGTATGCAGTTTGGCACCATAGGGGTGGAACCTGGCATCTCTTGAGTTCCACTCATAGATGGTGTCATGTGAGTGGTTGTACCTGGGACAAATGGGATAGTGGGATTCCACATTACCGGTGTTGTGATGACTAAGGAATTTAGACTTCTGTGATCCATAACATTGTTAGATAATCTTCGACAAAATCACATAATCAATCTTTTGTCGACGCGTTTCGAACCAACCAGTGTGGTTCATCGTCAGGACAAGTTGAAGACTAATCTGGTTAAGCTGGTTTAAATATAGTATGCAGAGATTTCAACGGCTAATTTTGACCAAAGGTCTTAGTCAAACCATAATTATATTATTAATATTCTTAGAACCGCTAAGAATATTAATAATATAATTATGGTTTGACTAAGACCTTTGGTCAAAATTAGCCGTTGGCATTATAGCCGTTGGAATCTCTGCATACTATATTTAAACCAGCTTAACCAGATTAGTCTTCAACTTGTCCTGACGATGAACCACACTGGTTGGTTCGAAACGCGTTGACAAAAGATTGATTATGTGATTTTGCCGAAGATTATCTAACAATGTTGTGATGACTGTCGACTGGGGGAGTGGTGAAGGACCAAAAGTGTCCCTAAAGTTCCACAACCCGTTAGTCGTCAACTGGATAGATGGAAATGTTCCAACTACTGAAGCAGGAAGTACAGGTACCACGGGAGCCAAGACAGGTTCCAACGGATCCATGAGCAGAGGGTTAAAGGGGGGAAGAAATCCCTCGGTGAAAAAATCCTTCGGTAAACTTGAATCGTCGGTTGTCCAAACCGATCCCGTGTGAGATCTAGAAGACTGATCCCCTGAAGATGGGGAATCCAGTTCAGTGGAACTTGGTGGATCTTCCACAATGAGTGGAGGAATTCCTAACAATCGTTTGGAGTGACGACGAGGGCCAGATGTAGCCACAGTGACCGTTAATTTTATCAATAAATTTTTATCGTGATATTCTTTAAAGTCTCAAATGATAGCACTTAGGTACCTAAAATAAATATAAAAAATACACTAAATGGATCAATTAGCAAACAGAGGGAAATTACCTCGTCTGATAAGCACCGATCACCGAAGATGAAACCCGGTATCTCAATGAATAACAGAGAAGGATGGCTAAATGTATGGTTACGGTTACTCTAGAGCTTCGCCCAAACCTCAAATTAAGGGTCCAAGTACTCTCGTGAAGACGAGAACCCTCCCAAAAACTGAAGACAAAGTAGATTTGTCCATGTTAGGTACCAGGACAGCTCGTCCTAGTCACTTTGCGTAAGTCCCTATAAGTTTGGCCACTAGAGATACCTCAGATCACAGACACCACCGGGGGGGACATATTCATAGACAACATGCTGTGTGGGCAGGATACTTGAGTCCCCAACTCAGTTCCAAAATCCCCGAAGGGACCCCCAATACACAGAATGCCCAAAGGATTTGTAAGAGAATGCGGGCTACCTTCAATTATAGTCTGATGTTGTCTCGTATTTCGCTCTGCTTTTACTGGAGTGGTCCCGGTAGTATGAGTGCAGAAGGAATTTTTCACTCGTTAATGACACTAGTTTGGTTTTCGACCTTGGGTAGTTCACTCACATGCTTATCCCAAGATCCTAGCCTAGCTAATGTTGGTTTGCCCAAAAAGAGTAACTGATTGATTTTTAATGTAAATTTTATGTGTACTTGATTATTGTCTTTGGTAGGGGTGTTGACGTATGAAATATGGTGAGACTCTTGACTCAATAAATCATGTAGAAACAATGCTTTGAATTTTTTTTTCAATTTGATGCATACAAGTTGTATTCTACATATTCATATTTTCACATATTCATAGTTTCGTCTGTGCATCTATAGTCTTTCAACACATGCATAACCAAAATATTCTTTTCCAATATTTCCTAACAACTAATTGAAACCAAAATGAGGCAACTCACAACTATTTAAACAGAAGGATGAATACAAATTATCATTCTTTCTTTCAAAAAAAATGTTTTCTAAGAGAGAAAAACCAAAACTTTTTCCTAAAAATAAATTTCTAGGACACCAATTTTGCTGACATAATATAGTTACAGATCTTATTTCAGCCCATGAGAAGATTTTCCATCCCTTTTGGTCTACATATACTACTGGAAATCAAGGCAAAGGGAGACTAACGCTCTGTAACAGTGGCTACAGAGAGTTAGTAGGGTCACTAATGCTCCCTGTACATAGGCACAGTGCTTTATAAAGCTCTGTGTAGCCTGGTAACCTGCGTTAGTGTGGGAAATCTATCACAAAGAGGGTTTCCAAGATCAGTTTCTAAGATGAATGTATACTAGTAGGATGCAACAAGATATTTGGTGGATCAGAAAAAGGATTACTGAAGAATAGGGAGCTCTTGGAAGGAAGAGAGAACAGAGAAGAGTCTGGGTAAACCGGGAACTAGATGTATAGTCCCCAGCGGAGTTGCCAATTCTACTATGGGGTAAAATGCACGGTGTATGGAGAATGAAAACTACCCTCAAAGACCTTCACAGACCTTCGACAAACTATAAGATTATCTGCATAAGCTACCAAGTTATACACATGTTCATCTATCAATATCAATTAACAAAGTATGGAAAGAGGATTACCTCAAGTCTCCTTCTAGATTTGTTTGGAGATCACAATGCAACCAAGAGGAACTCCCTCAAAGCCGGCTCCAAATCAATTCCTACACAAAGGAAAGGAAAACACATTCACAACATACAATCTTGAAAACTAATATAAGAATGCACAATGAACATCTATTTCCATACAACTAAACTACTCATCTAAACAAGTATCGAGTGAACAACTTAATGAACAAGGTTACTGACACCATGGAGTAGAGAACACAACTGCAATTCTGTATTAATAACGGAAGAGTGATACAACCATCTGTTGTATCAGTCTTCCTTTGCGCCTTCCGCTTCCTTCTCTCTCTCTCCTTTAGCTCGCTTCTTCATGTATGTGACAGTTCACAACAGCTTAGTAGGCTATCTTTTCAAATGCTTTGACCTCTTTCACAATTACCCTCTCACTGCTTATGTAGCAATCGAGTTAGGACTGGCAAGCTCCTCATAGAGTTCATTAGGGAAAAAGCAATGAACCTGCCCTGTTTTCCAACTCTTTCCCATTTGCCTTCTTTTTCAGATCGGAATTTCCCCAAATAGTTTGATTTTTGGGAATTTCCTTGCTTTTCTTGAGCAAATTTAGGGATAAATATCTAGATATTTGTGAGCAGATTCATTGGTTTGACCCATTGAACTTCCCTTAGTTTCACTAACGCTACCCCTGGTCTAACAACTTGAATTAGCAAGGTCACTAATGCACCCTTAGGCTTGGTAACCAGCTTTATAAAGCAGGTTTTCAGTGTGCAACCAGCGTTAGTGTGGAGTCAAGGCTTGCAATTGTGGTATTTGCTTCAGTCATGTTGTCTTTTACCTCTGAGTTGATGAGGAGGTCATTTTGTTGTATAACAAAGTCTAATGAAATGTCTCTGCAAAAGGATAAGAGAAGGGCCTTAAACATTAGCTTATGAAGGTTTGACCAAGCAGGTCATTGATATTCTTGGGATGAATGAGATCACGCATTTGTATATGCATACTATGGGTATAGCGTAGGTTTTTCCTGCGTCAATCCATATCTTTCAAACAGAAGAGGTTGAATGATACAAATGCACTATCTCCTAATCATAATATATAGCTTAAGGAATGAAAAATTCCCTCCAAAGTTTCCCTCTAAAAATTTTCGCTGAAAATTTTCCCTCCAAAAAATTTGTTACATGTATCTTCCTCCAAAATTTCTTCTACAATTTATTGAAAAAATTTAACTAAAATTTTCTTATGAAATTAATCTTTTAAACAAAATCTTTAAATTAAAATTGCAAACTAAATATTTTACCTAAATTAATTTTTTACTTAAACTAGATACCATTTACTAGACAATTGAATGTTTCTTTTAATTTTTTATTATATCTTCTATCACACATTTAAAATAAATTGTTATATCGCCATAACATAGTTTATATGTTAATTTTTTATATAAATATAAATTAATACCACATTCACCATGCAGTAAAACAATTATGTAATGTTCGCTTTATCATAATTTACTATATCGCCATAACAAGATTTATATGTTAAAGTTTTTATAGAAACAAATTAATACCACATTCACCGTGTGGTAAAACAATTCTATAATTTTTTCTATATCATAAATTTCATTATCACTATTTCTCACATCACATCACATCAAGGCTTTTTGAGGTTCGTTAAAATACTTGGAGCAATTTTGTGAAGCAGCTACATTGTTATCAACAATATATTGAACAGAATATTATCGCATATGAAATGTTAGTTTCCCTTTTGTTATGTGCAATTCTTAAACTCCCATAGGTTTACTAATAGTTATGTGTCAGTTGGATTGTTATCTTCATGTTAAATGCGAGACCAAAAACATATTCTAGTAAAATAATACTTAACTTCTTTTTAATGAAATTTAGATTTTGTTTATAAATTAAAAATTTAGATGAGTCAGGCTTACATGACAACCCCATGGTAGGCAAAAGGCCACTATATCTGTAGTGGGTGTGGTGAGCCCAGTCGTGCCTGTCGACAGCACCCACCCCTTCCACCCAACGATCTCGTGGGGGTGGAGGCGGGGCCGCGGGGGTGGAGGCCCGATTCAAAATCGAGCTTCCACCCCTCCCCCGCAGCCCAACAAGGCTGTGGGGATGGAGACTCGTTGGACATGTGGGGGTGAAGGCCCAATTCCGAGAATCAGGCCTCCACCCCCATGGGCTCGTTGGATTTCGGCGGTGGGGCGGGAGAGGCTACAGCCTGTGGGGGTGGAGGCTCGATTCCGGGCATTCACCCCCATGGTTCCAACGGGCCTCCACCCCCATGGGCCCAACGGGCTGTGGGGGTGGGGCGAGAGGGGGTTGCATGCAACCTCTCCTGCGCCACCCCCGAGGCCCAACAGGCCCATGGGGGTGGCAGGCCAGTTTTTTATTTATTTTTTTATTTTTTAAAAGGTTATGTGTTAAAAATTATTTATGATTTATGATTATTTATCATTTTTAAATTTTGTTTTATTTTGTTTGTTTATTTAGGCTATTATTTTTTTTGTAATTTATTGATTTATATATATGTGTATATTTTTTGCAGGAAGATGGCATCAAGGAAGATTTTTGTGAATATTTTTAGACCAGAGACTGCTAAAATTAAAGGTGGATCCTCAAAAAACATTGTTGAACAAACCAAACCTGAGCTAATAACTACAAATTTATCAAGTGTGTCAAACGATAAGAAGATGATTTCTTACTGGAAGAAATCAAATAAGTGAAGCATACAGAAAATGTATGGTATGTGAAAGATAGAGAAAGCGAACAACATCTGCAGATATATTTATATGTTGATATCCCTAACAATAGTGGACTTTATGAGGTGTTGGTAAAAATACTAACATTTGTTTGATACCATACATTGAAGTTGTTTATGTACTTACAAAACCGCCTAAGTCACATGACGAGATTGAATATTAGTTAGCATTATCAATGTATGACACAACAAAGGAATCTACAAAGATGTGTAAACAAATCATAAATGAGATTGCATAAGATATGGTAAGTATTGTTACTTATATTTATGTGTTTTGTGTTATTGTAACTATATCGTTATATTTTTATAACTTAGTTTTTATTGACATATGATATTTTTTTTCACATAATTTTATTGAAAACATTTCAATTATGTTAGGAGGCATTTATTTCATAAACAAAGATATTGTTAATGTTGTTAGCAGTTTCTACTTAGGGTCAGAAGAAGGTATGACAAACAAGCAAAAAATAGTAATTCATGATGCTACAAAACTACATCCAAGGGATCAACAAATAATATCTATAGTGGATAAATCTAGCAAAGGTAGACAGGTTATTTTTGAAGATGAGGAAGTTGAAACTGATGCTGAAGAATATGTTTTCATCACTGAGAATGAGATTAGAATTGATGTTATAAAAGAGAAGAGACATAAAAGACCAAAAGTAAAAAAGCCTACGAATGTCTTTGTTCTAGTTAATGATGAGAATATTACTTATCTAGAATAAAATAGGAACAAAAGAGGAGGAAGAAAATGAAATTTGATCATTCTCAAATAGTCAAGGCCAACAGTGAAGATCCTAGTGAAAAATCAAAAGAAAGCAGGTAAATCATTACACCATGAGCTGATTTAGAGGATGACATTATTAAAACAAAATAAAATGTCATTCGACATAACTTGACAAAGACAAACTTAATTGAGGGTGGTCATACATTTCAGCTTAATGTGATACAAATCTATAAGCCAAGTGAAGGACAATTTAAATATCAAATTATAAAGCCACATCACTTGCATGTTCACAACTTGAAGACATTGATGAGGTACAATCCATATGCTCATGTGGTTGATTATGTGCTTCTTGTTGATCCAGTTCAAGTTCCCAACAAAGAAGCATTTGATAAGTCAAAATGTTTTGAATACAATTATTATGTACTTGGGGGGAACCATTCTATAGAATCTCAAAGGCAATTGATGGAAGAATATCCCAATAACCCACATTTTGAAACAATGAAATGTATCATTTATGTTAGTTTATCAGATATAGAAAAAAATTTATTGGCATGGGATCATAATACAAATAATGAGTATAGTATGTCTATGACTTTCATCCAAAGGGTTAGATTTATTCATAATGAATTTGAAGGAAAATGTGGTGGGGATAAGATAAATGTTACTCTAGAATTTCGAAATAAATATTGTATGAAAATAGGCTATTAAATTGAGGAAAAAATCAATTCAAAAGGCGGCAAAGTACATTCTGATATATTAAGAAGTATCGATAACATTTTCCAGTTGGAATTTAGAACTAAAGAGATATGGGAATTGATTAATGATATTTTTAGCATGTGGGATAACGTTGGCATTAAAATCCAGAAGGTCAAAAAGTCTAAACCATTGATATGTAGCAACAGTAAATCAGGTCTTGAAATGAAGCAGCTTCCAAAAGATATGACTTCGCACCTTGAAGATCATTGCAGGGAGTGAATGATGAAAAACTTGACAAAGAAATATTATCTCGTGTGAATTCAGGGGAATTATCATTGGACACGAAATGTGTGAGGAATTTCAAAAGTAAGTTTGTTGAATTATTTTTACTTATTTATAGATTATAATTTTCTTTTAAATATAACATATTATTCTTGGTAGTATTTGTTATACATATCATTATGTTATTTTTTTTCACTTTATCTATTCAGTCACAAATTTTACATGAAAATACAAGAACAAATGGTTAAATTTTTGAATGAAGATAGTTGGGATGATGTTGTACGCAACTACCTAGATTCAAGTTCTACATCAACACTAAAATATTTTTATCTTGCATTTAAAAAGGTATGTTGATTTATACATTCATTTATATATATATATATATATATATATATATATATATATATATATTATTAAAGACGAGGAAGGATGCAAATGGTGCACCAGATAGTTTCAGAATATTTATTGAAAAAATTAAGATTGAAAGACTGAGAAAGCATCATATTCGGAATGTTGAACTTGATCCAACTCTTACTCATTACATTTTTAATGTGCTTGACATTATTCAATATCAAGTAATACAAGGTCACTGTAAAAACATTGCTAAACTCATACCTAAAAGGGATTATTCCCTAGTTATTGCAGATATTCACCATGGTTTCAATATCCCAAACATTGACTATGATAGTGACACTTATACTTAACAAGCTTTTAGTAAAGTGGTTGCGGGATTTGTAGAAGTCACATCATCACCATTATGAAGATTTGTGACATTTCATTCAGACACACAATTGGTAATGTTATTGACGAGCTTAAAGGGGAAAACAAACTCAAGGATGTAGCTTATATGGTAAGATGTTGAAATTGTATGTTTGATTAATGTTAAAAAATTCATTTATGTACAAGTTAATTGAACTTTTACAATTTCATGTTACAAGAAAAAGTCAAATCTTCTTAACCATGAAGATCAACCAATTATAAATGATTGTGAGTTCATCCATATTGATAGTTGGACCAAAGATAATAGCTATAAGTCTATGCTTCTTAAGCAGGTAAATGGAAAGAGTCATAGCCAAGTAAAAGTTTATGATGTTGTTGTGAAAAAACTAACATATGAAGATAAATAAGCAAAAGAAGAGATAGTTAACATTTATCAAAAACCACAGTCATTGATTAACCATCTTATAGACTTATGTTCAAATGAAGGAGATTGGGTTCTGAACTTATTTTCAGGCTCAGGTAAGTTTTATTATATTGAATTGAATTTCAATTCTTCTTTCTTAATTTATATGTTATTATACTAATTTACTTCATTATTTCGTTTGTTCTTGGTAATTAGGTACAACACTAGCATGTTGCTTACAAAAAGGAATAAATTGCATTGTCATTGAAAAGACCCAGTACCGTGCAAATTTATTCAACAAAGAATTAATACTTTTCAATTCCTTCCGGATGCAATGCAAGAAATTGGGTTGAGGAGAGGGGTTTTTAGTAAATCATGTGTGGCAAAAAAGGCAAAGGAACATCAACCACTATTAGATGGAATGATTGGAAAGGCATATATTGGGAGATTCGCAGATATCAAAGATCCAGCAAAAGAGGAAAATGAGCAAAATGAAGCAGAAAATATTGTGAAAGAAGAAAATGATGAAACTCTAGAGGATGAAGAGTATGGATTATGTGATATTGTTGATTAAATTTAAGTTATGCTTGGAAATCAAGTTCATTTTTTGTAACTTTTAATTAGTTATACTTGCAATGTTTTGACTTTCACATTTTATGAGAAGAATAAGTATTCAATGAATGTTGTTATATGTTCAATATTTGTATTGTGTGCTTTTTGCTTTAATTTTTATGAGAATCATTATTTTTTGAAAAACAAATGTGATTATTATTGTTTTTTGACATGAAATTCATCAAAAAAAAAACAAATAAACAAACAAAAACAAAAAACAAAAAAAACAAAAAACAAAACAAACAAACAAAACAAAAAACAAAAAACTATTATTTAACCATTTTTTGTTAAATTTTTACTATAAAAATTGTGATTTTGACATGTCATTTCTAGCAAGAAATTATCAAAATATGTAATTTTTAGTTATATTTATGTTCAAGATGTTTATTTTTATGTGAATTGTTAAAAATTATTGTTTTTTAGAGACAATTATTTGTTGTGCATTGAAAAATTAATTAATGATATATAAATATGTAGAATATTGAAACTTTAAAATATCAACCTTCTTATTTAACTATGCAAAAAAAAAGACCTCACTACAAAACAAAACAAAAAAAATTAAAAGAAAAACAAGAAAATATGAAGAATAAGACCACTTCAAAAATTGTTAAATTTAAAAAATAATTATTCACATTTAATACATTAGAAAATTTAAAGTAAAAAAATAAACCTTTTAAAAAAAGGGCACGATGCAGAATCAGTGCTTTTTAAAATTGGCATGCGAATCACTAACATTGTAAAAACTAATGTACATAAAAAAATTAAGTGTCAAAAACTATGCTAATATATATATATATATATATATATATATATATATATATATATATATATATTTATTTATATTTATTTATTTTGCATCACCACTTTTCAAAATAGGTTGATTTTTTTGCTACCTCAACGAAATAGGAAATCGTATCAGTTCCTGTTTTAAAGTTTACATTATTCAAAGTTGACCAAAGTTATTCTAAAATATTTTGTTATCTTAATTAACCCTCATACAATTAGCGGCATCAATAATCTTTTCGACCAATCAACATGTAACCAAATTCAACTTCATCATTCAATTAGTTATACTTCAGGCATTATCACTCAAACCAGATCAACATGAGGAAATCATTGACAAACAGTAGAGATATAGCAACATTGATCAAGTTGATTCGTCATTTATGAACAAAAACCATTTCTTTATGTATGCGACTTTGAAGAAATGAACCCACGTGTATACGAGACTTAACCGAGACCAACCTGCATACAAATATGAAAATTTGAAACTAAAATTGTGCTGCTCTTCAGAACTTTAGAAAGACCCAGATCATAATATTCAAAGATAAAAACATGCGTCAATACTTAGATCTAGTCAATCCATGAGTAGATCATACAATGGAAAGTCATCTCAGGTGTCATGATATTGGTCCATCATTGTATTTATCGGTGCATAATTATTTTAAATCTATGTGTGAACTATGGCCTTTACAATGAAAATATACTTCAAATTGAAGTATTCGTCAAAAACCCTTTCACATGCACACTTATCACTTTGATCTTCACCTCCTTATATAGTTAGAGCCTTAGCCAATACCATGAGTCAAAACTATACTAGTGTCGGTGGTAATCTTGGACGGGATCAAGTAACCGTTATTGCACTCAATATTGTGGGCTAATACCATGGTAAGGACCCTTGGTATTCTTAAATTAGTGTGTCAGCATGTATGCGACTTTGCTTCTATGTACCTACATGTATGCGTGACTTGGCCTTGACGAACCCACGTATAGATGCTCAAATATTCACCTTTACCAAACTTTTGATTTTGATCTGTAAACTTTTGCCCCATCATTTGTTATTATGTTCCATCACTCTATCACCTCTTAACTGACTTGTGGATTCATCTATTTATCATATACTTGTTCTTTTACAAGTGAGTTTCCATCAAGGACAACACATGCATCATAATGCCAACAATCTCCCCCTTTGGACTTGATGGAAACCATGTTGGTGTTGATCACCTCAACCTGTAGAAACCTATTAGATACATCAAATAGTCATTATTCAAACACCAAGATACTCTCCCCCTTTGAAATCAAGGGAAAATGGTGGACCAAATCTCCCCCTTTAGATCTGATTTGCACTATATTGTCCATGCTCCCCCTGAGCACATGCTGAATCTTCAGAAAGATTTTCAAATGAAGAACATGACTCTATAACTCAACTGAGTATGAACTTCCTATCACCAAGGACTCATACTTACATCAATCACCCAACCAAGTGGGGATACATATTTGACTCAACCACCCAACCAAGTGGGATTACATTTTTTACACTACCACCCAACCAAGTGGGATTACATATTTGACATGACCTCAAAACTCCATACATGACTTAATATGACAACTATTACATCATAGTTCTCCACATGACCTTTACATCAAATTATAGATGTGACACTAATAACTGAGACAAAAAAATATTAATAGTAGCATAATTCAGCAACCATAATGCCAACAATGCATTATATTCTGCAAGGCTAATGCTCCCCCTGAACCTGTGCTACATGTTCATTGTCAACAACTCATTCATCAAAGCATCTTCATCAATCAGATAAATATCAATGAGAAAAACATAACTCAATACCATATTCAAAGGTTGCACCCATCAACACCAGACCAAGAAAAATCAAATCATAGCTGTCAGAAGTATGTCAGCGGTTGATCTTGACTTTGTCCCACTATTTTTCTATTAGAGAAAAACATACGCGAGTTTTTGCAAATAAACTCGCGTATATACGTAGCATACTTCATGAAACTCACGTACAAAAAGAAACCTTCTGAATTTTCACCTGTAGACTGAGCAGACTAGATTAACAGCAAAATGAGGCAGAGACAACTCCCAGTTTTTGTTTGAGATATTAAATGCTTCTCCGGGAAGAGGTTTACTAAATATATCATCAACTTGTTCTTTGGAGGGAACATACTCCAAATTAACATTTTGTTCAAGCACTTGTTCTCATAGAAAGTGATGCTTAATTGGAATATGATTGGTCTTGGAGTGCATAACAAGATTTTTCAAAATACTAATAGCACTTGTATTATCACATAGGATGGAGATGGGTGGGGAACATTTCATTTGTATATCTTGTAATGTTTACATCATCCAGAGAAGTCGTGTGAAACAAGATGCAACTGCCACATATTCTACTTCCATTGTAGTGAAGGAAGTGGAACTTTGTTTCTTACTGAACCAAGATACCAATCGGGGTCCCATGTAAAATGCACCTCCACTAGTGTTTTTCTGATCATCAACATTTCCAGCCCAATCTTCATTTGTGTATGCATGAAGGGTAAGATCTACATATTTAGGATACCATAGACCAAAGTATTGGGCTCCTTGGAGATATTTGAATATTATCTTTACTGCTTGAAGGCATGATTCCTTTGGATTGGCTTGGAAACATCCAACAATCCTAACTGCATGCATGATATCTGGTCTGGTACCTATTAGATAAAGCAGACTTGCAATCATAGACCTATACAATGGTTGGTTTACTATGGGAGAATCATCATTAGAACTAAGGCTACATCCTATCACCATGGGAGTACATACAGGTTTGCAATCTTCCATCTCGTACTTCTTCAAAATCTGCTTGAGATATTTTGTTTGTGAGAGAAAGATGTCATCTTTTGTTTGTTTCACTTGTAGACCAAGAAAATAGGTTAGTTCCCAAATTAAATACATTTCAAATTCTTGTTGCATAAAAAAAGAAAAATTTTGACTCATATATTCTTCATTACTACTAAAGATGATATCATCAACATAAACAACAATAATTAGCAGTTTATCATCCTCAATTTTTGTGTAAAGGTTGTTTTCTACGAATCCTTTTATGAAACCTTATTGTTGAATATATTTGTCAAGATGATAATACCATGCTTGCGGAGCTTGTTTTAGCTCATATAAATCCTTTTTAAGTTTTCATACAAGGTTTTCATCGTTCCCCAAAATGAATCCTTCTAGTTGTTCAATATATACATCTTCTTCTAGATCCCCATTAAGGAAAGCAGATTTTATATCCATTCGATAAAATTTGAAATGTTGAAAACTTGAAAATGAAAGAAACATATTTATGGCTTCAAGTCTAACTACTGTGCAAATGTTTCTTCAAAGTCTATACCTTCTTGTTGAGCATAACCTTTAAAAACAATTCTATATTTGTTCCTAATGACCTCCCCATTTTCATTTAAATTTTTTTTTAAATATCCATTTTGTCCCAATAGCATTTTTATCATGATGCCTTGGAACTAATTCCCAAGTATCATTCTTTTCAATTTGATCAATTTCTTCATCCATGGCCTTAACCAAACATTCATCTTTACTAGCTTGATTTACATTTTGTGGTTCAATGGTGGATAATAATGCTATATAACTAGGAGATCCTACAAGCGTTCTTCTTGTTAGTACCCCAGATTCCTTTTCTCCTAGAATTTGAGTTTTTGGGTGATTCTTTTCAACATACCTGGATGGAGCATTTTCTTTGTCTGGTGTGTCTTCTTCTTTTGCTTCATTAAATTCTTCTTCTATATCATTGCAATTTGATCTGGGAAAGCCTTCATCATCATCATGCTCTTTTGTTGATGTTACCTTTCTGGGATCTGTGCATGCTTCATCAACCACAACACCAATGCATTCAACCATTTTTCGAAGTCTCTTATCGTAACATTTGTATCCTTTACTTCTAGATGAGTAACCAAGAAATACTCTTTCATCTACTCTAGCTTCAAACTTGCCAAGTTTTTCACCATTATTTTTTATGAAAAAATTGCTTCCAAAAACTCTAAAATGTTTTACAATGCAAGTCTTACCATACCAAAGTTCATAAGGTGTTTTATCACTACTCACACGAACATGAGCTTCACCAAAAAAGGTTTCAAGAGTTCCAGACTCATCAAGCATAGCACAAGCCATTTGTTGAATAGTTCTATTCATTCTTTCTACCATGTCATTTTGTTGAGGAGTTCTAGCTACAAAAAATTGTCTTTTTATGCTATGTTGCTCACAGAAATCAAAGAATTCATTTGATATGTATTCTCCTCCTCGGCCAGATCTGATAAATTTGATTTTTAAATCTAATTAATTTTCAACTAATTCTTTGAAGACTTTAGATTTATCAAATGCTTCATCTTTGTGTTTCAATAAACTGATCCAACACATTCTAAAAAAGACATCTATGAACAAGATATAGTATTGTTCTCCAACAGGTGAATTTTTTCTTACTGGTCCACACAAATCAATATGTATAAGTTCAAGAAGCTTACATATTGATCCTTATTTTGCATTGAATTGAACTTTGGTTTGCTCACTAAATTGACAAGACTTACATATGGTACTTTCTGGTAGGGTGATGTTGGTTAGATCACGAACAGCTTTGAGCCTACTTTATTTACTTATTTGAGAGAATCTTAGATGTCCCAACTTTCTATGCCATGTCCAGTTTTCCTCTGCCTTGCCTAGGTAACATTGTTCTTGGCCACCTTTCAATATATACAGATTCCTCAGGGTTATTGTTCATTTTATTATGGTCTTTCCTGTGTCAAGTTCATGATCCACACATTCTTTTGATCGGAATACCACCTTATTTCCTTGGTCACACATTTGGCTAACACTCAACAAGTTATTCTTTAATCCATCAACATACATAACATTGTCAGCTTTAACCTTTTCTTTTAGAAAAACATAACCTTTACCCTTAATGACAACAAGTGATTCATTTCCAAAAGTGACATTCTTTTCTTTCTCTAAAGCATTGTAAGAAATAAGTTTATCTTTATCACCTGTCATGTGTTTTTAGCATCAGCTATCAATGTGACAATGATTTTCTTGACCTTCTGCAAATAATGCTATGCCACAACTTTCAGACTATATCTCCTTCATTTTCCATACCTTAGAATTTGTTGATATTTTCTCTTTTTGAGATGTTGGTTGTAATTTTCTCCTGCATTCAGATTCTACATGTCCAAAGTTATTGCCAAATGATCATTCAATTTCATATTTAAGAGGTGAGAAGTTATTATAAGTGTTCTTCTTGACTCCAGTCTCATTCCTTTATTTTCTTGCTTCTCTAGTCATGATGGTCTTGTATGCAACACATTGAGCAGTCTTATGACCAAAATTATGACATGAGAAACATTGTCCATTAAAGAAGAATTTTTTTTGATAATAGAATCTTCTGGTGTTGGTTACGTTTTTACTGGTGCTTTTGTTGTTTTTCATCTTTGGATTAGAGTAAGCATGATTTACATGTGGAATGACTTTATTATTTTTTTGAGGGCTGAAGCTTTGTTGATTGGTTTTTGTTGCATTTAGATAGCTTATGGTGGTGATTGAAGACTTTTATGTTTGATATGTTTCTCCAGTGTATCCAAGACCTATCTTCATAAGAGGAGAGTGTTGTACCTTGATAATTTCATATCAGGTTTCATATCCTTTAGCAAATCTAAGATTCAAAGTTTTAATTTTCTCGGGTTCCTTTCTTAGGCTTACTACTTCACATTCTAACTTCCCCTTATGTTTTTCCTTTTCTATGAGTTGATGCTTCAATGTATCTATGATTACTTTGTTTTCTTCCAAGCAAACTTTAAGTTGAGTAATTTCTTCAAAGAAATTTTTTCCTCTAAAGAATCCACAAATTTATCATTAGACTCATTAGTATTTTTCTCAAAAGTCATGAGTAATTTAAGATATTGATCATATTCTCCTTCTTCACTATTTGACAAGCCATCACGATCTTCATGAGTATAACAGCTTCTTATATTGCCAAACTGTCTCCTATTACCTTTTGCAGTATCCTTCCCTTTTTCATGGTTGTCTTTATGAGGACATTTAGCAACATAATGACCAACTCTACCACAAGAAAAACATTTGAATGGAAGCTTACCTCTGAACCTTCTTGTTCCCAGTTGAAGTTTCTTTACAAATTTCACCTCATCTTCTTCTGATATATGTCATGATTCCTTGTGTTCTTACTTTTCTTTTCCTTTCGCAAATGCTTTAAATGCGACTTCTTTGACTTTTGAGGGACCTCATTTCAAAAGCAGTCAGGATCTCGTGAAGTTGAACAACGGTAAGGGCCTACAGATCCTACTTCTCTTCAATGGTAGACACTTTTGACTTGAATTTAGGACTTGGAGATCTTAAGATTTTCTTTACTAAAGTGGTTTCCTTTATTTCTTCACCCATATTTTTCATGCAGTTCGCAATATCATCTATACGTAGAAATAAACTAACAATACTTCTGACAAACATGCATATAGATCTTGGCCTTAACTAACCCGTGTATAGATCTTCAAATATTCACTTTTATTAAACTTCTGATTATGATATACAAACCTTTTTCCCATCATTCTGTTATTATGTTCCATCACTTTGTTACCTCTTAACTGACCTATGGATCCATCTAGTTACCATATACTTGTTCTGTTACAAGTGAGTTTCCATCAAGGACAACACATGCATCATAATTCCAACATCCCACAACACACTCATAATTATTCCATGTGAGGGCGACATCTGACATCCTAGACTGGTTGGGATCAATAAGAAAGTTCCTATGGAACAATGCCAAATTTCTACATTCAGTGCATCTTTTTCCACATGTAAATATTTTCATGTCATACAACTCTTCTTGTAAAATTCCCAAAAAGTTTCACAATGAAGCTGAAATTCAACATGATATCGGCAACAACAAGTGTCGCAGATTGTATTAGGCCTAATAAACCATGGCTTCAATTTTTTAAACATCCTTATGGATATCTTCACATGGCAATTGCTATCCTGAAATTCCTCGAATAGTGAAATTTTTTTCGTTTCTTCAATCTACTTAGTGTGTTCCACCTACTCACCTTTAGCTATGTGATGTCGTACAACATGATTTCTATCTAGAATAACAAGGGAATGGCTCACCCAAAACTCTACCACAATTTCTCTAATTCTTGTTGTAAGCTTGTCTTGGTAGGTTTTCCTAGTGGTAAGAGCCCAACAAGAAAATTCATCATTTTCATTCACTTGAACCCTGAATTTAGTATGCTTGTGCAAGATTTTTCTCGTGATATGGAGCAATTTTTGTTGACACCTAATCCTTGTGATTAGGTGAATTTATGTAAATAGATAAATTAGAAATATGAACAGTCATCGGGAGATGAACTGAACAGTCTCTCCCTCATGTATATAATAAAGAACTACCTGATGGAATAATACACATGAATGATTTTTTCCTTATGGAGTTACTGCCTAGCCTGACATGGTATCAGAGCCAGCTCCCAAAATAGTTGTAACTCCCACTGCCCACTACTATTTGTCCACTTCCAATTACTCTCCGTCCCCTCACAGTCACTGTTGTACGTTGGCCTGACATGCGTTGAACTATCCTAATGAACTCCTGCTCTCACTTAGAGTTATTCCTACTTTGCCTTCTGTCCACTGAATGCATACAGTTCTTTGTTGTACGTTGTATGCTGCTGCCAAAATTCTTTTGAACCATACGTCGGTCCATTGAACTGTTTTGTAATAGTGAACCCGACGTGAATGCTGGGCGCTCCCTCCATACGCTGCAATCAGCTACCAGGAATCAAAGAGAGTTTTTAGCTATCCATGCTATATGCAACCAGCTAATATAATTATGTAGTTCAAGGATGGGATTGATCCATCATGTCAAATTGACCTTGGTTGATGGAAATTCTCCTAATTTGAGTTCTGTGGCTGTTTACTCTTGAGAGCCATAAGAAATTTTGTTTATTTATAGAGCTGTTTGGCTACGCATTAATTTATGTGAAGGCTGTGGAAATGAATGTAGTTGTTTCATATATATTATATATATGTTGCTCCCCGTATTTGTCACTATATCAATTTCCGTCCACCTCCATTTGAATTTCAAGTTTCTGCTCCCCGTATTTGTCATTGTTCATATTACGTTTGCGTGAGTATAAAGCATAACTGCAGTCATTACAGCTGCCGGGGAAAGGAGCATAATTATGGGCTGTTAAGAGTTGATTGATGTGGAAGAGATGAAGCCGCTCACACTCAAGTGAGACTCCACACCGATTATTGCAAGAAACCGAGGTATCAGAAAGCTTTTAACGCTAGCCTGGTATTATATTAACGCTGGCCTGGTATTTTTTAAAGTCGAAGATTACAAGATTGGTGTTAGATATGCAAAACCCATATGCATTTGATTTGATGTAATATTGGGTTCATAAGCTACGGCGCAGTTAATGGCTTCCACGCACTAGCATCATCTACCCCTCAAATATTTGGGAATCAGGTTATATAAATTTAAGTGTAATTATCTATTTTTTGGTGTTGCAGTGGTCATGAAACATATTGTGTTGAAATCGCACACAATGTTTCATCATTAAAGAGGAAAGCAATTGTAGAACATGCTGCACAACTTGATATTCTGGTGACTAACAAGTTAGCTAAGCTGCATAGCTAGGGAGACGTGTAACTTGTGACAGTTTTTTGCAGGTTGATACGTTGATATAATGGATGTTTAATTAACTTTATACATCATATCAAGCTTATAATCTGGTGCTTGGCAGATTCTTATAGCCTATGAAACATGTATCTGATTATGTTTGCATGAATGTGCTGTTCTGCCGTACTGTTTTCCCACACCGCCTCACTCGCTATGTGTGTTTTTTAGAAAATGTCAAATGTTGTTGCAATAACCATATGGGTTGAGCTTTTGTTAAAATAAAAAATCAAAAGCACATTTTTTTACATCAAAAGCACATTTTTGCCAGTAGAAGTATTTTTTTTGTTACACTATGCATTCAAAAGGAAGAGGAAGATATTTCAGAGACAGGGGGGGCAGACACTCTTAAGGAGAAAAGGCAGATTTTCACTACATACACTGCAAAAGAAATGGATCACATGATGCCTCTACATGAAAGCTACCATGGGACAAAATTAAGCAGAAAAGAAACCAACAGAAAGGTAAAAGTGATGATACAGACAAAGTTAAAGCACTTGAATCCGCTCACTATGTTGTGGCACAATGTAACATTGGATTAAATGAATATTTGTTTAATACTTAACTTGCTTCTTGGAAAAATGATTGGTTGCTTGATTCAGGAGCAACCTGCAACATGACTCATAGAAAAGATTTTTTTGAACAATTTACTAACAATGTTGATGGAGCAGTATACTTTGCAAACCAATCAAAAATCAAGCCATCAGGGCTTGGCACAATCAAGCTTAAATTGCCTGGTCTTCCAGACTTTCTTCTACACCATGTTCTATATCTCCCACAGCAGAAGAGAAACTTGCTATCCTTGGTTCACATCTGTCAGCAAGGTCACTCCATTCATATGTTTGATGGCAAGCTTGAGGTGAGAAAAGCATCTGACCACTCACTTGTCATGAGGGGAATAGAAGAAGAAAGGCTTCTCAAGCTGCAAGGAACCTCTGCTCGGGCACAACATTTCTCATACAATTCTCATCATGAAGAAGGTACTCTTCCATCAAGTTTATTATGGCATGATATATTTGGACATTTGAACTATGACAGCCTCTGCTTGTTGAAGAAAAATGGTGTTGCTGGTTTGCCTACAATTCCTAGGAAACTTAAGCAATGTGATGCTTGCATTCTAGGAAAGCATAGCAAACAGTCTTTTCATGATTCACATTCAAGAGCACATAGAAAAATTGAACTCATTCATTCAGATTTATGTGGTCTAATACCTGTTCCTTCTGCAAATGGAAACAAATATATAATGACATTTATTGATGACTACACCAGAATGTGTTGGGTTTATTTATTGAAGGACAAATCTGATGCTTTTCAAACATTCAAGAATTTTCATAAATGGATTGAAAATGATGCGCAATCTCATATTGGGTCTATTCACACTGATAATGGAAAAGAATACACATCAAATGAATTTGAAAACTATTTTTGCCAACAAGGGATTAAACATCAAACAACTATGCCTTATAATCCCCAACAGAATGTTGTAGCTGAAAGAATGAATAGGACAATCTTAAATATGGTACGATCCATGCTTTTCTTCAAAAATGTAAAGATAATGTTTTGGGCTAATGCTATTCTATGTGCTGCATATATAAAGAATAGATGTCCATCTAATGCTATAAGAAACAAGACACCATATGAAATGTGGTATGGACATGTTCCTTTCGTAAAGCATCTCAGGGTCTTGGGTTCCACCTGTTATGCCTTGATACCAAAGGTACATAGAAACAAACTTGGTTCTAGAAGTCGTAAGTGTATCTTTCTGGGGTATTCAAACACCTCCAAAGCATACCGTCTCTATGATGAAGTAAATAAGAAGTACGTTGTATCTAGAGATGTAATTTTTCTTGAATCATCCAAAACTGACAATGTTGTTGAGCGGCAACTTGATTGCTTGGATAGATTCGCAAAAGAAAAATCATTTCAAGAATTTGATAATCAGATTCCACATCTTGAAGGGGGGATTCCTATACTAGATCAACATGTGGAATCTTCTTTTGAAGAACACTCTCCCCCACATGAAACTCCAACAACAGATGATGCTTTAAGTGATGTGATTGATAGAATTGGGAGACTCAATCTTGATTTAGTCCTAACTCAATCAACGGAGCAGCCTTGACCATCTGAAAAAGGTCCCCCAAAGTGGCTGACAAAAACACTTGAAAGTGTTCATCTTGATGAGGTTGGAAAGATAGGAACTATAAATTCAAACTGGAAAAATGGAGGTGATGTGGATGACTCTAATTCACCTGTTGATATGGATGTTTCTTACGATTGTAAATTGAACTTGTCTACAAATTTTGAACCAACTTCATTCAAAGAAGTTGCTTCTCGTGATGAATGGAAAGAAGCAATGCAAAAGGATTATGATGCCCTCATAAAGAATGGCACTTGGAAGTTGGTTGATCCTCCATTACGAACCAAACCAATTGGCTGCAAGTGGGTCTACAAGAACAAGTATAAAGCTGATGGCTCACTTGACAAGCACAAATCTAGGCTTGTGGAAAAAGGTTTTGCACAGAAGGAAGGGTTCAATTATGAGGATACTTTTTCCCCCACAACAAAATGGGCTACCATCTGGACACTCTTTGCCCTAGTAGCTCAGAACTGTTGGAAAGTCCATCAAATGGATGTAAAAACTGCTTTCTTAAATGGAGATCTAAAAGAGATTTTTTTATGTCCCAGCCTGAAGGATTTGCTATGAAATGACATGAATATAAAGTATGCAAATTGGTGAAGTCCTTGTATGGCCTCAAACAAGAGCCGCGAGCCTGGTATGAAAAACTAATTGAGCATCTTCTAAAACTCAATTTCAAACATTATGATCTTGATGATGCAACTTTATTTGTCAAGAAAGTTGGCAAAAAAGTTGTATATCTTGTGGTATATGTAGATGATCTTTTGATGACAGGGAACAATGAAAGCTACATTGCATCCATAAAGAAGGAATTGGGGAAAAGTTTTGAAATGACTGATTTGGGCTATGTTCATTACTCTCTTGGCATTGAAGTAACCCAACATCCTAAGTCCATATTTCTTTCTCAAAAGAAATACATTGGAGATCTGTTGAACAGGTTTGGCATGACAGAGTGCAATCCTCTTACTACTCCAATGGAACAAAACTTAAAGCTCACATCTATTGAAGGAAAAGAATTTGAGGATGCAACAAAGTATAGACATCTTGTAGGAAGTCTCTACTACCTAACTACTACCAGACCAGACATTTTGTTTGCTGTTGGAATTCTCTCTAGGTTTATGCAAAAGCCTTGTGAGGGACATTGGTCTGTTGCAAAAAGAGTTCTAAGGTACTTGAAGGGAACTCAAGACTTTGGAATTAAGTATACACAGGTGGACGACTTCAGCTTGATTGGATACTCTTATTCAGACTTCGATGGAGACAAAGAAACTGGGGTATCAACTTTAGGATATGCTATGAGTCTTGGATCAGGAGTTGTCTCCTGGAGATCACTCAAACAATCAGTTCCAACGGATTCCACAACAGAAGCAGAATACGTGGCAGCAGCTGAAGCAACAAAAGAAATTGTGTGGCTCAGGAAAATTCTTGAAGATTTGCAGGTAAAACAAGTACAATCAACTCCACTCATGATTGACAATACCTCTGCAATAAAGTTGGCCAAGAACCCAAAGTTCCATGATCGAACGAAGCACATAAATTTACTAAATATCATCTGATTCGACATCATGTTGAGGCCAAAACAATCCATCTCCGTCATTGTTCCACAAATGAGCAAATTGCAGACATCTTCACCAAAGCGCTTGGAAGAGAAAATCTTGAACGATTCATAATGATGCTTGGACTCACCAACATCCCTTCAGATTAAGTGGGGGAATGTTGACACCTAATCCTTGTGATTGGGTGAATCTATGTAAATAGATAAATTAGAAATATGAACAGTCATCGGGAGATGAACTAAACAGTCTCTCCCTCATGTATATAATAAAGACCTACCTGATAGAATAACACACACGAATCATTTTTGTCTTATGGAGTTACTGCTTGGCCTGACAATTTTGACATTGTTTCCAACTTTGTTGTCTTGATGTACTTGGTGCAACAATAGCAGTTGTAATTTCCCTGTGCGTAGCTCGAACATCGAGTTTTCTTGATTTTCCAAACATAGTGAATTCCTTTGATATATTTTCAGTGATATTCATATGTGTCTTCTTTCTTTTAGCATCTTGGACACCCAAAATATTCGTGGCATGTTTTATTTTATTATGTCTGATCAACCCATGTAGTATCTGAGATTGTGAAACAACTAAATTTTTCTCAAAATGTTGTCGAATGATGTTATTTACATGGTCTCTAACAGTGCGAGTAGGGATAGGATCCCCAAGGTCCTCTATTATGCTTGCATCCAAATTTTCTGCAAACAGTCCACCCCTTTCCAAACTACTACAACTCCCTATTATACTGTCAACTTGAGAGGAAACATTTTTCTCTTCCAATGGTTGATCAGCTTGATAGGAAAAATCTTATTCCCCCATTGGTTGATTAGCTTGACATGGCACATTTTGTTCCCCTAGTGACAATTTATCAACTTAATAGGGCACATGTTCTTCTAGTGGTTGATCTGGTCCATAGGGCACATCTTGATCATCATTTGGTTGATCAGATTGATGGGACACATCTTCTCCCTCATGTGATTGTTCAATTTCCACCCCTGCATAGTGGAATACAAAATATAGTATTTGTAAGTCAAGTGAATCATCATCATAAGACAAGTGAATAGTAAATCTACATATGTTTATTTAATAAATCACAATAGGTGGAAGATCATGATATGGCTTGATAGTAGGAAACTAGGTAGCAGAAGTTGACATGGACCAAGGGTTATAAGCTTAAACATGAAAAGAAAAGGGTTTTGAGCTCAGGGAAAGATAGGTTGAAGAAGACCGCACAGGTAAAGGTATTGGTCCATGTGTCAACAAAAAGGGTGATTCAAAATATGATGAAAGGTAAAACCATTTCTCCTCACTCAACAAAAATCAATTTTGAAACCCTAGGGTTATATTCACAAACCCTATGGAAAGGTTAAATGGAAAACAAGTTGATAGTTGGAAACTAGGTTGCAGAAGTTGACATGGATCAAGGGTTATAAGTTGAAACATGTAAATAAAATGGTTTCGAGCTAAGGGAAAGATGGGTGAAAGAAGAGTGCACCAGTAAAGGTATCAGTCCCTGTGTCAACAAAAAGGGTGATTCTGAATATGATGAAAGGTAAAATAATTCATCCTTGCTCAAAAAATCAATTTGTAAACCCTAGGTTTCTAGTCACATGGACCAAGGGTTTTATGTTGAAACATGAAAAGAAAAGGGTTTTGAGATCAGGGAAAGATGGGTCGAAGGAGGGAGTAGGTCAGTAAAAGTATCAGTCCCTACGTCAACAAAAAGGGTGATTCAGAATATGATGAAAGGTAAAATCTCCAACATATATGAAAGGTAAAATGATTTTCATGATAATGTGGATTGTATGTAGGAGTCACCTGAAGATGATATAATCCATATGAAACATGTAACCAATGAAAATCATTATATTCTGACAAATAAATTAGTTAGAAAGAAAGGAAATAAATCAACAACAGCTGAGACTGTTACATTTGTAAGCACACCTGAACACATACATTTTCTTTAGAAAAATAAAATGAATCATATACATAAGACAAAGTGAAAAATAAATGGTGAATTTTCCCTTTAACTCGAATGTGTGAAAAAAATCAACAAGAAAGGTTTATCTAAGGTTTTTCATATGACAAAAATTCCTAAAAAGACCTAACGCCCTTCTACTCAAATAGTAACTGGGCCTTGTGAAGATTTTAGAATAACACATTGGGGCCACGTCATGAAGTCACTCGCAACACTACCATAAGCCAAAAAACCAACCAAAGTATGGAGAGGGTTATAGTGGTCATTCGTACTTAGGCTACGTCCTAAAAGAGCTCGTGACACTTCCAGTAGCCCTACCAAGATCACCTCAGGTATAAGTGCTCCCGCACCTCAAGCTATAGGGAAATATGCTCTAATATTTAGCCACTAAGTAACCTATGTCCAGTGGGAATGGATGAATATCAGCTTTTGGTTCTCAGTTTTAGACCCAGAACCCCTACCACATATCCGGAGACAACATGAAGGCCTGTGATAATCTGTCACCTAGGCCTTACCTCCTTCACGAGTTTCTCTCCATGTACCAGATTTTTCATTGGATGATGTAGTATTTTAATATCCATAAAAGACAATTTTCTATGTTTCAATGTGAAAAACAACCATGATGGCTTATGTGCCTTTTATCGTTATGAACCTAGCCTAAAATATAAATTATCTTATGGCCCCTGTGGGGAATTTAGTGTATTCATGTTAAGATTGTTTTTAGAAAGGCTTTGCTTCACTTAGGGTGTGCAAAAAAATATAAGCTCAAATAAATTACGCACAAATATTCCACAAAGAAGATACCCTTTATACAAAGTTTAAGTGATCTTAGTGTGTGGGGTGAATATATGTGCAAGTGAAATTGTGAGCATACAAAATGTGAATTGATGTGGATATGCAGTGATCCTTTACCTTTCTTTTAATTAAATTATGTGAGGTTTGTTCTTTGCAAGAAAAGAAAATATTTGTGGGTGATGGGCCACTTACTTCTTTCCTAATTGTATTATGTGAGCATATGTTTGAGTGAAAAAATTCAAAGTAGAATATAAGAAATTACTTTACTTATAATGGTTAGTAAACCAAATTGGTTAGTAGTGATGGTGTGTGAAAGGTGAATCTAGTGCACATACAAAGTGTTTGAATTGAAGTATGTGGATATGTGGTTCATGATCCTTTAATACAATTCCTCTAATTACACTATGTGATGTTTGTTCCTTTCAAGAAAAGAAATGATGTGTGGATGATGGACCACTTAATTCTTTCTTAATTATACTATGTGAGCATATGTTTGTGTGAAAATTTCCAAAGTAAAATATAAGCCTTAATTACTCTACTTGTAATGGTTAGTATAGCAAATTGGTTAGTAGTGATGGTGTGTGCAAGGTGAATCTAGTGCACATACAAAGTGTTTGAATTGAAAGTATGTGTGAAATATGTATTATATAGTTATAATGTGTGAAATAAGTGAAGCATTTGACATTTTTCAAGATTAGTTCTTTTTAGCAACAATTTTTCGTTTCTTCAAGGGACTATATAAATCCTAAACTAAAAGTGAGTTCTACAACGAAGTGAAGCATTTCAAGATCTTTTTCTCTTAGCAACAATTTTTATTTCTTCAAAAGACTATATAAATCCCAAACTAAAAGTGATCCCTACTGTAACAAGAAAGGTATTATATTTTTGTTCATATATATCATATACCAAACATTTAAATGATTAAATCTACTCATTTGTATAATAATTCATAAGGTTGTTGAACTAAAGACTAATATAAATTAAGTTTAAATTCTTATATAGGAAACTTCTAAATGTACATATTTCAGAGGGAATTATTACTTAAAGAAAATGATGATGTGGTGAATCTTTTGAATTTGAGAGAATGGAAGATTCTATAAAAATCAAGCTATTTATTACCAAATTGAAGGTTCAAAATGAGATAAAATAAATTTAAAAAAAAAAAAAAAAAAATCTATATCTATAAATTCATACAAATTTAATCAACTATAAGATAAATTGTGATTTAGAAACCATACAATACATAAATACACACTCCATGATACATGATCCGGATTTAAACAGGAACGCAACAAATTACAGAGATAACCATATACACAAAGATGCAGCGGAAATAATACTTCATTTCATTAATGGAAAATACTGAAATATGCTTACAACCAGAAATGGAAATAAACCAGCTAGGGCGATGGTAGCTTATCTCTGAGAAAAGATGTGGTGGCTACATGCCTCTAAACTGTGTTACAATGAGGCTCGAAGGCCTATTTATTGTTGAGAAACAATGGAAAACCCTTAACATTCCAAAACCTAACCCTAGGAGATGAAACACCAAACTATGGGCCCCGTTTGGGGGTAAGTTGGTACATCAACTTCCCGGGGTCGTAACTTTGGCATATGATCTCTGTTTGATGTGTACAATAGCTCATTATAAAGATCTATCCGAGCACTATCATTGTTGGAACGAGCAACATCGGTCCATTCCATGGACCCATGTTGCCCTTGGATTCCCCAAAAAACGTCGTTTAGGGCCTCAAAATGGCTCCGGAAGTTCACGACCTGAAAAACTGCTAAAAATAGTAAGTTGTGCTACAATTAAGGAAACTGAAAATGCTGAGAAAGTCAATGGTGGGGGTCCAGGTGGACTTGGCAGGTGGCCACCAATATCCACTTGGATCATTCCTCCCCCCTTAGGAAGTAATGGTCCCCATTGCGTTGAGCTCCTCCATGAGATGAGGAAACTTCTGCTGAACTTGTTCCCTGGTGAGCCACTTTCCCTACTGAAGGAGTTGGCCTTCTTTGACAACTCGATACAGTTGGATATTCTGTTGGCAAGTGTTCTTGATCTGTGTGTCCATGATCCAATCAGTTGCAGCTTGTTCCATGCAATCTGGATTTAATTTTGTGGGTTTGAGCTGTTCTGCAATGTCGGATGTGTCTAGAAATGGTGGAAAGTATGGTTGAAGGCAGTCCACATTGAACACTGGGTGCAGGCCAAGGAATGGGGGAATGCTGAGCTCAAATGCATTGTCTCCTATAGCCTTAGTAATGGTGTAAGGACCATATCGGAGTGGTTTCAATTTCCGATAGGCTCCAGTAAGGCGTTCCTTTTGCAAATGCAACCAGACTTTGTCGCCCACCTGAAACTTGTGTGGCACCCGATGTTGATCATGTCGCTGCTTGTACTTGGCATTTGATTTCTCAAGAATGTCATGGACCTGCTGGCGAATATGTTGGATGCGCTCAATGAAGCTGGTGGCCTTATCTGTTTCGGACTGGACATGAGCTGAGTTCATGTGAGTAGCTGCAAGGGGCATGGCCACATCAATGGGGCATAGTGGTTGGAATCCCAAACCCACCTGAAAAGGGTTATGGCCAGTGGAGCTGTGAAGAGCTCGGTTGTAGCTATGATGAACATAGGGGAGGCTCTCGTCCCATGTGCGTGGATGCTTTGAGTTATACATGCGCAGAATGTGCACAATCATCCTGTTGACAACCTCTGTCTGGCCATCAGTTTTAGGATGGAAGGCTGTGGACTTCGTGAGTTTGGTGTCCAGCATTGACCAGAGACTGGACCAAAACGTGCTGAGAAACCGACTGTCCCGATCTGAGATGATAGACTGTGGGATCCCAAAGTGTACCCACACTCGTTCAAAGAAGAGTTTAGCAGTGGCTTCTGCTGTGATATTCTTCTTGCAGGCCATCATAATGGCCATCTTCGAGAACCTGTCGACGACCACAAAAACACAGTCATTTCCATGCTTAGTGGAGGGAAGGCCTGACATGTAATCCATGGAGATGGATTCCCAAGGTCGACTAGGGGTAGGCAATGGGGTATAGAGGCCGTGCTTCTTAATGGTCGATTTGGCAATGGCACAGGCAGTACATGATCAGATGTACTTCCCAACATCCTGTCGAAGATTCGGCCAATAGAAATAATTTTGCAATACTGCCACTGTTTTCTCGACCCCGAAATGCCTAGCAGCCCGACTGTAGTGTGCTTCCCAAATCATCTTGGCACGCTCGCTTGAAGGAACACAAAGGTGCCCGAGGTGGCATAATAGGGCATCCTGGAGGTGAAAATCTGCAACATGCCGACCCTCCAAGAGTGTCTGGTATGTGTGGCCGAATTCTGGGTCGCTTTTGTAGAGAAGTGGCCAATCAGCAGTCTCGTGCCCACAAGAGTTGAGCACGGTAGTTAGCGCCATGATCGGTGGGCGACTGAGGCAATCTGCAACATTATTGGTGCTGCCTTTTTTATACTTGATATTCAAGTGAAACTGTTGCAGGTATGTAGACCACTTCTGATGGCGATCATTCTGCAATTTCCCTTGGGTCTGTATGAACTGTAGAGGTCGGTGGTTTGTGTGGATGACCGTTTCCTTCCCAAAAATGTAATGCTTCCATTGTCGACAGACCTGTACAATGGAATACATCTCTTTATCATAAGTGGGGTACTTCCGGACTGTGTCTGAAAGTGTTTCACTGTGATATGCCACTGGATGTCCATGTTGAGTAAGGACTGCCCCAATAGCATAGTCAGAGGCATCTGTCTCGACCTCAAATGGTTGTTGTAAATATGGTAACGCGAGCACTGGTGTTGTGCAGAGGGGATCCTTCAATTCCCTGAATGCCTTCTATTGAGATTCAGACCAAAACAATTTTGCTTTCGCCTCGCCCTTGGTGACTTGACTCAAGGGCCAAGAAATATGAGAAAACCCCAACACAAACCTGCGGTAGAAGTTGGCAAGACCTAAAAAGCTGCGGAGCTCTGTTAGAGTGGTTGGAGAGGGCCAATCCCGAATGACTTGGATCTTGGCCGGATCGACATGTACCCCCTGTTCATCAATGATGTATCCCAGATACTGAACCTGGGTCATGCAAAAAGTGCATTTCTCCAAATTGGAACATAGCTTGTGTTGCCGCAGTGTTTGGAGAACCTGTCGGATGTGGTGGAGGTGCTCTTCCCAACTCTGGCTGAAGATCAGAATATCATCCAAGTATACTACTACAAAGGAGTTGGTGAATGGCCGCAAGATGTCATCCATTAGCCTCATAAAGGTTGCAGGAGCATTCGTCAATCCGAAAGGCATGACCAACCATTCGAAGAGGCCCTCCTTGGATTTGAAGGCAGTCTTCCACACATCGGAGGGTTCGATTGGTACCTGGTGATATCCTGACTTCAGATCGATCTTGCTGAAATATTTCACCCCCTTTAGTTGGTCTAGGAGGTCATCAATCCGAGGAATCGGGTACCTATTACGGACAGTGATCTTGTTTAGCGCCCGATAGTCAATACAGAGTCTCCACGTCCCATCCTTCTTCTGTACCAACACGATCGGGCTCCCACAGGGCGATGAACTCAGATGGATGTGACCTTTCTGCAGGAGCTCCTGAATCTTCCTCTTGATTTCATCGTTCTCCAGAATAGAGCGCCGATAAATTGGTCCATTGGGTAGCGGCGCACCTGGGGTCAGATCGATGGAGTGCTTGACTTGACAGTGCAGAGGAACCCCTGCCGGGGAGGTGAAGATGTCCTCGTACTCCTCCACAACCTTGTCCATCTGTAGTTGTCATGCAGAGGGACCCCGTTTGGAGGCCGCGGCCACTGTCTTCTTCTTTCCTTGAGGTCGTATCTTCAGGAAAACAAATTTCCTGGTTTTGGAAATTATCTTACTGCATTGTTTTGCAGTAATCAAAGAGATGGCGGCAGGTGGTGATACCTCTGGTATCCTGAACAACTTATTTCCCAGTGTAATAATAACAGCACGGGGCCTTGATTCATACACAGCATGTCGCTTCCACAAGTATGGTTGTCCTAGTAATACATCACAAACTTCAAGGGGAGCAATGTCACACAATACCTCATCCGTGAAGGGCTTGATGTTGTATGGAAGGCGACACTGATGGCTTACGCGAAGATCTCGTCCTTGGTGAAGCCACCCAATGGTGTATGGTTGTGGATGTGCTGTGGTCGGTAAGCCCAACCGCTTCACGACCTCTGCCGAAATGAGGTTCTTTTGACTCCCGCTATCAACAATGAACTGTATCGGGGAGCCCTTTACCCACATCTGGGAGTGGAAGAGACGCTCCTCCTCCTCTGGATCTTCGGGTTCATTTTTCTGGATCTTTGCGGTAGCAACAGTGGCGCTGGGATCCGCATCAATGATCTGCTTCCCTTTTTCATACGCCTTATCGGGTTCAGACTCAGAGTCGGAACATGCATCTGATTCTGAAACCTTTAGCTCAGCCACCAGTGACTGCTTGTCCTGACACTCACTTGTGTTGTGAGTGGAGCTCTTATGGAACTCGCACCATTTTCCAGTGTCCTTCCTCGGCTTCGCAGCGCTGTTCTTTGCTTGCGGCTTCGGCTGGTTGTCTTGGGTTGTCCCGCCTTGGCTTTGTCCTTTGTTCTATGGTTTAGGGGCACCTTTCCCCTGCTTTGGATTCGCAGATCCAAAGTCTCACTTCTTTTGTTTAAACTTCTGCTCGACCTTGACGGCATATCGGTATGCTGCGCCGAGCGAGGGGATGTTTAGGAATTGTATTTCTTCCTGGATGTACTTGTGTAGGCAGCCACGGTATTTGAGTATCAAATGTTGCTCCGAATCCTTGATACCCAACTTTGTACGAAGGGTATGGAAAAGATTGGTGAACTCCGACACATCTTGGTCCCTTCCCTGCCGCAGCGTGGTCCACTTTATGTATTCATCCTCATAGCTTCCGACAGGGTAGTACTGCTCCTTGATGGCATCCCGGAACGAATCCCAGGTGGGTGCGGCTGAAAATAGTGAGCCAGTACTTTCATCCTTCTGCTCGCAGTAGGTTTCCCACCAGTCTTTGACGTGGGGGGCTGCTTTGAGAAGAGCAAAAACAATCTTTTCCCGACTCGAAAATTCATGAACAGAAAAATAACCCTCTAGCAGATTTAACCATTTATCTACGGCATCTGCGTCTATCTGACCCTCAAATATGGGGATTTCAAAATTAACTTGTACCTTAAAGGGTGTGGCGTTTCCAGAGTAGCTGCTAGAAGCCGATGCGTTGCTTCTGGGTAGCCGTTGAAGAATCTGGGCAAAGCTGTCCATCATCGCGTTCCGTTGTCGCTCGAGGGCTTCTTCGAGCAAGATTTTGATGGGATCTCCTGCCCCCTCGTCTTTCTTCTCGTCCGCCATGGGAGGCCGTCGGGATTTGCGAGGCTGGTCTTGCAAAGGTTCAACAAGTTCAAGCCCTAACTCATATCCCGACCTTGTTGGGGACATGCAAAGAAAAACAGAGAAAAAGCATACCGCTCTGATACCACTGATCCGGATTTAAACAGGAACGCAACAAATTACAGAGATAACCATATACACAAAGATGCAGTGGAAATAATACTTCATTTCATTAATGGAAAATACTGAAATATGCTTACAACCAGAAATGGAAATAAACCAGCTAGGGCGATGGTAGCTTATCTCTGAGAAGAGATGTGGTGGCTACATGCCTCTGAACTGTGTTACAATGAGGCTCGAAGGCCTATTTATTGTTGAGAAACAATGGAAAACCCTTAACATTCCAAAACCTAACCCTAGGAGATGAAACGCCAAACTATGGGCCCCGTTTGGGGGTAAGTTGGTACATCAACTTCCCGGGGTCGTAACTTTGGCATATGATCTCTGTTTGACGCGTACAATAGCTCATTAGAAAGATCTATCCGAGCACTATCATTGTTGGAACGGGCAACATCGGTCCATTCCATGGACCCATGTTGCCCCTGGATTCCCCAAAAAAAACGTCGTTTAGGGCCTCAAAATGGCTCCGGAAGTTCAGGACCCGAAAAACTGCTAAAAATAGTAAGTTGTGCTACAATTAAGGAAACTGAAAATGCTGAGAAAGACAATGGTGGGGGTCCAGGTGGACTTGGCAGGTGGCCACCAATATCCACCTGGATCAATACAATAAGGAACCTATTCAAATAATTTTTAAGTATGTTAATATTTGAAAGCCTACTATACAAAATCAAATTAGTTGGAAAAAATTATTCATTAGAAGCACCATATCATTTAATGTTTTAAAACATGTAACTAAAATTACCATAAAATAATAGTAAGAATATCTTTCTTAAAGGAAGAACTTATCATAACTATAGAGAATTTCACAATTCCAAATAAAAAGTGGAAGAAATGTGGGATGAGAAGGACAATGAAATTGTTGATAAGCAAACAAAAATAAATCAAGATATAGAGGTTTTAGTGGATTTAGAGAACAAGGAAGATGCTTCAAGATCTTATCAATAATGAATGTACATTGTTATCATTTGTGGTGAAGAGGGGCACAAATTATTTGAGTGTTTTTTTTTGGGAGAATGTACATGGAAATTTTAACACAACAATCAAGTAGGGCACAAGGAGGGGTAAGAGGACTTTAAAAACTATATGTTTCTATAAGGAACCTTTTTTATGCACGTGCAAAGATGGATATCCAATGTCTTGTATGTTTTCAATTATTTTCATCAAATCTTAAAATAAAGAACTCTTCTTTTACTTTTGAACCATATTTTTCAATATATTTCGCGATTACATATGTCAAGAAACAACTAGATAAATTTAATCAACATTAAATTTCCACAGTCTAGGAATATTAACATTGTAAACATTTCTAGCATATCATCAATACATGCATGCAAATTCATTTCTTTTGCATTTTTTTATTTATGAATTTAATATTGATTAATCACATGAGTCTTCCATGGAACATTATAGTTATATGCAATAATACACTCCTTTTTGTGCAAGCACGAATATACACTACACCTTGTATGTCTTTAAAAAACTCGTTCTTTTTAAAAAATTCTCATAACCTTAATGTGAGAATTGAAAGAAGATAATTTTGAGGTTTTCAAAGGGAGGGATCATGATTTAGGATTCAAATAACCATTAAATTTTATATATAATGATGAATGTTACAAAAGTTTAATGTTGTTATATATATGTTTAACAAACAATGTATTCTCAGTTCATACACATTGGAAGTAGGTATATTCTTGGTCTGTGTAGATCTTATCAAATCTTCTCTCTTTTAACTCCTATTTTGGATATCAAACATTATTCAAACTAATGTTTATAGGTTTTGGAACACCTACGTGACAACCATTTTTGTTAATACCTCTTGTAAATAAATTTCCATGAATTGTAATTCATGTTAGTAATATATGGAAATTATGTTCCAATGGTTTTCTTTAATTAAATCACATCCTTAGTTTTTGTGGGTTATCTTAAACCATTACAATTCAAAGGTGGTTCATAATTTGCATGAATTCAAGTGGTTTCAAAAAATTCCAATAAACCATGGTTTCAAGTAGTTTTCAATAATTTGCATGGTTTCAAGTGGTTTTCAATCATTTGCATGGTTTCAAGTGTTTTTATTTAGTTGTTGTTACATATCATTTTTTAACTACATTTTTTTATTTTCAATGCTTATTTTATCTTAGTTTTATTGTTTCATTTTCCATTTGTTTCTAGTTTTCAATCATATTTCTTAATGCATAAAATATGGAGCAAGTAATATTAGAAGTGAGACAATTTGAATTACTTGTATTTGCATGAACTTCTTGTTCTCTCAATGTCTGACATCTTTTTATCATCCTTTCCGTAGCTTTCTCTTGTATTTCCTCTATGGATGGCAATACATTTTCTTTTCTAGATCTCAATCTCCAATTTCCCATGTTTGTTGTGAATATTTGTGTAATTTCTATGCTCTGATATTTCTCTATGAAATAATGTTTGTTGTTTTTTTTTGCACAATCGAATTTAGACACTAAACTATTTGTCGATAACAAAGGCTCAATTGAGCCCTTGAGCCATATGGTTCATCATTAATACCATTAATAAAAATTGGTAAGGGTGCAAGTGGTTTAGCTTTTTAATGGCTTGATAGTATCGTTGGTTAATCACGTTGGATTCGTGAAAGGATCCTCTATCCAATGGCATATGAATTTGACACTTTCGAATTCATATGATATGTTTCATATAATTTCTTTTAAACATAACACTCGAAATTTTTTTGGATAGTTTCAGCGGAGTTGAATAAAAAATCAATAACATAAAATATACACAATGAAAAAAATTCAAAAAATACTACTATCATCATTTATGAGTCCTCTTCAAAAGGGTACTCTTCGTTTTTAAATTTATTTAAAGAGTTGAAAAAGATCTTACGTGAACACATATGTCTCCAAAATGCAATTGAAATATTACTTCGCCAACTTCGAAAAATAATAAAAAAATATAATTTTGCATAAAAAAATATTAATATGAAAAACTTATTTCTCTCCATGTAGATCATGATATATATATATATATATATATATATATATATTACACATTTTAGACTAAGTTATGCTACATGAACACACTCATACCTCTTTAAGTTTTGCAAAAATTTGCAGGGACATATATTGCATTTAATGGAAAATTGAGATATTATACAACACTAAAATGCAAAAAATATCATTAGGACAACAATATAATTCTCCACATGTTGTCTTTTACTCCGGAGCAAAATTCATAATTCTTATATGAATTTTGAAGGGTGCAATTCGATAAATGAGAAAAAACTTGAAATTTCATTGGCATATTTGACCCAAAAATGTAACTCATCTTCATACTTTCACCCAACCATAAATTATAATTTTTTTGAACCAAAATTAAATCAAAGAAATTTAAAAAAATTGACATTTGTTTATATGTAGATCGAGAATATCAATGTACTTTTTATTGTTATATGCAATTGGAATGGTTATTCTTTCAATTAGACATAAATTATAAAAAAATTAGGCCAAAATTAAATTAGAGAAATTTAAAAAAATTGACTTTTATATATGGATCAAAAAATCTAAACATTAAGTTTCATGAAGATTTATATGTAAATTCACAAATATTTTCAGATTCTCATATGTGTGAATAATTGTTTTAAAGATATTCTCACATGAAAATGGGACTTCAAATCCTTTTAGTAAGCTACCACAAATATCGCTATATACTATCATAGTATTACAACATAAACATTCATCAAGTTCACTAAATCCAGTGCACTGAAAGCGTATATGTTATTTCAAAATTGTTAAACCCGAAAGAATAAATATATTGTATTAAAAATGGCATCATAAATATATTTTTGATTTAATTACGAACAAATATTGAATTTTTTTTAATACTGTATAAAAAACATGAGAACGTCGGCTTTAAAGGAATGTTCGAAATTGTTTTCTTTATGAATAAAATCTATAAGGATATTTCTTTAGCTCATCGTCATAATTATATTATATTATTATTAATAATAAATTATTTCACTTTATAATTTGACATCTACTACCATTTTCAAGACAACCCACATAATTGTGTTATACATCCTTAAGTGTGTATTATTCTTAATATATTATCATAA
The DNA here is from genome assembly GCA_031772625.1 of Pinus tabuliformis. Taxonomy (NCBI): domain Eukaryota; kingdom Viridiplantae; phylum Streptophyta; class Pinopsida; order Pinales; family Pinaceae; genus Pinus; species Pinus tabuliformis. Next base: position 584,446,785 of record CM062814.1, on the reverse strand, counting down.
ATTATACTCTTATGAATTATGTGGCATGTGATCATAAAAGTTAAAGGAAAGTGATACAATTCAATTTTTTAAGTAGAGAAGCTAATTTCAAAGGGTTTTTAGATGCATCTCATATTGATTTGGATTTCACTTTGTAATAAGTTGATTTCAGTGTAAATTGTAATTTCTAATGCATTAATTTTAATGTATTTCTTTATTCTAGAAATTGGTGTAGAAATAAAAATCGAAATATATATATAAAAGTATGTATGTTGAAATTAACGAAATAGAAATTGAATATAGATTTACATGTATACTAAAGTCAATGTGATAGAAATTGATATGTATGTTTAAAGCAAATGCTAAATCAAGAGGATTTTTTTTAAGTGGAGAATTTAAATGGAAGGGTTCCTATTGAGTGAATAAGCTAAATGCAAAGAATTTTAAAATAGATTTAGGGTTAATATTGTTTTCAACTTTAACTTATAATGCATTGAATAAATTTCAGTTAGCAACACATTGATTTATTGATTTATGTGTACTTATTCATCTTAAAAATTGATGATGAAGTAAAAAAGGAAATTGAAATTGAAATAAAACTTTAGGTAGAAATAAAAATTGCCATATACATTGAAATCAACAATTATGTACATGTATACTAGATAGAAATAAAAATTGAAATATACACTCAAATCAATACATTAGAAATTGACCTCTACACTGAATCAACACATTTGAAAATTGATATGTGCACTAAAATAAAATTAAAAAAAAAAATAAATTGAAATAAAACTTTAGGTAGAAATAAAAATTGGCATGTACATTGAAATCAATAATTATGTATACGTATACTAGATAAAAATAAAAATTGAAATACACTCAAATGAATACATTAGAAATTGACCTCTACATTGAATTAACACATTTGGAAATTGATATGTACACTAAATCAATACATTGATTTTAGTGTACATACGTTGATTTCAATGTACATTTTTCATCATTCAACATTGCTACTTTATTTCTATTCAAATTACTCCTCACATCATTCTTGAAGTATACGTTTGAATGACAATCTTTATTTTTTCAAAAAACTAAAGCTGAGTAATTTTAAAACAACCAAATTCATCTCACACATACACAATTTTGACCCTCTACAAATTGTGTCACTATACTAAAAATTAAAAAAGAAAGGTTGACATTGATATTTCTCGATAATACCTCTATAATTTTAACCAATTAAAGAAATTGAGTAAACTTTAAATGATTAGATTAGTATTAAACATATACATAATGTTGATCATTTAGAGATTGTGTCAGTATAATAAGAATTGAAGATAGATTGACATTAATAACTTTTGATAATATTCTCTATACTTTCAAGTTAATAAGGAAAGTGAAAAAACTTCAAATGATCAAATTAATCTTAGACATATGCATATACATAATGTTGATTGTCTGCAGATTTTGTGTGGTTATTCACAATTAAAACTAGCATAAATCTATCTTAACTATGAATTTGTCAAGCATAAAAGAAAAATATAAAATCTCTTGATACGTAAACCTTTCCTCAAATTTTGCATTATAAAATAAGTTTACAACTGAAGAGAATCAATAGTTTTAAACATTCAATAAATCCAAAGTTGAAATAAATGTAAACTAATATTTTATAATAATATATGTCAATACAATTATTTTTAAATTATATATATATATATATATATATATATATATATATATATATATATATTATCTAAAATATAATGGTAAAAGTTTGCAAGAGAATCAATAACCTTGTACATTTCACTATCAATCATTAAATTAAATTTGTTAAACCAAACCTAGTGCTCAAATAATAACATTTACTGACAACTAAGATTATATATGAAGTTTGAGTTGAGGGTGCGAAGGGTGGGGTAACTTGAACCCTAATTGTCTTAGCCCTTTAATTCATTCCTCCTTCCATCATTGTCGGTGGTCTTCTTCATTTGTAGGTGTGGTTTCATTTGCTTCTCACAAGTGCTCTTTGGTGGGGGTTTGTTGAGCGTTTGGTTTTGTTGTCGGGTTTTTCCTGCTACTTGCCACCACCTAGTCTTTTGTTGTCATTGTTTAGAGCCATGTTTCGATGTTTTGAGCATCCTTACTTGTATATGGGATTGTTGTCATATTCTCTTGGGATTTTGGCCTTACTTTTTGTCATTCGGGGGTTTAATTTTCCATCGCCTGAACAGTGTTCATTAGTGCTTGGTTCAAGGTTGTCATCAATCATGGGCTTTGTGGCCCTATTGCCTGTCACCCATTTTTGGGCCATGGCTATTCAGCTATGCATCTTTGTTGTAGTGGCATGGGTTGTTTTCATGTGCACTATTCATGGTACTTGCCATCATTTTGTCTAGTGCTCCTGGCTATCCCTCAGCTCCTCTATGGGGTTTGTCCTTTGTAATGTCTACAACCTTTAAGGATTTTGTTGGTAAGCCTTTGTGCCATTTTTTATGTATGTTTTTGGGCCTACTCATGGATGCATTTCTAGCCTTGTAACATAGGTTCTGTGTTTTTGTATAGATCCTAGGGCTTTTAAATAATGACTTCTCATAACGGTTTTTGTATGCGAGGCCCTTGGGGTCATTTTTCTTGTTGGCCCTTTCAGGTTTTTTCTTCTGTTGGAGATTTCTTTCTTAGTATGTTTCTCTTGGAATTCAAAAACACATACAAAATGTAATTTTATTCTTTTGTTGAATAAAATTATGTTTCAATTTTCTTTAGAAAAAATAAAAATAAAAACTAAACTAAAATTGTAATATCCAGTTATAAGTGTGTTATGTTTTAAATAACACATAAGCGTTGAAGGAGTTTAGCTCAAGCAGTAGAGGTACACATTATGTTTATGGTCTTGGCAGGTTCAAAACTATAAAAACATGTTCTACTTGGTGAAAAGTGTGAAAACACATATAAATTAGTTATACTCGATCATCTCATAATCATTTTGTTGAAAAAAAAAACAACACATAAGCATTGTACCATGCATATTGCACAAATTCTTTTGTTGAAAAAAAACAACACATAAGCATTCTACAATGCCTATTGCACAAATTCTTAAATTCAAACAATGTGAATACATTTCATAAAACTTTAGCACCAAGGTATCAATTTTTAATGACCATTTTAACATTTAAGATCCTTTTATACGACTTTTGAGTGGTTTATTTAACCTTCAAATAGGTCAAGCTTCATTCTCAAATGCCAACAATTCCTTATAGTGCTTCTATATCATGGTTTATTTAACCTTCAAATAGGTCCAGCTTCATTCTTAAATGCCAACAATTCCTTATAGTACTTCTATATCATGGTTTAATGCATAGTGAATTGCTTATAGTTCACTTTAGCACCAAGGTATCAATTTTTAATGCCCATTTTAGTATTTACGAGCCTTTATACTACTCATGAGTGGTTTATTTAACCTTCAAATAGGTCAAGCTTCATTCTTAAATTCCAACAATTCCTTATAGTGATTCTATATCATGGTTTAATGCATAGTGAATTGCTTATAGATCACTTTAGCACCAAGGTATCAATTTTTAATGCTCATTTTAGCATTTACATGCCTTTTACCCTACTCATGAGTGGTTTATTTAACCTTCAAATAGGTCAAGCTTCATTCTTAAATGCCAACAATTCCTTATAGTGCTTCTATATCATGGTTTAATGCATAGTGAATTGCTTATAGTTCATAGAAGTAGTGTTGAGTGCTTAAGTTGATAATGTTGAACCATCTTTAGTATGCCTAATCTTTACTTAATAATGTTCAACCATCTTTGGTGTGCCTAATCTAAGAATTAGGTATGTGTATTAGTTATGGGTCTATCTCATGAATTGGGTTCTTATGTCAAATATTTTATTCAGAAGAAACATCTCATGTGGGGTTGTGTTGATGGTTGATTTATTTTAAAAGTGGATGGCTTAATGTGTAATATTATATATTAAAATTTTAAATGATTTTTTGGAAGATAATATTTTTGCAACACATTAATCCATAAATTATATGTTTTTCTTATTTTTGAAATACTAAATATATTATTTATAAAAGATACATATTCCATAATGCATAAACATTCTATGGAAATGTAATTAAAATTAATTATATTCAATACTATAAACTTATTTTAAAATTAAAATGTTTTTTTTTCCAACTATAACCATGTTTAAGGCCTAGGCCTCGAGACTCAAAGATTCATGTCTAAAACCTCCTAATCTCACTCATATCTCACTTATAAGCCAAATATCCCTTAGAAAAATCTTGTGCAGTGGTTTTGAAACTTTTCCTTACCTTAATTCACAGACTAAAGCCCTTATTTTCCTCCCATGATCAAGGTCTCAAGATCCATTCGTAATACACAAAACCTGCCGATGACACCCAGATCCCACTTGTACACCAAATATCCCCTAAAAAGCATCTAAATGGTGGTTGGTTTTAGTTTCCTTTCACCAAACTTGAGGTAAATCGATAAATATCAATCGCACTTTCTATTAAAATTTAATGATGAAAATTTCAATTTTACACATGTTTAAAATAACAACCCTTGAAAATTGCATTGTTCATGAGAATTTCATTATAGAGTGAAACGATTATTTTTAAATAATCTTGTTAACATTCTTATGATAATAAGAAAAAATGAACACATTAAATATGTGAAATTTTCATAATATTGTATGTTTGTCTTTGTTAAATTTTGAAATTCACCCAAATATTTTACCATGTGAAAACATTTGTATGATCATGTTTTCCCACCTTTTTATCATAATTTATTTTGTTATTTTTTAGTTGATATATTAAGTTTATAGAATATAGAGATGAAAAAAAAGGGTGAGTTATTTAAAAATTAAAGATTTAATCTACCTACCATCCACATTATTTTTATGAGGTAGAACTAGGTATGTAGAACAAAGCTTGGGCACATGGAAAATTATGGAGCAGATAGATAATACATATTATGAGTACTACCATCGGCCTTTCATAGAAGGTCTATAAATAGGCCTTGATCATGTTTGAGCACACTTCATCTTTTTTTATTATGTTTCATTTCTGAGATAATTTTCCTAGATGGTAAGAAGCTTTTTTATTTGACTATGTATTTATGTAAGTGATAAACTTATCAGAAAAGACTTGGAAAAGGCTTTATAGATATGTTATTTTTGTTTTTGGATGGATGGTCTTTCTTCAAAACAATCCTTATGCACCTTTTTGCATATACAAAATGTAATTTTCATTTTTATTAATAAAAATTACAATTTTTCTTTCAGACAAAAAAAAATGATGTGGAACTAACTTATAAAAATGTACTACGAAAATATAACAAAGACAATATTTTAAAACCTAGGATTTAATCGTATTAGAAATAATAAGTATATTGCAAAAATAAACAATAAATCCAAGATAGGAACTACTAGTGTGAGCATGCATTACTATAGCATTAAAAACATGATGTTCATTATATCAAGCAATTGTCATTTTTTCTCCTTTTTCACTTAATACATGGGCTCTTGTATTTATACTTGAGTATCTAACCAATTAACTTGAAATCATGTTGACCTAGTCAACTTAATCATGTAAGATGGTCCCAAATGGCTGAATAGGTCCATAACATTTGTGCCTATCCAACCCTAGACTCATTGGTTACAATCAATGTACATGTTACAATACAGTAAGCACTCATGTGCATTATAACAACCTATTGATTTCAATATAGTAAGCATATCAACACACTAATTGTACACCGTGTTAATTTGGCTTATTACATATTCCAATGTTTTATCAATTTATTTACATTTTTTTATTCCTAATACATTTCTCTCTCTCTCATATATCTATATATATATATATATATATATATATATATATATATATATATATATATATATATATATATACACACACACGCGCACGCACACACACACAACCATGTGTATCCCAACTATTTTTTCTGATTTATCAATTTCATAATTTTTATGATGCCAATTTTTTTTTGTTCATGCATTCTCAATTAAGGGGGTAAAATTTATATATAAATTTTACAAAAATTATCATGAGATATAAGATTTACAGTCCTTTCATCTATTAATAGTTATAATTTCTTGAGAAAAATACAAAAACAATTAGTCTGTAAACCCTCAGATAAGGTTAAACTCTTGAGAAAGGGTTTTAAAAATGTAGATTGATTTTTTTTAACAATTTATTGATTTTTTTCATGAGTTTGAAACCCTCATTAAACTACTAATAGAGTATACATGTTGACCAAACCCTCGTCTAAGAGAATGTGTAACTTGAATATTCTTATCAAAAAGTGTGACCATCTCCATGGATTTCCCCATGGTGAAGACTTAACCCATATATTTTGTGCAAAACCTACTAATGGTGCTTGTATCTCACTTGGAAACCAAAGATACTAGAGAGAGAACATGTTTAATGGTTTCAGGCCCTTTTCATGGTGCTTAAGCACAATAATATTTATTTTGGGACTAACACCCTTATTTTCCTCCCTTGACCATGGAAAAGGCGTTATTGTCCTTATATGGCATGGCACACCCATAATATGTCACTTGAAGGGAAATAACCCTCTTGAAAAATCATGTGTGATGGTTTGAAGTCCTTTTCATGGCACTTAGGCCTCCAAATCTTCATTTATGATCTAAGTCTTATGTTTTTCTCCCTCCCCTTTGGTTGAGGACTTGAAACCCATTACTAAGAAAATAAATTGTCCTTGAAATGAAGAGAAGTCAATTCAAGTATTCCACTTTAGTCTATCTAGAATATCGTGCATGTTCATAAGTTTTGTTATTTATTTAATTATTATGTGATCGTATATAACCTTGTCTTATTTGATTATTTCTACATGTATTTGCATTGAAAATGAAAATACTAACTTTCCTATGTGTGATGTCGTTGTGCAAGCTCCTACTTCATCGATCCCATCAACATAGGTAGGTGTTACAGGTGAAATTATGAGAAAGTGTGAAAAAACCTCACTTTTATTGAAAAATCGTCCTAACAATAGAGAAAAGTTGGCTGAATTCTGAAAAACCTAAAATGTATAGCAATGGTCTTCATATTTGCATATAAAACTGTTAACAAAAATCATTGCAATACACTGAAAATGAAAGTAAATATGGGACACAATAGTAATGGAACTCAACGAAAATAATTTTTTTAATTATTATTATTAGTATAAATGGAAAATACCCCATAGAACTAGAAAGCATAGACACGGGTCGATACCATCCTCCTCTATGTGTCACATTCTCCCTTACTTCACAATGGGTTGTTTCTCTCTCTTCTATGCATGCAAGGGGGAAATGGATGAATGGAACTTAGACACAGGTTCATAAGTTCAACGATGATAAATGGTCATGAGCCAATGGTGAAGGAAGAACCTTTCTATTTATAATAAAATGTTAGATTAGACTAGATTTAGTCAAATAATAAAATATTTGGTTGACTAGACAAGATCTAACCATTATGAGTATTTATTATTTTGGGAGAGGAAAATATTAGAGAAATGAGAGTGTATATAGAAATGGTTAATAATATTGATTTAGCTAACTAACTCAAAAAATAATGATTAATTAAGTTAATTGAGAAAAATGGATGAAATAATTAATAAATGAAAATGATTTATTAATTATTTCTAGGCAATATGGTCAAAAAGAGTTAAAGATAATTACTAAATAATGATTTAGTAATTATTTCATGGGAGAAAAGTGAAACTATTAAGGAATAATGAATAAATAATAATTTATTTAATTGTTCCTAAAAAATGGTAAAAGTGGGTGAAAATAAAATTAATTATTTTCACATAAATGGGTAAATAGATGAAAATAACATGAAATTAATTAACAATTTTCTAGGTTATTTTCATGTGGGTAAACTATATGGAAATAATTTAGGAAAAGAGGTTCACTAAATTATTTCTTATGGTGAAAGTGGGTTCTAATGTGTAAAACCCATAGTACATGGTGTATTTCGATCATCCTAGTGGAAAAGGACTAGGTGATTGATTTTTGGGTGATAAGAGTAGGTTTTTATATGATGAAGGATTGATGTTATATAATGATACAAGAATGGTTAGATAAATTCTTAGGTTGAAAGTATGCTCCCAATATTAAACAAACTACATGTAAAACGATCTTACTATCTGGTACAAAATATATACTATTGTATTATCGTTTTAGAGAAATTGTAGACATGTAAAGAGAAAGATTCAACCCCTATTACTAATGAATGATAATAGAACAATGTTTCATCCCTTAAGCACAACATTTGTCGGTATGTTTTGGACATGAAACTTTTGCAAAGATTAATCACTTTCCTACATTTTATATGCTCATATGATAATAGACATTTGTATAAATTTACCTTTGTTGTAATATTAAAATTTGTATGTGTTGAGTATACATATGACAATCATTTTTTGCAAATTTTGAATGTGGAGTGTCGCTCCTCATGTCTCCATGTTGAGAATCATTGGTCCTATCTCAAACATGTATTTCTCTATGCATTTATCGTATCATATCAAATAGGTTTACCACATCTCTAGTTATAAAGAAGGATTATTCATTTTAATTTTATCTCAAAGGCTCTGAATAGTTCTATAGATCAACAAAAGGCTTATTCCAATTGTGTCCAATGGTCATTTCTCTTAATCCCAACAATATTTCTCTTAAAATGGGCATGCATTTCCCTTGAGCCTAGTGAGAATTTTCTTTAGTGTTGAGCATGCATTCTCCTTAATCCCAATGGGAATTTTCTTAAATATTGGACATTTCTGCATATAGGCATGCATTGGTGGAATCCTTATGGCATGCATTCAGTATGTTATTCATGCATATTGTGGGCATGCTAATCCTAGTGGGTATTTTCTTAAAGGTTGGTTATGCATTTTGTGCCTTGGAAATGCATTTCTGTGCCTACTAGCATGCATTTTTGTGTCTATGGGTGTGCATTGATGGAAGCCTTGTGGCTTGAATTTACTGGGTATGGTAGCAAAATGTTGAGAGAGTTTCAAAGGGCACAATATTGTGCCTAGAAATCAAAAAGTGAACAAAGTTTATACCATAGGAAATGTGTTGAAGATATAAGTCCAATGGTGGCCCTATTTTTGGGTCTTGAAATGAAGTTGGAAAGTTGAAAATTTTTGGGACCCCCTTCCTTTTCCTTAAGGGAGCCTAGGAAGTAGGATGAAGCCATTACACTATATCAAATGCCTTATAACCATGATTTTAAATGTACAATTTTTTTTTAATATCATCTAATTATTGGATTTTCGATGGATTAACTATCATCCAAATCCAAAACGATTGGTATGCTTGTATCGAAAATGTCCCTAGTGCTTTTCCACTCTAACACCTACCTCCAACAAATAATGCAATATAATGCATCATAAAATGGCATATGGTTATCATTTTGTACATTGGAGTTATATCAGCATATTTTTTGGATGTGCACAAATATTTAAGATCAACCCTATTTATAAATTCCATGATGAAGTAATGAGCATCACATGTACCAAAATCCAATGAAAGTATGAAGGTATATTTTGATGAAAGTTTGGGGGCTTAAATCTCCCCATTTGTCGCATAACTATAATTGATAACTCTTTAAATCACACCTTAATTTTAATCCAAAATAGAAGACTCGTTAAATTTATGTGATGACCCCTCTCATTTTCATATATATGTGTGTAAGCTTTGATGAAGCAATACTTACTAGTTTTTCCAAGTTAATACAAAGCTTGCGGTGAATTGAAGCCAATTTCTATTCTATGTTTTGATTTGATTTATTCTCTGTGTATGGTTCCAGATTCCATCTGAAGCCTATGCTGGTAGATTTATAAGGTAAAGTTCACAGGCCAACCGTGGGGAAGGGCCCACTCAAGGTAAGGCCTTGTGTTGTCCATTGCTCTTTTATATTTTGGGTATGATAATTTAATCATACTCAAATAGTAGTAGCCTCATTATATTCCATTACTTATTATGTCTTTGTTTCAATTCTAAAATGTGATTTATCATAGTCGCTAAATATAAGAACTTAGCATAGAAATTTGTCATTGTAATTTAGTGGTGTGCACCTTTGATTCATCAATAATAATAGTTGGTAGTGTTAGGATTTATTTCATCGAATTTTGGTTTTAAGGGGACAATACCTATGGCTAACTACCATATAATCATGCTACTACATAACTATGGAAAGAATTTGCTACATAATTGGCATGCTACAAAATTTCCTGAATTTGGCCTACCCCTTCAAACAAAGCTACACACCCAAGGAAAGGGTTGGAGTGCATGAGGTGCCATTTAGTTGAGGTATGGGAAAACATAAGGACTACAACCTCATCTAGAAGCTATATCCTCGTAGGTTTTATTGCTTAGTATCCTAGTTCATTTACTATAAGAGAGGATCCTACTTCTTTTGTATTCTGCATGGAGTACCTTTCAACTTTACAAACCTTGGGTTGAAAAATTAAATGAATAGTGTATCTAGAAGCTACATTGAAATAGGAATCATATAAACACATTGTCATTTTGGTTCCATTGCTAGGGAGGCACTCAAAATAATTACTATTACTTACATGGTTACGATATGAAAAGATACTAGGTCTAGAAGAGAGCCAAGGGAATTGTTGACCATCCCTTTTAGTAACCTACATCCTTGCTTACTTGTATACTAGGGCATGATATATGCATTCAAAATATAAATATAAACTTTTAAAATACTTATTGGTGTAGTAAGATCGACTCATATTAACATATTAGCAATTAAATACAAGAAAGGAAACTCGTTGGGACCCTATCCAAAAGACCCTCATATTACCCATAAGGCACCATCGTAAAGAAGAATCACTGAAAGTGAAGGAAGAAATTTGAGCAACAAGGGAACCCAAAATATCTATGAGTTCCAATATGATTCCAAATAATGAAAAACCAAGTGAATCTAAACAATCAAAATAATCATTTGTAGAAATGGGGGACAAAGAAGCAATTAAACCTAAGAACCATGTTCCATTTGAATTTCCTATCCAAGAACATAATGGTATGGTTCTCATGAAAAATATCCCTCACTCTGTTCTTCCCAACTTTCATGGTATCCTAAGTGAAGAACCATATACCTTTCTATTTGAGTTCGATGTCCTTTATCATAGCTATGACTACTCAACATATGCACAAAAACTAAAACTTCTTCTAGCTACTTTAAAGGACTCAACTCTTTGTTGATTTATGGGACTTGGAGGAAACTCCATCTAAACTTGGAATGAGATGAAACTTAAAATTCTAAAGAAACATTAGGAGTATTTTAAATTCTGAGACATTAAAGAAGAAATCTTCAAAATGTCACAAGGATATGACAAAAGCTTGGAAGATTACATGAAAAGTTTCAATACAATCTATAGAGGAAAAACCAAAATACTTTAGATAATGAAAATTTGTGTATCCTTTTTCTTAAAGGAATATGGAAGGATTATATTGACACAATAAATCTTATGGAAGTAGGGTTGTTTCCAAATTAACTTATTAGGAGATTTGTGAGTTATGTAGATTTTATTCTCGAGGAAGCTTCAAGTATGGAAGGGATTCTTGGAATACCACATTTAGAACTAATATATCATAAGGGACAGGGGTAACAAAATATGAAATTGGAAACCTATTAGACAACTTTAAGATTTATATCCTTAGCACATTGAGTTCCCAAATAAATACTTTACAAGACAAAAGGAAAAGGGAGGAACCTAATATGGCCTTAGCAATATTTTGTTGTACAGATGTTGAAAGAAGCACCCTCTCCAAGAATGTACCCTAGATGGTGTGGAAATATTAAAAAATTGTGAGAAAAGACATGCCACTCAAAATTTTCCATCTCTACTTGGGTTTAAGGAAATATTTCAAGGGTCTCATGAGAAGACTGTGCAAATTTGTTTTCTAATGCAAAAGAAACCTTGGGCGTCCAAGCCGTTTGGATCAACACAAGATACTTCCTAGTATATCCCTCCACAACAAAATCCATTCTCTGGTTAGTATTCCCTATCTCCATGGAAACAATGGAATGCTTCACATGGTTGGAGGGGGCCTTCTCCTTTTGGGAATATCCCACCACAGGCCCCACACTATTCTCCTCCTCAACCACTTCCATAATAGCTTCAATTACCATATAACTAGCCACCTCAAGGACCATAATAATGTACACAACCCATGTCTAACCTAAACAATAAAGTAATACACTCTACCTACCATGTTGAACTACTGCACTTTCCCACTTATGTTATTTCCCCAATGGATTTCTAAGATATTCATTTACAATTAGGGAAGGTGATTCATGATCCTATTATCCCATCATTCAAGAAAAAGATGATGAGGAAGAACTTATAAGACCATATAGTTCAAATATTATCTTCTCTCTTATAAACCTACACTAGAAAAGGAATCGATTCCCTCCTATTTAGAAAGGTTACGTTTAGATAAACCTTTATAACTAGAATTCAATTTTCTAGGGGAACTTAAAATGTATGTGTCAAAATTCCATTATTTCAATCCATAAATAATGTTCCAATATATGCTAGGGTTATTAGAGAACTATATCTTAAGAATCCAACAAGGAAAATGAAGGACCCCAAGACTGTTCAAGTGATAGGAAAGTTAGGTGATTTCATGTTGGGTAAAATTTTCATGGCCAAGTATATGGACCCTGGAAGTCTAATCATAAGCATTAATATTAATAATACTCCCATACATAACACTTCGATAGATTTCGGGGCAGATATCAATGTTATGACAAAAGAGACTATGGAAAAACTCTAATTATCCACAGTACAACCAACTCCAATAGTGCTTCAATTACTTGATAGGTCCATTGTAAATCCAAAAGAAGTCTTAGATGGTATAGTTGTTTCCATTAATTCATGGGAATATCTGGCTAATATTATAGTTCTAAAAACTAATCCAATCTTGGGGGATATCCCTTGATTCTATAAAAACCATGGTTGGCTACTTTTTATGCATACATTAGCTATAGGTCTTGGGATGTGACCATTTCCCATGGAAATTATGCCAAGATAAATACTCTTTATCACCCTACCAAAACAACTTCCTATCATGAAAATCCATTTTGGCTCAAAGGAAATGATGAATAATAACTACAACCTCTTCTTACTCTTGAGCAAGCCTCATTTTTTAAAGAGAACACTGAGGATGATTTGATTTTCACCTTTATAGCCCATTCTCACATATCTGACCAACTATCTCTTACACAAATTCTCAACTGGTACTTTCAAGAAAACTACTCACCCATTGAATTAACTAAGCAAGGGGGAAACACGGTGTACTTGAATATTGTTTCTAAGGGGCATTCCCTTCCCATTGAAATCCATATTGAAAAACTTTAAACATTAATGTTGGGCTAGAATATTCCCATCAAAAGAAACTTATTAGGATGTTTGAAAAGCATAGCAATTCTTTTGCATGGGACTATACTGGCATGAAGGGAATCCATTCAAATGTGTGTACCTGTCATATCTATATTAAAAGGATTCTTGACCTATTTTACAACCCTAGTTTAGGATGAATCCTAATATAAAAGATGTATTCAAGGGAGAACTCCATAAACTGCTCAGTGTAGGTTTTAACTATCTGATTTATGATAGTAAGTGGGTTTCACCCTTTGTTATTGTACCCAAGTAAAATGGTAAGTGGCACATGTGTGTTGATTATAGGGAGTTAAGTAAGGCCACCCTAAAAGACTATTTTACTCTACCATTCATTGATCGAGTCCCCGATTCCTTAGCGGGAAAAAAATATCGTTCCTTGATGGATTCAGTGGCTATAACTATATTTAGTTTGCTGCTAAATACCAAGACAAGACAAATTTTACATATCCCTCGGGTACTTATGATTGTTGATTCCTCCCATTGGGATTATGTAGTGCTCGTACTACCTTCCAAATGGTTTTTCTCTACATATTTATTGACCTAACCAATGGCTTTGAAGATATCTATATGAATTATTTCATTGTATATGGAAATACCTTTGAAGATGCCTTATACAATATTGAAAAAGTTTTGATTAGATGTAAGGAATTAAACCTCTCTCTCGGCAATGAAAAATGTCATATTATTCTTATTGAGTATAGTGTTAGGATACCATGTGTCTCATGATGGGGTAAAAGTATGTGCAGGTACAATAGAGGTTATTTGCAATCTCCCAGTCCTACTACACAAAGAGATGTTCATATTTTTCTAGGGCATGTAGGATACCATCGAAGATTCATAAAAAAAATTACTAAGATATCATCACCCTTGTTCTTCTTGTTAACTAAAAATGAAAAAAAAAACGGCCTAACAAATGTCAATTGGTGTTTGAAAAACTAAAGTAGAAATTATCCACAACCCCTATTTTATAAGGACCTTATTGGTCCCTTCCTTTCCATATTTCCATTGACTCTTCAAATCAAACCATTGGAGTTGTATTAGGCCAAAAGGAAGAACAATGACCCTGTGTTATTTACTATAACAATAAAATATCACCCCTACCAAGCAAAACTACATTGTGACTAAGAAATAATTTCCTGCCATTGTGTGCATTACCAACAAATTTCACCACTACATCACCAAATATCCAATATTTGTACAAATTGATCAATCTGCCATATGATACCTTATGAAAAAATCTATCAGTAATGGCATGGTAACAAGATGGATTCTTCTTCTAAAATAATTCAATATCACTATCCTAGATAAACCCTGGAAGGAAAATATTATAGTTGGCTTTTTCTCTAGACTTAACAATGAGGAGAAACATGCTTTGGTAGAAGATGATTTTCCTTATGAGAATTTGTTTGCATTATACACTAACACAACCTAGTTTGTAGACATCACTAATTATTTCGATACAAGAAATATTCCATAACATTTATCATCAAAAGAACATCAAAAGGTCATTAGATATAATTCCATGTATTCCTAGGATCAGGTATACTTGTTCCAGACAAAACCAGATCTTGTGCTCTAGTGTTGTGTGTGGGAAGTTGAGATCTATGGCATTATTAAAGAACTTCATGATGAGCCATGTGGAGGAAACTTCACCAATAAAAGGACTATGAACAAGGTATTGATACTAGGATACTATTTTCCAACTATATTTACAGACATGAAGAAGTATGTCAGGAATTATAACAAATGGGGAGACTTGTACAATCCGATGAGATGTCATTTTAACCACAAGTTTTGATAAATTCATTCAAAAAATGGGCCCTTGATTTTGTAGGGCTAATCAACCTACCCTTGAAGCAAAAGGCATACATCTTGGTATGCATCAACTGTGTCACTAAGTGGCATAAAAAAAAATCCTTACAAAAAGCAATAGAATAAGTAGTGGTTAAATTTTTATATGAAGAAATCTTCATTTTCTATGGAATTATACAAGAAATTTTCATAGATTAAGGAACACAATTCACATCTTGACTCATCCAATTTATTATTTATTAGTTAAAAATTAAGTCATATGTCCACCCCATACCATCCATAGGAAAACAAGTAAGTAGACGTCACTAATAGATTGTTAGAATCTATATTCACCAAGACAGTCTAGCAACATCATAAGGACTGGGCTGAAAGGCTCTTAAAAGGAGTTTTGTATTACTGAATCAGGTGGATAAATACCATAGGCTTCACTCCTTATGAGCTTGTGTATGGAAAAGTAGTTCTTCTGATAGAATTTGGAATAAAAACTTTAAGGAAAATACTTTAAGTTGGAATGGACCTTTCAAAAGCACAATGACATTTAATAAATTAGCTTAATGAACTTGATGATATCCACAAGGATCTCATACAAAAAAACATCTTTTTTCCAACAAGAAGGAGAAAATGACATGATAGATTCATGAAAAATAATGAGTTTAAGGGGAACAAGCCCTCTTGTTCCATTCTAGGTATAAATATTTTAAGGGTAAAATCTATACCATATTGCTTGGGCCATACAAAGTTGACACAGTGTATGAAAATGGTTATGTTAAGTTGTGCACCATTGATGAGAATAGGAATCTATTGATGTAACATGGACATTGGTTAAGGCTATACCAAAAGCCTCAATTGAAGGAGGAATTTATCCAAAGTCTCTTCGATCAAGCCAGTATAAAATTTGTGAATAAGTTGGCTCAATCACTTGACTTCACAACCCTTAGATCCTTATTTGGTATTAAAAAGAAAGAAAGAAAATAAAGAGAAAGAAAAAAATGATGATTTGGTAGTGAAAACCCAGTTCTATGCACTTTTGGTGCTAGTATGAAGTATTTCACGAGCGAGTGAAAATCCCTTCTCTTAAGTTGTAGGTGACTTATAACCCTAAGAATAGAAGATGGATGTGTCTATACTTCAAATCTGAAACAAAATGTTATAAAAACCCTGCAGAAAAATATAGCATGCAAATAGAAACATATAACAGCATAAATATAAGTGCAACAATCCAATGGAGAATATGAAAGATCAATTTTATTAATCAAGAAAAATACCCCTGGTGAGGAGTGATTACAAAAGTGGGTCTGCAAATCCCCTTATGCGGGATGGGCCCTTCTTGACCTTGCACTTCAACAATGTGCGTCTCTCTCTAAATATGTGGTATGCAATGGGAAAAAAAATATACAAAGGATGATTGAACTCAAGTGGGAGCTCAAATGCTATGAGACGATAATGGTGATGATAAAAATGGTCATGGTGAAGAATAAAGAGAAAACCCTCTATTTATAACAAAATATTGGAATAGAATGAGAATTAGAAAATAATAAAATATTATTGACTAAATCAAAATCTAGTTGTTGTGAATATTTTATTATATTTTTTGAGAGGGAAAAGATATTCAAAATGGTCAAATATATTTATTTAGAAAGTGGTTAAAGTAATTAACAAATAAAAATGATTTATTAATCACTTTTTGAGGATTAAGACAAATGTGAATTTGAAATAATTATTAAATAATGATCTAACAATTGTCTCATAAGGAAAATAGGGGATAAATAAGGAATAATAAACAAATAATGATTTATTTAATTATTCTCATGGGGTTTTTGGATTTTAATGAGAAATAATTTAGGAAAATGGTTCACTAAATTATTTTCTATGGTGAAAGTGGGTTTTACCATGGTAAAACTCATCTCACATGGTGTATTTCGATCAACCTAGTAATAAATGGCTAGGTGAACATTTTTTGGGTGATAAAAGATTACCCCCCAACATAAGAGTGTCAGGAGTAAATCGTATGACCAAAATATGTTGTAGGTTGCGCTTTCATGAGACACCGAAGGGGAGTTAGAGAGAGAGAGAGAGAGAGAGAGAGAGAGAGAGAGAGAGATCAAGGAAAGGAAGGACTGAGAATAGAGGGTGTTGGATACCTATACCAATAGGTTTCATATTTCATGATTGGCAAGAGAAAGTCCAAATATGCTCTGCTTTGAGTTCACAAAGATCCCATATTTCCTAGAGAACAAGAGGGTGTGTAAAGTGTTTCAATGTTGATGACCTTATTTCAAATTTTGATGGATGATCCAACAGTTTAATCTGGATCATGCCATGTGTTCAATTTTGTGCTATAGACTAGAGAAAGAAGTCTGTCCAAACTGCTTAATCTTGGCAGACAACTAGTTTAGGTAGAGAAGAAAAGGATCCCAACAGCCTAATCTGGGACCTTGGAAGAGATAAGGGTAGAAGTAGATAGAAAAAGCAAAAGAAAAAGCCAAAGAAAAGAAAAGGCAAGTAAGGGTTTGCAAGTCCAAATGCACCCTCCAAGAAGAAATAAAAATGCTAGGTAAGTAGCTGGGTAGGTAGTTGGGGTTGCAGAAAGGTTATCCCTACTATTGCAAGAATGGTGATGGTAGGTATCAAAGCAAAGTTGATTAAGTGACAAGGGTGTCCTTCTTCATCAATTTTCAGCAGGAAGCATGACTAATTTCCCTCACTCCCCTCCAATTTCATTTCTGACATTCCCCACTAGCCTGAGATTCATGGAAAAGACTAAGTTTTCATGGTGGTTCTTAATCTTCAAAAAGCCACATTTCTTGTCTAAAGATCTTTTCATTTTGATCTACTCTTAAAACCAAGTTTGTTTCATATAAACTTAATGGTTTCCCTCTCCACTTACCCCCTCCTCCATAACTAACACTAACCCTACTATATAAATCCCTTATATCACCTTTTTTCCCTAATATTACTAACACCAAGGTGTATAAATCCCAAAATCTTATAAATACCCACCCCCTTGGCATTATAGCCAATAAAGTCTCGAGTCAGGGATCAAATGACACCAGGTCATGTTGATGAAACTATGCCAACTACCCCTTCCCCTTCATGAGCTAATTTCCCTATTTTTACCCCTTTTGCACATAAAAACCCATAAAAAGCCCTAAATCCCCACCTTTACCCGCTTCAAAGGGAAAAAAGCATCAAAAACCCACTTTCCGCCATATAACCAAGGTTAAGCGCATATAATTGTTTTTTCAAAATACATTAGAAATGCGTTCAAAACACCAATTTTTATGCCCCCGCCCGCTTTCGTATATGCCGCCCATGTCACCTCCCCGACGACCGTTAGATCAGACCCTCCAGATCTGACGGCCCTGATCGCGTCGGAGCCTGTCCGACGCCTGACAGTTAGGCGTACTATCCCCCGGTCATCTCAGTCATCCAACCACCGTCCGATTATCCGCTGCAGATCCAACGGTCACCCTGACATCGGACCTCATCCGCTGTACGAGGCTTATCTCCCGACGTCCGTATTTTGAGGACGTCACTCCGCTGCCACGCGCCCTCATCACAATGCGTCGGAGGTACAATTGCCATATACCGCCCCCGTACAAGAGGCGGTGCGATATGAAACCACTGTCGGTTTCCGGTTTCCCCGTCTCGCCTGCTCACGTCATCACCGCGTCAGCAACATGTCAGCGCCCCGTCACCCAGGTACGCTGTCCCGTCAGTCCCTTGCCCTGCCATTGGTCCACCTGTCCTGCCATGTCACTGCCCCTGTGGACCAGCCAGACCCCGCCACGTCACCCGATGACGTCAGCATGACGTCATCCGACCTTGACCCCACCAATGACGTCATGCTGACGTCAGCACGGATTCGCGCCAAAAGCACCAAAAGGTCTATTTTAGCCAAAAATTCGCGTTTTTTGCCATTTTTGTGCATTTGTCGTCGTTTTACTCTGCATGCAAGCTACGTCTAAACCTGCACCAGCCGCGGAAAATTGTTTCCTGACCACCAGAGCGTCCATTTCTTCAGCGCCAACAAGCTCTAACCGATCCAAATCTACAGGTATTCTTCATCCGAGCTCTGAAACTCCATTTTCGATGCATTTCGCATATAAATGAGTAGCAGACCTTAAGAGCCGAAATTCACCGTTAAAAACCACCGAATTGCCATTTAAACTTAACCAGAGCCGCCACTAAGCCTCTGTAGAAACAATGTAAGCAATTCGAAGGACAAACTGTTACTGGTTCGCGCAATCGTGAACCCGTCACCTGCAGGAGACAAATACACCACAAAAGAGTATTTTCTGAACATTTCCGCCACCCACATAATCACACAGAGGCAGTATTTCAACTGCTGCAGCCTTACTTCCACCTTTCACTTACAAAACCATCATTCTCTGCAAAGAAACCTTGTTGCTGTTACTCTGCATAAAAACACAGTCCCTAAACAGGCAGAAAATCCTAAAGAAGAGTCATGGACCCCCCTGTAGCTCCTATAGCCCTCAATGTGGCTCCCCTAAATGTCCCTAATAGAACATTTGACACCAGAGCATTGGCAGACTTGGACTACAAGATAACAGAGGAAATGTTGAGCAGAAGCAGGTTCCATTTGCAAATACTAAATGAGATAAAGATCAAACACGAGAGGGGGACAGACATACTGGGAATTTGGGATTCATTCCTCCCAATATTCAAGCTTCCTCAGGTTAATCAATTCCCTGAGCTTGTGCACATAGTTGCTGAACACTATGATGCATCCCAGAGGGCAGTGCTAGACTCTGCAGGCTCAATTCTGTTCCTCATTACCCCTGAAGCCATCAGGGAGATGTTGCAGTTCCAGACAGATCAAAAGTTGGTCCCTCTGTCACTAGCCGATTTAATAGTACAGGGAGCCAGAACCACAGAGGCCCAAATCACTAAGATCAATCAGCTGTTCATCAAGGCTGACACTTTACAAATTCCTCCTATCAACTGTGTTTACCTCAACCAATTGGGCCAAGACCTGGTTGACATGATCAGTCCCATCCTGGGATATGATTCAATAGAACATGTGGATGAAACAGTTATACAAATGATGCTTATGTTTTCCCCAGGAAAGAAACCAATCCACTATGATTATGCCACATACATATCAGACAAGATGCATGATCAGTTGATGAATTTGTCAAGAGAAAGGGTGTTTAGATACACCTCTTACCTATATCATCTGCTCCTTTACTTCCAGCATGATAAGTTCTCTTTCCCAAAGAAGAGAGTAGATGCACAGGGCAATCTGAGATCAGTTGTGTATTGGACATCCGTTTTTCATGTAAGAAGCCATTCTCCATACACCTACTGCGAATTTATTGATCTTTTCATCCATCCAGCCTTGACTCTACTGTTGGGTTCACCTCCTCCCAGATTGACAGATGAGATGAAAAGACTCCTTCAGCTATCAAAAGTATACAGTATTGGGGATTGGTATTTTTACCAACACCACACCGTCATCAGAATATATGGGTGTGAGTTGCCCCCATTTAGACTACCCAAATTTGTGCCCATGAGGCTATTTGCCTTAGAATACTTCAGGCAGTTTGGCTTTGTGGATATGTTCCACTTCTCAGGCAGAGGCAAGAAGGCACAGCTGAAGGTCAAGAGTCAACTTGGCCATTTCATTTACAATGAAAGGGATGAAGGGTGGAAGGAAGCAGATACAATATTGGGGGGATTTGGTCTCAAGTACAGTTTCATATGGAAACCCTATGACCCCAACAACTTCATCACAATGAGGAGACTCAAATACAAACTGTCTGCTTATGGTCATTATAGCCTCCCTCAAATAGAAAAATATGCCAACCAAAGCAAGTGGAAAAGAGGAACTTTAGAAGAAAATGTGACTCAAGAAGAGCTTAATCAAAGAGCTCTAAACAACCAAAAGAAGATGGCTGACCTTGAGTTTTATGCACAGGTCCCCTCACTGCCAAGCACACAAATTGGAGCAGCAGCCTCCTCTTCAACCACCCCACAGCAGACTACAAGAGTTGCTGGAAAAGTATCAGAAAAGGGAAAGGAAAAGGAAATGGAGGCAGAGAAAGAGATGGAGCAGGAGCAACAGCAGGAAAAGCAACAAAAACAACAGCAGCAAGCAGAAGGGTTGCAGCAAGAGCAGCAAGAAGAATCAGGGCAGCAAAAAGAATCAGGACAGCAAAAGAAACAACAGCAAGAAGAGCAAGGGCAGGAGCAGCCGGCCCAGCAAAAGAAAACAGTGGAGACTCCTCAGACCACTGAAAGAACATTGCCTACAAGACAAGACACCACATTTGATGCCTCGGTCCTCCAAACCCCGCAAAAGGAGGATACATTTGTCTTTAGGAAAAGGGAAAGAGAAACTCCCTTGACATCCTCTATAGACCAAGGAGAGAAAAGGCAAAGACTCAATGATTTTCCAGAGGATGATATAGCAATCAGAGAGGCATTGGGCATGGGCCCACCCAGCAGGGAAACTTCAGCAAGTTCCTTCCAGCAAGAACAGGACAGGACCATGGGAGGGGAGGTCAGCTCCTCTAGCCAGCAGAAAGAAGGACAAGTAAGTATCAAGCAGCAGTTTATAGACATTAAGAGGAGGAGTGACCCTATTAAAGTACAATTGTATAATCACTTACTGAACATGGCTCCTTCCAATCAGCAGAGACTTATGTCTGCTTTTGATGTAAGTGAAGGCAAATTGACAATGAGTCACTTTATGCCTACAGCACTCCGGCCATAGTCTTCTGCTGACTACCTTAGGACCAACCTAGAGGTCCTTGCCAAAGACATACACCCCATGGACAAAATTGAGCTGCATAAACAAACTGGAGAAATGGTGTATGCTTCATTGGCCGATAAGACTTTGGACAACTATAAATTAACAAGCAGTCTGAATTCCACAGCTTCCCAGCTAGAGCTAGAGAGGGCCTCTTCTCAGGCCAAAGACAACAGGATCAAATCCCTGGAGGAAATCATTATAGAAATTGGGCACAATCCCAATGATATCAAAGGGATACAAGAGATCCTGAAACTTAGAGATGCTAACATGGCTGCACTAAGAAAGAAGATCAAGATTCCAGCCACTATCCATCCACAAACTGATGAGGTAGCAAAGCAAAGGTATGAGCAGGATTCTACTGCCCTGCCAATTTCCATTTACAAAGAGCTTATCAAGGCACAAGAAAAATTGGGGCAATATGAAGCTGCACAAGCACCTCCACAAACATCATCAAAAGAAGCACAAGAAGGGCAAACATCTCAGCCCCCTCCACAGGTCATAAATCTTGAGGAGACTGTTCCTACTACTGTACCTCCACCTCAACAGGCTGAACAACCAGCCACATCTACTGCAGCAGCACCCACCAGCACAGATCAGAGCCTAGACATGCAAAAGCTAAAGAATGAAATACAAGTGTTGGAAGCCCAGATGATGGAGCTGAATGAAACTAAGGAGCAGCTGGCTAAGGTAAATGAAAGGCATGATAAAACAAAAAGAGAAGTGGGAGAGAAGGCCAGGGAAATCAAAGCCCTTAAAGACAAAATCAAGGAGCTTGAGAATGAGCTCAAGCTAGATAAAATCATAGCTGAGATCAGAGCAATGATATGGTCCAATATTGGTAAATCCATCAACAACCAATGGCCATACATTGAGACAATCCATGAGCAACTAGAGCTCATTCCAAAGGCACAGAGGGAAATCAGAACATCAAGGGCCTTATTGGGAAATATGCCTGAAATTGCTACAAGAATGATCAATGTGCTCAATCACAAGACAAGTTCTCAGTTGGCCATCATGGGGATTGCAAATAGAACTGAGACTATCCAAATGATCAAGAGGGTTCTTACTCTTAGAAATCTGGTGCAGACATTGGACAGAAGAACCCAGGATATGCAAACAGAGGTAAACAGGTTCATGGAGAGATTCCAGGTATTGGAAAGTAAAGGACTCCCTAGCTTGCTGAACAGCGGAGGGAGATTATTCACCCATGAACAGTATGCCAAAAGAGTGAATGTTTTTGCCTCAGCACAAGTAAATGAGAAGGCCAGCACTTCAGAAGACACAGGGCCTATTACAGGACAGATTTTCTATAGTAAAATAGAAAATCTACTTTTTGTAATGAATGAAATGAATCACTTATTTGATATAGTCCCGAATTTTTTCAAGTATACAGAAGCTGAAGAGACAATGGAGGCCATCCTCAGACATCAGCTCCCTACACAGGAATGGTGGACAGATGCCATCCAGAGAATTTTGTAAACATTAAGCCATGCATCAATTCCTGTTTCTTCTACAAATTTTGATGAAAAGAACAGTCAACAAAGTCAGCAGGCATCATAAATTCAAAGCTGAGCCAACTCCGCAGATGAAGCGGCCAACAAAGCAGAAAAAGGAGAACCACAGCTGGCAAAGCCAAGAACTCATTACGCAGGCAAAAGTAAATGCGTACCTACAGGATTAATGCAGAGTAATGCAACCGACTCAGTGACTCCTCAAAGTCAAATAATCCCCTGACAGATATAAATGGCATTTACGATGCATTTAACATTGTAATAACTTCTTGCCTACTTTCTGAACACTACTGAAGATATTTTCTCTCTCTCAGATGACTCAATACCTGAGATATTTTGTATACATATTACTATATAAACCCCTTCGCATAATATAGCAAGGGTTGTTGGAAATTTCTCCTGAGCGGTCTCTTATGCTGTAATTATTTTCTAAAGTCAATAAAGGAAAGCAATGGAATTTCGTGGATGCTATGATGTGTTGAAGATGTTCTGTGCCTGTTCATGACTGCTGGATCCCTGCGTATCTTACCAAGCAATAAGTCTCTGTAACTCTCTCCATGTTCAGTTTGTTTTGTTATAAATCCATATATGCTATCTGATTTCCAATATTGAGCAACAAAGAAAAAGAATAACTCCCAGGATTTGCTCACTGAGCACCCTGAGTTCAGTCTGTGTCGTTTATAAATGTTTTCTTCAGGTGTAATCTATATAAAGTGTGATTCTTAATCTGCTGCACTTTCAGAATACATCTTTCACATTGGCCACTGTCACAGGAATTCATAACTTTGCTCCTGTGCTCTGTGTTCATTTTCATTTCACCAACATAACAGAAAATTCTTAACATATTTCTGCTGGTTGACACACATCATCACTCAAATTTAAACTTGTCTATTAAGTACACAATAGGCCTTGCAGTTATAACACTACTTAACATTTAAGATCATCTCACAGCATCAAGACTCCATTGCCCAATGGAAATTCATCATCAAAGTATTACATCATAAGAACTGAAAGAGACCCTTCAACCAAAACACAAACAAAACCTGAGCATCATAGCTAGCCTAAAAACACAACTATAACAAAGATAAATCATAAAGAGAGAGCCCTCTCTGGTTGCAGTTAGGCTAGGAACTGTAACCCAAAGATTGGTTAGTGGTTACCCCGGCCGTATTCCCTTGGGAGTCATAGGGAACAACCTGGGTGTTAACAGAGGGGGTGAGACCTACTTGTCTGATAGAAGTCTCCTTTTATTGGTAAGTACATAATCTCAAATGTGTCAGGGAAGGCATACCCATACCTGTCAAGATAACTGAGTACAAATAATAATGAGGTTCCTAGAAATGTGATTCTAAGAAAAAAGGTACATGATACATCATATGTTGACATCAAGGGGCCAAAAAGTGATACAATGAGTCCCATATACATAATGTGCCTAGAAAACAGAGGTCAAGACTAGATGAAATAACATATGTTGATCTTAGTACAAGAGACATAATGCCCCCCCAAGTTGAGAAGAGGGGAAGATCACAACGAAATAATGCCTACTAAATAGGAAAGGGATCTGAAGATCTGAATGGACTATTTGAAGGAGACATGCATGTTATTGGCTATGTGATCAATGGAAACCGAGCCATTCAAATCTACGGAACTGCATCTAAGGCTAGATCATGATCTACTGACATCTGGGCATGTGGGGAGCTACTTGAAGGGCCACCCCCTCATGAGGTCTGGAACATATCATATACACCCATGAAATGTTGGTTCAATCTGTTGGATCATGGGACCATCAATTGTACGATTATCTATCATGTGATAATGAGTTGGAGTTGAGAACGTAAGAAACAACCAAGTCAAAGGGAAATGATAATTCCATTTGCTTGATCTGTGGTATTGAACAAGGATGAAGGTTGGAACCAAGGAACACTGCCCCCTAGACCACTCGACTAGAGTAGCTGTGTTGATGTAGATAGAAGAGGGTCTGCCAGAGTTGAGGCAATGAGGGTTCCTCAACATAGGCACAAGGGATATAGTAATGTGACTAATACTCTAACACCAAGGAAGATGATGGAGGAATAATATGAGTGGTAGACTTATGACTTCCCTTGTCAGAGCATAATAAGCATGGTTGACCTGGCAGCAACTGACTCGATTCTAGAGGGGATGGTCAATTACTCAAACGAAGGCTTTTCAGAGATAGGTCAAAATAGTTGAAGGCCAAATGTGAGGTGGTAAATTACTCAAACGGAGGCTTTTCATAGATAGGTCAAAATAATTGAAGGCCAAATGTGAGCGAAATGGGATAAACGTGACATAAATATGGATAATCTACTATAACAGGACTTGGTGAGACTCATAATAGACTCCATGGATGCAAGGGTGGCTCATCTCAGATGCCCTGAGCAAGGGTGACTTTATGATGATGGCACACGGGGAAGGCCCAAAATGGACCATAAAAATGTGATTAAATAGTAGTTACTTAGGAATAAACTCGACACGTAAGTCAACAAGTGCAAAGGAAAAGTGGTACCAAAGTACAAGTGACTCATATGAAGAAATTTGATTTGAATAGGAAGTAATGTGAGACCTCATGAAAAAAATGGCTTCCTAGTGAAATTTTAAATTACCATAAATGAGTAGAGGCTTGTTATAGTTCTCGATGAGAGCTTTCCAATGGTGTTGGCAGTTCATCAAACAGAGTTATGGTTTTCTCTTAATGGTCAACGGAAAAGCTAGATTTTTTCCTATAAAGGGCTCCTTGCCCGCAAATCCAATTCATTTACACATTGAGTTGTTAGAGAGTTTGGAGAGGAGGAGGAGGCCCTAAATCTTGGTGATCTCATAGCGTATAAACCGACCATTAGAGTCTGGATCTGTGACTTTCAAGTAGGAGGCCTTACTTGTCTATGTTAGAAAATCGGAAAGGCATAAATATTTTCTTATATTGATAATTACTTGTGATCTTCTTATGTTCTTCATTATGTTCTTATTTTATCTTTTCATCAAGAAATCATAAAAGTAAAAACATGAAGATCAGGGACACCAAAAGTAGGCACTCAGTTAGGGCTAAAACCCCTTATAGGGGAAAACCCAGTCATAACTCTTCGTTCAGTAGATCCAAAATCAAGATGAGATAGACCAAGACCCTCAGCAAACCTTCCTCCTCCTCCAATTAATCATTTCAAAAAACTTCAATAGACTCTTCTTATCTAGCAGTTTCAACCCAACAACAATCTAGAATGTCACCTTCCTAGCTACATAACTTTGACCACAGCTACATACTTTTGGCCTAGTAACAGAACTGTAGTTTCAGCCCTCCAATAGCTTTAGTTCCTTTGTACATGTGAGATAAGTGTAGGTTTTAATCTTGCATAGAAATTACCTGCAAACAAATTCTAAAAACAGAAAATAAACAATGGAGAGAACATAAAACATAAAAAAGATGTACACAGAGATTTTCCCCTGGATCCCAAAACCAACACTACTAGATTGATTTTTAATTATATTCCTTTCAATGTTACAATACATATATATACATTTTGAAGCATCCATAAACCCTAATCCATTAACCGTGGATTAGAACATAACCATAGTTACCTTGATCAGATCGACAAAATACCATGGGTAAAAAACCATCATGCCCAAAACCATGTGTGAAATCCATGCACAAAACCATAGGTAGGTCCGCCCACCTAATATAGGGTCTGCGCATGTGGCTAGTCATGGAAATAATATAACACACACCCAATATTCAATCACTTGTTATTTTCTTTTCCACACATGGGGTCAAAGGAGAGCTTATTCATTGGTTTATCCTTGCAATGCCCATTATTTCTCTACACCAAGAGAACTCCTCAATGCTCATAGACTTTGTCAATGCATCTACAGTATTCTTCAAAGTGTCCACCTTTACCAACAACACCTTTTTTTCCTCAACCATATCCCTTACAAAGTGATACTAAACATCAATGTGCTTTGTCTTTGAATGATAAGCAGGGTTCTTTGCCAAGAAAATTTCACTTTGGTTGTCACAGTCTATCCTTATATCTCGTTGTACTAACCCCATACTTGAACAACAATCTCTACAACCAAACTGCTTCCTTGCTTGCATGAGTGGCCACCATGTATTCTGCCTATGTAGTTGAAAGTCCCACTATAGACTGTCTCTTGCTCATCCAACTGACTACACTTCCAAATAGGTTAAACAATACCCACTTGTAAATCTTCTTTGATCCATATCTCCAACCCAATTTACATCACCAACGCTATGGATATACAAAAACCTATCCAATCTTGGTCTTCCTTGGTGTTGGGAATAGATCCCCTAGGGTCAATTTTTGGGTTAAAAGCCTAAGTTTTGGGGTTAAAGGCCCAAGTTTTGTATAAAGAATGTAAATTCTCTATATTTTTTTGTCGCGAAGTGCGAAGATGTAAAGAGTCATCAAGGGTTTTTTCCCTTAGTTTATGTAACTTGTGTCGGATTTATGAGATCCACCCTTGGTCCGTGGACCATGGGATTGTATAAAAAGGGAATTATTAGAAGAGTCTAAGGCAGTTTTAGTTCAGTTCAGATATGTTTTGAAGAATAATTGATGTAATGGGTCTATGAGAGCTAAGAGAGAAGAGTCTTAGCGTAGGAAAGAGGCTCTGTAGCTATGTGCGCAGAGGCCTAGGGTAGAAGTCTGCAGCTGAGTGTGCAAACCCCTACAACTATGTGCGCAAGGTAGTTAGAGTCTATAAAGGAGATCTGAACATCAATGAAGAGAATTATTCTTGAATTCCCTATGTATGAGCTACTTTACTTCTGTTATGAATGCATGTGATTATGTTATGTTGAATATTGGGTTTATGATTTAATGTTGTAGTGATGCGCGAATCTATGTGATTTACTTTCTTATATGAATGCAAGTAGGAATATATGTTTACGTTAAGATAATCATAATGCATGTTGAAGTTATCCACTACTTCAGCTAATCTGGGTAAATACAACAATAAGAGTAATTACAGAGGCATGTAAGTGTCTGAATTTCCTATTTAGGGTACACGAAAGATAGTCGTAGACCTTCACAAAGGTCCAGAGGAAGCCTAAGGGAAGTATATCGATAAGCCCTAAAAGGCTTATCGAACTGTGTGAAGGAAGCGTTAGGGTATAAAGTGACATCACTGCCATCTCAGGGTGCAGAAACTTGGTTCATGCACCCCCCCATACTGATTCAAGTGAGACTTCGGCCCGCGCTCCGCGGATTGATGCCAAAAGGGCCAGTAGTGTAGGGATTTTCTTGGCTAATTAACGTTGAACCTGGGTCAGGGCCCATCAAGCCAAAAAATGGTTCCGTTGCTAGGACCGGGATCTACATAAAGAGATGTGTGATGTCGCATCACTAGAATCCAACTAAGAAGGAGATCGAAGACTGGTTGGATAGAAAGATCCATGAATTCGTGGCACAAGAGAACAGGAATCCGTGATTGACGAAAGAACAGTGGTTGGATAGATATCTTTACACAGAGATACAAGAGATCTTCTTCTATTCCTTCTCGGTCGAATTGTACGAGTGGATCAAAATATTGGCAAATGGCCAACGAAGGTGGAGGCATGACAGTCCAATGATCTAGACCCCAGAGTTAGTGTGGAGATTAGAAGCTTATAAAGATAAGATCGCACGCATTGTCGATCATTGGCTCGATCGTATCATAGGAGGGTTCATGATAGAGTTCGTGGTCGATACCTCGGTCAGTTACAGCAAAGCAGAGCGCTGCTTCTTCAACGTGCCACGAGGTAAGTATTTAAGGTCTTTAAATACCTAGATTAAGATGATCTTGTGTGAAAAGTGGGTTATGCAGCTACCTTGATGTTTGGGGCTATACGAAGTGGAAATACATTCAGAAACAGAAGGAAAACAAGCCCTGAATATAGCCCACTGATTTAACCTCCTCTGAGTGGCGACGAGGAAGCATCACAGGCTTCTCCGCAAAGCATTGTTCAGTTGATAAGGCAAGGGTTCCCACGAATACCTCATCCACCCACCCCGCCTCCATCTTCACCTTCGTCACATACACCTTCGCCTACACCACACCACCTCCACTGCATACACCTTTGCCTACACCACCACAACCTCCGCCGCATACACCTTCGCCTACACCACTGTCATCTATGCCACTGTTCAGTATGGCGAACTCAGTAAAGCTACCTATGTTAAAGGGTTTAGGAAATGAGGATCTAAACTAGCTTTGGTTCGTCGCGAAGGTTGTATGGGAAGCTCAAGGCATCACAGATGATCAAATGAAGAAAGAAACATTGGTCAGTGCTTTGCAGGATCACACGCTAATGTGGTACATTAAGTACTACACTGATAACCAGACGTCCACATTGGAAGATATTCAAACCACGCTGAAAAAGGAATTCAGTAGACCTCAGTGTGAAGCACAATCAATTGTGGGATTCAAAGAGATCATGATGAAGTCTGGCGAGACACCCTGGGATCTAGATCAGAGATTGAAGTGTACAATCTGTGAAGCTAACATGAATCTGACAGATGGGCAGCACCGCGAATTGTTTGTGGCTTCGCTCTTGCCTCATCTAAGGGTTGCGCTGTCACAGCAAAATATTGGGACCCAGGTGGAAGCTCTGGAAATTGCGATGAGATTACATGAGACATCGATGCAAGATGCTAATTTGGGGGTTCAGCAGATTCATGCGCAGTTGCAAAACCTTTGCCTAGAAGTGCAGAGTCTGAAGAAGGATAGAACAGTTTGGCCAGAGATGTGCAAAGAAGTTTGGTGCCTAAAATGAAAAATTCAGGGGCATGACAAAGATCATTGCCCAGTCTTCGTGAATTATGTTGTAGCAGGAGGACCAGCGCCTCTGAGGCTAGAGGCTCAAGCAGGTCCATGTGTAGGGGCCGTGCTATGGTGTGCTATATATCAGGTAGCTGGAAAACATGTGACAGACAACTGTCATTTGCTGCAGAAATTCATACAAACACCGTGTAGAAATTTTGAATAATATGACACTTATTCACAGAGATTATCCCGATTATAAACTATTGCAGAATACATGCACAATACATAATCTCCTCTATGTTGATCATCAATTTAGCAGCATTAAAAACAATGAAACATCAATAGCATGCACACATTAACACAGTATGTAACCCGGGGAAAGCTTACAGCTAAAAACCCCACACTATCTGTATATTAAAGATTGAGAACATGTAACAATACATAGTACAATACTCCTCACAAGTACTCAGTACTATCTCCACCTGTTACACACAAAACTAGCTCAGATCCGAACAAGTCACAAGTTCAAATCTCCTCCGCTGCTTTGCCTGCCTCTACTGCACAATGCTTGGTGAAAAATCACGTGAGCACAGGCTATAATTTGCTTGTATTGGCCCACACTGTGCAATCCTCATTGGCATAACTCAATCCCTTTGATTGTGCAAGATCTCATGCACAACTATAGTCACAACTAATAGCAATCTCAACCTCTAACACCTGTCTCCACTGAACTGTACATGCACTGACATGCAACTGAGTTAACTGATGTATTCTTTAGTTGCTTTATGAGTTAATAATTAGTGAATTAGTTTAACATTTAATTCACACAACTCATCACTAGTCTATTTTCAGTTAGACTAAATACAACTAGTTTAACCAAGTCAAACTAAACACAACTCCATCAACTCCACATCCAACTCCACCAAACTCAACTGCTTGAGTTCTAACTGAAGTCCTGCATGCAATAGCTCAACTGACCCACAAAGAAAGCGTATTTCTTTCTGACAGCTGCATGTGCCACATATGTAGCTCAAACTGAAGTGCTCCAAGAGGATAAGATAATGTTTATAGTCCAAATATTATTATGATACAATAATATTCAACTGTTCTATTTTTAGCCTGGCAGTCTAAAAATAGAAACCTGCCCATATGTCTAAAAATAGAATTCCATCTATTTTTACCAACATGGCCAATCATCCACAAATAACATACTGCAACTCATAGACCATGATCCATATGTCTAAAAATAGACTTTGCACCAAAAATAGCCTGCAGGCCCACTTAGTGAAGGTGACTTCTTTCCACTAAGCTCCATCATCTTGTTGCATTCTCAACACTCCCTCTCAACAAGATATGGATTATCAGCAACCCCTATCCTGCCTCGGTGGTATTCGAATTTTCTCTTGGTCAACGCCTTCGTCAAGATATCAGCATCCTGATCCTTTGTTGGAATGTACAAAAGTAACATGATTCTCCGCTGCACACAATCTCTGATATGATGGTACCTGATGTTAATGTGCTTAGATCTATCATGAAATACAGGATTAGCTGAGAATTTAATGCAACTCTGGTTATCATAGTAAATCACAGTAGGCTCCAAGTAAGAACCGAACAACCCAACCAGAATCTTCCTCATCTATATAGCCTCGCATGCAGCCAAACTTGCTACCATATACTCGGCCTCTGCTGAACTGAGTTCCACAGATCTCTGCTTCGTGTTGTACCAAGAAACTGATGTCGATCCGATACTGAAGACCCCTCCTGATGTGCTCTTTCTGTCCATTGGGCTCCTTGCCCAATCTTCATCTGTGAAGCCACATAGCTTCACCTCATCCTCCTGTCTGTACCACAATCCATATCCCAATTTGCCTCTCAAATAACACAATACATGCTTGCCTACCTTCCAGAAGAGCTTGGTTGGCTTAACCATAGCTTGTGAAAGCTGGTTAACAGCATAGCATATATTGGGTCGTGTATTGACCAGATACATAAACGACCCCACCAACTGTCTATAAACAGTGGCATCCACTTCTTCTGCTGAAGTGGCATCCTCCTTCCTCCAACCTCCAGGAAGAGGAGTATCAATAGGCTTGCAGCCATGCATGTTGAACTTCTCTAGAATCTCCCGAGCATACTTACCCTGAGAAACAAATAGTCCATCACTGCGCTACCAAATTTCCAATCCCAAGAAATAATGAAGGAGGCCCAAGTCCTTCATCTCAAACTCCTTAGCAAAATCATCCTTGCATGAAAGTATCAACAGATCATCACCCGTTAGAATCAAATCATCTACATAAAGTACAATGATAAGCAACTTACCCTCCACCACAATCTGGTATAGGTTAGGATCAGCCTCGCTCTTGGAGAATCCAAGTCCAGTGAAATAATTGTCTATCCGTGTGTACCAAGCACATGGTGCTTGTTTCAACCCATACAGCGCTCTCTTGAGCCTGCACACATGCGACTCGCTGCTGAAGATCTCAAAACCTTCGAGTTATTCTATGTACACCTCCTCCTTAATGACTCCATTGAGGAACACAGTCTTCACATCCATTTGATGAATGTGCCACCCCACCTGCATTGAGAGAGCAAGAATCGTCCGTATGGAAGAATACCTTGCGACAGGTGCAAAGGTCCCCTCATAATCGATCCCCTCTATCTGTGAAAAGCCTCGTGCAACAAATCTTTCCCTGTACTTCTCCACACTCCCGTCAACCGCCTGCTTAACTTTGTAGATCCATCTTGAACCCACCACTGATTTCCCTTCCGGTCTAGGAACAATATCCCATGCACTTTTTCTGACAACCGAATCATACTCTTCCACCATGGTGTCTACCCATGCGGGATCCTCCATAGCTTCCTTGAAAGAGGATGGCTCAATCACAACACATTTTCTCATAAGATCCATGTATCCAGTGTACCGATCAGGTGACTATCTCTTCCTGTGTTGGGCTGTAGGTGCTCCTACAACTTTCTCTGCATCTTGAGCCAGTCGCTCAGCTTCTATCAAGCGCTTTCGCCCTCTGATGGTTGGCGCTGCATGAGTGGTCTCTTCCACTCCATGAACTTTGTCCTGTGGCTGATCCACGTCCTAAAGCTCATCTTTAGGAACTAATAGTTCCTCATCTACATGCAAGTGTGGCTCCCTCTCAAGCGAACACTTCATGGCTTTCTCCTCCTGAAATTTTATATCCCATCGCTCAACAGTCTTGCCACTGTCTAACAAATACACACGATAGTTGTGGGGCGTATCAGTGTACCCCAAAAATATCCCAACCTCTGCGGTCGACTCCAACTTCTTCCTAGCATCCTTCGTCACATGCATGTAAATGCTAGCACCAAAAATCCTCAAATGAGAAAGATCAGGCTTCTTACCAGAATAAGCCTCCTCGGGTGTACTCATGCCAAGTATCCTGTGAGGACAACGGTTCTACACATATACTATTGTATTGCATGCTTCTGCCCACAAGTGAAGGGGTAGGCCCTGATCATGCAACATCGCCCGTGCAGCACCCACGATCGTTTTGTTCTTCCGCTCAGCAACCCCATTCTGTTGTGGGATATGGGGAGCTATGAGCTCTCTTCGAATCCCTTCTGCACTGCAGAAATCCTTGAACTCGCCAGAGATGTATTCACCACCATTGTCACTCCTAAGAGCCTTCACCTTCTTCCCGAATCCTTCTCGACCAGTGCTTTGAACTCACTGAACTTTGAGTATGTCTCGCTCTTCTTCTGCATGAAGAGGATCCAGCACTTACGAGAGAAATCATCAACAAAAATCACATAATACCTATGCTTTGTTGTCGAAGCTACTGAGAAAGGTCCACACATGTCTGTGTGAATTCTCTCAAGGATCGTCGTGGCGCGACTATCCTTCTCGTGAAAGGTGGCTTTCACAAACTTTCTCAAAGTACACCCCTTGCACTGATCTGACTGCGCAAGAGTGCCTTTAGGAAGCCTTGTAGTGATCTGCTGCAGTATCTTCAAGGCTCCATGGTGAAGGTGACCCAATCTCCTGTGCCACAGCTCGCCATCATCCCGGCTCACCAATCCTTCTGCCTTGCATGCCATTGCTGCACAACCATCTACATGCAGCTGATAAAGGTCCCTCACGCGAACCCCTATCTTCCGGGTTTCTCCAATTGTCTTGCTGCGCAGGAAAGCCTTTCCCTCGCTGAAAACAACATCATATCCCTTATCTTCTAACATCACCATAGAGACAAGATTCTTCTTCAATCCTGGAACATGCATCACTTCCTTCAATAAAAAGGGTTTACCAGACTCCCTCTCAAAGGAAATGGTATCGATATCGGTCACATTGTATCTACCATCATCGCCCATCTCGATGTGCATTCCAAGATCTTTCTCCTCCAGATCAGAAAAAAAATCTCGATCTCCTGTCATGTGAAAAGACGCACCACTGTCCAAGAACCACAACGATCCCATCACACTTGAAACCAAGCATGCGATCAATGAAAAATCAAGCTCAAACTGCAAGGCTAGAGCCTCTCCTGTTATAGATCCAGCAGCTTGCTTGTTCTTCTTCTTCTGCGGACAATTAGTGGCATAGTGTTCGTGCTGGTGACAGTGAAAGCACTTCACCTTGGACATGTCCTGCTTCTTGCCTTTTGCACCAGACTGAGAAGATTTCTGTTCTTCCCCTTCTTTGCTTTGGCATCCAAAGCGCAATTTTTTTCATAAGTTCCCTTTGATGAAGATCCATCCCTAGTATTCCGCCTGATCTCCTCCTGCGCAAGATCTAACCAAAGTCTCTCCCATCCTGGCAATTTCTCCCGACCATTGACAGAGTCATGATAGGAATGCCAACTCTTTGAAAGACAAAGGAGAGCCGAGCTCACCAATTCCTCATCATCGACAGTCACCCCCACACTTCCCAGCTCATCTCTGCACTGAGTGAACTTCGTGAGATACTTGGGCATACTGTCTCCCTTCTCACATTTGATGTTTTTGAGTTTATCCTTGAGTGCCAGCTTCCTCTGATTGCTCTTTCTTTGGAATAGATCTGTCAACGCTTTCCACATCAAGTATGGAGAAGCCTTTCCATGCAAGCTGGACAAAATGTGATCCTTCACGCCCTCCAATAGAATCCTTCGACACTTTTCTATCTTCTTTTGCCAAGCATCAACCTACGCAATATCAGTAGGCTTTGGAACCTCAGCCTCTATGAACTCCTTCAGCCAATTATCATCCAACACTGCCTCCATCCTATCCTTCCATGAAATATAGTTCAAGCTGCCCTCAAGAGCATACTCCAATCGCAATCTGTTGAAAGACATTACCACGTTGATACCAAGAAAACACTGTTGCAAATTCGAATTCCACCAGCTCCAAACTCAACCGCCTCTGATCTAGAATTCGTGAGAACAAAGTATTTCTCATACAGAGATTGACTGTATGGGCTTTTACCGGATATCTCACCTTCCAAAGGAAGGATGAATCCAGAGGCTACCTGGCCCGATTACAGACTCTGCCTGAAGAAATAAGATGTAAACACTTTCTGAATAATAGATCTGATGATCAACAGCTCTGATACCATGTAGAAATTTTTAATAATATGACACTTATTCACAGAGATTATCCTGATTATACACTATTGTGGAATACATGCACAATACATAATCTCCTCTACGTTGATCATCAATTTAGCAGCATTAAAAATAATGAAACATCAATAGCATGCACACATTAACAGAGTATGTAACCCGGGGAAATCTTACAGCTAGAAACCCCACACTATCTGTATATTAATGATTGAGAACATGTAACAATACATAGTACAATACTCCTCACAAGTACTCAGTACTATCTCCACCTGTTACACACAAAACTAGCTCAGATCCGAACAAGTCACAGGTTCAAATCTCTTCCGCTGCTTTTCCTACCTCTACTGCACAATGCTTGGTGAAAAAGCACGTGAGCACAGGCTATAATTTGCTTGTATTTGCCCACACTGCGCAGTCCTCATTGGAATAACTCAATCCCTTTGATTGTGCAAGATCTCATGCACAACTATAGTCACAACTGATAGCAATCTCAACCTCTAACACCTGTCTCCACTGAATTGTACATGCACTGACATGCAACTGAGTTAACTGATGTATTCTTTAGTTGCTTTATGAGTTAATAATTAGTGAATTAGTTTAAAAATTAATTCACACAACTCATCACTAGTCTATTTGCAGTTAGACTAAATACAACTAGTTTAACCAAGTCAAACTAAACACAACTCCATCAACTCCACATCCAACTCCACCAAACTCAACTGCTTAAGTTCTAACTGAAGTCCTGCATGCGATAGCTCAACTGACCCACAAAGAAAGTGTATTTCCTTCTAACATTTGCATGTGCCACATATGTAGCTCAAACTGAAGTGCTCCAAGAGGATAAGATAATGTTTATAGTCCAAATATTATTATGAGACAATAATATTCAATTGTTCTATTTTTAGCTTGGCAGTCTAAAAATAGAAACCTGCCCATATGTCTAAAAATAGAAGTCCATCTATTTTTACCAACATGACCAATCATCCACAAATAACATACTGCAACTCATAAACCATGATCCATATGTCTAAAAATAGACATAGTCTAAAAATAGACTTTGCACCAAAAATAGCCTGCGGGCCCACTTAGTGAAGGCGACTTCTTTCCACTAAGCTCCATCATCTTTTTGCATTCTCAACACATCGCAACAGCTCTTCTGCAACTTCTGTCAATCGGTGTGTCATGATGAGTGCAATTGTTGTAGTTACAAGTTAATGATGGATAGAACGCCCACATATAGGGTGCAGGCAGAAACTCGGCCTTCGGACCAAGGTGTTGGGGGAGCGTGAGGCGTATATCAGGGGCGCGGACGAGGTCGAGGTGGAGGAGGACCTGGTAGAGGTCAAGGATAGGTCATTTGTTACAACTGTGGAGGACCAGGACACTACACGTGAGACTGCCCAAATCTGACGCGTCTGTCATGCCGATATTATACTTAGTTTGACCACGCAACTGAATATTGGCCGGTATTTCTAGCTAAGATATGTGAAAAGGGGGCGCAACCTCCGCAACCGACTGAAACCTGCAGATGATGAGGGCTGAGCCTCACGAAGAGGATCCCAAGGTAAATATTATGCTGCAGAGTGGGATGACGACTAGCAAAGATAAGGGGAAGCAACCTGAAGAAAGTGAATGGGTTCGCAAAGCTCCAGAAAAGGAGGTTGAGTTTTCTCTAAAGCACGCATGGGAAACATTTATGGAAGCAAAGAAAAGCTTCACTGAGGCCTCTACCTCAAGAAGTCAAGATAATCTAGCTGAAGAAATGGACCCTTCCATGCTTACCACTTTCTTGGAGACCTGTATGAAGTTGTTGCGCAATAGCAAGGCTGTAAAAGGACTATAGGAACTGATAAATAAGTGTGCTAGGAAAGAAAATGCTCCTGATGGACCACGCATAGTCAGGAAGATTGGTAAGCATAAGGCAAGAATTGGGCATGAGATGAGGCTCACTCCACAGATAGGAGAATACAAGATGGATCAAGTAATTGTAGATCTAAGTTTGGACGTGAATGTTATGCCTAAACAGACATGGGAAAGGATGGGGAGACCTGCACTGCAGTGGTCTCCAATTCAGTTAAGGATGGAAAATCAGCAAAAAATTATCCCCATGAGAAGATTGCAGGGAGTGACAATGGAGATTGAGGGTGCAAATGCATTGGCTGACTTCGAAGAGATAGAGATTTTGGATGACAGCAATCCCTACCCTGTGCTCCTTGGGATCGATTGGGCCACTGACATGAATGGGGTAATCAATTTGAAGAAGCAGAAGATGATATTTGAGAAGAAAGCTCTCCGTGTAGTAATGCCCCTAGACCCTGCAGAAGGACCATGCTATACTGAACCTATTCGCAATTATGAAAGCGACGATGACTTGGACCAGATTTATAAGATAACGGTGTGAGATCAGGATTGGGTAAATCCGACAGCAGATGCATGCATTGCCTGGGACCGCAAAAGTTCCTGCACATAAGATTCATATGAGGATTTGGAGCACTAGCAGAATCAACTGCATGAAATATCTACACTACGTTGTAATATGATGACCAAGTCGTTGCATTGCGTATCATCAGAGGTAAGAAATTTGCCTTACTATGATGGTTAAATTGATGTCAATAACTTTTTGGATGCATTTTAAAGGGAATTTCCAAAGAATCATCGCTTCCAAGCCTTGGATTAGGCATTGTGTGCTACGTCCACGAGATGTTTGGGCATGCACAAAGATAGTTTTGACGATTGGTGCATATACAGAAAGATGATGAGATTGTGGTTTGGTCACCCACAAGTGCGGCTAACAGACAAATATCATGGAAGGAATGACCCATGCGATCAACTGGCCAAATGGACTAAGGTTCGTGGAGCAGAGCCTTAGCCTAAATGGGTACATCTGGTTTATCATACTTTGGATGTAACACTGATGAACTGGTACTTGGAAACAGAGCTCTACCATGGCACTGAAGAATGGGATGTTTTGAAATAGGAATTCTTGATGACGTTTAGCTTTGAGGATGGGTTTGAAAGTATTAACGAGGCACTGCAGGAAGTTAAGGCAGCAATCTTCAGAATACCGCAGGATCCCTTGGACTTAATTCAACCAGATTGGACCACCCAGTTGAGCCACGTGCTGGAGTGCTACAATGTGACTATCGAAGAAGAGGATGAGGACCTGAGAAACATTAACATCCCAGAGTGTTATAGACATTTTTGTGCCTTGCATCACTGAGCATGAAATGTCAATAATCAAGGGATCCAAAGTCCCTAAACATGTTGTTCCTACCCCTAGAGGAACAAGGCCAAGTAACCACAGCAATTCACAAAAGTTCTCCACCTGAAAACACTCAAAAACAAGGCAATTCTGGATCATGTCAACTGCTCCACTGAGCATCTGCGCTGAATGTCAACTGCTCCACTGTCTACCTGCATTGAATGTCAACTGCAAAGAAGGCTACCTGTGCTGGGCGAGTTTGGACATGTGGCAGAGTCATTCCTCAAGGTGTCAATGCCCAGGAAGCTTCCAAAATGACACTTGGATCAGGTAATTCGATTGGTGATGAGCAAGAGGTTCCAAATCTCCAAGTGGAAGAAAGAACCTCCAAGTGGACTCAAGAACTGAAGTGGGAGAGGACACTAGTCAGCTTCATGCCAGCCTCAAGTTGACTCATCCTTTCTCCAAAACTCCTATATATAGATCTCTCTCATGAGGTCTAGGGGGCCTGGAATTTAGTATTTGCAAAGAATTGTTGTTGGTTTGTGGCTAGAAATATTGGGTGTGTTATGCTTTGAAAGGAGCTGAAGAAGGGATTCCATTCTGCTGGGAAGGAGATGCTGGGTTGGAGCCCTATGGGTTGTATCTCTTCCTAAACCCTGTTACTTTCAATAAAGCTATCCTGATTCTTTCCTATATGCTGGTGTATTTTGTGTAATTGCATTAGTATATTTGATTTAATTCTAATCCTGAATCATTTATGAATATGTATATTTGCCTTTGTATTGTGTTCTTCTCTTGTTGCAAGTAGCTGTTCTCTTGTGATCTCGTGGGATTCAAGTAGCTGTTCTCTTGATCAAGCGAGGAGGCAAGTAGCTGTGGACACACAAAGAGAAGAGGATCTAGTTCGAGGGACAACTGGAAGACAACGGTAAGTCTACCAATCTCCTCTCTTTCATATTTCATAAAGGAAGAAATCATGATAGCTGTATTCATTTGTTGCTAAGGCGCTGTCACACCTTAGGTGGATAGGATCGTCCTAAATAGGCATTTTTCCCCACAAAAAATTGGCAAATCCACTGGGGAGAACTTGTTTATTCATTTCATTTGTGTTTCCGTCATTTGTTTACTTCATAGACTTGACAGCAACTCTTGAACTGCATCTTTCCCGGATGCAAAGTAAAAGTTGCTGCTTTGATCCAGTATGTTGGACTTGTCTA
Organism: Pinus tabuliformis; assembly: GCA_031772625.1. Lineage (NCBI taxonomy): Eukaryota > Viridiplantae > Streptophyta > Pinopsida > Pinales > Pinaceae > Pinus > Pinus tabuliformis. Next base: position 584,406,476 of record CM062814.1, on the reverse strand, counting down.
TGATTTAAACTAGATCCACAAATGATTTGATTGATCCTTGTGATAGTATTTAGTACCCTATCAAAGCATCCCTCTGTTTATACCCTGCTTGTGTTTTTTATTTGGCCTGAAACAGTGGATTTTTGAGCATTTTGTGACCCAGAAACCGAGGGAAACGAGAGTTTCTCTCTTCAGCGCAGGCACTGTGAAGGCAGTCTGCATTTCAACGCAGGTCCCGAAGGGGCTACCTGCGCTGAATGTCAAAGTGACAGTGTTGGACCTGCGCTGAACCAGTGTGGCCTTGTGCAGCTGGGGTTCTTTGTCCTTTTTTACCCTGTTTTGATCTCTGTTTTTGCAGCCTTTAACCAAGTATAGGTGCTGGTCTGATAACCCTTTTCTTTGCCTGAATTCCGCCCCAATTTTTGTACAAAAAGATTGTGAAATTTTTTATGTGTTGGTGGCGTCATTTACAGTCTTCCTTTGCATGAGTAAAGTAGTCTTTCTGTAGCCTTTGATTCAGATCTGATTGAAAGTGATCTTAGAAGGGAGTTCATTAGCTGTTTGTTCAGATTGATTATAGTTTTACTTTTGCTTATTGGTTTGAATTTGTTCTTTTCAAAGTATCAAAACGAGTCTTTATTTCGAAAATCGAAAAGTGATTGTAATCTCTTCTACCCTTGTTGATTTTGAAGAAAGTGAACTTGTTTATTTTGATCATTGTAAAAGCAAATTCAAAGTTGTGCAAAAAGCTTTCTTTGTAGGCATTTATACTAAGAAAGTGAAAACAAACACCTACATTGTGCATTTTGCATTTGATAAGTTTGCATGTTGGATTTAGGGAAAGAGCATTAGAGTGTGTTGATTGCTCTTTGAGAAAAGATAGTCGCTCTCTTTTCCCTTAGTAGCTAGGATTTTCAAAGTTGAAAGATTGTAAAGCTTGCTTATCATCTTAGACTGCATTTAGGAATTTGTATCATACATCTCGTGGTGAACCTTGAAAGGCAAACTTTAAAAAGATCAGCCTAAAATAAACTGAATGAACCTAACAACGATTTGTAACATAACGCACAACATAGAGGTCTAGGCTAGAGACGTGTTCCGGCGTCGTTAAACATAGTGACTGTCGATCTCGAAGAAGGTGGGTGATTCCTCCTGAGAGTCGGTGGCACTAATACGGATTGTGCTCCCACGTACCGTCGCGTATATATTGGGAGACCCCTATAGGCATATATCTTTTATCCTTAGGAAGTCGTGTCAGCCGCCCTACTGATCGCAATGCAGTGAACACAGCATTCACGAAGATCGACCACCCGTACCGTCAAAAGTATTCTGTGGTTTTGCGAAAGGTTTGGCACACCCTCTACCTAGATCTCCAGAGCAGTTTCTTTTGGCCTTTTTCAGACTCTATAACAGAAAAAGTCCATCCGAGCATTTGTCACTTCGAGCTCGTTAAAACATCGAAGGAGACTAGAGTCATCTTTAGCTTTTTCTCGACTCTTTAAAACTGAAAAAGAAAGTTGTGTCTAAAAGCGTCGTTAACAATTTATTTTAAATGGAACAATCACCCTTTAATCCTGTGTTGATCTTTAGGTTGAAAAGATGGAGCACACCAACCAAGGAGTTCCCTTGAGTGGTAATCCTAATCCCTTCTCCTCTTGGGGAGATGTTGGTGCGCCCCACATGGCCACATTGTCACTTCCAGGATTGACAATTGGCCTACCAGTTTGGCTCTTTTCGACCAATGTCGTTCAGGATAACACCACTCCTGAACAGTCGAGTCAACAGTTAGATCAGACAAGAGTTGCCTCCCAGCCTTCCACTTCATCTTCCCCCCCTCCTTCCTCTTCGCTAGACGGAACTGGTCGATCAAAAAATCGGGTTCCTAAGGAGAAGAAGGAGAAGAATAAGAAAGAAAAGAAGAAGAAGAAGCCTAAGGCGACTGGGGGCAAACAAATGTCGTCTAACAAAAATCCACACACCGCACTTGTAAGGCCTAAATCGCCATGCATCATATGCAGGGGAGACCACTTCCATAGAGATTGTCTGTGTATCCCACGGATACTAAGAGACTGGTCCCCCCGTTTGCACAATTCGAGAGCATCAACCTCTGATAGCCATGTCGACTGCTCACCGTCAACTAGTGGGAGTGAAGCTCCAGGACAGAATGGGAAAGTTAAAATTCCCTATAGACTGTGTGAAGGCGATCACGCCATCCACCATTGTCCCTTCTTAGACGAGGCAAAAAGAGTTCTGGAAGATCGTCCGATTTTACGAGTGAATCTTCCTCCTAGATATCAAAAACTCCTGCCAAGTCCCTCACTAGTTGAGAATCCGGCTGAGCCACTTAGATGGTCAGCCGAAGCACCTGTCATTGAAGAAGAATCATCTGGATCCATGCCTGACGAAAGTCAAAAGGTCGATACGGCAGTTGACCCGGTTTTGCCTTCAGAGGCTCCACCTTCGAATGACACCATCACAGAAGAGAATACAGATGACACCATCCAGGTTCTCTTCATCGGCACTGACTCTGATGATCAAGGGGGCAATGCCACCATTCCTTTGTCACAGGAAGGAAGTTCATCAGAGCACTATCCGGCCATATATTCGGTCCCACCACCAAGCAACCTGGTTGTGTCCTTTGATTGGAACCAACTAGGCAGACCCTGGTTGCCAGCCAGTGTGTCATTCAGAATTATTTGTCAAATATACAGAATGGTAATGGCTGGCACTATCATTGATGAGGGGGCATCTGTGAGTATCCTTTCCTCTATTGCTTGGAAAGCACTTGGTTCGCCGGTGCTTTTACCTGAGATGAGAAATCTATCAGGTTTTGATAAAGGAACCAGTCGACCTTTAGGGATCCTCCCCAATGTGCCTATAACATTGAAAGGGAAGACCGTTCAAATGAACGTGATGGTCATTCAAGGACCCTTGGATTATAACCTACTCCTTGGACGAGACTATATATATTGCATGGGAGTTGTAGTCTCCTCACTCTTTAGAGTAATGTGTTTTCCGCATGAAGGAAGAATAGTCAAGCTCGTAGACCAACTTTCGTTTCCCGGATCACACATCACAAATAGTCATTCGCCATCCCTAAATGGTCTATTCATGCAAGAAGTGTCTCAACCCACAGTCCGTCCTCCTGATGAGCGCGAGTAATTCGGGAGGATATGACTGGAACCCAGGGGGCATGCATCCTGGCCTGCTTCGGCAGGGAAACTTTGGGTATAGGGTAAGGTTTCCGCGGGAGAATATGACTAGTCCGTACCCCATCCGTGGATGGAAAAGGGGTTGTTCTGGAATAAGATTCTTTTGTCAAAGTTATGTGAGAGGGCGGGGGTCGTCACTCACCTTTGTTTATTTCGGTAGACATTGCCGAGGAAGTGTTTTGTTTGAAAGATTAACGAAACAATCTTTGGGTAACCTGAAAGAGGTAAGCCTCTCCCGGTGAAACGAAAGTTTCGATGGAATTGAAGTAGAGGTAACTTTGAAATCGTACTTTATACCTGGGAGCATGCAAACCTTTTGGAGTGCAAGCAAAGAGCGGTTATTTATCTGTTTTTTGGATTAGTCGTTTCCTAACTTGCATGAAGAAAGGAGAGTGAGCATAGCTTTGGTAAGGCGCAAGCTCTATAAAAAATGGGATCTTTCATGAGACACTCTTATCTTATGACTGGGTAATCGATCAGTTTTAGCATAAAGTTCATGCTCGTTAAAAAATAAACGCAAGATCCGAGAAGTTTTAACGCGGTCTTCATGCTCGTTAAAAAATAAATATAAGCAGTGAGCAATGTTTCCTCTAGAGTTTAAGCTCATTTTTAACTAAAAAATGAACCTATCCCGGTAAATAACCGCTGTGATCGTAAATTTATCAGCCATAAAAGCCTTGGTCGTGTTTGCACCTACCACCTCCACTTTCATTTGGCCGATCGTTCACCTCCATATGATTGTTTACCCATTTTGAGGAACAGCTGCGAAGAGTGATTTCACCTAGCCATCCTTGTGACACTGCCGTGATTGGAAAATTCCAACATGTACCTGGAATCAGTTGCTATCCCTGTTTATCACTCGTTCCTCAAAAGACGAGTCTTCTTTAAGCTCTTTTCAACTGACTCGTAAAATATGAAAAGATTACCGAGTTTTGGCCTTCCAGCTCGTTAAAGGACTGGAAGAGCTATCCCTCCTCTAGATTTTAATCTTTTTGGACCTGAGGGATTATTGCACAAAAAGGTCGAGCGCTTGTTTTATTCGGCTCGTTAAAGTTATCGAAAACTCATTCCTTCTGTATTGTTCTATACTTTTTTGGACTTAAGGGATTAGATGACAAAAAAGGAATTTTGGAGTTAACTTTACGTACCTTTTCAGACTCTCTAAAAATGAAAAGGACCGAGTTATCCTTGTCGTTAGACTCGTTAAAATTATTAAATAGTGACAAACTTGTCTTTAGACGAGAACGAGTTTCACTATCACTAAGCTCGTTAAAACATAGCGATGGGCTTGTCCGAAGGGCAGGTTATAGAACAAGCATATGTTATCCTCCTCAAGCTTGACAAAAATAAAGAGGTACTTGTCAGCAATGACTGGGGAAAAATTGGGAAAAATCAAGAAAGCTTTGATGGTAGCAGGTCGCTCTTGAACATGACACTTTTCCTCCATATCACATTCAGGTTGGGTTGTTTCATTCACCGGTCATATCACCATGGTCTTGCCATACCATCCATATTTGGGGTAATGCTACCGATCCATCACATCAGTGTCGCCATATGTTCAAGAGAAGTCATTCAGAAAGAGTCAACCGGGTCCCATCCACTGCCATACATTATCCTTCATCCATTCATGACCGCCACCCTGAATCATATGTCACAGATTGTTTTCACCTCCATTAAAATCATTAGCTCTGTTCCGTGTCACTGATGTGGGATTCATTAAGGCCTTCCTTTGACGGATCGTTCCTTGTCGACATCAGCTCATTATCCAAGGAGTTGATCTAGGAACAACCCGTTCAGTACTTTGAAGCTTGCATGCCTCAATGGCAAGTTTCTCACTTTCGGCGACAGGTATACATCAATGACCTTCGACCAGAAGATTTTGCATGGTGTTCGACGCCAAGTCCTTTATTCACACCACGTGAATTGTACTGCAGTACCTTGAGGGTCACTATCATTATCGGTGATTCCTCTCGCACTTGTTAACGGTTTAGATCATTGACCGGTAATCAAGTGATGTCTTTCCATGTTCAACTTCAGCGCAATTCTCACATGGATCGACTTGTACTAAGAGTGAAGATCGAACGAGTTTGAAGACCCCGGATCTAGTTTCATCCATCCGGGCTGCGATATATATTCAGGAAAAATAAAGACATTTAACATGTACATCATTGCAGCAGATGATCATCCTACTCAAAGGATGATAATTTCACCAAAATTATCATTCTACCATCAGACGATTGTCTGTTCTATGTACAAAAATGAATTTATAAAGCTGAGCATGGGAATGCCCGCCTCAGCTAGATCATGAAAACAGAATGAATCATAATGTATTGTATTTTATTTTATTACAGGTCTCCTCCCAGCAGATGGATGAACTTCGGACCCTCCTAGATAAAGCATTTCACCCGATAAACGGCCTCATACTTTAGGGGGCAACTGTTATAGACATTTTTGTGCCTTGCATCACTGAGCATGAAATGTCAATAATCAAGGGATCCAAAGTCCCTAAACATGTTGTTCCTACCCCTAGATGAACAAGGCCAAGTAACCACATCAATTCACAAAAGTTCTGCACCTGAAAACACTCAAAAACAAGGCAATTCTGGATCATGTCAACTGCTCCACTGAGCATCTGCGCTGAATTTCAACTGCTCCACTGTCTACCTGCATTGAATGTCAACTGCAAAGAAGGCTACCTGCACTGGGCGAGTTTGGACATGTGGCAGAGTCATTCCTCAAGGTGTCAATGCCCAGGAAGCTTCCAAAATGACACTTGGATCAGGGAATTCGACTGGTGATGAGTAAGAGGTTCCAAATCTCCAAGTGGAAGCAAGAACCTCCAAGTGGACTCAAGAACTGAAGTGGGAGAGGACACTAGTCAGCTTCATGCCAGCCTCAAGCTGACTCATCCTTTCTCCAAAACTCCTATATATAGATCTCTCTCATGAGGTCTAGGGGGCTGGAATTTAGTATTTGCAAAGAATTGTTGTTGGTTTGTGGCTAGAAATATTGGGTGTGTTATGCTTTGAAAGGAGCTGAAGAAGGGATTCCATTCTGCTGGGAAGGAGATGCTGGGTTGGAGCCCTATGGGTTGTATCTCTTCCTGAACCATGTTACTTTCAATAAAGCTATCTTGATTCTTTCCTATATGCTGGTGTATTTTGTGTAATTGCATTAGTATATTTGATTTACTTCTAATCCTGAATCATTTATGAATATGTATATTTGCCTTTGTATTGTGTTCTTCTCTTGTTGCAAGTAGTTGTTCTCTTGTCACAGGTAGCTGTTCTTTTGTGATCTCGTGGGATTCAAGTAGTTGTTCTCTTGATCAAGCGAGGAGGCAAGTAGCTGTGGACACACAAAGAGAAGAGGATCTAGTTCGAGGGACAACTGGAAGACAACGGTAAGTCTGCCGATCTCCTCTCTTTCATATTTCATAAAGGAAGAAATCATGATAGCTGTATTCGTTTGTTGCTAAGGCGCTGTCACACCTTAGGTGGATAGGATCGTCCTAAATAGGCATTTTTCCCCACAACACAGAGACTGAAGGTCAATGCGAAGTTGAAGGACCAAAAATTGAAAATCCAGATATCACCGCACCGCTAAAAACAAAACAAGTGAACATTGGGACAGAGGCAGAGCCAAAGTTTGCAAAGATTGGGGACTACTGGGATGATGCAACAGTAGATAAGGTTGTTGAATTGCTCCGCAAATACCAGGACTTGTTCCCTACAAAGTTCTCAGACCTAAAGGGGATAATAGGAGACCTAGGGGTTATGAAAATTACACTGAAACCAGACGCAAAGCTGATCAAGCAGAGGCCTTACCACCTCAATCCGAAGTATAAAGAAAGGGTCTGCTTAGAGTTGGATAAAATGCTTGTGGTGGGCATCATTGAACCAGTAGAAGAGTTTGATTGGGTAAGCCCAATAGTAGTTCAGGACAAGAAATAGAAGGATGAAATAAGGATATGCGTAGATCTTAGGAAGTTGAATGAGGCTTGTGTACATGATCCCTTTCCAACTTCGTTCACTAACGAGGTGCTAGATAATGTAGGAGGAAAGGAGGCATATTTGTTCATGGATGGATTCTTGGGGTACCATCAGATCAAAATCGCGCCAGAGGATAGAAGTAAGATGACCTTCACCACAGGGTGGGGGTGCTTCTAGTATATCAATTGTGTTGTTTGCATGGGAATTACTGGAGGACGGCCAGTTTCCTTCGGTCACGTCAGATCTACCAGAAGCAGTGAAGTTCGCTTCACTCTGGGCCACCAAGGACTCCGCGAGGGTCACGAATGCTAAAATATTTTGGGTGTTGATGGAGGCAAGCATCCGCACCATGATAAACTAGAAGTCAAGGTTATCCTCAAGTGTCTTTGAGCAATTGTCAGGATATGTGGATTTCAAATTGAACGTCCACGGTGTTTCCATCCGGACGCAAAAGGACCCCGAGCAAAAATGGTATGATCTTCAATACCTCGCAATGAACAATGAAATCGCAACAGTCTATAGATTTGGCCATCTGAGTGGCACATGGGATCAGACTTGTCAGCTGGGTCTAGTAAGTCTACTACGAAGGAGAAGAAGGAAGTGGTCTGGCTGAAGATGCAACAGTTGGCCAATAGAAGGAAAAAGGAGGCTGAAGATAAAGCTAAAGTAGAGCACGCTGCTAAGAAGCAAGCAGAAGAGGAAGAAGAAGAGGAGGAGCATGACTGTGACAGAAGTCATAAGTCTCCTTCGCCGCAGACAAGGGAAGAAGAGCAGCAATCAGGATAGGGAGGTGTAGACCCAGAGACTACTCCATTCCGTGTTAAGCGCATTACGGAGCAGGAAAAAGTAGGGTTGCAAAAGAAGTCCAAGGCTATCAAATCATCACTTGACCCGATCACTTTGACTGAAGGTGATTTGAATGATATTGGGGACACGGTGAGGGACGCAACTGTGGAACTGCTGCAGCAGTTCGAGCAGCGGTAGAAGTAAGCCTTGGTCGCCATTCAAATGGGTCTGTGCGAGCTGCAGATCTAGGCCACTCAATTGCATACCAGTGTGGGGCAGTGCAGCACATCATCAACTAGCTTAGCGCTTGGGACCTCAGAAGCAGGGGAGCTAGTCCTCTCCTTGAATCCCCGGGCCATCGTGCTACCGGACAGAATGTTGACTACAGAAGTGGAAGCTGATAAGGCCACCGTCAGCTCTCTCAAGAAGGTTGTGTTGAACTTGGTTGCATTTCCAAGTGAAGCCCTTCACACCCTGCAAGACAATGTGATCGCGGAACTTTGAGCCTGAGAGCAGCACACGCTAAATGTGATCAAAAAGCAGAAGGTCAACAATGCCCAAATGTTTATTGAAAAAACTTCCACAATTGATCTCCTTAAGAAGATCACAGAGAAGAATGAGTGCACCACAGTTGTGGTAGTTGAGGCCTACAGAACTGTTTCGAAGCTGAATATCCCAGAAGATGCGCCAGTCGACGCCAAAATTTGAAAGCTCGCTGCAGGTGTGCGTGATGTACAGATAGAGTTGGCTAAGGTTCAACTTTAAGATCACAAAGCTCAAGTTGAGGGCCCAACCTTCAACTCCACCAGAAGTTAGAGAGGAGCATGAGGCAACTGTCAAGGATGTAGTTGTCGCAGTGGATGTCGCCGTGAAAGATTGCACTTCACTCTTCAAGCAATTACTGGAAGTAGTTACCAGCCTACAGGAAGATCCCAATGTGTAGTGACTAGAAACAGAGGCAAGGGAACTGCAATAGAAGTATGACTAGGTCAAAGAGGCGGCGCACACCGTCACCATCACACGGAGGTTGGTGAAGCTATAGGAAGAAAAGGAACTTAAAGAACAGGTGAATGTAGCACAATGCATGGAGGCAATGTTGAAGGCCAGATTGTAGCCTTGGCTAGATGAAGCCTATGTTCTCACGGCCACCATTGAAGGAAAATTGGCTAGTATGTAGGAAACACAGTAGAAAATACAGGCAGATCGCGCGGGACTAGCGACAGAGCAGCTAATTGAGCAGGTTAAGTAGGCGGTGATGTAGTGTACCACCGAGGTTGCAGTAGTACAGGTGGAGTTGGGAGGTCTTTGTGACAAGATCTTTGTGCCAACAGAGTGACTCGGGGGCGAGTCACCATATTTGTGTTGGGGGCCTATTGGGAACAGATCCCCTAAGGTCAATTTTGGGGTTAAAAGCCCAAGTTTTGGGGTTAAAGGCCCATGTTTTGTATAAAGAATGTAAAGTCTCCACATTTTGTGGTCGCGGAGCATGAATATGTAAAGAGTCATCAAGGGTTTCTGCCCTGTTTTGGAAAATTTAGCATCTACAGATAAATACTAATTCACTAGACAAGTAGTTGAGCCTAGAACAATAGTTTAAAGTGTTTTAGACTTTCCCTATAAGAAATAAATAATAAAAGAGGATAGAAGGCCTACCTGTAGTTCTGCTTTCCTCTCGCCTCCCTTGTATCGATTCTGTCACTCCTTCCTGTACTTAATGCACTTGAAAAGTACCCTGTAAACACAACAGAAGACAAAAACCGATCAAAGCATATGATCCATTGAACATAAATGAAAGGAATCAGAAGTAATTCATACATATAAGCATTATGAAAGAACACATCATATAAAAAAGGTTCAAACACTTTATTAGATAGAAGAAGTAATTACAACCATCTGTGTCTGATTCAAATGCATTCCTTCAGCTTGGATCCCATCCACATCACATCAAAATGATCTAAAAGTCACTCGTGTGTGATCTCAGTTAAATAATTATTGTATGAAGGTATTACAGACTCATGTGGTGGTGTGTGTCTATGTTATTTTATGCAACAGATCGATCAGATTGCAAAATACACATACACTAGGAAATGGAAAATAGTAAGGAAAACACAGTAAGCAAATGCAAGAACACAAAGATTAATAAGGAGTTCACCCTATTCTCCAGGGCTACATCTTCGGTCCAGCTTTCAGTGGTCGCCTTCTTTTATTATGTCTTTAAAGCATATATTTACAAATAAGGAGCTCAATTTGAGTCTCCTGAAATAGAGAATGTTTGGTAGGGTGGTTCTTGGATTTCCCAAGCCACTGGAGTGCACAGACTCTTTTTCCTTCCCAAATCTTGACCTATCTGGTCTTTAATGAGAGGATCCAAATATGGTACTCAAGTCTCGATAGATCCTCACATGGATTACTTGTCTGCTCGATGCTGCCTTACACTGCAGGTTAGCTTGGCTCTTTGTTTTTTTGCTTCTTGCTTCACTGTTTTTCTTCTCCTCTCTCTGTCCTCGTTTTCTTCCTTTCTTATTCTATTCTGTTATGTTCTTTGTTCATGGCTTAAAGCCAATCTGTCTCATGACTTCTCACCTCCTCTTTCACCCCTTCGGTTCGCCTGCTACTGTTCGCTTGGAGTTCCCTACCTCTGCGTCTTCGCCAACGTCTCACAGGGAGTGGCCACTTGTCCTCTCACGAACTGTTCCAGCTCGTCCTCAATAGTTTGGTAGTTTCGGTTACATTGTGGAATGACTCATCCACCAACTCAGCGGTCAAATTGGACGTCAAATTCTTATGTGTCGCGGCTTAATCCCCTATCAAATCTGGTTCCTTCATTAGGCACAATCTCCACCGTCAGATCTAGAGCCCCCAGATCCTACGAAATTCGCTCATTTCACACGGTTGACTTGCTCGATCGTCAGCACGCGATGAGCAGTAGTTTTCTCTCTCATCCGCCGAACATGCGTCGAGCACTGAATGGAATCACTCATTTTTCTCCAAAATTTTCTTACCGCCCAAGGGTGCATCTAATATATACCATCGGTTTTGGAACGCGAGTCTCGCCTTTCACCTTAGCACCTTCCCCACGGTTCCTTGGGTTCCATGTGACCGAGCGCTTTGGGGTTTTTATTTTTTGAGGGGTTTTTCCCAGCGATGCGTGCTAAGCGCTAATCACGCATTAGAAATGCCCTCTGTTTCCCGATCCAGGATTCCCAAGTGCCAGTTTTACCTCCTGTGCAGTCTCCATGGGCCTCAGTCAGCGCGCTTTGACCAAGGTCCTCATCATTCCTTGCTGGCTGCAAACTGCCACCGTACAGAGGTTTTCCTTATCGCTCTTTATCCATAATTTCGAAGTCTGTCCTGATTTGAGACTGTCATGCCACTTTGATAATTCTTCATGGATCCAATTTGGATCACGGCCTTCCCACTGAAAAAGCTTTTGGACCCCAACAGTTGGTTTTCAAGCATCGACTAAGTGAGGATATGATTGTCTCACTTGTCCAATCCCTATCCACTTTGCACTGCTCAGCTTTGAACCCTTGAGCCCAATTCTGAGGTACTCAAAATCTCCCCTACACGTCGTCCTTACCTTCCTGTCTAGCACTGTGTCTTCCTGGAATTCATTAAGATATCTAGGTAACAAGTCATCAATAGAAGGCAATTGACTCTACTCTTTGGGATCCTCAATCAGTGAGGGTTCAAATAATCTCAAGCAATATGCATTTACGACTGAGTAGATGTGCATGTAAGCTGGTAGATCAAGGTGAAAAGCATTTTCACCAATCTTTTCAAGTATCCTGAAAGGTCCATACCTGATAGGCTTCAGCTTTTTACCTTCACCTTGAATCCTGTCCTTGCTGATGTATAGCTAGACTTGGTCACCAACTTGGAAACCATGCTCCATCTGATGCTTGTCATGCCTTACCTTGTATTTGGCTTAGCTCTTTTCCAGCTATTCCTATACTGCCTGGTGGATCTCTTGGATCTAATCAATTAACCTAGTCGTTGTGTCCCTCAACTGTGGTGTCTTTACCAAAGACAAAATCCAAAGGAGACCTTGGTGTGAAACAAAAATAGGTCTCAAAAGGAGATCTGTGTGTAGAAGAATGTTTTGCTCTGTTGTAAGCATGCTTCACATAACATAAATGTTTATCCCAAAGCTTAGGATGTTTACTGCAATATCCCCTGAGTAACTAGATCACTATCATGTTAACTACTTTTGTCTGGCCATCAGTTTGTGGATGAAAAGTTGTGATTTTCTTCAGTTTGGTGTCCATCACTTCCCATATACTTGACCAAAACTTCCCCACAAATCAGGTATCTCGATCATATATAATGGAAGTGGTTAATCCAAAATGAACCCATACATGTTCAAGGAACAGTTTTGCAGTTTGTTCAGTTGTAATCTGTTTATTACAAGGTATCAAAATACACATTTTGTTGAACCTATCCACAAAAACATATAGATAATCATGACCTTTCCTAGATTTAGGCAGTCCTCCAACAAAATCCATGGAAACACTTTCCCAAGGGTGAGAAGGAACTGGTAGTGGAGTGTACAAGCCTAGTTTTTTGTTGTTGGGCTTGCTTTTAGCACACATAGTACAACCTCTTACATATCTAGAAACTATCTCATTCATTTTTGGCCAATAACAAAATCTTTGCAGTCGTGCAACTATTTTACTTACCCCAAAGTGACCTGATATTAGAGAAGTGTGTGCTTCTCGAATTATCTTTACTCTTTCAGTTTGTGGAATGCATAACTTCCCACAATGGTATAAGAGTCGGTCCTTTACATGATAGTCCAATTCTTCTACTCTTTTGCCTTGACTTAAAGTTGCATATACATCTTTAAAGTCTATATCTTGAGCATATTGTTCAATGTAGCTTTCATGTAGCACAAAATTATGCTTAAGTATAGTAGATGCATTTATAATGGGTCTAGATAACATGTCTGCAACTTTATTATGTATGCCCTTTTTATATCTGATGACTAAATGAAACTATTGTAGAAAACCCATCCATCTATAGTGTCTTGATTGCTGCAACTTAGTTTGGGAGTGTAAATATTGAAGTTGTTGATGATCAGTATGTATTACTGTCTCTTTGCCCATTAAGTAATGTTTCCAATTTTTCACACTTTGTACTAATGCATACTTTCTTTATCATATGTAGGATAGGTAACTACTGTAGGATTAAAAGTCTCAGAATGATAACATATGGGTTTACCGGGCTATGTCAACACTGCTCCCATGGCATAGTCATTGGCATCTGTTTGGATCTCAAATGGTCTCTGAAGATCAGGCAGTGCTAGTACAGGTGTTGTACTAATCTTTTCTTTCAAGGTGTCGAAGGCTTTCTGTTGTTTGCCTCCCCACTGAAACACCTTGTTCAATCCTGTTAAAGCATATAAGGGAGTTGCAATTGAGGAAAAGTTAAAAATTAACTTCCTCCAATATTGTGCTGCTCCTAAGAAGCTTCTAACTTCTATAACAGATTTGGGTTTAGGCCAGTTTACAATGACTGCCACTTTAGAGGGATCTATCTTCAATTCACCACCCCCTACTATATGATCCAAATAATTTAGAGATGTTTTGCCAAATTCACATTTTGAGAGTTTAACATGAAGTTTTTCTCTTTTCAAAACATCTAATGTTTGCTTAACATGCTTTAAGTGTTCTTCCCATGTTTTGCTAAATATCAGAATGTCATCCAGATACACAATAACAAAATCATCGAGAAAAGGTCTGAGTACATCATTCATTAATCTCATGAAATTAGCAGGAGCATTAGTTAAGCCAAAAGGCATAACCAGCCACTCATACAATCCCTTCTTTGTTTTGAAAGCAGTCTTCCATGCATCTTGTTCTGCAACTCTGACCTAATGGTATCCACTGTGCGAGTCTAGCTTGGAAAAATAAATATCTTCTTTCAATTGATCTAAAATATCATCTATGCGAGGAAGGGGATAACAATTTTTTATTGTTATCTTATTCAGTGCTCGGTAATCAATTCACATTCTCCACGAGCCATATTTCTTTCTCACCAAAACAATTGGTGACCCACAAGGTGATGTGCTAGGTCTGATGAACCCTTTCTCAAGAAACTCCTGCACTTGCTTCTTAATTTCGGCATTCTCTAAAGCAGACAACCTGTACATTCCAATGTTAGGCAATGGAGCATCTTGCTGCAAAATAATATCATGTACTATTTCCCTTTTGGGTGGTAGACCTTTAGGTTCTTGAAACAAGATATCATACTCTGAAACAACCTTTTCTAAATCAGCTTGGTGTTCAGCATTACAACCTTCAAATACATTGGTTTTATCAGGTTTCTTTTCCTTTACAACCATCAGTAAGAATTGTTTACACGAATTTATCATTCGTTTCATCTACCCTGAGTTTATGAGAGTATAATTATTCTTGAGCTTATGAGCTCTTACAAAGTATTTGATTCCATCTTTAACAAGTAGATACTTGTTCTCAGATGTATAGAAAATAGATTTTCTGTCATACAAGTAAGGACTTCCTAAAACAATTCCACATATATCCAAAGGAATTATGTCTAACTCAACCTCATCTACAAATGCTGACCCAAAAGAAAACTTGAGTTTGCACTTGTTATAGACATTTTTGTGCCTTACAGCTATGAGCATGAAATGTCCATAATTCAAGGGATCCAAAGTCCCTAAATATTTTGTTACAGCTCCTAAAGGAACAAGGTCAACCAATGATAGCTTCTCCCAAAAGTTCTCCACCAAAAACCACTCAGAACTAGTCAAATCAGGATCAATTCAGAAGCTCCACTGGCTAGGTGCGTTGCGACGCACTTGAATGCACTACCCAGGTGCATTGAGCGGGAAATGACAAGTGGCAGAGTCATTCAACGAGGTGGAAAGACCATGGAATCTTCCAGAATCTTCTCCAATGACACTTGCCTCACTGAATTCGACCAAGTGATGAGTAAGAGGCTCTCAGTCTCCAAGTGGAAGCAAAAACTGACAGAGAGAAGCCATAAGTCAAAAAATAAGCTGACTCATCCTCTCTGCTTACATCTATATATGGATCCCTCGTCCCAGAGATCCAGAGGCTGGAATTTTGTACTTTGCAGAGAATTGTTGTTGGTTTGAGATTGAGATTAGTACATTGGGTGATTTATGCTTTGTTGGAGGAGAGGAAGGGATTCCTTTGCTGGGAGGTAGATGCTGGATCGGGACTCACTTGGTTGTATCTCCTCTTGGACTTTCTTATCATATCAATAAAATTATTTGAGTTTCTCCTACATGTTGTGTATCAATGATGTTTTGTTATATTTGCATGTTTAGCTTAATCTTATCCTGATCTTTTTATGAATGTATATCTATATCTTCGTGTAGTTTCTCTCTCTTTTGATCTTGTAGGAATTCAGTGAAGCTGGGCCGGTAAGGGAGCAGGGAGCTGGGAGCTATTGAAGAGAGGAGCGATTGGATCAACAAACTAGCGAAAGACACAGGTTAGTTACATCCTTTCTCCTCATTTACATCTCATAAAGAAGAATACTCAAGTAGTTTTCCTTGTTTGTTGCTAAGGCACTATCACACCTTAGAGTGGGATAGGGGCGTTCTGAATAGATACTTTTCCCAACAACAAATTGGCGACTCCGCTGGGGATCGTATCTAGTTAGTTTGTTTGTGTTTCTATTGTTGTTCTTCTCATAAACTTAGGAGTGGCGAATCGAACTGCATTTGCCATTTACAAATGCAAAGTAGAGATCTGCCACTCTAGTCCACTCACTGGGCCTGTTTATGATCTGAACAAGCTGATCCACAAATTCTCTAACTGCCCTTTGTGATAGCTCTTAGTCCTCCTTTAAATCATCCTTCTAATTGTACCTTATTGATAGCTTTTATCCGGCCAAAAACCTCAGATCAAACTGCAAACCGTGACCCAGAACCCATAGACAATTCTCGTTTCTGCTTCAGCGCAGGCTCTGTGAAGAGACTATGCATTTCAACGCAGGTCTCGAGAGGGCTACCTGCGCTGCAATTCAGTTTCTCTGTGCAACAGGTGCGCTGATCAGCTTTTGCCCTGTGCAGCTGTGGTTCTTTGCATCCTTGTGTTCAGTTTTATCTCTGTTTTTTGCAGCCTGTTATCAGTGTGTGTACCTATCTGAAAACCCCTTTTCTCTGCCTTAATTCTGCCTCAGTTGTATAAAAGAAACTGTATTTGTTACATCATTTGCAGTTTCCCATTACGAAAGTAAACTAGTCATATTGTCTCTCCTAGATCTAGACCTGTCGTAAGTGTCGTTTCGATCTTAGGAGAGAATTTGTTGCTGTTGACAGTTGATTGTGCTTTTACTTTGTCTTTTGGTTTGAATTTGTGAATTTCTAGTGTCGAAACAAGTGTTTACTTCAAAATCATAAAGTGTCGTAATCGTCTTTTTTATTTCAAAAAGAAACTTGTTTGTGTTTTCACTTGAAATCGAATTCAAATTTTGTACAACAACTTTCTTTTTAGGCATCAATATTAAGAAAGTGAAAAAAAATACATGCATTTGTGCATTTGCATAATGATAGTTTGTATGGTTTGATTTAGGAAAAGTGCATTTATAGTGTGCTCTATGCTCTTTGAGAAAAGGTTGTGTCTTTCTTTTCCCCTTGTAGCTAGGATTTTCATTGTTGAAAAGAGATAAAAGCTTGCTTGTCATCTTTAGACTGCATTGAGGAATTGTATCTACATCTCGTGGTGATCCAAAAAGGCAAAATTCTAAAAAATATCAACTTAAAATAAATTGAATGAACTTAACAACGCTTTGTAACTTAACACACAACATAGAGGTCTAGGCTAGAGACGTGTTCCGGCGTCGTAAAACTTGGTGACTGTCGGCCTCACTGATGGTTGGGTGATTCCTCCTGAGAGACGATAAGCGCCAGTACGAATTGTGCTCCCACGTACCATCGAGTATATATTGGGAGACCCCTATAGGAATAAAACCTTTATCCATAGGAAGCCGTGTCGGCCGCCCTACTGATCGCAATGAACTGAACACAGCATTCGGGAAGATTGACCGCCCGTACCTTAAAAAGTATTTTGCGGTTTTGCGATTGGTTTGGCACACCCTCTACCTAGAACTCCAGAGCAGTCCCTTTCGTTCCTTTTCAGACTCCTTAACGGAAAAGGTCCATCTGAGCACTTGTCACTTCAGGCTCATTAAAAATCGAAGGAGACTAGAGTCATCTTTTGCTTTTTCTCGACTCTTTAAAATTGAAAAAGCAAGTTGTGTCCAAAGCGTCGTTAAAATTTATTTTAAACGGAATATTCATACCCTTTTTCCTGCGTTGATCTTTAGGTTGAGAAAATGGAGCCTACCAACCAAGGAATTCCCCTTGGTGGAAATCCTAGTCCCTTCTCCTCTTGGGGAGATGTTGGTGCGCCCCATATGGCCACATTGTCGCTTCCAGGACTGGCAATTGGCTTGCCAGTCTGGCTCTTCTCAACCAATGTCATTCAGAACACCACTATTCCTGAACAGTCGAATCAGCAGTTAGACCAGTCCAGAGTTACCCACCAACCTTCTACTTCCTCTAATTCTTC
This sequence comes from Pinus tabuliformis, assembly GCA_031772625.1. NCBI lineage: Eukaryota > Viridiplantae > Streptophyta > Pinopsida > Pinales > Pinaceae > Pinus > Pinus tabuliformis. Next base: position 584,388,941 of record CM062814.1, on the reverse strand, counting down.
CTCTCCTCCTTCCTCTTCGCTTGACGGGACTGGTAAAGCTAAAAACCAAGTTCTTAAGGAGAAGAAGGAAAAGAAGAAGAAAGTGAAGAAGAAGAAGGAGCCAAAGGCGACTGGGGGTAAACGAGTGTCGTCTAATGAAAATCCACACACTGCACTGACCAGGCCTAAATCGCCATGTGTCATTTGCAAGGGAGACCACTTTCACAGAGATTGTCCCTGCATCCCTTGGATACTAAGGGACTGGTCTCCCTGTTTGCACAATCCGGTGGCGTCAACCTCTGAGAGCCATGTTGAAAGCACACCGTCAACTAGCGAAAGTGAAGTCCCGAGACAAAAAGGGTGAGCTAGATCTCCCTGTAAATTGTGCGAAGGCAATCACGCCATCCACCGTTGTCCCTTCTTAGATGAAGCCAAAAGAGTTTTGGATGATCGTCCGGTTTCACCGTTACGACTTCCTCCTGGATATAAAAAACTCTTGCCGATTCCTTCGTTAGTTGAGAATCCAGCTGGCCCGCTCAAGTGGTCAGTTGAAGCGCCGGTCATTAAAGATGAACCAGCTGAATCCATACCCGACGAAAGTCAAAAGGTTGAGGCGGCAGTTGACCCGGTCTTGCCTTCAGAGGTTTTATCTTTGAATGATACAGTCACTGAAGAGGATAAAGATGACACCATCCAAATTCTCTTCATCAACACAGACTCCGACGAGCACGGGGGAAATCCACCCATTCCTTTATCGCAGGAAGGAAGTTCGTCAGAGCGATACCCGACCGTCTACTCGGTCCCACCACCAAGCAACCTAGTTGTCTCCTTCGACTGGAACCAACTAGGCAGACCCCGTTTGCCAGCAAGCATACCATTCAGAATTATCGTCCAAATATACAGAATGGTCATGGATGGCACCATCATTGATGAGGGGGCATTTGTGAGTATCCTTTCCTCTATTGCTTGGAAAGCGCTTGGTTCGCCATCGCTTTTGCCTGAAATGAGAAATCTAATAGGCTTTGATAAAGGAACCAGTCGACCTTTAGGGATCCTCCCCAATGTGCCCATAACATTGAAAGGGAAGACCGTTCAAATGAACGTGATGGTCGTTCAAGGACCCTTGGATTATAACCTACTCCTTGGACGAGACTATATATATTGCATGGGAGCCATCGTCTCCTCACTCTTTAGAGTAATGTGTTTTCCGCACGAAGGAAGAGTGATCAAGCTCGTGGACCAGCTTTCATTTCCTGGATCATGCATCGCAAATAGTCATATACCATCCCTAAATGGTCTCTTCACGCAAGAAATGTCTCAACCCACGGTCCGTCCTCCCGATGAGCGCGAGTAATTCGGAGGGATATGACTGGAACCCAGGGGGCATGCGTCTTGGTCTGCTTCGGCATGAAAACTTTGGGTATAAAGTAGGTTTCCGCGGGAGAATATGACTAGTCTGTACCCCGTCCGTGATTGAGATAGGGGTTATTCTAGAATAAGATTCTTTTGTCAAAGTTATGTGAGTTGGCAGGCCTCGTCGCTCACCTTTGTTTATCTTGGTAGACATCGCCGAAGAAGTGTTTTGTTTGAAAGATTAACATAACAATCTTTGGGTGACCTGAAAGAGGTAGGCCTCTCTCGGTAAAACAATTGTTTTGGCGGAAGTGAAGTAGAGGTAACCTTGAAACTCTATTTTATACCTGGGGGCATGCAAACCTTTTGGAGTATAAGCAAGGGGCGCTATTTATTTTTTAAATTTTTAGGTCCCCCCTTTAAACCTGTAGGTCTAACCCTTTAAACTCGTAGGATTAGTCGTTTCCGAACTTGCATAACGAAAGGATGTGGGGCATAGCTTTGTAAGGCGCAAGCTCCATAAAAAATGGCATCTTACATGAGACATTCTTATCATATGACTGGATTAATTGAGCAGTTTTAGCACATAGTTCATGCTCGTTAAAAAATAAACATAAGATCGAGCAAGTGTTTCAACCCGCGTTTAAGCTCGTTAAAAAATGAACTATCCTCCGGTAAATAACCGCCGTGAATGTAACATTATCAGCCATTAAAGCCTTGGTCGTGTTTGCACCGTCACCTCCACTTTCCCATTGGCCGATCATTCACCTCCATATGATTGTTTACCCATTTTGAGGAACAGATGCGAAGAGTGATCTCACTAGCCATCCTTGTGACACTGTCGTGCTTGGAAAATTCCAACCCTTACCTGAAATCAGCTGCTACCCATTTTTATCACTCGTTCCTCAAAAGACGAGTCTTCTTTTTAAGCTCTTTTAATTTGACTCGTAAAATATGAAAAGATTGCTGAGTTTTGGCCTTCCAGCTCGTTAAAGCGACAGGAAGAGCTATCCCTCCTCTAGATTTTAATCTTTTTGGACCTGAGGGATTATTGCACAAAACGATCAAGCGCTTGTTTTGTTCGGCTCGTTAAAACTATCGAAAATTCATCCCTTCTGTATTGTTTTATACTTTTTCGGACCTAAGGGATTAGATGACGAAAAAGGACTTCCGGAGTTAACTTTACGTACCTTTTCAGACTCTCTAAAAATGAAAAGGACCAAGTTATCTTTGTCGTTAGACTCGTTAAAAAGATTAATAGCGACAAACTTGTCTTTAGACGAGAACGAGTTTCACTATCGCTAGGCTCGTTAAAACATAGCGGTGGGTTTTCCCGAAGGGAAAATTATAGAACAAGCATATGTTATCCTCCTCAAGCTTGACAAAAATAAAGAGGTACTGGTCAGCAATGACTGGGGAAAAATTGGGAAGAAACTCAAAGAACCTTTATTGGTAGCAAGTCGCTCTTGAACATGACACTTCCACTCCATGCCTGAGTCGGGTTGGGTTGTTTCATTCACCGGTCACATCACCATGGTCTCGCCATACCATCCACCTTTGGGGTAAATGCTACCAATCCATCACATAAGTGTCGCCGATATGTTCAAGAGAATTCATCCAGAGAAGTCAACTGTGTCCCATCCACTGCCATACATTATACTTCATTCTTTCATGACCGCCACCCTGAACCATATATCATCAGATCGTTTTTACCTCCATCAAAATCATTTGCTCCGTTCCATGTCACTGATGTGGGATACATCAAGACCCTCCTTTGACGGATCGCTTCTTGTCGACATCAGCTCATTATCCAAGAAGTTGATCTAGGAACACCGCCTTCAGTACTTTGAAGCTTGCATGCCTCAATAGCAAGTTTCTCACTTCCGGCGACAGGTATACATCAATGACCTTCGACCGAAAGATTTTGCGTGGTGTTTGACGCCAAGTCCTTTATTCACACCACATGAATTGTACTGCAGTACCTTGAGGGTCATTATCATTATCGGTGATTCCTCTCGCGCTTGTTAACAATTTACATCATTGACTGGTAATCAAGCGATGTCTTTCCATGTTCGACTTCAAAACATTTCTCACATGGATCGACTTGTACTTCGAGTGAAGATCGGACGAGATTGAAGACCCCGGATCTAGTTTCATCCATCCAGGCTACGATATATATTCAGGAAAAATAAAGACATTGACATGTACAGCATTGCAGAACAGATGATCATCCTACCAAAAGGATGATGATTTCATCAGAATCATCAGTCTACCATCAGACGATTGTCTATCCTATGTACATAAAATGAATTTATGAAGCTGAGCATGGGAATGCCCGCCTCAGCTAGATCATGAAAACAGTATGAAAAATAATGTATTGTATTGTATCTTATTACAGGTCTCCTCCCAGCATTGAATGAACTTCGGATCCTCCTAATAAAGCATTTCACCCGATAAACGGCCTCATACTTTAGGGGGCAAATGTTATAGACATTTTTGTGCCTTACAACTATGAGCATGAAATGTCCATAATTCAAGGGATCCAAAGTCCCTAAAGATTTTGTTACAGCTCCTAAATGAACAAGGTCAACCAATGACAGCTTCTCCGAGAAGTTCTCCACCAAAAACCACTCAGAACTAGTCAAATCAGGATCAATTCAGAAGCTCCACTAGCTAGGTGCGTTGAGCGGGAAATGACAAGTGGCAGAGTCATTCAACGAGGTGGAAAGACCATGGAAGCTTCCAGAATCTTCTCCAATGACACTTGCCTCACTGAATTCGACCAAGTGATGAGTAAGAGGCTCTCAGTCTCCAAGTGGAAGCAAGAACTGACAGAGAGAAGCCACAAGTCAAAACATAAGCTGACTCATCCTCTCTGCTTACATCTATATATGGATCCCTCATCCCAGAGATCCAGAGGCTGGAATTTTGTACTTTGTAGAGAATTGTTGTTGGTTTGAGATTGAGATTAGTACATTGGGTGATTTATGCTTTTTTGGAGGAGAGGAAGGGATTCCTTTGCTGGGAGGTAGATGCTGGATCGGGACTCACTTGGTTGTATCTCCTCTTGGACTTTCTTATCATATCAATAAAATTATTTGAGTTTCTCCTACATGCTGTGTATCAATGATGTTTTGTTATATTTGCATGTTTATCTTAATCTGATCCTGAGCTTTTTATGAATGTATATCTATATCTTCATGTAGTTTCTCTCTCTTGTGATCTTGCAGGAATTCGGTGAAGCTGGGCCGGTAAGGGAGCAGGGAGCTGGGAGCTATTGAAGAGAGGAGCGATTGGATCAACAAACTAGCGAAAGGCACAGGTTAGTTACATCCTTTCTCCTCATTTAAATCTCATAAAGAAGAATACTCAAGTAGTTTTCCTTGTTTGTTGCTAAGGCACTATCACACCTTAGAGTGGGATAGGGGCGTTCTGAATAGATACTTTTCCCAACAACAGCACTGTCTAGTCACTTGTAGTTGTGATTTATCATTCAACCATCCTAATGGTATGGTTTCTTGTGAGGTGTAGTTACTAATCTCAACTTCTTTACAATTGCTTCAGAAATTACATTTACTTGTGAGCCACTATCAACAAAGTATCAAAATTTTGATGTTTGGAAATAACTCGAATATGGAAAAGCTCATGTCTTTTTCTCTCATTTTCTTCATCAATAATAGATTGTGCAGAATTACTAGTAGATGCTTTAGAATTATTACCTTTTATACCTGTGGCTGCAATAGTTGTTTCATCTCCTGAGTTTGACCCCAAATCCTTCTGAATAGCTGCAGCAATCTTCTTCTTCTTGCCCTCGAACTTCTTAGGTCTCAGCTCTGGATGCAGAATCCAATAGTGCTCATCATCATGCCCATCCTTTTACAGTGAGTTCATGAACCCTTGCTCTTTTGTGCAGTATTAGCCTTCCTTGCTTTCCATTTCTGCTTTCTTTTCTCCTTATTCTTGCTTGTAGTGGGTTGGGATGATCCCCCAACTTCTGGACTTCCATTCTTTCCTCTAGCTTCTAGATGAGTAGCTTGTACAGATACCTCATCTATACTAGTGGGATTAAACATGAGGATAGTGTGCCTCAGGTAGTTGTGTAGGCCACCAATGTACTTCAATAGAGTCTCAGGTGAGTCTAATGAAATTCCTGGAATTAATGCTCTCTTTCTAAATTCTTGAGTATACCCTTACACTCTTTGCCCTTTCAATTGTTGAAGAGTTTTCCAACTCATCATGGCTTACTACATGTAGGCCAATGGATAGAACTGATTTTGATTGCAGAAACAAATTCACTCCAGAAAGAGATAGTCTTACCATGTCTCTTCAGATCAGCTTGGGTTCTGCCTTCCCACCAAACCAAGGCAGTGCCTCCAAGGTGTAGGCTTGCCAACTAATTCTTGCTCTTGTCTGATTCAATACTCTGCACTCTGCAATAAACATCAATTTGTCTAATCCAATTGTCCAGCTTTTCTGCATTCAACTCTCCATCATATATAGGCAAATCAAATTTAACATCTAGTTTAATCAAAGATGCTTTCTTTTTATGTTCAAGGCTATTAGGAGGTGTGAGAAAGTGTTCTTCTTTCCCTTTGCCTTTTGAGTGGTCATGGAGGAAATATTCATATTCTCCCTTGTCTTGTTTGGAGTTTGATGAATCTTCATCCTTATGTTTTCTAAAGTCCTTATGCATTTCTTCTACCGTGGACCTTATGGCTAGGAAACTATCTATGAATTGAGGGTTTGGCCCTACAGAACCTTCTTCTGACATTGTCTTCCGAGAATAGACTCTCCCAATTTCAGGATTGGTTTCGACCAACTCTCCTTCTCCTAATTTGAGCTTTGATCTAGTTAGCATTCAACAGCTAAACCAACACAAGCTTGTCTAACCTTAACAGCCTAGAGCTCTGATACCACTTGATCTGAAATTCACTCGTGTGTGATCTCAGTTAAATAATTATTGTATGAAGGTATTACAGACTCATGTGATGGTGTGTGTCTATGTTATTTAGGCAACGGATCGATCAGATTACAAAATACACAGACACTGGGAAATGGAAAACAGTAAGGAAAAAACAGTAAGCAAATGCAAGAACACAACGATTAATAAGGAGTTCACCCTATTCTCCAGGGCTACATCTCTGGTCCAGCTTTCAATGGTGGCTTTCTTTTATTGTGTCTTTAAAGCAGAGATTTACAAATAAGGAGCTCAATTTGAGTCTCCTTAAACAGAGAATGTTTGGTAGGGTGGTTCTTAGATTCCCCAAGCCACTCGAGTGCACAAACTCTTTTTCCTTCCCAAATCTTAACCTCTCTGGCTTTTAATGGCAAGAGCCCAATATGGTACTCAATTCCCAACAGATCCTCATAGGAATTACTTGTCTAATCAATGTTGCCTTATGCTGCAGGTCAGCTCAGCTCTCTGTTTTTCTGCTTCTTGCTTCATTGTTTTTCTTCTCCTCTCTCTGTCCTCATTTTCTTCCTTTCTTCTTCTATTCTATTCTATTCTCTGTTCATGGCTTAAATCCAATCTGTCTCATGACTGCTTGCCTCCTCTTCTGCCCCTTTGGTTTTCCTGCTGTTGTTCGCTTAGAGTTCCCTACATCTGTGTCTTCGCCAATGTCTCACAGGGAGTGGCCACTTGTCCTCTCACGAATTGCGCCAGCTCGTCCTCAACGGTTCGGTAGTTTCGTTTACATTGTGGAATGACTCATCCACCCTTAGTGGTCAAATCAGACATCAAATTCTTATGTGTCACGGCTTAATCCCCTGTCAAATCCGGTTCCTTCATTGGACACAATCTCCACCGTCAGATCTAGAGCCCCCAGATCCTATGACATTCGCTCATTTCACATAGTTGACTTGCTCGACCGTTAGCACGCGATGAGTGGCAGTTTTCTCTCTCATCCGCTAGACACGCGTCACGCACTGAATGGAATCGCTCATTTTTATCCAAATCCACTTATCGCCCAAGGGTGCGTATGATATATACCGTAGGTTTTGGAGCACGGGTCCCGCCTTTCGCCTTAGCGCCTTCCCCACGGTTTCTCGGCTTCCATGCGACTGAGCACTTCGGGGATTTTCCTTTTCGAGGGGTTTTGCCCAGCAATCCGGGCTTCCAAAGTGCCAATTTTTCCTCCTGCGCAGTCTCCATGGGCCTCAGTCAGCACGCTTTGACCGAGGTCCTCGTCGTTCCTCGCTGGTTGCAAACTGCCACTGTCTAGAGGTTTTTCTGATCGCTCTTTATCCATAATTTCAAAGTCTGTCCTAATTTGATACAGTCATGGCACTTTGATAATTCTTCATGGATCCAATTTGGATCACAAAAGCAAGACAAGCTTGTGGCATCACATCATTTTCTCCAAAGTCAAGTCTCATAGCAACGTTATCTCCTTACAATTCAACATAATCCAGCCCCTGATCACTTAGATGAGTGGTCAATTTATAGGAAGATGAAGGAGGTTTTGTCATTATTGGTGACATTGAATGGCCTTCCATACTTATAATTAGTTCCATGGAGGAAGGGATGAGAGGATAGGATGCTCCTTAACTCATTCCTCATCTATTTTCGAGCTCATATGAGTTGATAAGACAGGGAAACTTCTAGATGACTCCAAAATATAAGAATATTCCCCAAACCCTATGTGAATTTCACTCATTCGCGCCCAACGTAGGTGAAAGGAAGCCTAAGTGCTCTGTAGAGCACCCTATTAGTGGACTTAACTTCTCTCGAACGCACCTTCATAAGGGATTACCTGCACTTGTCCCTCTAGAGGCAATTTCTAGATGTCTTCAAGTCAAGAAACTGTCTGGGAAGGAGGCATTCAAAGGGTTGACTTGTTTAGGGCATGAAACAACTGAATTTAGGGTTTGATGAGCCCTAAAACACTGATCTGAATGTTGGGATTTGATGTGCCCAAATAGATTTGTAACAGTTTCCCCGTAAAGCATGAAATCGGAAAAATGCCAATGTCGAATGAAATGCTTTACGATGTGATGAGGATGTATCGAAGTGGAAGGTGACCTGCATCAATTACAATACATATATCATGATATTTGATTTTACATGAATTACTAAGGGAAGGCATACCCATGCTGAGCTTATAAACTTTCATTACATGTACATAAATAGTCATCTACATATATAGACCCATGATCGGAATGACTATCAATGTAAAGCCATTGTACATATGATCTAGTACTCCTGATATCGTAACTCGGATGGATGAAACTAGATCTGTGGTCTTCAATCTCATTCAATCGTTCGCTCAAGTACAAGTCTAACCATGTCAATATGTGATCTGAATTCGAACATGGGAAGACACCATCTGATTACCACCGATGATGTAAGTTGTTAACAGATGCGAGAGAAATCATCGATAATGATAATGATCCTCAAGGTATTGTAGTACATTCTGCATGGTGTGAATGGATGATTTGATTTCAAACACCATACAAAGTCTTTTGGTCGAAGGCCGTTGATGTATGCCTATCACCGAAAGTGAGAAACCTGCCATTGATGCATGCAAGCTTCAAGGTACTGAATGGGTGTTTCTAAGTCAACTTCTTGGATAATGAGTTGATGTCAACAAGAAGCGACTCATAGCAGGAGGGCCTGCATGCATCCCACATCAACAACATGAAATGAGTGTCGTGATTTTAGAGATGTAATTTGACTAACGACACAAGGTTCATGAATGGCGATCATGAAAATAAAGGTTTATGGTATTGCAAAAGATGGATTTTGACTAGATGACTTCTCTTGAACATGTCGGAAACACTAAAGTGAATTGGTGGCATTGACCCAAAACAAAGTGATGGATGGTATGATAGACCAATGGTGTGATAACCATCAAGCTAATAACCCAACCCAAATAGTCACGGTGATGGAGTGAAAGTGTCATGTTCAAGAGCGACCTACTACCATAAAGTGGTTTTCCCCTTTTCCCATTTTCGCCAATCATTGCTGAATAGTACCTCTTTATTTGTATAATTTCACTCTTTGGGAAAATCCATCGCTATTTGATGTTTTAACGAGTCTAGCGATGGTGAAACTCGGTCTTGTCTAGATGGACAAGTTTGTCACTATTTGATGTTTTTAACGAGTTTAACAACAAAGATAACTCGGTCCTTTTCATGTTTAGAGAGTTTTAAAAGTTACAAAAATAAAACTCCACAAGTTCTTTTTCATAAATTAATCTCTCAAGTCCGAAAAGGTGTAAAATAATATAGGAGAGATATCTTTTCCAATCCGTTAATGAGCTATAAAGGACAAGTGCTTGCAATCTTTTCATATTTAGATTCTGAAAAGAGATTAAAGAGGACTCCATTTTGAGGAACAAGTGGTGTCTAGGATACCAATTGATTCCGGTGATGTTGGAACTTCTCAAAAATGTTGATTTATGTGAAGAGGCTGGCTAATAAGACCACTCATTACAATTGTTCCTCAAAAAGGGTAAAACAACCAAGTGAAAGCTTATGATCAGCCAAAGAGATGGTGGTGATGGGATGAAAACAACCAAGGCTCATCTGGTGAAAGAGGTTGATATAATGGTAATCACGAAGGTTAAAATGGAAATGGGTTCATTTTTAGACAAGCTTGAACTGTAGGGAACTATGCTTGGATTCAGTTTCATGTTTGCACAAGCTTGAAACGAACAAACTATGCTTGGATTCAGTTTCATTTTTACACAAGCTTAAAATGAAAAATTATGCTTGAGATTGGTTTACATGCCCCCAGCATGATGAAAGGGAGAGTCTCCTGTAACCAAATGGAAGTTGATGCGGTGAAGCAGTATAGTTACCCAACGCCTTTTTAGCTTCTCCCAGATAGGGACAAAGCTGAATGGGGTGATTCCCTTCATATAACTTACAGGGAAATTTAACTTTAACACTAGGCGCATGCCCCCAATCTTCATTACATTCACCTAAGTAGACTAATCATGGCTATCAGGTGGATGGAATGAAGGTTCTTTTACAAAATCAAGGGAAAGACTTGACTGGGATTTTACAAGATCTAATCAAAGACTCGACTTGAAACTTGGGACCTTGTTTCATTTTTTAATGAGCTTGACACAAGACAAGGAACTCTGCTCAGATTCCTTTTTTCATTTTTTAATGAGGTTAACACAAGACCAGGAAGTATCCTCATATTCCTTGTTTCATTATTCAACGAGGTTGACACAAGACCAGGAACTATCCTCATGGGAGCTGTTTCATTTTTTAATGAGGTTGAAATAGTAAAAGAACTATCCTCATAGACCTATTTTATTTTTTAACGAGGTTGACATCATAAAATAACTATCCTTAGAGACCCTTGTTTCATTTTTTAACAAGGTTGACACAAGACCAGGAACTATCCTCACATCCTTGGTTTCATTTTTTAACAAGGTTGACACAAGACAAGGAACTCTCCTCATGGACCTGTTTCATTTTTTAACGAGGTTGACATAGTAAAAGAACTATCCTCCAAATCTGTGGATCACAACTCATAAGAGGTCATGAAGGAGATATCTGGTTCCAATGACCCCAGTACATGATGTACAACATCACTGAAATGATCGTCAGTTGATGTAGGTATGGAACAGGTTGCCACATAATTAACCCGTGGCGGGGATGATACCATTGGTACAAAAGGACCAATTAGGGAAGATGGTTGACTCGAATCCATATTTGGACCAGGAAATGAAATTTGATCAACAGTGACAATTTTGCCTTCATGCAGGAAAAAATTCACTCAAAAGAGTGTTGAAACAATAGCTCCCATGTCATAAACATAGTCACGCCCAAGAAGTAGATTGTAATCTAAAGGGCCTGGGACTACCATCACGTTCAGATAAATGATTTTTCCTCCCAAAGTAATAGGAAACTGAGGGAGGATCCCTAATGGTTGATTGGTTCCTCTGTTAAAAGTCAACAGATTCTGGGTAACAGTCACAAGTGGTGGCGAACCGAGCGCTTGCCAAGGACTTGAGGAAAGGATACTCACTTATGCACCTTCATCTATAATAGTGCCAGATACTCATATTACAAACTTGTACTATGATCTGGAAAGACACATAAGAAGGAAGGTGGAATCCTACAGTCGATTCCAATCAAAGGAAGTGACTAGACTACTTGGAGGGGGTACCATAAGAACAGGAGAATTAACCCCTTGAGTTACGAGAGCGGGAGGATTTTCCTCCTGTCTTGATGGAACAGGAGGATTTCCCTCAGGCTCATTGGAATCTGAAGAAACAAAAAGAACCTGAGTGGTATCATATTCATTCTATTTGGGAAAGGTATGATTAGCTAAAGGTGAAATCGGGTCAACTATTGCCTTGACCTGTTGATTTGGGTCGGGTATAGACTCATAGGATTCACTTTCAGAGAGAGTGGGTTTGACCAATGGTTGATTTTGGTCAGTCAATTCATCAACTAGTGAAAGATTTAGGGAGAGTTTCCTGTAACCAGATGGAAGTTGCTATGGTGAAGCAGGACAGTTATCCAACACATTTTTGGCTTTATCCAGATAGGGACAAAGGTGAATGGGGTGATTCCCTTCACATAACCTATAGGGAAACTTAACTTTACCCTTATTTCCATGAACTTTACTACCACTAGTTGATGGTGTGTCACCAACATGATCTCTAGAAGTTGATGACACAGGATGATGTGAATGAGAAGACCATTCTTCTAAGATCTAAGGAATATCAGGACAATTTTGAAGAAGATGGTCTCCTGCACAAAGTTTGCATGGATATCAAACTTTGTGAGGCTTGATGGATGGTTTCTCATCAGATGTTGCATTCAAAGAAATGGTTGCTTGGTTGCCCCTCTGCTGAATTTGCTTCTTCTTCTTCTTCTTCCCTTTCTTCTTCCCTTTCTTCTTCTTCTTAGCCACCTAATTACTAGTACCAATACTTTCACCAAGCGAAGAGGAAGAAGGGGAGGAAGAAACAACCGAGGAAGAAGGCAAAGGGTAAACTTTAGGATCAACTAGAGGTTGATTTTGTCCAGTTGGAGGAGTACTCGATTATGGAGAAATCACAACATTTTGAACCAAGGAGGTTGAAAACAACCAAACTGGCAAGCCAATGGTAAATCCTGGGAGGAACAATGTAGCCATATATGGAGCACCAATATTTCCAAAAGAAGGAAAAGGACTAGGATTACCATCAAAAGAAATTCCTTGATTAGTGGACTCCTGATTTGTTGCCATATGTTTCAACCTAAGATCAACTAAGGAGCGAGCATGGAGGATGTTATCTACAGTCAATTAATTTTATTTTAGTCAAAGTAACATAACAAAACAAAAGAGGGATAATCTAGGCAAAAGGTTTACCAAGCAACTATGAACTGCAGAATACCTCCCGACGAACCGAGAAGTACGGGCAAGAAATCTCCTCGAATGTTGTGTTTGGTGTGTCACAATGTACAAGGCAGCTGACTCAGTTACCTAAGGATGGATAGAAACCTAGTGTTGTCCTCCCATATATACCCGAAAGTATATGGAGACCCAATCCGTATAAGCATTGTCTAATGAAAAACCGCACAGTGAGAGCATTCTCATATACTTTACGTACTGTAACACCGCCCTATATACCCGAAGGTACATGGAAGAGCTACTATATACTCACGTACATGGAATGAGGTATCACACTTGGGATGTATTGCAGACAATTTAGCGATATCTGCTTTGTTTTACGACACCAAAACATGTCTCAAGCCTAGAACCACTAAATGTTTTTCGTTAGGTGACAATGCTCCATTAGGTAAATTCAGATAAATTTTAAGTTGATCTTCTTTAAAATTTTCCTTTCAAGGTTCACCAAGTGATGTATGTTTGAAATTCCTAAAATGAAACTAATATGATAAGCATTCTTTCCATTCAATTTAACAATGAAATTCCTTAGCTAGTAGGGATAGAGCAATCAGATTTTTGACAAAGAGAAAAGAGCACAACTAATGCAATTTCCCTAGCTATTCCTTTCAAGAATTCACAAATGACAATATGAACGATGCAATTTTTTATTTTTGGATCCCTTAATGTTATGATGAACAAAGGAAATATGCACATACAACCAATCAATCTTTAATAAGAACGAAGACTTTTACGACAGTTTTGTTTCGAAGGAAAAGAAGACCTTACGACATTTTCTTTCAAACAAAGATTAATCAATGGTATTCTAACTTTGACTATGGACTGATAATGACAAAGAAAACATTAAAGAAACATTAATCAATCAAATCAAAGTAGGTTTGGAAAAGGAGATAAAAATGTGTTCTCTGAGACATGACATTCATTGATCAGTCAGCAAGCAAAAAAACAAAGAGAAGTTGGCAAAAACACTTTCCAAAGGTGGGAAATTGACCTAAGGTTGATGCAGGTCAAAGAGGGCCTAACTGCACTGCAGAGAATTGTCTCTCACTCAAGGGTGCTCTATAGAGAACTATCCCTTGACCAAGACTGCGCTGATTTCTGAGAGGCCACTCAAGAGGCATCTAACCTCAATTTTTGACCAAAATTCAATGTAAAAGAGCTGAAATACAGTCAATGAACACAAATAGGATCTACAAGAATGTCTTAGGAGGTGAATAAGCTACTAGGAAAGGTGATAGTTTCCCCAGTAGAGTTTCCAATTTGTTTGGGATAATTTAGCATCTATGGATAAATACTAATTCACTAGACAAGTAGTTGTGCCTAGAACAACAGTTTAAAGTGTTTTAGACTTTCCCTATATGCAATAGATAAGAAAAGAGGATAGAAGGCCTACTTGTAGTTCCATTTTCCTCTCGTTGCCCTTGTATCGATTCCATCGCTCCTTCCCATACTTAATCCGCTTGAAAAGTACCTTGTAAACACAACAAAAGACGAAAATCGATCAAAGCATACGATCCACTGAAAATAAATGAAAGGAATTAGAAGGAATTCATACATATAAGCATTATGAAAGAACACATCATATGGAAAAAGGTTCAAACACTTTATTAGATAAAATAAGGAATTACAACCATCTGTGTCTGATTCAAAGTCATTCCTCCAGCTTGGATCCCATCCACATCACATCAAAAGCAAGACAAGATTGTAACGTCACATCATTTGCTCCAAAGTCAAGTCTCATAGTAGCATTATCTCCTTACAATTCAACATAATCCAGCCCCTGATCACTTAGATGAGTAGTCAATTTATAGGAAGATGAAGGAGGTTTTTTCATTAATGGTGACATTGAATGGCCTTCCATACTTAGAATTAGTTCCATGGAGGAAGGGATGAGAGGATAGGATGCTCCTTAACTCATTCATCATCCATTTTCGAGCTCATAGGAGTTGATAAGATAGGGAAACTTCTAGATGACTCCAAAAGATAAGAATATTACCCAAACCCTATGTGAATTTCGCTCATTCTCACCCAGCGCAGGTGAAAGGAATCCTAAGTGATCTGCAGAGCACCCTAGAAGTGGACTTAACTACTCTACAGCGCACCTTCATAAGGGCTTACCTGTACTGGTTCCTCTAGAGGCAATTTCTAGATGTCTTCAAGTCATGAAACTATCTGGGAAGGAGGCATTCAATTTTAGTTCAGTTCAGATATGTTTTGAAGAATCATTGATGTAATGGGTATGTGAGAGCCAAGAGAAAAGAGTCTTAGTGTAGGAAAGAGGCTCTACAGCTGTGTGCATAGAGGCCTAGGGTATAAGTCTGCAGCTAAGTGCGCGAACCCCTACAGCTATGTGCACAGGGTAGTTAGAGTCTGTAAAGGAGATCTAAACATCAATAAAGAGAATTATTCTAGAATTACCTGTGTATGAGCTACTTTACTTTTCTTATGAATACATGTGATTATGTTATGTTGAATATTGGGTTTATGATTTAATGTTGTATTGATGCATGAATCTATGTGTTTTACTTTGTTTTATGAACATAAGTAGGAATATATGTTTACCCAAATATAATCATAATGCATGTTGAAGTTATCCACTACTTAAGCTAATCTAGGTAAATACGGCAATAAGAGTAATTACAGAGGTGTGTAAGTGTCTAAATCGCCTATTTAGGGTACATGAAAGACAGTTGTAGACCTTCGTAGAGGTCTAGAGAAAGCCTAAGGGAAGTATAACAATAAGCCCTAAAAGTCTTATCAATCTGCGCGAAGGAAGGGTTAGGGTATAAAGCGACATCACTGCCATCTCAAGATGCAGAAACTTGGTTCCTGCATCCCCCCATACTGCTTTGGGTGAGACTTCAGTCTGAAGATTCCACATGGGAGGATGTGAATTTTATGCAGAAGTATCCAGAACTACTCAAGCGTTGAGGACAACACTTTTTTGAAGGAGAAGGGCATGTTGGGTCCCTATAATACTAGTGATTACCCCATTACTATTGTAGTTATACCCCTTATTTATATTTTTGTGCCCCTATTACCCCCATATTGTTATTTATGTGCCCCATAGAATCCCTCTATTGTTATTTTTGTGGCTTTATATTATTATTTTTAGGTCGGCTTGATTATATTGTGACTCCTTAGACTCCTATATATAGAAGTAGGTTTTGTCATTTGTATCATCCAAGAATTTTTCATTTATGTAATGTAAAGGAGGTTTCCCCCTTGAAGAGGCTGAATTCTAAGGCGTTGATCTATCTTTTCTATCTTTTCTTGAGCTGGTTTCATAACATTTGGTATCAGAGCTTTGGATTCTAGGGTTTCGCTACTCCAAACAGGTCATCGTGGAATTTTCGCTATAACTTTTTTTCTGTGATGTTTCAGAAGTCGCAAGAAAAACCCATTTGAGAAGAAATTGCGCTGAACCTTGGGTCTGAATTTCAGAGCTTTTCACACGATATTTGCGGAGATATGATCTGAGGAAGTTGGTCTTTTTGTAGACTCCTGAATTACATTCAAAACAGGTGACCTGGGGAAAATCATCATAACTTTCTCTCTGGGGATCGGATTGAAATTTTGTAAGAAGGTACAGAAAGAGGACGGATTGTAGTTACTCTTGTGTGTGTTTCAGATTTGAAGGTTGAAACAATGACTCGTGGGACGTCGTACAAGTTCACTCTACTAAACCAGTCTAGAAGCAAGTCATTGTGGGAGATTTCACATAACTCTTCCTTGGAGAATCCAATTTGGCTCAAACTTGTGGCATTGGAAAGAGGACGCAGAAGGCTACTATAGGTAGCAATTTTAGAACTGGATGATATGAAATTACAAAGATACATCAGATTCAATATCAGGCTTCTATAAAGTGAAAAAAGGTGTGTAGTTTTTTTTAAATTTTTGTGTAAGCTTGGTTTAACGGAATTCAAAGGGCATAGTAAAGCATTATTATCGGTAACTGATGCCCCGAGGAAAGAAAATGCAAACACCTAGTAAGGAACCTGAAAGCTCTAGCATGACTCATGAAGAAGAGGAAGAAATGCTACATGATATATCAAAATTACAAGAACAAGTGCAACAAATGTCACGCTCACAAAAGCTAACAGAAGCTAAGATAAGTGGCGTGGAATCTAAGATAAATGGCATGGAATCTAAGATAAAGGGCATGGAAGCTAAGATGGATGATTCGAAGACAGATTTGAAGAGAGACATGGCAGATTTGAAGATAGATTTGAAGACAGACATGGAAGAATTGAAGAAGTTGCTACAAGAAAGGGTCACTAATGGTGAAAAGGTAGTAAAGGAAACTCATGATGAGAACAAAAGAAATGTTAATCATGATTCCATAGACGCTAATGTTGGATCGAAGAATCACCATATTCCAAAAATCGATATGAGGAAGTTTGATGGCAAGGATCCCGCCACATGGATATTACAGATGGAGCAATTCTTCGATCTCAATAATGTGCAAAACGCACAAAAGGTACGTATGGCAACTGTATATTTGGAACCAAATCAGTTTGTATGGTATCAATGGCTTTGCTCTCGTAAACAATTTATCACTTGGGCAATTTTTACGGAAGAATTGATAGCACATTATGAAGATAAAAAAGCAACACTTTTTTTAGCCAATTGATAAGTCTCAAACAAAAGGGTTCAGTAATGGAGCACATTGAGGAGTTCCAAAAATTGAACATAAGGGTAAAAGATATTCCAGAGGAGCATAGGATTGATGTGTTCATAGGGTCTTTAAAGGATAATATCCAACATGATGTTCGCCTTTGGGAACCTGATTCATTAGAGAAGGCATTCAGGTTAGCAAGAAAAATGGAAAGCAAAATTATGGCAACCAGGAAGCATACCACTCACAACTATAAAGACGGAAGTGTTGTTGCCCCTAGTCTTCCACAACCTATAAGGTTGACACCACAACAATTGGAAGAAAAAAGAGCAAAAGGGCTTTGTTACAGTTGTGATAGCAAATACACTAAAGGTCATAAGTGTGCTGAGAAGAAATTATTCTACATAGATTGTGAAGAGGAAGAAGAAAAGGAGCAAGAAAGGTCAAAAGAAGAAGATATACTCCAGGAACAAAGCCTAGATGAAGAAAAATAAATCCGACCATATCTTGTAATGCATTGGCGGGAATTACCACTCCTCAAACCATCAAGATAGAAGGACAAATCAAGAAGAAAAAGGTAATAGTGTTGATTGATTCAGGAAGCACCCACAATTTTATTCATTGTAGGGTAGCAAAAGAATTGAATTGCTTCCTATATCCAGCACCAGAGTGTCAAGTGATGATTGCAAATGGAGGAACAATAAATTGCTCTGGAAAGTGCCATAATATCAAGCTATCCATGGGAGAATATGTATTGACTAGCCCAATGCTTTCCATTCCAATGGGAGGTGCTGATGTTGTACTAGGAGTCCAATGGCTACAATCCTTGGGTACAATAGCTTTTAATTTTCAAGAACTTTTCATCAAATTTTCTACGGAAGGAAAGGAAGTTGAATTAAGGGGTATTGCAGGGAAACCAGGAAAGATAATCAGCTCTCATGGTATGACAAAGCTTCTAAAAAAGGAGCAAAGAGGTGTAATTGCACAATTATGTTCGCTAGATGTTTCCACATTGGAATCATCTATTTCTCCAGATCTCCAAAAAGTCCTGGACAATCATTCCAAGGTATTTGAGACTCCCAAAGGTCTCCCACCTATGCGTGATCATGATCATGCTATTCATCTGATTCCAGGAAGTGTTCCTCCAAACATCAGGCCGTACAGATATCCCTATGTCCAAAAAAGTGAAATTGAACGTATGGTTGCAGAAATGCTAGAGGCTGGTATAATTCAACCGAGTCAAAGTTCTTTCTCAGCTCCAGTAGTATTGGTGCACAAGAAGGATGGATGCATGTGTCCAGATGATAGGGAGCTCAACAAGCTCACTATTAAAGATAATTTCCCCATTCCTGTTATTGATGAATTACTGGATGAATTGCATGGATCAATTTACTTCACCAAGTTGGATCTTCGTTCGGGATATCATCAAATCAGAATGAAGATTGAAGACATTCCGAAAACGGCATTTAGAACTCATGAGGGTCATTATGAAATTTTGGTCATGCCTTTTGGCCTTACCAATGCACCTTCAACATTTCAAGGTTTGATGAATTCAATTTTCAAACCATTCCTTAGAAAATTTGTGTTAGTATTTTTTGATGATATACTAATCTACAACAAGTCTTGGAAGGATCATGTTGAACATGTTGACAGGGTGCTACAACTATTGGAGGAGAAACAATTATATGCAAAAAGATCCAAATGTTTCTTTGGAGTCCAGGAGGTGGAATATTTGGGTCATATTGTATCTCATGAAGGAGTTAAGGTAGACCCTAGCAAAATTAAAGCCATTAAGGAATGGAAAATCCCCACATCCATAAAGCATCTGCGAGGATTTCTTGGGTTGACAGGGTATTATCGCAAGTTTGTTAAGAATTATGGGAGAATAGCAGCACCTCTAACAACATTATTGAAGAAAGATTCATTTTCATGGACTCCGGAAGCAACAAAGGCCTTTGAACATCTTAAAGAGGCAATGTGCCAAGCACCGGTCTTAGCTACACCGGACTTCACAAAAACCTTTATTGTGGAATGTGATGCTTCAGGAAATGGAATTGGTGCTGTTCTAATGCAAGATGAAAGACCCATTGCTTTTGAAAGTCGTCCAATCAAGGGAAAGTTTTTAAGCAAAGCTATTTATGAGAAGGAAATGTTGGCAATACTCCATGCACTTAAGAAATGGCGACCCTACCTAATGGGAAGACACTTCAAGGTAAAAACGGATCATGATAGCCTTAAATACTTTTTAGAACAAAGATTATCCTCTGAAGAGCAACAAAAGTGGGTCACAAAGATGTTGGGTTATGACTTTGAAATCATCTACAAAAAGGGAAGCAAAATGTGGTGGCAGATGCACTCTCAAGAAAGGATGAGGATGTGGAAGCATTGTTGTGTGCCATTTCTATTATCCAACCAGATTGGATAAACGAAGCAAGGGAGGAATGGAAGAATGACGAAGAAGTGTGGGCACTTATTCGAAAGCTACAACAAGATTCCAGTACTTCTGATACATTTAGCTGGCAAAATGATTCGTTATGGTACAAAGATCGCTTATACCTCTGTAAGAATTCCCAGCTAAAACAAAAGATTCTTATGGAATTGCACACTTCTCCCTTAGGAGGGCACTCAGGATTTTTAAAAACTTACCACAGGGTTAAGAAGGAATTTTTTTGGGATGGCCTTAAATCAGATATTCAAAAGTTTGTGGCGGAATGTTTGGTTTGCCAGCAAAATAAAGTTGAAACAATTAAGACACCGGGTCTATTACAACCTTTATCCATTCCAAGCCAACGTTGGGAGGAGGTTTCAATGGATTTTATCACAGGTTTACCCAAGTCTGAGGGAAAGAGTGTCATCATGGTGGTAGTTGACAGACTTACCAAGTATGCACACTTTTGTGCATTATCACATCCATTTAAAGCCAGTACAGTTTCTACTGCATTTATGGAAACAGTTCAAAAGCTACATGGAAACCCAAAGATTATTGTAAGTGACAGAGATCCCATTTTCACTGGAAATTTTTGGACAGAATTATTTTCTTGTCTTGGTACTCAGTTAGCTCATAGCTCATCTTATCATCCTCAATCTGATGGGCAAACTGAGATAGTAAACAAATGTTTGGAAGGATATCTTCGTTGCTTTGTATCTGATAAACAGACACAATGGGTCAAATGGTTGCCTCTGGCTGAATGGTGGTATAACACTTCCTTCCATACAGCAACAAAAATGACCCCATTTATGGCACTTTATGGGTATCAACCACCATCCATCACATCATATTTAAGAGAAAATTCTAAGGTTCAGGCAGTGGAACATCACATCGAACATCAACAACAAGTCCTCCAACTCTTAAAGGATAACCTCGTGTTGGCACAAAATAGAATGAAACAACAGGCAGATCAACATCGCAGTGAAAGAAGTTTTGATGTAGGTGATTGGGTATTCCTACGGCTACAACCATATAAGCAAATGTCCCTAAAGCAAGCTAAGAAGGATAATAAATTATCACCAAAGTATTATGGTCCGTACAAGGTGTTGCAAAAGATTGGTACTATGGCATACAAATTGGAGCTTCCTGCAGCTTCTCGATTGCACCCAGTTTTCCATGTTTCATGTTTAAAGAAGGTTATAGGTGACAAGCTCCCAATTCAAACAATATTGCCAGAACTTGACGAGGAAGGAAAAATTATATTGGAACCGGAAGCAGTCACAGAAACAAGAACTCGACAGCTACGAAATCGATCAATTTCAGAGTATCTTATCAAGTGGAAGAACTTATCCGCTGAAGATTCCACATGGGAGGATGAGAATTTTATGCAGAAGTATCCAGAACTACTCAAGCGTTGAGGACAACACTTTTTTGAAGGAGAGGGGCATGTTGGGTCCCTATAATACTAGTGATTACCCCATTACTATTGTAGTTATACCCCTTATTTATATTGTTGTGCCCCTATTACCCCCATATTGTTATTTATGTGCCCCATAGAATCCCTCTATTGTTATTTTTGTGGCTTTATATTATTATTGTTAGGTCGGCTGGATTATATTGTGACTCCTTAGACTCCTATATATAGAAAGGAGGTTTTGTCATTTGTATCATCCAAGAATTGTTCATTTATGTAATGTAAAGGAGGTTGCCCCCTAGAAGAGGCTGAATTCTAAGGCGTTGATCTATCTTTTCTATCTTTTCTTGAGCTGGTTTCATAACACTGTGCTCCGCGGATTGATGTCGAAAGGGCTAGTAGTGTAGGGATTTCCTTCGCTAATTAATATTGAACCTAGGTCAGGGCCCATCAATCCAACACTTCGTATCACATACCATAATCACTAGCACCATGAAAATACCTAAAAACTCTCTTCATTGTTGTACAATGCTCCTTCCCTGGTTTTGACATAATCCTACTCAATACTCCCACTGCATGTGCAATGTCTGGTCTAGTACATACCATTGCATACATTAGGTTACTGATTGCACTTGCATATGGAACACGGGACATGTCCTCTTCCTCTTCTTGTGTCTTGGGACATTGTTAAGCAGATAAATTTACACCTACAGGAATAGGAACATTCACCGTTTATTATCCTGCATATTAAACCTCTACAGTATTGTCTCGACATACTAGCTCTAGTTTAACCAGAGCTTCCTCTTTTCCTGATCTTGTTTAATTTCCATGCCCAAAATATAGTTTGTAGCACCAAGATATTTCATGTTGAATTTGGAGTACAACTGGGTCTTCAAATCCTAGATAATTTCTATGTCATTTCCAATCAACAACATATCATCCACATACAAGACTAGATAAATAACACGGTCACCAATTAATTTAAAATATACACAGTGATCCGCTTTGCTTCTGGTGAAGCCAAGTCCCCATATAAATGTATCAAATTTCTGATACCACATCCTTGGTGACTTTTTTAACCCATACAAATACTTTTTTAACCTACATAATAGTCCTTTCTTACCCTTCACCGTAAAACCTTCAAGTTGCTTCATGTAGATCTCTTCTACAAATCCTTGTGAAGAAATGTTGTCTTCACATCCATATGTTCTACCTCAAAACAAAAAGCAATAGAAACAAATAAAAGTACTTTAATAGAAGCTACCTTGGAAATAGGAGAAAAAATATCACCAAAATTGGTTCCCGACACCTGGGAATAACCTTTTGCTACCAACCAAGCTTTGTATTTATCCACCTTGCCTTCTGCATTCATCTTATTCTTAAACATCCATTTTCTTCCAAAGGGTTTCCTTCCAGCCGACAACTCCACCAAATCCCAAACCTTATTTTTGTCCAAAGATGTCATTTCATCAACCATAGCCACTTTTCAGTGTTTTCCATCCTTTGAATCAACTGCCTTCCTGGTAGTTTTGGGATCATCATGAGTAATGGATAGAGAAAAATTTGAACAAAAAGAAGATGGACTATAATACTAGTGATAGCCCCATAATACTAGTGATTCCCCCATTACTGTTATTATTGTATCCCTTATTAATATTGTTGTGCCCCTGTTGTCCCCATATTGTTATTATTGTGCCCCATAGAATCCCTCTATTGTTATTTTTGTGCCTTTATATTACTATTGTTAGGTCGGCTTGGTTATATTGTGACCCCTTAGCCTCCTATATATAGAAAGGAGGTTTTTTCATTTGAATCATCCAAGAATTGTTCTTTTGTGTAATGTAAAGGAGGTTGCCCCCTCGAAGAGGCTGCATTATAAGGCGTTTATCTATCTTTTCTATCTTTTTATGAGCTGGTTTCATAAAATTTGGTATCAGAGCTTTGGATTCTAGGGTTTCGCTGCTCTAAATAGGTCATCGTGGCATTTTCGCTATAACGTTTTTCTGTGACATTTCAGATGCTAAAAAAACCCATTTGGCTTGAAATCTTTCTAAACCTCAGGTCCAAATTTCAGAGCTTTTTGCGCTATATTTGCAGAGATGTGATCTGAGGAAGTTAGCCTTTTTGCAGACTCCCGAATTACATTACAAACAGGTGACCTGGGGAAAATAGTCATAACTTTTGTTTTGAGCATCAGATTGAAATTTCATAAGAAGTTACAAAAATAGGATGGATTGTAGTTTCCTGTGTATATTTTTCAGATCCTAAGTTCAGAACAGTGACACATGGCACTTCATACAAGTTCACTCTTCTGAATAGATATATAATTAGGTCATTGTTTCCCTTCCTCTTTCTTGGAGAATATAAATTCGATCCGACTAGTGGCATTGGAAAGAGAACGCAGAGGGCTACTGCAGGTCGCAATTTCAGAACTAGAAAATCCAAAATTACAGAGATACATCAGATGCAATATCGAGCTCCTACAAAGTGAAAAAAGGTGTGTAGATTTTTTTAAATTTTTGCATAATCTTGGTTTGAAAAATTAGTTTGAAGGAATTAGAAGGGCATAGTGAAGCATTATTATCAGTAATTGATGCCTCGAAGAAAGAAAATGGAAACACCTAGTAAGCAACCTGAAAGCTCTAGCATGACTCGTGAAGAAGAGGAAGAAATGCAACATGATATATCAAAATTACAAGACCAAGTACAACAAATTTCATTCTCAATAAAGGTAAATGAAGCCAAGATGAATGGCGTGGAAGCTAATATGAATGGAATGCAAGTTCAGATGGAAGCTAAGTGTTTCCGCGAAAACTAGTGTCCATTCAGAGCTGCTAGTCCCACTAAGACGGGTAGCTATCTTAGAAACAAACAAACCAAAGTTACTTGTGTTTTCCTTTATGAGAGATAGATGAGAGAGAAGCAAAGAGTACCAACCTCAGTCTTTTGCTAGTCTCCTTGCTTGTTTCCTCTCTCCCTTGATAGAGATTTCACCACTCCTTTCTCACTTGTCCCGCTTCAAAGAACACCTGTAGAGTCAAAGCAGCAAAATACGATCAAAGCATAGAGATCTATAACCATAAACAATATAGGATCAGATGTACATTAACCATACAAATGCATATATAAATACAAGACTCAGAGATATACAAGTATATGGAGGAAAACTCAAATAGATTTATTGATAGAAGTAGTAGAAGAGATGATTACAACCAAGCTGTTTGATCCAGCATCATCCTCCAACATGAAAGCCCTCTTCACCTCATAAAAAGCAAGATCACCCAACAATACAATGTCGCAAAGAGAAACCAACGGCACTTCCTTACAAATTACAAAATCCCAGCCTTTGGATCTCTAGGATGAGGGATCCATATATATATGTTTGCAGGAGAGTGAGTCAGCTTCTGGGATTTTTATTAGTTTCATTTCACTGTTAGTTCTTGGTTCCACTTGGAGATTTCATGATCTCTTACTCATCCCTGGGCGAATTCAGAGAGGCAAGTGTCATATGAGAAGTTTCTAGAAGATTCTCTGGGTTTCCACCTAGAAAACTGCCTCTGCCATTTGTCTGCTCTCGCTCATCGCACCCTACAGAAGGGCTTTTTAGTATGCATCGCACCCTCTGTGTGTAGCATGTGAGATGCATTGCACCCTTAGCATGGAGCAATTTGTATGGTCCAGTTTTGAGCTGTTTTTCAGGGAGAACTTCTGGGAAATGATGTAATCAGTTGACCTTGATCCTTTAGGGTATGAAACAACACTTTTAGGGGTTTGAGAGCCCTTGGTTTGTGGACATATGTGATTGGGGTTGTAGTGCCCAAATATGTCTATAACAGTTTCCCCCTAAAGCATGAGGTCGTAAATCATCTGATGTCGGGTGAAATTCTTTATCATGAGGATCCGAGGTTTTTCAAATTGGAAGGTGACCTATAATAAGATACAATACAATACATTATTTTCATAATATTTTCATGATCTAGCTTAGGCAGGCATTCCCATGCTCAACTTTATAAATTCATTTTCATGTACAAAGTACAGACAATCATCTGTGTGGCAGACTGGTGATTCTGGTAAAGCCATCTTCCGTTAGTTTGGATGATTATCTGTGCAACTATGATGTACATTTGATGTCTTTATTTTCCTGAATATATTGCAGCCCGGATGGATGAAACTAGATCCAGGGTCTTCAAACTCGTTCAATCTTCGCCCAAAGTACAATTCGATCCATGTGAAAAGATGTTCTGATGTCAAACATGGAAAGACATCACCTGATTACCAGCCAATGATGTAAGCTATTAACAGGCACGAGAGGAATCACCGATAATGAGAACGAACCTCAAGGTACTGCAGTACAATTCATGTGGTGTGAATACATGAGTTTATGTCGAACACCACGCAAAATCTTTCAGTTGAATGCCATTGATGTAAACCTGTCACCGGAAGTGAGAAACTTGCCATTGAGGCATGCAAGCTTCAAAGTACTAAAAGGGTTGTTCCTAAGTCAACTTCTTGGATAATGAGTTGATGTCGACAAGAAGTGACCCATCTTAGGAGGGCCTTAATGAGTCCCACATCTATGACATGGAACAGATCAGATGATTTTGTGGAGGTGAAAATGATTTGATGATATAAGGTTCAGGGAGGCGGTCATGAAAGAATGGAGCGTTAAGGTATTGCAGTGGATGAGGCGTTAGCTGGTTTGGTGAATTCTCTGAGCGAATTCTCTTGAACATATCAGCGACACTGGAATGGGTTGGTAGCGTTAACCCCAAAATGGATGGTACGGAGGACCAATGGTAATATGACCGGTGAATGGAATAACCCAACCCGACTCAATCATGGTGATGGAGTGAAAATGTCATGTTCAAGAGTGACCTGCTACCAATGAAGTTCTTCAAGTTTTCTTCCCTTTTTCCCCAGTAATTGCTGACCAGTACCTCTTTATTTTTTTCAATCTTGAGGAGGATAACATATTCTTGTTCTATAATTTTCCCTTCGGGAAAACCTGTTGCTATGTTTTAACGATCCTAGCGACAGTGAAACTCGCTCTTGTCTGCATGGACAAGTTTGTCGCTATTGTATTAACGAGTTTAACGACAAAGATAACTCGATCCTTTTCTGTTTTGGAGAGTCTGAAAAGAGACGGAAAGGAAACTCCAATAGTCCTTTTCCATAATATAATCCCTTAAGTCTGAAAAGGTATAAAATAATATGAAAGGGATGACTTTTCAATAGTCTTAATGAGCCGAACAAGACAAGCGCTAGATCTTTTTGTGTAATGATCCCTCAGGTCCAAAAAGATTAAAATATAGAGGAGGGATGGCACTTCCAATCACTTTAACAAGCTGGAGAGGCCAATTGCTCAACAATCTTTTCATATTTAACTAGTCTAAAAAGAGCTTAAAGGAGACTTGTTTTTTGAGGAACGAGTGATGTTTTCCTTAAGCAGCTGGTTCCAGGTAAGGTTTGGAACTTTTCAATCATGGCAATGTAAAGAAGGTGGCTAATAGAATCACTCGTCGTAGCTATTCCTCAAAAGGGTAAACAATCAAATGGAGGCGTATGATCGGCTAAAAAAAAGGTGGAGGTGACGGTAAGAACACGACCAAGGTTCAAAAGCTGATAGCTATGAGATCGCAAAGGTTATTTACTAAAGGTGGGTTCATTTTTTAATGAGCTTGAACTCTGGGGGAACATATGCTCATTGCTAGGTTTATTTTTTAATGAGCTTGAACTTCGCGTAAACCTTCTCGTTCCAGTTGTATAATAAGGATGTATCTCATCAGTAGGTTCATTTTTTAGGGAGCTTGCCCTATGCGCAACTTTGCTCTGGAGCCTTTTGTATGCAAGCTAGGAATGACCAACTACTGTCCTAGGGGTTAAAGAACTATTGAGGTTAGGTAGGATAGTTTCTTGGTGGGAAACAGTCTCCTTTGCTTTGCCGTTTCCGTTGGTCCCGGCAAAGGTGAATGGTGGATCAGACCAATCACCTAACTTAAGTAGTTGAAGTTAGTAAAACTACGAGGTTAGAGTTACGCTGGTCACTTTTCACTTGTGTACAAAAAGGTTTGCATGCCCCCAGGTATAAAGAAGAGTAAAGTTTCCAGGTTACCATATGGAAGTTCTTGCATTAGCAAGATTGTTCCATCCGCGTAGCAAACAAAACACTTCCTTGGCTTTTTCCATCGAAATGGGCAAAGGTGAATGTTGTCAGTTCCAATCACATAACCTTTGACGAGGAAATGATATTTCCATACTGATCCCATTTTCCTAAATGGACGGGTGTGTCAGATTGGTCATATATCCTATGAGGAAACACATCTTATATCTGGGGTTTTCCTGCTGAAGCAGACCAGGGCGCATGCCCCCTGGGTTTAGTCACATTCACTGAATCACTTGCAATCATCACGTGGACGGACTGGAGGTTGATGAGACATTCCTTGTGCAAAAATACCATTTATGGATGGCATTTGACTAGTAGCCATGTTTGAACCGGGGAAAGAAAGTTGGTCAACGAGTTGGACCATTCTGCCTTCATATGGGAAACACATCACTCGAAAGAGTGAGGAAACAATGGCTTCCATGCTGTAAATGTAGTCATGCCCAAGGAGTAGATTGTAATCTAGCGGTCCTTGGACTACCATCACGTTTATATGAACGGTTTTCCTTCTCAAAGTTATAGGCAAATTTGGAAGGATCCCTAATGGTCGATTGGTTCCTTTATTGAAGCTTGACAGATTTTGAATCTTAGGCAGAAGCGAGGGCAAACCAAGCATTTTCCAAGTAGTTGAGGAAAGGATACTCATAGAAGCCCCTTCATCTATGATAGTACCAGCCTTGATCATTCTGTAAGCTTGTACTATGATTCGGAATGGTACATTAGATGGTAGGCAGGGTCTCCCTAGTAGATTCCAATCGAAGGAAACAACTAGATTGCTTAGAGAAGGGACTGAATAAACGATCGGATGAATCTCTAATGAACTTCCTTCCTACAGTCAAGTAATAGGTAGATTACCCCCATGTTCATCGGATTTTGTGTTAACAAAAAGAATTTGAACGATGTCATTCTCATTCTCTTTAGTGATTGTATCATCTAAAGGTGGACCTTCTGAAGACAAGACTGGGTCGACTGCCATCTCGACCTGTTGGCTTTGGTCCGGTGTGGACTCAGAGGTTTTATCTTCAACGATAGGTGCTTCAACTGACAAAAAATGTGTGTCAGTTGGATTTTCAACTAGCGATGGACTTGGCAAGAGTTTCTTGTATCCAAGAGGAAGTCGTTGCGGTGAAGCAGGACGGTTATCCAAGACTCTTTTAGCTTCGTCCAGGAAAAGACAATGGTGGAGGGCATGATCGCCTTCGCACAATCTAAAAGGAAATTTAGACCTTCCTTTCTTTCCATTGACTTCGTTTTCACTAGTTGATGGTGTGCTCTCAAAATGATCATCAGAGGTTGAAGACACCAGATTGTGAAAGTGGGGAGACCAGTCCCTCAGGATCCACGGGATGCGGGGAAAATCTCGATGATAGTGGTCTCCTTTGCAAATGACACATGGAGATTTAGGTTTGGTTGAGATATTTATGGCAATAGTTTCTTCAATATTGGATAGATTTCGCTCGGAATCCACCATATTTATAGTATTTGATGAAAATAAAAAACTGAAGGATGATTAAGGTTGTTGGAATAATATTCGTTGTAATCCGGAAGATGGGAACGATGGTGGTAATATTCCCATGGTGCCTCTTTTATCATCATCGACTGAATAATTCCTTCGTCTGTAGAATATACATGCGACCAAGGATCTGAAGAGGTGCCATATTCCTTAGACCTATATACCCAAACACTCGAAGAGCGTTGATTTTGGTTTGCCGCCCAGGCCAAGAAAATTAATTGCTACAAAATTTCTATTAGGCTTGGAGGCAATACCTATTGATGATCCATGCTAACAAAATGTTCGGAAATCTTCTGAATGGAAGATATCATGTTGCAGGTTTCTACTGTGGCCACTTCCGCCAGATTACTCGGAGGCAATAGGGCAAAAGTACCCATTAACGCAAGGTCTTTTAGTAGAACTACTCCGACATTTTGAAGCAAATGAGATCTTCCATGGATCATTGGAATGCTTCCTGTAACTTGTGAACTGTTGGGGAGAAAGGTTTGTTGATCAACGATTGTAATTCCTCCTTGAAAGGGAAATGCAATATTTCTAAAGTAAGTTGACACAACAGCGGCCATAGCATAAATCCAGGGCCTTCCCAGTAGGATATTGTAATCTAGGGTTCCATCGATAACTTCGATGTCAATTTCTACTATCTTGCCCCCCAGTTCAACTTGTAAGTTACTTGTACGGGGTGTATATTCATCCATCAAATGCTTTTAATGTCATTGATGATCTTGACAAGGGTGGTGAGCCTAAAGTTTTCCAGCAACTCATTGACATAATGCAGGTAGATGCCCCCTCATCAATAATTGTTCGATGAACAGTTTTGTTGAGGGCTTTCACTTGTATGAGGAAAGCGAGTTGTGCTGGTAACTAAGGTTCATATCCTTTATGATTAAAGGCCACAAGACTGGAATCCGCTAGGTCAATCCCACCTATTACTGATAATAGAGCCTGCTTTTGGGAGGGGAAATTTTGTAGTACTTCAAGCGTCGACATAGCAGATGGTGACTGGGCCAGATCCTCTACTATATTATAATTTTTTGTTGCTCAGGCACGAGGATTAAATTTTGATTTGTGTACTACTCCCTTTGGCGACTTTATTGTTAGCTCAGGAATGATGGGTGGCACAACTTCGGTTGAAGTTGTTGTCAAACTACTAGATTGATCTGCAGTCTTGTTGTTCGACAACTATGGATTCTCGTAGTATTTATTCCTTGTCGATATCAAAGCATCATTTTGCTACTTTGAAATGGACAACTTAAGCACTTGGGATAGGGAAGCATTGTCGCTAGCAACCAGATTGGTTTCTGGGTTTGGAAACAGATCAGTCAATACCACTGATGTTTTTGAACTCTTAAAGAAATTCTTAATCTCAAATTTATACGGACAATCTCTTGTCCAATGGTCTCCATCACATATGTGACATGGCCGAGTAGGTTTCTTTTGCCCAGAAGGGTTTTCACAAGATTTTTCAGGAGACGAATCATCCTGTTTCTTCTTTTTGCTTTTCATTTTCTTCTTGCCCCCTGGTTGCTTCGGTTCTTTGCCTTTGTCGGTTGACACGGCATTAACCTCTGAGGCAGGAAGTTTATCATTTGCCTTTTTACTGGAAACTACAAGGGCTTTACTAGGTGAGGCCTTTGCAGTTTACGTACTTGAGGTGCCAATCACGCTGTCGCCGGCATGAGAGTCCTTGTCTTATTTAGGAGGAGGAGGAAAATAAAAATCTGGTCTAGGAGCATCAGGAATTTTTTCATAGAGCGTGCCAGACTGAGTATAGATCAAGTCTAGATATTGCGCATGAGAAATGACTTGCTCTTCAATGCAAACTCCCCCCTTAGCCACATCTTCTGTAATAGAAGGTAACAATGACTTAATAAACCATTCAACTGGCAGCTGATCAGGAACATATGTTTTTACCATTCGACGATGACGTCGCCACTCATGAATATGATCAGATATGTGAGTGGCTGTCGTCTGCTTAAAATTGGTAAGAAGCTTCGTTCATGTTTCGTACCTTATTGGTAATTGAAAATGGATTAAAAAGGTGGTGGCAAGGGCACTGAAGTTATCGAATGAAGCTCTAAGAAATTCGATGTACCATTTCGCTGTCGGACCAGTTAGCGTTCGCTGAAAAAGGTGAAGCCTAATCAAATCATCATTGAGAGTGTTGGACAAACACCATAGATGAAAGGTCATCACATGATTCGACAGATCTTCACTCGGATTTCCATTGAATTTAGGAATATCTGATGGAATTTTATGAGGAATCGTCGGCCACCAAGGGGTGTAAGCAATTGGATCATTTGTTAGCCGATTCAGATCTGGTAATTCTAAAGTTGCGATGAAAGGCAACTATTGATTCAGGTTTGGTGAAGCATACCTAGGATAAGATGGGATCACCTGAGCAGTGGGTCTTTGCATACCAGCATAATGTATTTGATGTTGATAACTTTGATAAGGTTGATGGGCATAACCATTGTGATATGATTGATGGTATCCATTTTGAATATACGGCTACCCATTACCTGCAAAGCTTTGTTGCTCAGGTCCTTGATAAGCTTGCTAGAATTACAGTCGTTGATATTGCACCAGCCATGGTTGTGAAGCCATTTGTTGTTGTCCAATACTGGATGTTTGACCAAGATGAGGGGTGATAGTACCCGTTTGAGCCTGAGTCACTTCAGTTAAGGAGCCACTAATCGGCGATTGTGATTGAGTCGTGGAGACAAGAGGCTATTGTATCACGACCTGAGAGACTTGAGGTTGACATACAACAGGCAGCGCTTGTACTTGTGACACCGTCACAATAGTCGGTGTAGTGGGAATATTCGACACAGGTGGTTTGATTGCATTGAATATACAACTCTTGGCTATTGAGGTAGTATTGGCACCCAACCACTGGATTTAATTCCAGCTTGACCCAAATTCTGTTGTGAACTCTCATATGGTTGTTCTCCTGGAGGGAACAATGAAAAGGATACTGCCATCCATATGGTGGTAATCCAGTTTTCAAAGGGAAAATTGGTCTTTGTAGACTGGACTTCCCAAATTGATACTGTTTTGAAGGATCAATTTGTTGAGACTCAACATAAGAAATTCCAAATAATATTCCGAGTGAACAAACAAGAATAGACCATGCTGTCGAAACAGTCCCTGGGTGGACTCCATCTAGCGGTTGAGAGCTAGTTGGGACAGATGGTATACCAGCAAACATTGTCGAAGTAGTGGCAGGAGGTTCTGTTGCTGTTGTCGGATGACACAGTCCTAGATGTTGATGGTTGTTCAAACATATCAAGTCTATCCAAAATACTTCCTAGCGATTCTACAGGAACTTGCGATGAAGGGTGACTAACTTTTGTAGTAGAAGGATATAGGTGGATCCCAGTTCCAAAATGCAATGGGGTACTGGATGGAAGATCCTCCACAATCTCTTCTATAGCGATCAGTCCAGGTGGAAGAGGTAGACCGTCAGGTCCGTAAAATATTTCTGGTGCCGAAGAAGGTATAGGTTCTATAGTGATAGATGTTGGAGGGGTGACACCTTCCGAATCAACCCTAGATGGAGCTAGTTTAGGAATAGAAGTGTTTATCGTTACACTAGGATCAGTTCTAATGTCCTCTTGTAACTGTGGAACTTCTTCTATAGAGGCAGGGATACCAGAAATAGTTAGAGTAATTGGAGTCTCTGAGGATGCTGAAACACAAGTTTCAAACAAACCATGAGACTTTGGCCCAATTAAATAAGGTCACTTGGCCCGGAAAGGTTTCGTTTCTGGAGTCAATGATGGTTGACTCTTTAGTCTCCACGAACGATGGGGTTTTGATTGACTTTATTCCACGATTGTGGATTATTTGATCAACTCAAAATAAAAGGGGAAAATGTTATTCTAAATTAAATGAATTTTATGACACTTTGACACAACTTGCTTTTTCAATTTTTAAGAGTCGAGAAAAAGCTAAAGATGACTCTAGTCGCCTTTGATTTTTAATGAGCGTGAAGTAACAAGTGCTCAGATGGACCTTTTCTTTTAAGGAGTCTAAAAAGGAACGAAAGTGACTACTCTGGAAATCTAGACTTAGGGATTACCAAACCAATTGCAAAACTGCAGAATACTTTTTAAGGTACGGTAGTCAATCTTCCCGAATGTTGTGTTCAGTGCATTACGATCGATAGGGCAGCAGACACGGCTTCCTAAGGATAAAGGATATCAGCCTATTATGGTCTCCCAATATATACTAGACGGTACGTGGGAGCAGAAGTTTGTACTGGCACTTGTCATATCAAAGAGGAGGAATCACCCAACCTACGATGAAAAGTGATAGTTACCAGGCTTTACGACACCGGAATATGTCTCTAGCCTAGACTTCTAGATGTTGTGCGTTAGGTTCCAAAGCGTTTTTATGTTCATTGAGGTTTATTTTATAGTTGATCTTTCTTAAGAAGTTTGCCTTTAAGTTTCACCACGTGATGTAGATATACAATTCCTAAACATGCAATCTAAGATGATAAATATTCATTTACTTTCTTTTAGCAATGAAAATCCTAGCTACTAAGGAAAGAGAAATAAAATTCTTTCAACATAGAGCAGAGAACACACACTAGATGCACTTTTCCTAAATCAATTTCCACATGTAGTCTAAATGCAAATGCACATGCATGTATTTGTTTTTTTAGTTTCCTTAATGTAAGAATGACAAAAAGAAAACTAAGTACAAATCTGAACTATTTTCTTTCAAAGCAACAGTACTAACAATTTTCTCTTTTCAAACAAAAGGAAGACTAAGACGACGCTTTGCGATTTCAAATTTAAAACTGCTTTCGACACTTGAAATACTAATAATTTCAAAATCAAGTACAATGGCAAAAGTGTAATTGACTATCTAAAGGAGGAAGAATTTACGACACTCTTTTTCTTGACTGAAAACAACAGTTGCGACACTTTCAGATCAAAAGACGACAGTTCAATTAAGCTACTATTTGCAAAGGAGAACTTTAAATGATGAAAAATACATTAAAAAAAAAACATTCACAATTCTTTATCAATGGAGGCTAAATAATGTAAAGGAATAAGGTTTTAGCAGTGATATATTGATCATCGACAGTAAAACTACTGAATAAAGCTGAAGACAATGAAGAAAAACCAAAATCTGGAGGCAGAAGCAGTCTCACTCAATCATCGCACCTGTAACACAAGGAAACAAGGATGCATATCACCTGCAACACACGAGAGGTGCGATGTATCTAGGTTGCCAATGAGAGATAGTGCGATGGTCCAGGAACGAGACTAAGCTTGGTTTTCACTCACAGTTTGCAACTAAGTTCAGGGATTTAGGCTGAGTTAATGATAGACAGTAAACACAAAGTATAGGGGCTGATCTAATTAGGTTATTTGAGCTACCACCAAGGCACTTAGGATGTTTGCAAGTCAGATGTTCAGTTTATAAACCACCTGGAGATTGACTGAAGCAGTGTTGATCTATTTTGCAGTTGCATAGAAAAATCAGTTCGAAGGCTCGTTGGCTTAACTTCAGGGTCTGTCTGTAGTTTATAAAGCAAACAATAGTAACAAAACAAACAAACTATTCTCTCCCCAGCAGAGTCGCCATTTTGTTTCCGGGAAAACTAATGTCCATTCAGAGCTGTTAGTCCCACTAAGACGGGTAGCTATCTTAGAAACAAACAAACCAAAGTTACTTGTGTTTTCCTTTATGAGAGATAGATGAGAGAGAAGCAAAGAGTACCAACCTCAGTCATTCGCTAGTCTCCTTTCTTGTTTCCTCTCTCCCTTGATAGAGCTTTCACCACTCCTTTCTCACTTGTCCCGCTTCAAAGAACACTTGTAGAGGCAAAGCAGCAAAATACGATCAAAGCATAGATATCTATAACCATAAACAATATAGGATGAGATGTACATTAACCATACAAATGCATATTTAAATACAAGATTCAGAGATATACAAGTATATGGAGGAAAACTCAACTAGCTTTATTGATAGAAGTAGTAGAAGAGAGGATTACAACCAAGTTGTCTGATCCAACATCATCCTCCCAACATGAAAGCCCTCTTTACCTCATAAAAAGCAATATCACCCAACAATACAATGTCTCAAAGAGAAACCAACAACACTTCCTTACAAATTACAAAATCCCAGCCTTTGGATCTCTAGGATGTGGGATCCATATATAGATGTTTGCAAGAGAGTGAGTCAGCTTCTGGGATTTTGATTAGTGTCATTTCACTTATAGTTCTTGGTTCCACTTGGAGATTTCATGATCTCTTACTCATCCTTGGGCGAATTTAGAGATTCAAGTGTCATATGAGCGGTTTCTAGAAGATTCTTTGGGTTTCCACCTAGCAAACTGCCTCTACCATTTGTCTTCACTCACTCATCGCACCTTATAGAAGGGATTTTTAGTATGCATTGTACCCTACAGAAGGTTTTTTCAGTATGCATTGCACCCTCTGTGTGTAGCAGGTGAGATGCATCGCACCCTTAGCATGGAGCGGTTTGTATGGTCTAGTTTTGACCAATTCTGAGCAGTTTTTCAAGGAGAACTTCTGGGAAATGATGTAATCAATTGACCTTGATCCTTTAGGGTATGAAACAAAAATTTTAGGGGTTTGAGAGCCCTTGGTTTATGGACATATGTGATTGGGGTTACAGTGCCCAAATATGTCTATAACACTAAGATGAATGGCATGGATGATAAGATGGAAGAATTGAACATAAATTTGAATAAGTTGCTACAAGAAATGGTCACTAATGGTGAAAGGGTAGTAAAGGAAAATCATAATGAGAATAAAAGAAATGTTAATCATGATTTCATAGACTCTAATGTTGGATTGAAGACCCACCATGTTCCAAAAATCGATATGAGGAAGTTTGATGGCAAGGATCCCGGAACATGGATACTACAGATGGAGTAATTTTTCGATCT
This sequence comes from Pinus tabuliformis, assembly GCA_031772625.1. Classification (NCBI taxonomy): domain Eukaryota; kingdom Viridiplantae; phylum Streptophyta; class Pinopsida; order Pinales; family Pinaceae; genus Pinus; species Pinus tabuliformis. The sequence continues at coordinate 584,353,180 of CM062814.1, read as the reverse complement.
CCATAATGTGCAAAACACACAAAAGGTACGTATTGCAACTTTATATTTGGAACCAAATCAGTTTATATGGTATCGATGGATTTGCTTTCATAAACAAATTGTCACTTGGGCAATTTTTATGAAAGAAATGACAGCACATTATGAGGATACAAAAAGCAACAATTTTTTTAGCCAATTGATAAATCTCAAACAAAGGGGTTCAATGATAGAGCACATTGAGGACTTCCAAAAATTGAACATAAGGGTAAAAGATATTCCAGAGGAGCATAGGATTGATGTGTTCATAGGGACTTTAAAGGATAATATCCAACATGAGATTCGCCTTTTGGAACCTGATTCATTGGAGAAGGCATTCAGGTTAGCAAGAAAAATGGAAAGAAAAATTATGGCAACCAGGATGCCTACCACTCACAACTATAAAGATGGAAGTGTTGTTGCCCCTAGCCTTCCACAACCTACACGGTTGACACCACAACAATTGGAAGAAAAAAGAGCAAAAGGACTTTGTTATAGTTGTAATAGAAAATACACTAAAGGTCATAAGTTTGCTAAAACAAATTATTCTACATAGATTGTGAAGAGGAGGAAGAAAAGGAACAAGAAATTTCAAAAGAAGAGAATATACTCCAGGAACAAACCCTAGATAAAGAAGAAATGGATCCGACCATATCTTGTAATGCATTGGCTGGAATTACCACTCCTCAAGCTATCAAGATAGAAGGACATATCAAGAAGAAAAAGGTAATAGTGTTGATTGATTCAGGAAGTACCCACAATTTTATTCATTGTAAGATAGCCAAAGAATTGAATTGCTTCTTATATCCAGCACTAGAGTGTCAAGTGATGGTTGCAAGTGGAGGAACCATAAATTTCTCTGGAAAGTGCCATAATATCAAGCTATCCATGGGAGAATATGTATTAAATAGCCAGTTCTTTCCATTCCAATGGGTGGCGCTGATGTTGTACTAGGAGTCCAATGGCTACAATCCTTGGGTACAATAGCTTTTAATTTTCAAGAACTTTTCATGAAATTTTATATGGAAGGAAAGGAAGTTGAATTAAGGGGTATTGCAGGGAAACCGGGAAAGATAATCAGCTCTAATGGTATGACAAAGCTTCTAAAGAAGAAACAACGAGGTGTAATTGCACAATTATGTTCACTAGATGTTTCCACAGCGAAATCATCTATTTCTCCAAATCTCCAAAAAGTCTTGGACAATCATTCCAAGGTCTTCGAGACTCCCAAAGGTCTCCCACGTATTCGTGATCATGATCACGCTATTCATTTGATTCCAGGAAGTGTTCCTCCAAACATCAGGCTGTACAGATATCCCTATGCCCCAAAGAGTGAAATTAAACCTATGGTTGCAGAAATTCTAGAGGTTGGTATAATTCAACCTAGTCAAAGTTCTTTCTCTGCTCTAGTAGTATTGGTGCACAAGAAGGATGGATCTTGGCGCATGTGTCTAGATTATAGGGAGCTCAACAAGCTCACTATTAAAGATAAATCTCCCATTCTTGTCATTGATGAATTATTGGATGAATTGCATGGATCAGTTTACTTCACCAAGTTGGATCTTCATTCAGGATATCATCAAATCAGAATGAAGACTGAAGACATTCTGAAAACAGCATTTAGAACTCATGAGGGTCATTATCTCATGAAGGTGTTAAGGTAGACCCTAGAAAAATTAAATCCATTAAGTAATGGAAAATCCCCACATCCATAAAGCATCTGCGAGGATTTCTCAAGTTGACAGGGTATTGTCGCAAGTTTGTTAAGAATTATGGGAGAATATCAGCACCTCTAACAACATTATTGAAGAAATATGCATTTTCATGGACTCCATAAGCAACAAAGGCCTTCGAACATCTTAAAGAGGCAATGTGCCAAGCACCGGTCTTAGCTACACCAGACTTCACAAAAACCTTTATTGTGGAATGTGATGCCTCAGGAAATGGAATTGGTGTTTTTTTAATGTAAGATGAAAGATCTATTGCTTTCGAAAGTCATCCAATCAAGGGAAAGTATTTACACAAAGCTATTTATGAGAAGGAAATGTTGGCAATACTACATGCACTTAAGAAAGGGTGGCCCTACCTAATGGGAAGACACTTCAAGGTAAAAACGGATCATGATAGTCTTAAACACTTTTTATAACATAGATTATCCTCTGAAGAGCAACAAAAATGGGTCACAAAGATGTTGGGTTATGACTTTGAAATCATCTTTAAAAAAGGGAAGAAAAATATTGTGGCAAACGCACTCCCAAGAAAGGATAAGGATGTGGAAGCATTATTGTGCGTCATTTCTATTATCCAACTAGATTGAATAAAAAAAGCAAGGGAGGAATGGAATAATGACGAAGAAGTGTGGGAACTTATTCGAAAGTTACAACAAGATTCCAGTACATCTGATACATTTAGCTAGAAAAATGATTTGTTATGGTACAAAGATCACTTATACCTCTGTAAAAATTCCCAACTCAAACAAAATATTCTTATGGAATTGCACACTTCTCCTTTAGGAGGGCACTCGGGATTTTTAAAAACTTACCACAGGGTTAAGAAGGAATTTTTTTGGAATGGCCTTAAATCAGATATTGAAAGGTTTGTGGCAGAATGTTTGGTTTGCCAACAAAATAAATTTGAAACAATTAAGACCCCGGGTCTATTACAACCTTTATCCATTCCAAGCCAACGTTGGGAGGAGGTTTCGATGGATTTTATCACAGGTTTACCCAAGTCTAAAGGAAAGAGTGTCATCATGGTGGTAGTTGACAGACTTACCAAGCATGCACACTTTTGTGCATTATCACATCCATTTAAAGCCAGTACAGTTTCTACTGCATTTATGGAAACAATTCAAAAGCTACATGGATACCCAAGTATTCTTGTAAGTGACAGAGATCCCATTTTCACTAGAAATTTTTGGATAGAATTATTTTCTTGTCTTGGTACTCAATTAGCTCATAGCTCATCTAATCATCCTCAATCTAATGGGAAAACTGAGATATTCAACAAAATTTTGGAAGGATACCTTTGTTGCTTTGTATATGATAAACAAACACAATGCGTCAAATGGTTTCCTCTGGCTGAATGGTGGTATAACACTTCCTTCCATACTGCAGCAAAAATGACCCCATTTATGGCACTTTATGGATATCAAACACCATCCATCACATCATATTTAAGAGAAAATTCTAAGGTTCAAGCAGTGGAACATCACATCGAGCATCAACAACAAGTTCTCCAACTCTTAAAGGATAACCTCACGTTGGCACAGAATAGAATGAAACAATAGGTAGATCAACATCGCAGCGGAAGTAGTTTTGATGTAGGTGACTGGGTATTCCTACAGTTACAACCATATAAACAAATGTCCCTCAAGCAAGCTAAGAAGGATAATAAATTATCACCAAAGTATTATGGTCCAGACAAGGTGTTGCAAAATATTGGTACTATGGCATACAAATTGGAGCTTCCTGCGGCTTCTCGAGTGCACCTAGTTTTCCATGTTTCATGTTTAAAGAAGCTTATAGGTGACAAGCTCCCAGTTCAAATAATATTGACACAACTTGATGAGTAAGGAAAAATTATATTGGAATTGGAACCAGTCACAGAAACAAGAACTCGACAGCTACAAAATCGATCAATTTCAGAGTATCTCATTAAGTGGAAGAACTTATCTATTGAAGATTCCACATGTGAGGATAAGAATTTTATACAGAAGCATCCAGAACTACTCAAGCATTGAGGACAACACTTTTTTGAAGGAGAGGGGCATGTTAGGTCCCTATAATACTAGTTATTCCCCCATCACTATTGTCGTTGTATCCCTTATTAATAATGTTGTGCCCCTATTGTCCCCATATTGTTATTATTGTGCCCCATAAAATCCCTCTATTGTTATTTTTGTGCCTTTATATTGTTATTGTTAGGTCGGCTTGGTTATATTATGACCCCTTAGACTCCTATATAGAAAGGAGGTTTTGTCATTTGAATCATCCAAGAATTGTTCATTTGTGTAATGTAAAGGAGGTTGTCCCCTCGAAGAGGTTGAATTATAAGACGTTTATCTATCTTTTCTATCTTTTTGTGAGCTGGTTTCATAACAACATCCTTGGTGACTTTTTTAACCCATACAAATACTTTTTTAACCTACATACCAGTCCTTTCTTACCCTTCACTACAAAGCCTTCAAGTTGATTCATGTAGATCTCTTCTTCCAAATCCTTGTGAAGAAATGTTGTCTTCACATCCATTTGTTCTACCTCAAAATCAAAAGCAGTAGCAACAAATAAAAGTAATATAATAGAAGCTACCTTGGAAACAGGAGAAAAAATATCACCAAAATTGAATACCGACACCTAGGAATAACCTTTTGCTACCAACCGAGCTTTGTATTTATCCACCTTGCCTTTTCCTTTCATCTTATTCTTAAATTCCCATTTTCTTCCAATGGGTTTCCTTCTAGCCGACAACTCCACCAGATCCCAAGCCTTATTTTTGTCCAAAGATGTCATTTCATTAACCATAGCCACTTTTCAGTGTTTTCCATCCTCTGAATCAACTGCCTTCCTGATAGTTTTGGGATCATCATGAGTAATGAATAGAGAAAATTTTTAATAGAAAGAAGATGGACTATACATTTATGGTTGCCTTCTTTCTCGAACGAATCTTCTTAAAGTTGGAGTTTGTGGCTCTTCATTTTCTGATTCTTCTTCTGTTGTAGAGTCTGATTATTCCTCCCTTAGCTCAAACTCTATCTTCTCAGGTTCCTCTTGGTAGGAATTCATGTTTAATAACATCTTTCACCTTTCTAAACACCACATCTCGTTTGTACACAACCTTCCTTTTATTTGCGTTTGTTACAGGGAAAATTGTCTACTCAGAACTGCTTATCCCACTAAGGTGTGATAGTTGCCTTAGAAACAAACAGAGTAAAGATACTTTCGTTTTTCCTTTATAAAGTATAGATACAGAGGAACAAAGAAGACCAACCTCTGTCTTGCACTAATCTCCTGGTTTGATTCCTCTCTTCCTTGATAATCTTTCGCTACTTGTTCCCTTGCACACTCAGCTTCACAGAGTACCTGTAAGATCACAGTAGCATAGAACTATACAAAGACATGGATCTATAATCATAAAAAATCTAGGATCAGATGTAAATTGACCATACAAATGCAGCAAACATAAATGACACAAGAGTATGGAGGAAAACTTGAATAGCTTTTATTGATAAACAAGAAAAAGCCAAGAGGAGTTACAACCAGTTGTTCTGACCCAGCATCAACCTCTCAGCAAGGAAGCCCTTCTTCACCTCATACAAAGCTTAGATCACCCAACAATCTGATGCTTGTCTCAAGAAACCAACAGCAATTCCTTACAATATGCAAAATTTCAGCCTCCGGATCTCTGGGATGAGGGATCCATATATAGATATCTGTAATGGAGATGAGTCAGCTTATGATTTGATTAGTGTCTTCCCTCTGATAGTTCTTGCTTCCACTTGGAGATTGATGATCTCTTACTCATCCTTGGTCGAATTCAGAGAGGCAAGTGTCACAGGAGAAGTTTCTGGAAGCTTCCATTGCCTCTCCACCTCGCGGAATGACACTGCCATTTGTCACTTCTCACCCATCGCACCCCATAGAAGGGCTTTTTGAAATGAAACACACCCTCACAGTGTAATTAGGTGAGATGCAATGCACCTGGCCTATGGAGCAGCTGAAATGATCCTGTTTTGACCAATTCTGAGCAGTTTTTCATGGAGAACTTCTGGGAGAAGTTGTAATCAGTTGACCTTGTTCCTTTAGGGGTTAGAACAACACTTTTAGGGACTTAGGAGCCCTTGTTTTATGGACATTTCATGCTTGGGGCTGCAGTGCCCAAAAATTTCTATAACAGTTTCTCCCTAAAGCATGAGGTCGTTAATCTTTTGATGTCGGGTGAAATGCTTTATTATGAGGATCCGAAGTTCTTTCAAGCTGGGAGGAGACCTGTAATAAGATACAATACAATACATTATCTTCATAATATTTTCATGATATAGCTAAGGCGTGCATTCCCATGCTCAGCTTTATAAATTCATTTTCATGTACATAAGACAGACAATTGTCTGAGTGTAGACTGATGATTCTGATAGAGCCATCATCCCTTTGATTGGATGATTATCTGTGCAGCAAAGATGTACATTTGATGTCTTTATTTTCCTGAATATATATCGCAACCCGGATGGATGAAACTAGACTCGGGGTCTTCAATCTCGTTCGATCTTCACTCGAAGTACAAGTCGATCCATGTGAGAGGTGTTCTGGAGTCGAACATGGAAAGAAATCGCCTGATTACCAGCCAATGATGTAAGTTGTTAACAAGCGCGAGAGGAATCACCGATAATGATAATGACCCTCAAGGCACTGCAGTACAATTCACGTGGTGTGAATAAAGGACTTGGCGTCGAACACCACGCAAAATCTTTCAATCGAAGGCCATTGATGTAAACCTGTTGCCGGAAGTGAGAAACTTTCCATTGAGGCATGCAAGCTTCAAAGTACTAAACAGGGTGTTCCTAGATCAACTTCTTGGATAATGAGCTGATGTCGACAAGAATTGATCCGTCAGAGGAGGGCCTTAATGAATCCCACATCAATGACACGGAACGGAGCAAATGATTTTAATGGAGGTGAAAACGATCTAGTGATATAAGGTTCAGGGCGGCGGTCATGAAAGAATGGAGTATAAATGTATTGTAGTGGGTGAGGCACAGGTGAATTCTTTGAATGACTTCTCTTGAACATATCGCGACACTGACGTGATGGATTGGTACCATTAACCCCAAATGTGGATGGTATGATGGGACCATGGTGATGTGATCGGTGAATCAAACAACCCAACCTGACTTGGATGCGGAGTGAAAGTGTCATGTTCAAGAGCGACTTGCTACCAACAAAGTTTCTTCAAGTTTTCTTCCCAATTTTCCCCAGTCATTGCTGACCAGTACCTCTTTATTTTTATCAAGCTTGAGGAGGATAACATATGCTTGTTCTATAATTTTCCCTTCGGGTAAACCCATCGCTATGTTTTAACGAGCCTATCTATAGTGAAACTTGTTCTCGTCTATAAACAAGTTTGTCGCTATTAAAATTTTAACGAGTTTAACGACAAAGATAACTCGGTCCTTTTCAATTTTAGAGAGTCTGAAAAGGAACGTAAAGGAACTCAAAACTTCCTTTTTCTTCACCTAATCCCTTAAGTCCGAAAAAGTATAAAACAATACAAAAGGGATGAATTTTCGATACTTTTAACGAGCCAAACAAAACAAGCGCTCGATCTTTTTGTGTAATAATCCCTCAGGTCCAAAAAGATTAAAATTTAGAGGAGGGATAGCACTTCCGGTCCCTTTAACGAGCTAGAGAGGCCAATGGCTCAGCAATCTTTTCATATTTTACGAGTCAATTGAAAAGAGCTTAAAGGAGACTCGTCTTTTGAGGAACGAGTGATAAAATGGGTAGCAACTAATTCCAGGTAAGGTTTGGAATTTTCCAATCACGGCAGTGTTACAAGGATGGCTAGTGAGATCACTCGTCACAGCTATTCCTCAAAATGGGTAAACAATCAAATGGAGGTGAATGATCGGCCAATGCAAAAGTGGAAGTGACGGTGCAAAAACGACCAAGGCTTTAAAGGCTGAAGTATTACATTCACGATGGTTATTTACCGGAAATTGGTTCATTTTTTAATGAGCTTAAACTCTGGAGGAACATGTGCTCATTGCTTATGTTTATTTTTTAACGAGCATGAAGTCCGCGCTAAAACTGATCGATTAATCCAGTCTTGTGATAAGAATGTCTCATATATAAAAATGGCAACTTTTAGAGTTTTGCCCCACATCCTTTCTTTATGCAAGTTAGGAAACGGCCAATCCTACGAGTTTAAAGGGTTAGAGGACCTACAAATTTAAAAAATAAATAGTCGCTCTTCACTTGCATGCCAAAAGGTTTGCATGCCCCCAGGTATAAAACAAAGTTTCAAGGTTACCCCTTCTTCTTTCCGTTAAAACATTTGTTTTACCGGGAGAGGTCTACCTCTTACAGGTTACCAAAGATTGTTCTATTTACGGCGTAAACAAAACACTTCTTCGGCGATGTTTCTCTAAATAAACAACAGTGAGTGGCGATGCTTGCCAACCCACATAACTTTGACAAGAGAATCTTATTCCAGAATAAACCCTCTTCCAATCACAGACGGGAGTACAGACTAGTCATATTTTCTCGCGGAAACCTACCCTATACCCGAAGTTTTCCTGCCGAAGCAGACCAGGATGCATGCCCCCTGGGTTTCAGTCATGTCCCCCGGATTACTCGCGCTCATCGGGCGCACGGACTGGGGATTGAGACATTTCTTGCGTGAAAAGACCATCCAGGGATGGTATATTACTATTTGCTCTGCGTGATCCGGGAAATGAAAGCTGGTCTACGAGCTTGACCATTCTTCCTTCGTGTGGAAAACACATTACTCTAAAGAGTGAGGAGAAAATCGCTCCCATGCAATAAATATAGTCTCGCCCAAGGAGTAGATTATAATCTAAGGGTCCTTGAACTACCATTACGTTCATTTGAACGGTTTTTCCTCTCAATGTTATGGGTACATTGGAAAGGATCCCTAACGGTCAACTGGTTCCTTTATCAAAGCCTGTTAGATTTCTCATCTCAGGAAAAAGCGATGGCGAACCAAGCGCTTTCCAAGCAGTCGAGGAAAGGATACTCACAGAAGCCCCTTCATCTATGGTACCAGCCATAACCATTCTATATATATGAACAATGATTCGGAATGGTACATTAGCTGGTAAACGGGGTCTACCTAGTTGATTCCAATCAAAGGAGACAACTAGGTTGCTTGGAGGTGGGACCGAATAGACGGCCGGGTATGACTCTGACGAACTTCCTTCCTACGGTAAAGGAACGGGTAAATTGCCCCCATGTTCATTGGAGTCTGTGCTTATGAAAATAATTTGGACGGTGTCATCCTTGTTCTCTTCGGTGACTGTATCATCTAAAGATGGAACCTCTGAAGGCAAGACTGGGTCAACTGCCACCTCGACCTTTTGACTTTCATCGGGTATGGGTTCAGATGGTTTGTCTTCAATGATAGATGCTTCAGCCGACCACCTGAGTGGGCCAGCCCAGATTTTCAACTAGTGACGGACTCGGCAAGAGTTTTTTATATCCAGGAGGAAGTCATAACGGTGAAACTGGACGATTGTCCAAAACTCTTTTAGCCTCGACTAAGAAGGGACAACGGTGGATGGCATGATCGCCTTCGCACAATTTACAAGGAAATCTATATTTTCCTTTTTGTCCTGGGGCTTCACTTTCACTAGTCGACGGTGTGTTTTTAACATGATCACCAGAGGTTGACGACACCGGGTTGTGCAAACGAGGAGACCAGTCCCTTAATATCCGAGGGATGCAACGACAATCTCTATGATAGTGGTCTCCTTTGCAAATGACACATGGCGATTTAGGCCTAGTCAGTGCAGTGTGTGGATTTTCGCTAGACGACGCTCGTTTGCCCCCATTCGCTTTTGGCTCCTTCTTCTTCTTCTCTTTCTTCTTCTTTTCCTTCTTCTTCTCAGGTACTTGACTTTTGGCTTTACCAGCCCCATCAAGCGAAGAGGAAGGAGGAGAGGAAGAATGAGAGGAAGTAGAAGGTTGGTGGGTAACTCTAGACTCGTCTAGTTGCTGACTCGATTGTTCAGGAATTGCGGTGTTCTGAATGACAGAGGTTGAGAAGAGCCATACAAGCAAGCCGATCGTCAGTCCTGGAAGTGACAATGTGGCCATATGGGGTGCACCAACATCTCCCTAAGAGGAGAAGGGACTAGGATTTCCTCCAAGGGGAATTCCTTGGTTGATGGATTCCATTTTCTCAACCCAAGATCAACGTAGGAAAGGGTAATGAATATTTCGTTTAAAATAAATTTTAGATGCTTTGACACAACTTGTTTTTTTCAATTTTTAAGGTCGAGAAAAAACAAAATATGACTCTAGTCTCGTTCGATTTTTAATGAGCCTGAAGTGACAAGTACTCAGATGGACCTTTTCTGTTAAAGAGTCTGAAAAGGAACGAAAGGGACTTCTCTGGAAATCTAGGTAGAGGGATTACCAAACCAATCGCAAAACTGCAGAATACTTTTTACGGTACGGCAGTCAATCTTCCCGAATGTTGTGTTCAGTGCATTCCGATCGATAGGGTGGCAGACACGGCTTCCTATGGATAAAGGATTAAGCCTATTATGGTCTCCCAAAATATACTCAACAGTATGTGGGAGCACAAGTCCGTACTGGCACTTATCGTCTCAAAGTGGAGGAATCACCCAACCATCAGTGAGAACAACAGTTACCAGGTTTTACGACACCGGAATATGTCTCTAGCCTAGACTTCTAAATGTTGTGCGTTAGGTTCCAAAGTGTTGTTAGATTCATTGAATTTATTTTATAGTTGATCTTGTTTATGAAGTTTGCCTTTCAGGTTCACCATGAGATGTAGATGTAATTCCTAAAATGCAATCTAAGATGATAAACAATCTTTTTATCTTCTTTGTGCAATGAAAATCCTAGATACTAAGGAAAGAAAGACAGAATTCTTTCACAAAGAGCAAAGATCACACTCTAAATGCACTTTCCTAAATCAAACCAATCAGACTGTCTAAATGAAAATGCACATGCATGTATTTGTTTTCGACTTTCTTAGTATATGAATGATAAGAAGAAAGTTTATGCACAAATCTGAATTTCTTTTCAAGCGACAAATATCAACAAGTTTCTTTTCGAAATCAAAAATGGAGACGATCACAACACCTTACGATTTTGAAATGAATACTTGTTTTTGACACTAGAAAAAATTACAAATTCAGACCAAAAACAATAGTAACAGGATAATCGACTATCAACAGCAATCAAACTTTTTCCTATGATTGAAATCGACACTTGCGACACTTTCAAATCAAAGGACGACAGTACGATTACGTTACTTTTGCAAAGGAGAACTGCAAATGACTCAACAAACACACAAAAACATTTACAGTTCTTTTGTACAAAGGAGGCGGAATAACAGCAAGGAAAAGGGGTTTCAAACAGACATATACTGATCACAGGCAGCAAAATTCATGAATAGAACTGGAAAGAATGAGTCACAGAAACCAAAACTGCACAAAGCTCAGCCTGATCAGCGCACCTGTAACACAGGGAATTTGAAATGCAGTGCACCTTCTACACTCGAGAAGTGCACTGAATTTCAGATTCTCATAACGGTACCTGCACTGGGCCAGAAACGAGACTTTGCTTGGGTTCCGGGTCACAGTTTGCAGTTCAGTTCATGGGTTTTGGCCGAGCAAAAGGTAATTAGTAATTCAACAATCAGGGGTAGATCTAAGGAGGATCTAAGAGCTATCACAAGGGCAATCAGAGAGTTTGTGAATCAGTTGTTTAAATCATAAACAGATCCGGAGATGGACTGAAGTGGCATTTATCTACTTTGCATTTGCTATGGAAAATGCAATTCGAATGCTACCTGGCACAACTTCAGACTCCGTCTATAAGTTTATGAAATAGACAACAAGGAAGATAAACAAACAAACTAATTCGTCCCCAGCGGAGTCGCCATTTTGTTACAGGGAAAAGTGTCTACTCAGAACTGCTTATCCCACTAAGGTGTGATAGCTGCCTTAGAAACAAACAGAGTAAAGCTACTTTCGTTTTTCCTTTATAAAGTATAGATAGAGAGGAACAAAGAAGACCAACCTCTGTCTTGTGCTAATCTCCTGATTTGATTCCTCTCTTCCTTGATAGTCTTTCGCTACTTGTTCCCTTGCACGCCCAGCTTCACAGAGTACCTGTAAGATCACAGTAGCATAGCACTATACAAAGACATGGATCTATAATCATAAACAATCTAGGATCAGATGTAAATTGACCATACAAATGCAACAAACATAAATGACACAAGAGTATGGAGGAAAAATTGAATAGCTTTTATTGATAAACAAGAAAAAGCCAAGAGGAGTTACAACCAGTTGTTCTGACCCAGCATCAACCTCTCAGCAAGGAAGCCCTTCTTCACCTCATACAAAGCTTATATCACCCAACAATCTGATGTTTGTCTCAAGAAACCAACATCAATTCCTTACAATATGCAAAGTTCTAGCCTCCGGATCTCTGGGATGAGGAATCCATATATAGATATCTGTAATGGAGATGAGTCAGCTTATGATTTGATTAGTGTCTTCCCTCTGATAGTTCTTGCTTCCACTTGGAGATTGATGATCTCTTACTCATCCTTGGTCGAATTCAGAGAGGCAAGTGTCACAAGAAAAGTTTCTGGAAGCTTCCATTGCCTCTCCACCTCGCGGAATGACACTGCCATTTGTCATTTCTCGCCCATCGCACCCCATAGAAAGGATTTTTAAAATGAAACGCACCCTCACAGTGTACTTAGGTGAGATGCAACGCACCTGGCCTGTGGAGCAACTGAAATGATCCTGTTTTGACCAATTCTGAGCAGTTTTTCATGGAGAACTTCTGGGAGAAGCTGTAATCAATTGACCTTGTTCCTTTAGGGGTTAGAACAACACTTTTAGGGACTTAGGAGCCCTTGGTTTATGGACATTTCATGCTTGGGGTTGCAGTCCCAAAAAATGCCTATAACAGCGTTCCAAAGCTTATAACCTTTTAAACCATCCTTATACCCAATAAATATGCACCTTTAAGAGTTACTACCCAACTTGGTTATTTTTTCCTTTAGAATATGTACATATGCATCACAGCCAAATACCCTCAGATGTGAAAGAGATGGTTTCTTACTAATCCATACCTCATGTGGAGACTTATCCTCCAACCCTGATGAAGGTGATCTATTAACCAGGTAAGATGCAGTCTCCACTACCTATGCCCATAATTCTGGTCCTAACCCAACACCATTGAGCATGTTTCTTGCCTTTTCCATCAACTCCTTGTTCATTCTTTCTGCAACTTCATTTTTCTAAGGTGTGTATGGAGTAGTATTTTGTCGTGCTATACCACACTTATCACAGAACTCCTCAAATTCCTTCTTGCATAATTGTCCACCATTATCTGTCCTCAACACCTTTATATTCTTCTCTATCTGGTTTTCCACCAGATCCTTAAATTCTTTAAACTTGTCAAAGACTTCATATTTCTTCCTGAGAAAATATATCCATGTATTCCTTAAGAATTCATCCATAAATTTTACATAGTGCACAGACTTACCCAGTGATGGAACCAACACAAGTCCAAACACATCACTGTGCCCAAGCTTTAATATCCCTTTCAGCCTCTTAGCACCAAAGGGGAAACTCACCCAATTTTTCTTCCCATACACACAATGTTCACAGAAACCAAAATCAAGAGAGAAATTAGACATACCATTACCATGAAGTATTCGAAGGCCTTTCTCTCCAATATGTCCAAGCATTTGATGTAGTAGTATGGTGTTTCCTCCAGAGACCACAAGGTTCTCTACTCCACTTTCAGGAACCACATAACTGTTACACCCATCAATAACAGTGCTACCCATAAACGTGTACAGAGTTCAAATCCAAACTCCTTGCATCAATACCAGTGCTCCCCAAATAATCTTGCATGTATATTTCTCAAACATTGTTTTTACACCTGCATCATCCATCTTGCTTACAGAAATCATATTTTTGGCCAATGCAGGAATATGCCAAACACCGGAAAGTGTTCTAATCCTTCCACCTTGCAACTTCAACTTGACTTTTCTGTGACCAACGATTCTAGCCTTTCTATCGTCCCCTAAGAAGACATCACCACCATCAAATTTCTCATATTCACGGAACCACTCTTTGTGGGGAGTGAAGTGAAAGGATGCACCTGATTCAATCAACCATGCCTTACGATCTACATGTGTACTTGAAGAAGAAGCCAGGTACACATCCCCACCTTCATCTAAGGTTGTTTTCGCCTCTGCAGAAGGAGCATCATTAGATCCCTTTTCTTTCTCAGGAGCTTTAGATCTACAATCCTTTTTGAAGTGCCCTCACTTTCCACATTTCCAGCACACCTTTACAAGTTTTCCTGGAGATTTAGATCTCCCTCTAGATTTAGATCCCCACTCGAGGATTTATTTTTATTTATGTTCTGGGGCTTTTCTCATACAGACAAAGCATCACCATTCTAGCCCTCCATATTTTTTTGTCTCATCTGCTCTGACAGCAAGGATGAGACTATTTCATCAAACTACAAGGCATTTGTATTGCAATCTATTGCAACAACCAAACTATCCCACGAATCGCGTAGAGAACACAGCAAATTAATGCACTTATCTTCATCTGAAATTTTAATATCAATATATAACAATTGGCTTACCACAGTATTAAAGGCATTCAAATTCTCTATCACCGAGTCTCCATCCTTCATCGTTAGGTTATACAACTTTTTCCATAGGAACAGTTTATTCACCAGAGACTTAAATTGATAAAAATTCCCTAACTTATCCCACAAATCCTTCACATAAGCTTCCCCTAATACATTCAACAATACTGAATCTGAGATACACAACCGTATTGTTCTCTTTGATCCAATCCAACTTCTTCCAGTCTTCATCAGACATTGTCATTGGTTTAGTACCCGGATCTATCACAGTCCACTGATCTTTATCCACTAGCTGATCCTCCATCTTGTGTTTTCACAACTCAAAACTCTAACCATTAAATTTCTCGATCCTTATCTTTCCACTGCTCGTCATCTTCTTTCACCTCAAGAATTGATCCCATAGATCTCCCATTGAAGAGGATCTACCACAGGCCCGAGAAAAACCCCTCAGTAACAAAAGCGTCCCCTTGAAACCAAGACAACTCTAATAGCAAATGTAGTTTTTAATCATGTACATAAATAACCTACAAACAAATTCTAAAAATAGAAAATAAACAATGGCGAGAACATAAAACATGAAAAAGATATACAGAGATTTTCCCTTTGACCCCAAAATTGGGACTACCATATTGATTTTTCATTATATTCCTTCCAATGTTACAATACATATATATACATGTTGAATCATCCATAAACCCCAATCCATTAACCCTATATTAAAACATAACCATAGTTCCCTTGACCAGATCTACAAAATACCATGGGCAGAAAACCATCATTCCCAAAATCATGTGCGAAATCCATGCACAAAACCATAGGTAGGTAGCATGGGGCTAGTCATGGAAATGATATAACACACACCCAATAATAAGAGAGAGATAATTTTGAATCCCTTAGGTAGATAAAGTCCTCCTTATTCTTCACTAGCCCTTTCCTCTTCTTCCCTTGAAATTTTCACTTTTTTGGCCCTGGAAGTTGTAGATCTAACTTGATGAGTGAGTGCTCCAAATGAGGTCGATTTGTTGCCTTTATATAGGGTTTTATGCCCCTCAATTAGGATGACTTCTCCAGTTTGAGGCCGATTTGGTGGACGAGGCCTAATTGGCTTATTTTACATTAAAATAAATTTCTTTCTTGACAAATAAATCCCAAGAAGGGTCTTTTACAATATGACATAGACAATGACACTTGACATAAACCTTAGAAGTCTTCAATGGAGGCTTTGACCTAAAAACAATTGACCCAAGCATGAAACCCATGCTTTAATAAGTCAATTTTATTTATAATAAAATTTCTTTTTTTTGTTTTGACAAATACATTATATCATGACTCAAATACAATTATGAAGACCGGCACTAGTTACATTCTTCAACACTCCTTCTTAACTAGGGTGGTTTTCATAATTACAAATATATAGAGGTACATGGAAGATCTCAAAATGAAATGAACTACAAAGAGTTCTAGCACACTCATTGCTATGGACTAGATACCTGACTAGGGTATTTTATCCGGGTAGGACTAAGGGGACTCAAGCTTTATCGAGTCTAGGTACCATCATGCGTTTAAGCTCCACCACCAACCCAGGGATCTAGGTGTGTACCCAATTTCGAAGCTCCATGACCAATGCCACCCTCCCTCTTCAGGATCTAAACATCAAACACATAGGCTAGCCATATGTCCTCTCAAGCATCTTTCCATTAGATGCTTCATCCCTCCTATAAACTAAACCAGATATACCCATTTTTCTAATTATGCTCCCAATGTGCTCAACCTTCTTATGGAGAGATTTACCTGTACAAAAACAACCTCAATCAGTAATAAACTTATATATATATATATATATATATATATATATATATATATATATATATATATATATATATACAAGTAAACACAAACCTTCTAGGTCCTTAATCATCTTGATTCAACTTATATCATCATCAAGTCATCCATATACATCTTTTTGGAAGCTTGTCTTCTTCTTTTTTTGAACAGTACCAAATACAACCTCGATCATTTGTAGATCCATATTTAGTACTTTCATTCAATCTTCTATTTCCTTTAATATTCAAGGTATTTACTATTCCACCCCTATCAATAGGGAGATGTACCCTTTTTTTCCAGGCTCCCTCTTAACTTGGGGAGATCAATGGCTTCCTTATTTTATAAAATGAAATAAACTTCAACCTTTCAATGCTTCATTCTTTCTCATGGCATCTGTTGAGCTAATTTATTCACACAAATTAACACAAATATTCCTTATCAATCTGGGTTGGTAATACTTAAAGGCAAGTCCACTATATATGAATATCAGATGTAATCAAACTTGAAAGATAAGTTTTTCAGAAACTAAAGAAATGCATATTACAATTCCAATTCACTTTGTAAAGAGGGAAAGCTGAAATGGCTCTTAACTTAAGAGGTCCAATTCTTCCTCAATTATTACTTGATGAACAGAAATCAGAAACTAATAGCTTAAGATGGAAAAATCATTAATGAAAGGAGGCTCCTAACTTAAGAGACCTTTAGTATGTTTCATCATAATTCATTCACCATAATGCCAAAAATACATAGGAAAACTGCTTGCATGTAATCAAAGAAAACTAGTTACAATTCATCAAATTAACAGAAGGAGTGCTCAACTTGAACACTTTGTTTTTCCAACTTACTAAAATGATGCATAAACTAAGATCTAAAGAAATCAATCACCACACATTAACCATAAACCAATCTGAAACAAAGCATGTAAACAAGTTCTACAATAATCAGATTATGGAAAATTAAACTAGCTTAAACAAGGAAGTGTACTTAGCTTGGAATGGGGGCCCTCCACCCTTGCTTTGCACACTTGAAGATTGATATCAGAAGCTTAAATTCAGTCACACATCCACATTATTGAACAGCAAAATAGTAGTAGAACAGGTTCTTCAAATTAGCTCTCCAATCCAAAATGTCTCAGCATGAAATTATACAAAAGTCAATATATAAGCCATCAAAGTCTTGGCCTTAAATAAAATTCTTATGAAACAAACTGATCTATAATCATTCTAACAAACATATCTACTCATATTCATCTATCTAATTCGAATTCATCAATCCCATCCCAAGAAATATGGTCAATCCCATAGAATCTCAAAACTGCTCTATTTCTATGGAATTTCTGAGTGACTAGTCATGGTTGACCAGCACTAAATGGGCCTAATAAAGCTTGTTCTGTTCGAACTAAGTAGATTTGGCTCAGTCCTAGTTCCCAAGTTGCCCATCCATGCATCAAATTCGTGCCCAAGTGTCCTGCAAACATGTCAACCATATAGCTATTACGGGAATTTCTAAATCTGTCAATATTTGCACTTGAAACCGAATTTTCATAAGAACTTTAGAATTTGAAAATTTAAAATTAAATAACTGAGTAGACATAAAATACATCAAAATGGGATGGATAAAGTGGAAAATGGATGGAAAATATATGGACTAAGTAAGTTTCCTTAGCAAAAATAAGACCAAAATCGAGGGCCAACAGCATCAAGGTTATCTTGAACACCATCATTCTTATAGTTTCCTTCATCATGCTCATCTTCAATTACAAACATATTTAGCATCTTGAATATCATGTACCTGCAAAACCTTAATAGCAAGTACAACAAAGTACAAATATACAGAAGCATGAAGTTAACTAAATCATATTACTATAATGGAAGCATTCAAACATTCAAACTTTAGACACCAAATACCTAAGCCTAGAGTTCATAATAGATAAGAGACATGCCTTTACATACTAAACTTCAACTTCTTGCTAGGGTTTTTTCATAAACCCTAGATTCCATCTTCGAGACACAAAGCCTTAGATATCAACAATTCAATCAAATAACAATTTTACTCTACCTTTAAGGATTAAACAATAAACTCTATGATAGTATTTACTATGGTTTGTTCCAAACCATAGATTTTCATCATGAAAGCAAACTCATATCAATAATTGAAAACAATATCATTAACTCCTAGAATAGCAATCTCTACGAGGTTTTTTTTGTTACAAACCCTAGATAAAATTAATAATGAGTATCAACAATTAAGTTTGTATACTTGTAGATATCTAGGATGCACTAGCATCTCACAACAAAATCTACTAGGTAAACCCAATACACAAACATTTAGAACAATTTTGATCAGACTAGGGTTTCGATCGAACAGGTGAATATACACCTAGGGTTTCATTCCTGAGATCTTACTATAAATGTTACAGGGTTTTTGTTCCTAATTCACCAAACCCTGAAGATCTAGGGTTTCAATGCTTAACTTAGACATTAACAACAAACCCTAAATAACTAGGGTTTCTATCATAACAATACCAAAACCCTAAATATCAAAAAGAATATAATTTCTAGACTTCATCAACATCCCTAAGTAGACAAGGGTTTCTTAATCAATATTGACATACCCTTAGCAACAAGAGGCTAGGGTTTTATAATGAACCCTAAAAGTTAGGGTTTCAAAAGAATGATCAAAATGATGGAATGAGGGTAGATTCAATCTAATGTTGATCAAGGTTTTCATTGATGTTAATATGGAATTGTTTGTGATGGAAAATATTCTTGTGATACATGTCCTAACCTCATGCAAACCCTAAGAGAAAACCCTAAGCATGAAGATGATGCATGATCTAATGATGGATGAAGAATTCCTTACCATGAAACCCTCCTAGGCACATGCATGCATAATAATGATAATATGATTTTCTAGCCTTGTTGAAGATATTTATGATTCCCTTAAGATACACGAATGGAATCCTATGTGTATGGAACCCTAAGCCTATGAAGAATACCTTCACATACATTAATAAATCCCTAAACCTAATGAAGAAGCACTTTCCCTAATGAAACCCTAGCTAAATGGTGTCCTTCATTTTGATGAAGAAGCCCTGATCCTTTATACCTTGACTCATGATACAGAGGCTTAATGTCTATGAAGAAGGAACCCTAGACATAAAATATTAAGAGCTGCCATAAATAAATTTAGAATGACAAACTCACAAATTTAAGTTTTTTTGTGGTAAACTGACATTACTAAAGGATGGGACTTCCATAGTGTTATGAAACCAGCTCACAAAAAGATAGAAAAGATAGATCAACGCTTTAGAATTCAGCCTCTTCAAGGGGGAAACCTCCTTTACATTACATAAATGAACAATTATTGGATGATTCAAATGAAAAAACCTCCTTTCTATATAAGGAGTCACAATATAACCCAGCCGACCTAACAATAATAATATAAAGGCACAAAAATAACAATAGAGGGATTCTATGGGGCACAGTAATAACAATATGGGGACAATAGAGGCACAACAATATTAATAAGGGATACAACTACAATAGTAATGGGGTAATCACTAGTATTATAGGGACCTAACATGCCCCTCTCCTTCAAAAAAGTGTTTTCCTCAATGCTTGAGTAGTTTTGGATGCTTCTGTATAAAATTCTCATCCTCCCATGTGGAATCTTCAGTGGATAAGTTCTTCCACTTGATGAGATACTCCGAAATTGATTGATTTCGTAGCTGTCGAGTTCTTGTTTCTATGACTGCTTCCGATTCCAATATAACTTTTCCTTCCTCGTCAAGTTCTGGCAATATTGTTTGAACTGGGATCTTGTCGCCTATAACCTTCTTTAAACATGAAACATGGAAAACTGGGTGCACTCGAGAAGCTGCAGGAAGCTCCAATTTGTATGCCATAGTACCAATCTTTTGAAACACCTTGTACGGACCATAATACTTTGGTGATAATTTATTATCCTTCTTAGCTTGCTTGAGTGACATTTGTTTATATGGTTGTAGCCGTAGGAATACCCAATCACCTACATCAAAACTTCTTTCGCTGCGATGTTGACCTGCCTTTTGGTTCATTCTATTTTGCGCCAACATGAGGTTATCCTTTAAGAGTTGGAGGACTTGTTGTTGATGCTCGATGTGATGTTCCACTACTTGAACCTTAGAATTTTCTCTTAAATATGATGTGATGGATGGTGGCTGATATCCATAAAGTGCCATAAATGGGGTCATTTGTGTTGTTGTTATCTAATCAATTTAACGTCTTAAATTGCTCTACATAAATGATCAATCCGGGTATCGTAAACTGATGAAGTGTGGTGCACCATATGTGCTTAGTTAACCTTTTTTTCTTACTTCGTTGCTTTATAGTTTTTATCTTGTTTTGGGGTTTTGTTCTTGTTAGTTTCCTAAAGTGTTTAATGCAAATGGAAATCCTATTCTAAGGTCTTAAGAGTACTTTTAAAGGTCAAGTATGGATGTAGATTTCAAGACAAGGTTTATGTCCCTTATGGTAACTTCCAAAACTTAGCACTTCAAAATATCTCAAAACATGCTATTTATAAAATTAATACTTGAACAAGAATGTAAATATGCAGCTACTTAAATCAAACAAAAGATGAAATACTAATCATGAAATCACTGTCTCTTCTGCCCATATAATTATAGAAATAAAATCTAAACTATTGCACTCAAACAAACCAAAAATTGCAGACTAACAAAAGCAAGATCAATTTACTTCACCTGTAATCCAATAGCTCACCAAGTAGCTTTTTTGGGTTAAGCCATGGCTCTGAAGATAACGTCAATAACATGAAGAATTGATATCTAAATTACCTACTTGCAAATGAAAGTAAAATCAAGTCACTTCACTTATAATCCGATAGCTCGCCAAGTAGCTTTTCGGGATTAATCCATGGATATGGAGATAACGTCAATAACATGAAGAACCTGATATCTAATTACAAAGATGAAAGTAAAATCAAATCACTTCACTCATAATCTGATAGCTCGCCAAGTAGCTTTTCGAGGTTAAGCCATGGCTCTAGAGATAACGTCAATAACATGAAGAATTGATATCTAAACTAACTAACAACAGCAAATAAATAAGATTGAAATCAAAGCATAACTAAAATTGAAAAGCTTCAGAAAAAGTTCAACAGAGAAGCAAATCTCATGTCACTATTTGATGCAAAAAAATGTAAAGAAAAACTAATCTACAATCAACCAGTTGAACACACTTGCATGAATTAAAATTGCATGAATGGAAAATCTAATCTATAAAACTTGAAAGCAATCAAATGACATAATGAAATCAAAGCAAAATTACAAAATAAAATCTACTCTACATTACATTCTAATGTGCTCCATGACATCTACTTCACATCTCCTTCCATGTTGAGAACATCAAAGCTTTATTCAAATTCTTTAAAATTACAAAGTACAACAAATCTCTCCAAAGCTTTCCAAAGCCATCAAGGAAGAACTACAAAGCCAATCTAAGCTAAGACTAACAAGCTAACAAATGAAGAAGAGAGATCTCCTATTTATACAAAAAGATGAGAAGCCATCTCATTAATGAGAGTCCATGAATCTCTCCCTCTACTTCTAGAGTTCTAATCAAAATAGGAACTGATAAGATACATGTCTTCTTAGAGTTTCAATACAATTAGGAGATGTGACACATATCCTCATGATCCCATGATTCTTTCCACTCAAATTCGAATTTGGCCTTAGAGTACCACATAAAGGTATTCTAGAAGCCTCCTTTCAACTTACACATGTCAACAATCTCAACCCACTTGTTAGATATAAGCATATGCACATTATTTTCTAATTTTTAACCACAAATTCACTTAAAAAGGCTTAGAATTAATAAAGTTTGGAAAAACATAAATGTGGCCCAATGATAATGAAAGTGGGATGAATGTAGTGACATAGTAGTGAAATGGAGGTGAAATGGAGGTGATATAATGGACATAATAGTGAAAGTGTAATGGAAATGAATGACATTTTCAAGACCCAATAGCTGTATGGAAGGAAGTGTTATACCACCATTCAGCCAAAGGCAACCATTTGACCCATTGTGTCTGTTTATCAAATACAAAGCAACGAAGATATCCTTCCAAACACTTGTTTACTATCTCAGTTTTCCCATCCGATTGAGGATGATAAGATGAGCTATGAGCTAACTTAGTACCGAGACAAGAAAATAATTATGTCCAAAGATTTCCAGTGAAAATGGGATCTCTGTCACTTACAATAATCTTTGGGTTTCCATGTAGCTTTTGAATTGTTTGCATAAATGCAGTAGAAACTGTACTGGCTTTAAATGGATGTGATAATGCACAAAAGTGTACATACTTGGTAAGTTTATCAACTACCACCATGATGACACTCTTTTCCTCAAACTTGGGTAAACCTGTGATAAAATCCATTGAAACCTCCTCCCAACGTTGGCTTGGAATGGATAAAGGTTGTAATAGACCCGGGGTCTTAATTGTTTCAACTTTATTTTGTTGGCAAACCAAACATTCCGCCACAAACTTTTGAATATCCGATTTAAGGCCATCCCAAAGAAATTCCTTCTTAACCCTGTGGTAAGTTTTTAAAAATCCTGAGTGCCCTCCTAAAGGAGAAATGTGCAATTCCATAAGAATCTTTTGTTTGAGTTGGGAATTCTTACAGAGGTATAAGCGATCTTTATACCATAATGAATCATTTTTCCAGCTAAATGTATCAAATGTACTGGAATCTTGTTGTAACTTTCGAATAAGTGCCCACACTTCTTCATCATTCTTCCATTCCTCCCTTGCTTCGTTTATCCAATCTGATTGGATAATAGAAATGGCGCACAATAATGCTTCCACATCCTCATCCTTTCTTGAGAGTGCATCTGCACCACATTTTGCTTCCCTTTTTTGTAGATGATTTCAAATTCATAACCCAACATCTTTGTGACCCACTTTTGTTGCTCTTCAGAGGATAATCTTTGTTCTAAAAAGTATTTAAGGCTATCATGATCCGTTTTTACCTTGAAGTGTCTTCCCATTAGGTAGGGTCACCATTTCTTAAGTGCATGTAGTATTGCCAACATTTCCTTCTCATAAATAGCTTTGTGTAAAAACTTTCTCTTGATTAGACGACTTTCAAAAGTAATGGGTCTTTCATCTTGTATTAAAACCGCACTAATTCCATTTCCTGAAGCATCACATTCCACAATAAAGGTTTTTGTGAAGTCTGATGTAGCTAAGACCAGTGCTTGGCACATTGCCTCTTTAAGATGTTCGAAGGCCTTTGTTGCTTCTGGAGTCCATGAAAATGCATCTTTCTTCAATAATGTTGTTAGAGGTGCTGCTATTCTCCCATAATTCTTAACAAACTTGCGATAATACCCTGTCAACCCGAGAAATCCTCGTAGATGCTTTATGGATGTGGAGATTTTCGATTCCTTAATGGCTTTAATTTTCTAGGGTCTACCTAAACTCCTTCATGAGATACAATATGACCCAGATATTCCACCTCTTGTACTCCAAAGAATGTTAAAATTGGAAACTAGGGCAAAACTTCATGTGAGCCATCTTATTCATGGATGATAATATTTTTATTAGATTCCCCTTGTCGAGAGGTGTAGGATTGATATAAACATCATCCGATTCCGATAAGTATTCATGGAAATATGAATTTATTTTGATCATGGAATTATTATCAAGCCGACCCACAACTCATATAGGCTCAGAAGCCCAACAGTTGCATCTATTCAAACACCAACGTTGTGTATAAATATAGGAGGACTTTTCCTCATTTCGACTCACTCATCTCATCACATCTCTCTCTCTCTGCTGTGCAGAAAAGAGTCTCTTCTCTACTGCGTAGAAATGGGTCTCTCCCTCACACATGTGAAGCCGGAAGCTGCTGAAATTGAAGCTGCAACTGCAGAAGTAAAGTTTGACCTACGTGGACTAGAATATCTCCTCATCTAAATTGAGTTGTAGTTTCATCTAAACCTCCTCTGAAAGCCACAACTTTTGGTGGTGGAATCAAGTCAATCCGACGGACGGTTTGCAAGATATCGACTGCCCTAGTTTGAAGCTAGAAGCTGCTGAAATTAAAGCTGCAACTGCAGAAGTAAAGTTTGACCTAAGTGGACTAGAATATCTCCTCATCTAAACTGTGCTATAGGTTCATCTGAACCTCCTTTGAAAGCCGCAACTTTTGGTGGTGGAATCAAGTCAAATCAACGGACGGTTTGCAAGATATCGACTACCCTAGTTTGAAGCCGGAAGCTGCTGAAATTGAAGCTGCAACTACAGAAGTAAAGTTTGACCTGCATGGACTAGAAGATCTCCTCATTTGAACTACTTCGTAGGTTCATCTGAACCTCCTCTAGAATTTGCAACTTTTGTTGGTGGAATCATGCCGATCCGACGGTCGGTTTATGAGATATTGTCTGCCCTAGTTTGATGATGAAGCCACTAATGTTGATGCTGCTGATCTAGGGTTTGCTACTGTTGATATAAATCAGATTCATTGTACTATTTCTCTCTACTAAATTATTGAAGATAAAAGAAGATTTGATCAAAGGGTTTCCCCACACATTGTGGGGTTTGTCCCTGGCTAGCAACCACATCTTGTGTCTCTTGTCTTGGCTTGTTTTCTGTTAATCGTTTAATGTTCTATCTGCGCTTTACTTTATGTACATGTGATTGCTAATCTGTGGATAATAATAAGAAAGAAAAGTAAATTACTATAAGCATAGAACATACCATAACTTAACATGGTATCAGAGCTGAGGTGAAGACAAAGCTTGAGCAAGAGCAAGAGCAATCACCGAAGAGAAGATTGGCGAGGCTATACTAAAAGAACTATGGGGTCCATCAACACTCTGCCGAAGGAAAACTTCGTGAGAAAGCTGACTATCATGGATGGAAGATGTCTATCGATCTAACCCTAGAAGATCAAGGAGTGGTCGACCATGTAAGAGGCAATATTGTTGAGCCTCCATCAAATGCATCCACTGCTACTTGGAACAAATGGAAAACCGGAGAAGTCAAAACAGAAGATCATCTGAGACTCTATTGACAAGCACTTTGTGGTCTACATCTCTGACCTGAACAACTTCAAGGAAATCTACGATAGACTGGTGAGTTTATTTAAATTTAATGATGCAAATCAAGTTTTGTTTCTTAGAAATAAGCTGAGGGAAATCAAGGAAGGTAAAGATGAGAGTATGCAAGAATACTTCTTAAGAATAACTGAGATCAAGAACGATCTCCTATTTATTGGGGAGGCTATTACTGACAGGAAAATAGCACTCATGACTCTTGGAGGATTACCATCCGAATGGTACGTGTTTAGGACTACTCTTCTGAACAATAATGTAATTCCCGGTTTCGAAGAATTAATGGCTAGATGCATTCAAGAAGAAACAAGGGAAGAAGAGCAAGAAATTCCCATGCCTAAAGGTCCTCCTGCTGCCTTTTCTTCTCATGCTAAGAAAAGAAATAATTCTAGAACTAAATCAATAGGAAAGGCTGGACCTAAAGGTGGAAGAAAATGACAATGTTACATCTGAAATAAAGCAGGTCACTATGCAAGGGAGTGCCCTGATAGAAAGGACTCACACTGGGACAATCATCAAAATCCCTCTGATGGCAATCAAAGGAATGAAAAAGTCAATAGCAAAGGTAAGAGGAGAGCTAGGAATCAAGGAAGAAGACAACCATTCAAGAAGGCTAGAAATTCCAGGATGTATTAAATGCACCAAACCTCAAAAAGAACCTAGTGTCCATCTCGGCAATGGAAGACAAAGGCTACAAGGTGACCTTTAGCAATGGCAAGGTACGTATATGGAGAAATAATGTTAAAGATGCCTTTACTCTTGGGTTTAGTGTTGATTCATTATATCAGGTTGATGGAAGTCCGCTAGGTGTCATGTCTTATGACACATCTCTTCAATCTGAACTTTGGCATCAGAGGTTTTCCCCCCTTCATTATAAAGCTATACTCGGTGTAAGACAAATGGTGATAGGGATGCCCAAATTCTGAGTAGAGAAAGAAGGTGTATGTCCAAGATGTGCCGAAGGAAAGCTCAAAAGGGGACCATTCCCCTCAAGCCAAAGCAAGACCTCTGATATATTACTGTTTGTTCACTCAGGCATATCTGAGGCTGGCATTAAGAGGGAGACTACTACACTACATACTCCTGAGAAGAATGGTGTGGCGGGTAGGAAGAACCGTACAATTGTGAAAGCTATCTGGGCCATGCTACATGATCAAAGACTTCCGAAGTTTCTATGGGCTGAAACTACAAACACCGCCGTATATGTACAAAACCGATGCCCTCATCAAGCATTGGGTTCCAAGACTCCTGAAGAAATGTTCACCGCTGGTCAAAGGGAAGTTGTGATTAGTCATGATGTCACCTTTGACGAAGATATGGCTCTCAGTAAGGTGGACAATCTTTCGACTTTGAGGAGCTCTCAAGAAGCCGACACCAGGGAACCGAAAGAAAAGGATGATGAATCAATGCCTGATGTAGAAGAACCCATGGATCCAATTGATCCTCATCCACATGAGCCTTCCTCTTCTAGGAAGAGGCCTTCATGGCTTAGGGGGATACTTGATGATGTTGAAGGACATGCTACACCCTGAGGAACCTTCCGTCAAAGTAAGAAACCTAATAGGTATCAGGGATACCTGACCATCATGAGCACGATCATACAAAAGGAGCCTTAATCATTCTCAGATGTTGTCAAGCATCAAGTATGGAAGGATGCTATGACCATAGAGTATGAGTCTATTATCGAGAATGATGTCTGGGAAGTAGTTCCCGGACCCCGGACAAGACAATTGTTACTTCCAAATGGCTTTACAAGATAAAGCATGCAGCAGATGGAAGTACAGAAAAGTATAAGGCTCGTTTTGTTGCTCGTGGTTTCTCCCAGAAGGAAGGTATAGACTATGATATCTACACCTGTTGCCAAATATATGACCATCCGCTTGATCATAGCCCTTGTGGATTCACAAGGACGGAACCTACATCAGATGGATAGACTGTGTTCTTGCACGGTTCGATCAAAGAAGAGGTCTATGTGGAGCAACCTAAAGGATTTGAGATCTATGATTGAAAATCTCATGTATGCAGGTTGAAGAAGGCTCTCTATGGGCTGAAGCAATCACCCCGAGCATGGTATGAGAGGATCGATAACTACTTGATGAAGCTGGGATTCACTAGGAGTGAAGCTGATCCTAACCTTTACCTTAAGGTTGGAGATGACAAGCCTCTCAAACTGGTGTTGTACGTGGATGACCTCTTTCTAACATGTGCATACCCTCTCATTCACAAATGTAAGAGGGAGTTGGCTTCTGAATTTGAAATGAAGAACCAAGGACTTGAAGTGTGGTAGAAGCCAAGGGAAATTTTCCTATCTCAAGGAAAATATGTGGTGAAGATTCTGAAAAGATTTGGTATGGTGGACTACAAGCCTGTGACTACCTCGAGGATCTTAACTTTCGGAAGTTATATGGTAGTGATGTCGGACCAGATTTGGGAAATGCCTCTAAGTTTCAAAAACTCATTCGCGTTGATGTTCTTGGTGAACCTCCATCCAAACATATGTTTTGCAATTAGCATTGTGAGCTCATATTTGGTTGAGCCTCACTGGATTGATGCCAAGAATATTTTGAGATATCTTCGTGGCACAATTACTAATGGGTTAAGATACACTGCCGGAGATGTGAGACTACTTGGATATACTAATGTTGATTGGGCAGGCAGTGTGGTGGACCGTAAGAGCACTTCCGACTGCTATTTCACCTTGGGATCTGCTTCGATATCCTGGATTATCAGGAAGCAGAAGTCGGTGGCTTTGAGCACCGCTAAAGCAAAGTATATTGCTGCTAGCATGGCCTCATGTGAGGAACTCTGGTTGTGAAAGCTCTTCAGTGAGTTGTTTGGATTTACATTGGATACCACTGTGGTCCTATGTGACAACCAGAGGTGGGATTTGATTATTGAGGAATCCCATATTCGTCGATTGCTCCAGCAGATATACATCATCTAGGATATGGTAAGTCAATGAGCAAGGAGGCTTCATCGCATTAAGATGATGTATAGTTCGATACACCTTGTCAAAGCCCTGAGGAAAGATCTAATTTGTGATTTTCCAAAACGACTTGGAGTCATCAAGGAACCCTTGTACAAGGGCCCTACATGTTGCATACATTGAGCTCTGGGAGCTCTAAGGTCTTGTGATTCTTACTGGAGAAACATACGACCATAGGGTGACTCACCCTCTCCTGGTGGTGCGCACTGGAACAAGATGATTCGCTCTCTTGTGGGACAAGATGATTCGCTCTCTTGTGGGACAAGATGATTCGCTCTCTTGTGGAATAGGATGATTCACTCTCTTATGTAGCAGGATGATTAGTTCTCCTATGAGGCCTAGATTGATGTGTTCTCCATGGCGGCCTAGATTGATGTGTTCTCCATGGCGATTGTAGCAGGATTGATGTGTTCTCCTATGAGGACAGGATTGATTAGTTCTCCTATCGAGGCATCCTACCCATGTAGTATGGGACTCATGGGAAGTACCTCTCATCTGATTAATGAGTAGGGAAATGAATTAGGGACCATAGTAGTACCAATGGACGCATCGTTGTATCTACCGCACTCCCTACGCTAGGATGACCTCCATTGATCTGGGATCAATGATACTAGTCTAGGACCAGTGGTAGGAGTTGTACCATACTATGACACTAACTTCGGGTCGAATGAGACTGGTCTGGGACGAGTGGTACATACTCTGAGACTGACTTCGTGTTAGTGTAGTACTGGTCTGGGACCGGTGAGAGTGTTACATACTATGACGCTGACTTCGGGTCGGTTGAGACTAGTCTAGGACCAGTGGTACACTCTTTGAGACTGCGATACTGGTCTGGGACCAAGTGTAGGAGTGGTACTTACTATGAAGCTGACTTTGGGTAGGTTGAGACTGTTCTGGGACCAGTGGTACACACTCTAAGACTAACTTTGAGTCATTGGAGGATGATACTGGTCTGGGACTAGTGGAGTTGTACTCACTATGATGCTAAATTTGGGTTGGTTGATACTGGTCTGCGGCCAGTGGTACATACTCTAAAATTGACTTTGAGTTAGTATGATACATCCTCGATCATTTCTTCTTCTTCATAATTCGGACAAAAGCATAGCAGAACAGAACAATGCAAGAGCAGAGCAGAACAATACAGCTCAGTATAGGGAAAAACAAGACAAAGAAGAACAAGTAGAATAGAGCCGAGCTGGGCAAGGGTTAGGCTATTCAGGGCAGTGCATTTGATGGATGAATAGTAATGACCGATAGACAGATTGCAGATGAAGTTCTCCCTAGTTGAGAGGGAGTGTTAAAAATTGAAACTAGGGAAAAACTTCATGTGGGTCATCTTATTCATGGCTGATAATATTTTTATTAGATTCCCCTCGTCGAGAGGTGTAGGATTGATATAAATATCATCCACTTCCGATAAGTATTCATGGAGATATGAATTTATTTTGATTATGGAATTATTATCAAGCCGACCTACAACTGATGTAGGCTCAAAAGCCCAACAGTCGCATATATTAAAACACCAAAGTTGCGTATAAATATAGGAGGACTTTTCCTCATTTGGAATCATTCATATCATCACATCTCTCTCTCTACTGTGCAGAAAAGAGTCTCTTCTCTACTGCGTAGAAATGGGTCTCCCCCTCACACGTGTGAAGCCAGAAGCTGCTGAAATTGAAGCTGCAACTGCAGAAGTAAAGTTTTACCTACATGGACTAGAATATCTCCTCATCTAAACTATGTTGTAGGTTCATCTGAACCTCCTCTAAAAGCCGCAACTTTTGGTGGTGGAATCAAGTCAATCCGAGGAAGGGTTTGCAAGATATCGACTGCCCTAGTTTGAAGTCGGAAGCTGCTGAAACTGAAGTTGCAACTGTAGAAGTAAAGTTTGACCTGCGTGGACTAGAAGATCTACTCATATGAACTATGCTAAAGGTTCATCTGAACCTCCTCTGAAAGCCACAACTTTTGGTGGTGGAATCAAGTCAATCCGACGAACGGTTTGCAAGATATCGACTGCCCTAGTTTGAAGCCAGAAGCTGCTGAAACTGAAGCTGCAACTGCAAAATTAAAGTTTGACCTCTGTGGACTAGAATATCTCCTCATCTGAACTACATTGTAGGTTCATCTGAACCTCCTCTAGAAGCTTCAACTTTTGGTGGTGGAATCATGCAGATCCGATGGTCGGTTTGTGAGATATTGTCTGTCCTAGTTTGATGATGAAGCCGCTAATGCTGATGCTACTGATCTAGGGTTTGCTACTGTTGATATAAATCAGATTCATTGTACTATTTCTCTCTGCTGAATTATTGAAGATAAAAGAATATTTGATCAAATGGTTTCCCCACACATTGTGGGGTTTTTCCCTGGCTTGCTGCCACATCTTGTGTCTCTTGTCTTGGCTTGTTTTCTGTCGATCGTTTAATGTTCTATCTGCACTTTACTTTATGTACATGTGATTGTTAATCTATGGATAATAATAAGAAAGAAAAGTAAATTTCTATAAGCATAGAACATCCCATAACTTAACAAAGAAACATTTGGATCTTTTTTCATATAATTGTTTCTCCTCCAATGGTTGTAGCACCCTGTCAACATGTTCAACATGATCCTTCCAAGACTTGTTGTAGATTAGTATATCATCAAAAAATACGAACACAAATTTTCTAAGGAAGGTTTGAAAATGTAATTCATCAAACTTTGAAATGTAGAAGGTGCATTGGTAAGGCCAAAAGGCATGACCAAAAATTCATAATGACCCTCATGAGTTCTAAATGTTGTTTTCAGAATGTCTTCAATCTTCATTTTGATTTGATGATATCCTGAATGAAGATCCAACTTGGTGAAGTAAATTGATCCATGCAATTCATCTAGTAATTCATCAATGACAGGAATGGGAAACTTATCTTTAATAGTGAGCTTGTTGAGCTCCCTTTAATCCGGACACATGCGCCATGATCCATCCTTCTTGTGCACCAATACTACTAGAGTAGAGAAGGAACTTTGACTAGGTTGAATTATACCAACCTCTAGCATTTATGCAACCATACGTTCAATTTCACTCTTTTGGGCATAGGGATATCTGTACGGCCTGATGTTTGGAGGAACACTTCCTGGAATCATATGAATAGCATGATCATAATCACGAATATGTGGGAGACCTTTGGGAGTCTCAAATACCTTGGAATGATTGTCCAAGACTTTTTGGAGATCTGGAGAAATAGATGATTTCGATGTGGAAACATCTAGTGAACATAATTGTGCAATTACACCTCTTTGTTCCTTTTTTAGAAGCTTTGTCATACCGTTAGAGCTGATTATCTTTCCCGGTTTCCCTGCAATACCCCTTAATTCAACTTCCTTTCCTTCCACAAAAAATTTAATGAAAAGTTCTTGAAAATTAAAAGCTATTGTACCCAAGGGTTGTATCCATTGGACTCCTAGTACAACATCAGCACCATTGGAATGGAAAGCATTGGGCTAGTCAATACATATTCTCCCATGGATAGCTTGATATTATGGCACTTTCTAGAGCAATTTATTGCTCCTCCATTTGCAACCATCACTTGACACTCTGGTGTTGGATATAGGAAGAAATTCAATTCTTTTGCTACCTTGCAATGAATAAAATTGTGGGTACTTCCTGAATCAATCAACACTATTACCTTTTTCTTCTTGATTTGTCCTTCTATCTTGATCATTTGGGGAGTGGTAATTCTAGCCAATGCATTACAAGATATGGTTGGATTCATTTCTTCTTTATCTAGGCTTTGTTCCTGGAGTATATCCTCTTCTTTTGACCTTTTTTGCTCCTTTTCTTTTTCCTCTTCACAATCTATGTAGAATAATTTCTTCTTAGCACACTTATGACCTTTAGTGTATTTGTTATCACAACTGTAACAAAGCCCTTTTGCTATTTTTCTTCCAATTTTTGTGGTGTCAACCTTATAGGTTATGGAAGACTAGGGGTAACAACACTTCCATCTTTATAGTTGTGAGTGGTATGCTTCCTGGTTGCCATAATTTTGCTTTCCATTTTTCTTGCTAACCTGAATGCCTTCTCTAATGAATCAGGTTCCCAAAGGCGAACATCATGTTGGATATTATCCTTTAAAGTCCCTATGAACACATCAATCCTATGCTCCTTTGGAATATTTTTTACCCTTATGTTCAATTTTTTGAACTCCTCAATGTGCTCCATTATTGAACCCTTTTGTTTGAGACTTATCAATTGGCTAAAAAAAGTGTTGCTTTTTGTATCCTCACAATGAGCTGTCAATTCTTCCGTAAAATTGCCCAATTGATAATTTTTTTATGAAAGCAAAGCCATTGATACCATACAAACTGATTTGGTTCCAAATATAAAGTTTCAATACGTACCTTTTGTGTGTTTTGCACATTATGGAGATCGAAGAATTTCTCCATCTGTAATATCCATGTTGCGGGATCCTTGCCATCAAAGTTCCTCATATCGATTTTTGGAATATGGTGGGTCTTCGATCCAACATTAGAGTCTATGAAATCATGATTAACATTTCTTTTGTTTACATCATGAGTTTCATTTACTACCCTTTCACCATTAGTAGTATTTCTTGTAGAAAATTTGTCAAATCTGCCTTCAAATCTATCTTCAAATCTTCAATATTAGTTTCAACACCCTTTATATTAGATTCCACGCCATTTATCTTAGCTTCTGTTAGCTTTTGTGAGAGTGAAATTTGTTGCACTTGGTCTTGTAGTTTTGATATATCATGTAGCATTTCTTCCTCTTCTTCATGAGTCATGCTAGAGCTTTCAGGTTACTTACTAGGTGTTTGCATTTTCTTTCCTCGGGGCATCAGTTACCGATAATAATGCTCTACTATGCCTTTTGAATTCCTTCAAAATAATTTTTCAAACCAAGCTTAAGAAAAAAATTTAAAAAATCTACCGACGTTTTTTCACTTTCTAGGAGCTCGATATTGCCTCTAATGTATCTCTGTAATTTCATATCATCTAGTTCTGAAATTGCATCCTATAGTAGCCCTTTGTGTCCTCTTTCCAATGCCACCATTCTGATCCCAATTGGATTCTCCAAGGAAGATTTATGCCAAATCTCCCACAGTGACCTGATTATAGACTAGTTTAGTAGAGCGAACTTGTACGACGTGTCACGTGTCCTTGTTTTGACCTTTGGCTTTGAAAAATATATACAAGAAACTACAGTCCTTCCTCTTTCTATACCTTCTTATGAAATTTCAATCCGATGCTCAAAGAGAAAGTTATGATGATTTTCCTCGGGTCACCTATTTGGAATGTAATTCATGAGTCTGTAAAAAGACCAACTTCCTCAGATCATATCTCCGCAAATATAGCGTGAAAATCTCTAACATTCGGATTTGCGGTTCAATGTGATTTTGTCTCAAATGGGTTTTTTTTTTGCTTCTGAAATGTTACAAAAAAAAATTATATCGAAAATGCCACGATGACCTATTTGGAGCAGCAAAACCCTAGAATCCAAAGCTCTGATACCAAATGTTATGAAACCAACTCAAAAAAAGATAGAAAATATAGATCAACGCTTTAGAATTCAACCTCTTCGAGGGTAAAACCTCCTTTACGTTACATAAATGAACAATTCTTGGATTATTCAAATGACAAAACCTCCTTTCTATATATAGGATTCTAAGGAGTCACAATATAACCCAGCCGACCTAACAATAATAATATAAAGGCACAAAAATAACAATAGATGGATTCTATGGGGCACAGTAATAACAATATGGGGACAATAGGGGCACAACAATATTAATAAGGGATACAACTACAATAATAATGGGGTAATCACTAGTATTATAGGGGCCTAACACATAAGCTTGTAGAGGGAAATTTTCCCTCTCTAACGAGCTATCACTAGCCCTCTAACCCCTTCTATTTTGAGATAAAATGATTTTTTAAGATAAAATATTATATTTTTTATTCTTTCCGACTTGTGTAGGTTCAGGTTCCACCACCAAGGGACATGTCTATTCATCATAGGCCAAAACTAGTAAATATTGGAGTCTGAACACCTCATTTAAGCATCAAAAAAAATTCGGTGAAGATTACAAAATTTCAAAGACGGGGCATAGAAGTTAAAAGAAGTTGAGGACAGAGAAGACATTGTTGTTTGGGTAGATTATTTTTGAGTTTTCTGTGATTGATTTTTGGGCTAAAAAATCTTACAGCAAACCTTCTAAACAATCACCTGAAGGAGGATGGCAGCCACCTGTGGGAGCTCATTTAAGGCTCAAATCTGTGTTTACCATCTCTTCCAGTCGGACTACAAGGAAGTGATTTAAAATTGCTCCATTACAGCAAACCTATGATAGCCACATTTCAAGGGCTCGAGCTATGTGAAGGCATAGACTTGTGCACACTAGCTCGTACCTAACAAAAAAAATCTCAGACTTGTGGAAGAGGAGGCCCAGAAACTCGGACCTAAAGACTATTAGCCCGTGGAGAATTGAAGTATAAACCAGTGAAGGGCTCGGACTAGTGAATGGTCACTTGAAGAAGGATCGGATCTAAGGAATAGCCACATA
Organism: Pinus tabuliformis; assembly: GCA_031772625.1. Lineage (NCBI taxonomy): Eukaryota > Viridiplantae > Streptophyta > Pinopsida > Pinales > Pinaceae > Pinus > Pinus tabuliformis. The sequence goes on along the minus strand of CM062814.1, from coordinate 584,318,271 downwards.
GAAGGTTGAGACAGACTTGTAAGAAGCTTAGTTAAGATCTCAGACCTGGTAGCATTTATACTTAGGAACTATGGCATAAAGTCCATAATTTCAAGTTCGGATATGTGGGTTACTAGATTGATCTGTAGGTGAAGGATTTTCTTGAAGGTTGATCTACATAGACCTTGTTTAAGAAACAAGTCTCTAGACAGTATAGTGACATACTTAAGGTTCCTAGTCGATAAGTATCATGTTGTCATTCTCAAGCAATAAGAGATAGAGGTACAACGCATTCTACTGTTGATTTTTGAAATTGCAATAAAATTCCACCTTAGACACCTCAAAGTACCGAGATAATGATTTCATTAGATTCCTCTCTTCGAGAGGAGCAAAATCGACCTAAAGATCACCCAGTTTGGTTAAGCGGAAGTTGAGTTATGAATTATTTTATTCACGTGTATTATGGAATGAGTTGGCCCTAACCACGTGGGTAACTGCTAGGGTCATTCTTAACCCCAAGTAAACCCTCAAGATAGCCTATAAAAGGAAGCGACCTCAAGCTCATTTGGACACACACTCAAGTTATGTTTCTATTCTACTACTTTGTTTTGGCTTGCACAGGTTCATTGGTGGAAGTGCTCATTGGGTCTGAGATCACAAGCAAAAGGTTCGCTCTAGGTTAGGATTTTCTGGATCTCGGTCATTGGCACAGATCTAAGGTTTTTCGTCCTAAGTCGCAGGCATATAGTGGCTAAGAGAGTGACTTTGACCCTCTATTCATTGGGAGGCATTTCAGAGGGAGATACTTTAGGTTTAGAGGAAGATCGAAAGGTTCTAGTCCCCGAATGTTGGCTTCAAGTAGCCCAAGGAGCGACTCTATCAGTTCAGTCACTCAGATAGCACTACAAGAGCGTGAATTTTTGGTCGCTCGGACAGACCAGTAAGGGAGAAACTATGGGTATTTGTTATTCAGATCCATAATCACAGGCACAGAGACCTCCTGGGAGTGACTTTATAGTTTCAATCGTTGGCATATTGTCTTCGTGAGTGCGACCTTGAAGTTTTTAGTCGCTCACAGACAGTGTTGATGAGGGCGGCCCAGTTGAGATCTAGGGATTTTGGCATCTCGGTATCAATTGTCTTCACAGATATAGTAGATTTGAGTTTCTTTGTTGTTATAATAGATCTGTAGGTCTGTAGATCTGGTTTATTGTTACCTGTTGTTGATCTTATGTATTGGGCTCATTGTACTCACTGTTGTAACTTTTTATGATGATTTAAGAAGAAGAAGAAGATTTGCAATGGTTTTCCCCATAGTGGGCTTTTCCCTGGTTGTGTACCAATCCTGGTGTCTCTATATGTGTGCATGCTTTCTTCTACTATTCCTTTTATGTTCAGATGCATTGATGATGGTGGTCATGTTGTTTCTTTCTATGTAATTGCATATGTTGATATATAATGGTGTAGATCTGAATAATGTAATGATGATATGGGGTGAACTTAATGTATTTATGAAGAAATGCAACTATCATAGTAAAGAACTATGTTTCCCTAAGAAACTTAACATGGTATCAGAGCTAGGCTGAAGAAAATCCATGGAGATCACCCCGAGGATGACACCATTGATGGAATAAAGAAGAGGATGATGGAGACCTAAAATAATTATAGGGTTTGAAGAAAACCCTAGGCATCTTGATGATTAGGGTTTGATGGCAAAGTCTTGAGATTTGATGTATGAAACTCTAACATGATCTATGTGAAGATGCTCAAGCACTCGTGGAAGATTTGATGAAGTCCTAGATGGGATAATCCTTAGCATATTTGGTTGGATACTCGAAGACAAATTGATATATGGACCATGGACATTGATGGCTCTTAAATATTGGTTCAAGAGGGAGAGGATCACCTCTCATTGAAGGTAAGTATTTCTTGACTTATGATGCTTCTTACTTATAGATATGATGATTATGTTTATTGTTACATATGTATTTGAGTATATAGATGTTTCTAACCTCCATAATGAGATGTGATGAGTAGTTCTTTCATGAGGATCCTTTTGAGTTGTAGATCTAGAAAGAGGTAAAGAGGTACTTGATGAAAAGATGACAAAATACTCCAAGAAGCCTATGACTAATGAGAAAATTCTCAGGTATTTGAATACTACAAGGTATGCATGGTATGTTGTGTTTCATCTATTGGCTCAGTAAGTCCTAAGGCTGTATGAGAAGGCCTCTTTCTTTATTGGCTCATACATGCATATGAAAGTGACATGGATCTATGTTTCCTATGATGAAAATATGCACATGGTATTGAACACTTTGATATTATTGAATTTTATGAGGCTATCTAATGTTGATACATTGATACACTTGATGTTTGGCTAACATCTATGATCTATTTTTTTGATATCTTGATCCTATCAAGAAGGATAGCACCTTGGCTATAGAAAATGATAGTTGGCATGATGGACTTCATACATAAGGATAGTTCATTGACTCCTATACATGAGTCCGTTGGTAATGCTTGCAATAAGCATGATGAAAGCATATGGAAGGAGTGATTGACACTCTTGTTGTTTTAATACAGCGTTATTGAATGACCTAATTTGATCTCATTGGTCATGAAGAGCACAGTAACATTGATGTGAGAGGTATAAGTGTAAGATTGATATTCTAGATCTCTTACTACATGTGGTCTTGTCTTGATGGCATATGGTTAAACTAGATGCAGTAACTTGATGGAGTGACTTGAAGGAAAATTGTATTGTGTTCATAATCCTTCAGATATGATGTTGCATCTATCTATTGCTTTGAGTATAAACTTTTGATGAAAGATTGATGTCATGATGTTGATAGCCATGATCTAATAGATCTGTTGTTGTGTGACTCAAGTTGTGACAAACTACTTACATGAATGAAGATGAATGATGTAGATCCCCAATCAGAGGGAGAATCACTTCTCAAGATTCTTACCCTTATTATTGTTTGTATTCTATGTTGCTGAAGTGTGATTTAAGTGCATCTGATAGTATTGATTTGCAGCAAGGTCTTAGATCTGAAGCACATACAGAACTTAGGGTTTCTACTCCAGTCGCAGTCACAGATCTAGGAGATCTTGTCCCTCGTCGCACTCATGCAAAGGCCTAGACAGCGTCCAAGCAGCAACATCGCTCCCATGCTAACCAGAAGAGGGCGACCAAAGTTTTAACTACTATTGACCAACATCTGAAGCTTTCTGAAGCTGTTCGAACTTTGAATGATGATTTCCTTGACATATTCTACCACTATTAACTGATTTTTTAAGCTGTTGAGTTAAATTATTGATCATATAATGAAGTATTGTTCTTGAAATCATATGGTCACCTTAAAGATATCAGGACCAAAGATGTATTTCAAATAACAACAAGATATGCTAACAGGAAAAGGTTGAATTTTTCCATAACATGAATATGCATACTAGACTTGTGTTTGCAGGTGATCAGGACATACAGATAGATATGTCACTATATCTGTGCTACAAGAGGCTGGCATGATTTGGCATTACTAGTATATATGAAAAGTGTTTTGTCATTATGCTTGACAATAACTTTGAATTAAAGATTGATATGTGCTCTCTTTGATAGCATTTGGACTTGACCTGATGTCTAGTAATCTAATTTGACGATTGTTGATTTTCCCTGATATCAATACTATGTGGGCATGATAATTTGGCCTCCTTATTCTTAGCACAACAGTTGAAATAATGATAGTTGTGATTTGGCATGAAAACTGGAACCTACATGACTCATCCTTGACGTATGTATTTTCACCTAGTGACAAGATGACTTATATTATGCTTATGAGAATGACTTGATAAATTTCGGATTGATAATGCATGATTTGTTCACATGATGAAGTCATGATTTGATATGAGATACACATGTCTCCTGATTGAAAGTATTAATACTATGATAATGATGCCTTTGATAAATGGTCATGGTCTGGCTTCTAAACTCTGATGAATTGACTTTGTTGTTGATGGTACAACACTAAGTTATGTAAGGATTACTAAGTTGGAATTCTGCTTAGAGCATTACAATCCAGATATGTCTATATTTGGCAGTTATCTGATGAAGTCAGAATGATGAGTTCCAAGGAATGGGTTTGATACTTATTCTGGCTTTGATTTTATATCTTGATGATCTACTTGTGACGGGTGATAAGCCTTTGATGATCTAATCAAAGGGAGATGACTTATGAAGCCCGAAATAATGTATCATGGCATGATTTCTAGAATTTGGGAAAGAAATTCCATATTGCAAAGCTATTGGAAAATGTTATGAAAATGAAAATCCTTGGATACTCTGATTTGAAGTTCAACATGTAGTTGAACTTGACATGGAATCCGAAGGTTGAAGCATTGATGTTCCATTTTGAACATCTATCTATATTTCTCTATGATGTGCATAATGAATTCATGAGTGAGTTGCTCCATTGACATAGAGTTTCCACCAGGAATGCTTTGAAATATCAGCATGAGGTGTTCTATTTTGAGAATGTGATATTTCTCCTATGATGTGTGTATTGTTGATATTTGAGATTATTTCTAATATGCATAGTCGGATGTTGTTGTAGCATGAGATCTTCTATGATATATTGTATGAGAGGTCCATAGCATGACCAAGGTTGATCATGATGTTGCTAGCATAGCTATCTTTGAGGCAGGATACGGAAGCTCCTTAGAGAGTTGTTTGAGCATGATCTAGATATGACATGGATACCATGGATACATTGTGATAATATGATTAGCAGTAAGTCCCATATTTATATTTGGGACCAAGATGCTCTTATATATTGAGATAGTATAGTTGTTCGAAACAATCTTAGGCTTGTGGTTGGCCCCTCAGTGAGAGGGAGGATAATTACGGTATCCTTTTTCTAATTCATATGATTATATATGATCTGACATGATTTGATGTTATATATTAACAGGAAAAAATTGTTATTGAGACAATCTGATGATGAGAGCAACGTTGATCGAGGACACTAAGCATACTCTTCCCACCCCGCTCGAGTTCTCAGGGTGAGGAATTGAGATAGAGGGCTCCTGGGGTTGAGGGAACTCTGGACAATAGGGCGTTACCCTATCTATTACCCAAGGTTGAAGAATGTTGCTCCCCTATCTTCATAGGGTCAGAGAATGTTTCTCCCCTCTTGGTCTTTGTAGAGTATACCCCAGTTGGCATCATACCCTCAAGCAGGCCAGCTTGATGGGAATACTGCTCCTCATTTTGGCCAATGAGTTGAGAGTGTACTTGGGGTGTACAACCCAATTCGATTATGATGCAGGTGTTCTACCATCGATGGGAAGATCAGTAGGAAATATGATGGGTTGAGATAATCCGATATGATTTCAGGTAGAGAGTAAGCTCCCCGATGAGATTCCAGGGTTGAGGGTGTACTCCCCTGTGAGGAGAGTTATCCTATTGCTCGGTATGGGTGGAATTTATTACTTCCTGATGTGGTTTCAAGCTAACATTAAGCTCCCTGATGAGATCCTAGGGTCAAAATTCACTCCCCTATCTGTTTGGATATCCTATTGGTAAGGTATGGGATTGTAGATGTATAGCTTCCCCATGAGATTATGGGTCAAGATGTGTTCCCCGATATGGTTTCAGGTTGAGATGTGCTCCCAGATGATATACTCTCCAATGATGATTGATGATAGTATCCCGATGGCAGATATTCTAGACATCAGCCTTATGGATAGAGGGTGGTAAACTAAGCTCCCCTCTGGTAACAAATTATTCTTCTTCCAGATTCGAGAATGTTCAGCAGATGAATAACGACAATCAAAAAAAAGAGATAAACATGAATAAGCAAAGGATAGATTGAGATGTACAATGATGTTGATACAGTTGAGATGGACATGGCACGATGACTACATGACAGAGATGATCCATGATGATACATGATGACACTCAAAGAGTCCATAATGGCATATTGTTTGACAGATAGATATTGACAGGTGGAATTCTCCCTAGTTGAGAGGGAGTGCTTAGTTTTTCAACTGCGATAAAATTCCACGTTTGATAGCACAAATGACCTAGATAATGATTGTATTAGATTCCTATTTTCGAGAGGACCAAAATTGACCTAAAGATCACCCAATTTGGTTAAGCATAAATTGAGTTATGAATTATTTTATTCACATGTATTATGGAATATGTTGGCCCTAACCACTTGGGTAACTGCTTGGGTCATTCTTAACCCCAAGTAAACCCTCAAGATAGCTTATAAAAGGAAGCGACCTCAATCTCATTTGGACACACACTCAATTTATGTTTCTATTCTACTTCTTTTTTTTGGCTCACGCAGGTTCATCGACGAAAGTCCTCATTGGGTCCAAGATCATAGGCGAAAGGTTCACTATGGGTTAGGGTTTTCTAGATCTCAGTCGCTGGCACATATCTGAGGTTTTTCGTCCTCAATCGTAGGCACATAGTGGGTAAGAGAGTGACTTTGAACCTCTAGTCACTGGGAGGCAGTTCATGGGGATGGACTTTGGGTTTAGAGGCAAATCGGAAGGTTCTGATCCACGGTCGTTGGCTTTAGGTAGCCCAAGGAGCGACTCTGTCAGTTCAGTCACCTGGATAGCACTACAAGAGTGTGAATTTGCCTTGTTTGTCGCTCGAGTAGCTTGGAAAGGGATAAATTGTGGGTATTTTCTCTTCAGAGCCACAACCATAGACACAGAGACATCCTGGGAGCGACTTTGCAGTTTCAGTCACTAACATACTGTATTCATGAGTGTGACCCTGAATTTTTCAGTTGCTCATAAACAGTGTTGATGAGGATGACCTAGTTCAGATCTGGGGAGTTTCACATCCCAGTATCAGTTGTCTTCACGGATCTAGTAGATTTGAGTTTCTCTATTGTTATAATAGATTTGTAGGTCTGTAGATCTAGTTAATTATTACTTGTTGTTGATCTTATGTATTGGGCCCATTGTACTCATTGTTGTAACTTCTTATGATGATCTAAGAAGAAGAAGAAGATTTGCATGGTTTTCACCATAGTGGGTTTTCCCTGGTCGCAGATTAATCCTGGTGTCTCGATATGTGTGCATGCTTTCTTCTACTATTCCTTTTATGTTTCGTTGCATTGATAATGATGGTGTTGTTTCTTTCTATGTAATTTCATATGCTGATATATAATGGTGTAGAAGGGATTCCTTTGCAACAAAACTTCTTCCATGCTTCAAGTCTATACTTTGAAGTCTCCTCCATACTTGTTGTGCATTCTACAAGATTTCCTTCCCATGTAAATATATAAAAATAAAATGTTATTAGCATACAATACAAAAAAATATTAATATGAGGAGGAAATCAAACATGAAAAGATGAAACAAAGAACAAAATACTTATCTTTTGCTAAAATGTAGAAGGATCCCTCTTAATCCAATTTCTTTAAGGGATACCTACAACTTATAAAAAATATTCTAACAGGACATGTTATACCTACAAACTGTAGAAATGAAAACATAAAGGAACATAATTCAAAACTTAAAATAGAATACTAAGAGAGATATGTGAGAGAGAGAGGACTTAGTAGTATAATTCCTTGACTTCTGATTCATCGGTCTTTTTCTTCTAGGATGGAGCTTCATCGGTAACATTTTCTTGATCTCGATCTCTCTTATTATTCTTTGGTTTCTCCGGACATTGATTTTTATAGTGGCCCATCTTTTGACAATTGTAACATTCAATCTTGGATAGGTCAACTTTCTTCTTTAGTCCTCTGAACTTCTTGAAGGTTCCCTTTATCTTGTGATGAGTAGAATAGGCATTAGAGGTATTTTCTTCTTCATCCTCCTTATTGTTACACCGGACAATCCATCTTGTGGACAAGAGCGATCTCCCTAGATCCTAAATGGAAACTAGAAACAATCATAACAAATGAACTTATTTTTTCCCTAAGTTGATCTTGTTCAAATTATAAGCAGTCTAGCTAATGGATAGACCTCTTACTGGTTTCACGAAATGCCTGATGAAGATCCTTTATTGTGACTTGATGCATCTCTTCAATGCTTGATAGGACTTGCAAACATAAACCATAAAAGGATCAAAATCACATGTGATATAATAATTCAAACAACTTAGCCTAATGATCAAGGAAATTAGGGATTGAATTTTCCTTAATGAACATAATAAACAATTGTAAACTATTCATCATTCACAAAAGACAAAATCAATGGGAGAAAGTGCTCATTTGTATTAATCAGAAGATAAGAGGAGCCTTACAACCTTCACCTTGATGTCGTGAGGTCCCTCCCAAATTCCTTCAATCTCCTCCTCAGATAACAAGCTCTCCAATCTCAAACTAACAACATAAGTTTGTATTCTCTGAATTCTGACCTCCTTCATCCCTCAACCCTCTAGTCCTTTTATAGATCAAAGAGGGGGAAGTTTCAGATCCCTAAGAAGAGGATGAACCTCCTTTAATGAAGGATTAGGTTACCATGAGAAAATGGATGGACATGCATCTTATGAGGGTTATAGTTCAAATACTCGTCACCTAGAAGCTTTTAATTGGGAAATATTCGACCAACTATGTTTCTAGAATGTACTTTTTAATTTCACTTTCTAGAATTCACCTATGCGGGTTTATAGTTACAGACAAAGTGCATCTCTGTGTTGTTCTCAAAGTCAATTTCACCGCATGCACGATAAACGCTAGAGAAATCAGCACAGGTGGAACTTAACAAGGTGTGAGAGTTATTTGACCCAAAATTCTCATGTACTTAAGCATATATTGAGTTGCTTAACTTCTAAGGGAGTTGATTTCGGCATGTTCATGGATGGTAAAAATATCCATAAACTGATCAAGTGTCATGGCGACAAATTGGCGTGTAACAAATTTCCCCCTAAAGTGAGAAGTCTGAAAAATAAGTTTAAAATATTGAAGCGCTTTATCATTCCAAGGATCGGATCAGAGGCAATGGTTGAAAACCTGCAAGGAACATTCAAGGGAACACAATGCAAAATTTATCAAAAATCATCATTGAGGTAGGCATTCCCTTATTCATAGTAAAGTGAACTCAATGAACAAGCATGGAAAAACTAAGATCATATAGATGGTAGACACAGCATGTACACAGCCATCTGTCTACCAAATCATGAATATAAAATCTCCTCGCAGCCTCAATTGATGAAACTAGACCCTGGGTCTTGGTCTCCATCTCTCGATCCACAGTATGATTCTAACCATGCGAGTGAATGTCTCGAAGTCAAACATGGCAGAAACCACTTGATTACTGATCAACGATGTGAACCGTTAATAAGTGCAAGATAAACAACTAATAATCAAAATGGTTCTCAAGGTACTTCCAGTAAAATCTATGAAGTGTGAATATGTGATCTAAAGTCGAACACTCATAGAATCATTTGATCAAAGGCCAATGATGAGAACCTGTCATCGAAGGCAAAAAACTTTCCATTAAGGCATGCAGGATTCAAGGTACTGAAGGTTTCTAAAACAACTTCCTAGATAACGAGTTGAAGCCGAAAGGAATTGATTTTTCATAGGAAAGCCTACGACATGAATCATGATATCAAGTTTTGAAAATTATTGCAAGGACTGACTCAAGGATGGATGACATGAATGAAGGTAAAGATTTTTCAAAAGGATTTGAAACAAGGTTGAACTTCTCTTGAACACATAACGACGCTATAATGATTTGGTTGCATTTGACTTAACGATAATACCTTAAACCACGAAGACTTTCAATGCGGTTTGATTAACTGTAAGGAAAATGGATTTCCCAACCCGGACATGAAAGTGATGGACCGTCGTGTTCAAGAGTGACATGCTACCTCTTAACTAATGAAGTAGAATGGATACTTTCCCGAATTTTCCCCCACCATTACTGGCAAGTACCTCTTTATTTTTTACAAGCTTGAGGAGGATAACATATGCTTGGACTATAAGTTCATCCTTCGGATCAAAGTATTTTTAACGAACCCTAAGAAGGAATGGTTCGGTCTCGTCATGATAAACGAGTCCTATACTATTTAATTTTTTACGAGTCCAGTAAAGTGGTAACTCGATGTCGTTTTCTTTTAAGAGTTTGAAAAAGACACAAAAAGAAAACTCATTCACCTCTTTAAGCGTAAACTTTTAACGAGCCCAGAGAAAGTAAAGCTCGGTATTTTTCATTTTTAGAGAGTCTGAAGAAAAACATAAGTAGACTCCATCAGGTTATATTTCATCAATTTAGTCTCTCGGGTTCGAAAAAGGATGAAATAATACAAGAGAGAATTCTATTGACCATGTTTGATCAACGTATACATTTTTCATAACTCGATCCGTAAAAGGGGTAAACTTATACAGAGGGGGCGGTTGTTCATTCACTTTTACGAGTTCAAACAAGAAAGTACTCGGTAATCTTTTCATTTTTCAAAAAATTCTGAAAATGGCTTAAAAGAAGACTCCATGATTTTCACTTTTTGTAATTCTTTAAGAGCATAAGAAGCGATAAAAGTCTACTAAAATGTCAAAAATAATTTATCTTGACTTCATAAACGATCCTGCACATTTAAACTCAATAACCCATCATAACTGCTCCAAAGGGTGTTTTCCCTCTCAAAAATATTCAAAATATAAAAAAATATATATTTTTTAAGCTAAAAATATTTTAAAAAGTGGGAAAAGGTAATTTGTTTTTACCATTTTCATTTTCACTAGTTCAGAGTAGAGAAAGGGGTTTTTACCGTGAAACTTCTAGGATTGATTCTGAGCCAACCAGTCGACAAAATCGCGCATTGTTTCCTCCAAGTAGAATATCTCTCCATAACTTATCTTTCTATCATTTTATTTTTTCATTTTAAGTTTTCAATTGGTTTTTTGGGACAAATATTTGTCCAAAAATGCACCCTCGACCCGCGTGGGATTTGTTCAATCAGGCCCACGCAAGCCGATAAAATTTTCCATACGGAAAATATCAGCCAGCGCAGAATTCTATTGGAAATTTCCACGCAGTTACGCCTTGTCTATAAAAGGGCGGCCACGCAGGGGTTGTGGCTATTTTTAAAAACAAATTTTGAAGCCCAAAAAACATGAATGAATTTCAAAAATGCTTCTAACTGCTTTAAAATGGTCATTTCAGGTCATTTGATTGCTCAAAAATGGAGTGGAGGGAAAGAGAGCATGAAGCCAATGATTTGTTGAGAATGCAACAAGATGATGGAGATTAGTGGAAAGGAGTCGCCTTCACTAAGTGGGCCCGTAGGCAAATTATGGCGCAAAGTCTATTTTTAGACTATGTCTATTTTTAGACATATGGATCATGGTCTATGAGTTGCAGTATCTTATTTGTGGATGATTGGTCATGTTGGGAAAAATAGATGGACTTCTATTTTTGGTTCATAGCGGTGTGATCGGAGTCTATTTTTAGACTTCCAGGCTAAAAATAGAAAAGTCAAATATTATTGTCTCATAATAATATTTAGACTATAAACTTTATCTTATCCTTTTGGAGCACTTCAGTATGAGCTACAGATGTGGCACATGTAGCTGTTAGAAGGAAATATGCTTTTCTTTATGGGTCAGTTGAGCTATTGCATTCAAGACTTCAGTTAGAACTCAAGCAGATGAGTTTGGTGGAGTTGGATGTGGAGTTGATGGAGTTGTGTTTAGTTTGACTTGGTTAAACTAGTTGTAATTAGTCTAACTGCAAATAGACTAGTGATGAGCTGTGTGAACTAATTATTATCTCATAAATCAAATAAAGAATACATCAGTTAACTCAGTTGCATGTCAGTGCATGTACAGTTCAGTGGAGACAGGTGTTAGAGGTTGAGATTGCTATCAGTTGTGACTATAGTTGTGCATGGGATTTGCACAAGCAGGGATTGAGTTATGCCAATGAGTATTGCGCAGTATTGGACAATGCCCAGTAGAATAGCCTGTTCTCACATGATTTCCAGTGTGAGTGATTCTCTTCAAGCATTGTGCAGTGGAGGCAGGCAAAGCAGCGGAGGAGATTTGAACCTGTGACTTGTTCGGATCTGAGCTAGTTTTGTGTGTAACAGGTGGAGATAGTGCTGGATACTCGTGAGGAGTATTGTCCTATGTAATGTTACATGTTCTCAATCATTAATATACAGATAGTGTGGGGTTTTCAGCTGTAAGCTTTCCCCGGGTTAGATACTGTGTTAATGTGTGCATGCTAATAATGTTTCATTGTTTTTGATGCTGCTAAATTGATGATCAATGTAGAGTAGTAAATGTATTGTGCATGTATTCTGCAATAGTGAGTGATCAGGATAATCTTTGTTGAATATGTGTTTATTATTCAAAATTTCTACATGGTATCAGAGTTGTTGATCATCAAATCTATTATTCAGGAAGTGTTTACATTTTATTTCTTCAGGCAGAGTATGTAATCGGGTCAGGTAGCCTCTGGATTCATCCTTCCTTTGGAAGGTGAGATATCCGGTAAAATCCCATACAGTCAATATCTATACGAGAAATACTTTGTTCTCACGAATTCTAGATCGGAGGCGGTTGAGTTTGGAAGTAATGGAATTCAAATTTACAGCAGTGTTTTCTTGGTATCAACATTGCAATGTCTTTCAACGGATTGTGATTGGAGTATGCTCTTGAGGGCAGATCGAACTATATTGCATGGAAGGACAAGATGGAGGCAGTGTTAGATGATAATGGGCTAAAGGAGTTCATAGAGGTTGAGGTCCCAAAGCCTACTGATTCTGCGTAGTTTGATGCTTGGCAAAAGAAGACAGCAAAGTGTCGAAGGATTCTGTTGGAGGGCGTGAATGACCAAATTTTGTCCAGCCTGCATGGAAAGGCTTCTCCATAATTGATGTGGAAAGTGTTGACAGATCTATTCCAAAGCAAGAGCGATCAGAGGAAGCTGGCGCTCAAGGATAAACTCAGAAACATCAAATGTGAGAAGGGAGACAGTATGCCCAAGTATCTCACGAAGTTCACTCAGTGCAGAGATGAACTGGGAAGTGTGGGGGTAACTGTTGATGATGAGGACTTGGTGAGCTTGGCTCTCCTTGGTCTTCTGAAGAGTTGGTATTCCTATCATGACTCTGTCAATGGTAGGGAGAAATTGCTAGGATGGGAAAGACTTTGGTCAAATCTTGTGCAGGAGGAGATCAGGCGGAATGCCAGGGACGGATCTTCATCAAAGGGAACTGATGAAGAAAATTGCACTTTGGCTACCAAAGAAAAGAAGGGGAAGAGAAAGAAAGCTTCTCAGTCTGGTGCAAAAGGCAAGAAGTAGGATATGTCCAAGGTGAAGTGCTTTCACTGTCACTAGCACAGACATTATGCCACTAATTGTCCACAGAAGAAGAAGAACAAGCAAGTTGCTAGATCTACAGCAGGAGAGGCTCTAGCCTCGCAGTTTGAGCTTGATTTTTCGTTGATCGCATGCTTGGTTTCAAGTGTGATGGGATCGGTGTGGTTCTTGGATAGTGGTGCACCTTTTCACATGACAGGAGATCGAGATTTGTTTTCTAATCTGGAGGAGAAAGATCTTGGAGTGCACATCGAGATGGGCGATGACGGTAGATACAGTGCGACCGGTATCAGTACCATTTCCTCTTGGAGCACTTCAGTTTGAGCTAGAAATGTGGCACATGCAGTTGTTAGAAGGAAATACACTTTTCTTTGTGGGTCAGTTGAGCTATTGCATTCAAGACTTCAGTTAGAACTCAAGCAGTTGAGTTTGGTGGAGTTGGATGTGAAGTCGATGGAGTTGTGTTCATTTTGACTTGGTTAAACTAGTTGTAATTAGTCTAACTAAAAATAGACTAGTGATGAGTTGTGTGAACTAATTATTAACTCATAAAGCAACTAAAGAATACATCAGTTAACTCAGTTGTGTGTCAGTGCATGTACAGTTCAGTGGAGACAGGTGTTAGAGGTTGAGATTGCTATCAATTGTGACTATAGTTGTGCATGGGATTTGCACAAGTAGGGATTGCCAATGAGTATTGCGCAATATTGGCCAATGCCCAGTTGAATATCCTGTGCTCACGTGATTTCCAGTGTGAGTGATTCTCTTCAAGCATTGTGTAGTGGAGGCATGCAAAGCAGTGGAGGAGATTTGAACCTATGACTTGTTCGGATCTAAGCTAGTTTTGTGTGTAACAGGTGGAGATAGTGCTGGATACTTGTGAGGAGTATTGTACTATGTAATGTTACATGTTCTCAATCATTAATATACAGATAGTGTGGGGTTTACAGCTGTAATATTTCCCCGTGTTACATACTGTGTTAATGTGTGCATGCTAATGATGTTTCATTGTTTTTGATGCTGCTAAATTGATGATCAACATAGAGGAGCTTATGTATTGTGCATGTATTCCACAATAGTGCATGATCAGGATAATCTCTGTTGAATATGTGTTTATTATTCAAAATTTCTACAACTTTGGCAGATCCAGCCACTTTGCAGGCTCTCAGGACTTATGGCCTCCTGCAATATTGGCTAATCCATGAAAGCCTGGGTAGATCTGATTACATGGTTGGTGAGGACCTGGAATGTCCAGGAATAGTGTTTTGTGATTGTTAATCAGCGCCTCACCGTTGATGTCGATGACATCTATTTCCTGACTAGGTTGTCTCATTGAGGATTAGATCTTTCACTATTTGGATCAAGAGTAGAGGGAGATACTACTGACAGGTACTTATGGCACTTTTATAGGGGTGCACCACTCAAAGATGGATGGATTAACAGTCATACCATCGAACTTTTACCCTTGAGGACCATTTCTTTCACTTTTTGCAAACCGTGTGGTAGCGCTGCCCTTCATCTAGCCACATGGTCACAGATGTAGATGGTCGTGGAATGCTGGGAGTCAATGGTATACAACTAGTGCGAGGCAATAGTGGTAAATATGAAGGGCCATTTGACTAGGTGCAAGAATGGGAAACTAAAAATTTTGGCTATGTTGCCACTCTATTTGCTTTTTCCCTAGAAATGGTTCCTATTCTTTGGCCACAGTAGATTCTGGCATACGAGGGAGGTTCGAGGGATCCACGCTTGATGAGGTGGGTTGCATTGATGGCACACCATGGCGGTGATAGTCCTATAGTGAGGTATATGACATATTTTTTTGACTGGGTGAGCCAACAGATTGTTCCGATTAAGGATTTCTATATGTCGGGATGGATTAAAAAGGAGATCGTGATATCCCACTTCCAGCTGGAGCTCAGTGGGGTGATCTAGGTAAGAATTTCTCATTTTTACATATTTTCAAAATTTTCAATTTTTTAAGTGTTTTTGTCTTCATCTTCTAATTATCCGAAATGCATGTGTAGATGTGGGTCCAACCTGACCATTCGGGATGCGATGGTATGATAGACGAGGCAAGCAGCCTATGGTAGCTGTGGCAGTGAACCCAGAGGCAGATGGCATCCTGACTGGAGTCAATGAAATTCCATGCACCTATCAGAGGCACGTAGTTGGGATTCCAGGGCTTGTCAGATGTTTTTTGTGTCGAGCTTTTCGTGCTATCGTGTGCTATCATGAGCATCATCAGGCTTAGTTGTTCTAGTTTCTAGGACAACTTTTACTTTGTGGTGTCAGCATATTCAGCAAATAAAATGCCATGGGGCCTTATGTCCTCGGATGACATATTTTGTAGACACACCCAAACTCTATTTTAATGAAAAAGCCTACTACTTTTATGTATGTTTATCTTGATCAATGTATGAATGAATTTGTTTTTAATTTACAAATGTTACAATGTCTATTTAACACACGATTCACCAATGCATCTATCAATGTGTTTAAATATCTCAGAATGTGTTGATATTCAATATAATCAAATTGCCTTTCCAAGAGATGGACTCGTAAAAACACCCTTAACATGGTTGGACTCCTTACTGAATAGACATCATTTAAATGTAATACTACGAGCTGCGAATCTAACCTAATGATCAAACGTCGGATACCAATTGTAATGGAATCAACTAATAGCTCAATGACTGCACTATATTCCGCTATATTGTTTGTTGTTTGACCAAGACATATTTCGTGAATAGAGACTAGCTCGTCACTAGGTGAATAGATAACCCAGGTTGTGGAAGATAAATTTTGTGTACTACGACTAGCACCGTCAGCAAAGCCAATGTAAGTTGGAGAAAACGTAGACATATACAAATCAAGTGTAAAAATGAGTTAAGCAGGAGAAGCAGTAAAAAACACTAATTTATCACACCTACCTAAAAATGGTAAATAATGTACAAATATTCACCAAAATTTTATGCAAAATATTTCTTTAGGTACAGACCATTTCTGGGCTTTCCCGAAGGAACACCATCGTAATCAACCAGCTCATATGCACCTTTAGCTAATACATGTTTTATGATGTAAGGGCCATGCCACATGGGCTCAAATTTCCCAACACCTAGCTTGTCGTGATCTTGATCATATACCAAGACTAGGACACCTTCTGAATATGTACGAGGATTAACGTTTTGATTGTATTGGGCTTTGACACATTTCTGGTGAGCTTCACTAGCCAATACCGCAATACAGTAATTTTCATATAGATGGGCTAAATGTACAAAGTGTTCTTCATTTGTATAGGTAGCAGGTAATAATTCGATAGCTAATTTAAGAGATGAAATTTCACATTAAATAGGTAATATGGCTTCCAAACCATAAACAAGTTGGAAAGGGGTAAAATTGGTCAATGTTTTTACAGTAGTACGATAAGCCCACAGTACTGAAAAGAGCATAGAGTGTCAGTTTCCTTTATGCATACCAACTATCTATTTAATCATATTGGTTAAAACTTTATTGACAGCTTCGACCTGACCATTAGCTTGTGGATAATACAGAGTAGATCTATCATGGCATACGTTGAGTTGCATGGATAGTTTGACCATAATAAAGTTATGAAAATGACTACCGTGTTCTGTGACAATAGCTTGTGGGATGCCGAACCGAATCACATGATTGAAAATGGAAACAGATGCAGTTTCGTCGTCGTCTCTATATGTAGGCATCTCCTCAGCCCATTTTGTAAAGTAATCGACTGTAAGGATGATATATCCATGCCTCGTGGCCATGTGAGGGTTAAAATTGACAAAATCGATGCCCCATTTGGCAAAGGGACCGAAAGCTACAATAGGGTAAAGAGGAGCAGGAGGTGCTCGCAAGTTGCGATCATAAATTTGAAAATTATGGCATTTACGCACTGTAGTGATGTAGTCTTTAAACATTGAAGGCCAAAAATAGCTAGAACGTAATATCTTTTTGGCAGTATCATACCCAGACATGTGACTGCCACATGCTCTAGAGTGACAGTCATTTAATTTTTTTTAGATTCTTGAAAAGTTAAACAATGTCGAAATACAGAATCGGCACCACGACGATAAAGAGTGTCGCCAATAATGTTGTATTGTTGGGTTTGGAATCAGATTCGTCAACGATCAGTTTTGGATAAATTAGGCCTAAAATTTTGTGTTTGAAGATATATAATGATGTCTCCATACCACGGATCTAACGTACTAATAAGAAAGAGAGATTCGTCAGCAAAAGAATCTTCTGCTAAAATTTCTATATCAGTATGGGGGAAGTCACACAATAGTTCGTCGAAAACCAAGGATTTCTTTTATTTGGAATTTTCAAATTCCAAATTGAACTCTTGTAGAATGACTATCCACTTCGAGTAATTTCCCCCTAGCAATTGTTTTTTAAGAATGTACATCATGGGGTTGCAATCTGAAACAACAATGGTTTTTCAGATAAGTATATAGTGACAGAATCGTTGAACATATTTTACAAATTCCAAGGCTAGCTTCTCCACATGTGCGTATTTAATCTCACTTTTAGTGAGACTCCTACTCAAATAGTAAACCACATGTTCTCTACCATAATAATCCTCTTGGACTAACACCATGTTAATGGTGGCATCGGATGCAGCTAAGTACAGAAAGTAGTCTCGATGATAATTGGGTGGATGTAATAAGGGTGAATTAGTCAGTGCATGATTTAATGCATCAAAATCTTTATCAGCAAGCTCATCCCTGAGAAATGGAATACCCTTTTTCAACAGTCAAGTAAAACCCTGTGTTAGTTGAGCATAATTGTGGATGAATCTACGCAAAATGTTTACCTTCCCTTGCAAACTTTTGAGTTCAGTAAGGCTAGAAGGAGCAAGCAAATTCAAAATTGCCTCTACCTTGAGGGGATTGACACTAATGCCTTCCTTTGAAATGATGAAACTTAGAATTCGATTGGATTGCACACAAAAAACACATTTGTGTGGTTTCAAGTGAATATTGTAATGCCTATACCTAATGAAATTTGCTTTTAAGTGCAATGGGTGATCCTGTCGTTTCATGGAACGAGCCAGGAGGTCATCTAAATAAGGTTGAACAATATTATTTATATCGTTGAATGTGTAATACATTGCTCGTTGAAAAGTTGCGCCGGCATTTTTTAGGCCAAATGGGAGTTTGTGATAAGCAAAAGTTCCCCATGGGCATATAAATGCGATTTTATATTGATCGGTAGGGAGTATGTTTATCTAATTGTAGCCAAAAAATCCATCCATAAAGGAAAAAATTTCATTTCTGGCACAGTCGTCGACAATTTGGTCAATATATGGAGTTGGATAATTGTCCTTGGGACAAGATTTATTGATATCTCGGTAATCAACACACATTTGAATAGTTCCTTGTTTATTATTAACGGGCACAATATTTGATACCCAAACGGTTAAAGGAATAGGGCAAATGAATCATGTTTTCAAAAATTTCTCAGCCTAAGTTTTGACAGCGTCAACTTTTCACGAATGTATAGGACTTAATCATTGTCTAGTTGGCTTAGCATCTAGATAAGTCTTTATTTCATGTATAACAATGCTAGGGTCAATTCCTGGCATCTCTTCATAGGACCAGACAAAAATGTCATGGAATTCCTGAAATAGGTCTTTGTAGGTTGAAATCTCTTCTAACGAATAAGAAGCTCCTATATGAATATTTTCAATTATTCTAGGTTTCACTGAGATATTGAGAGGCATCATTGTCGATATGTTCCCTAAATTATGTTTAGAACTAGAAGAAAGGGTAGATATTGGATTTTGAGGATCACTAAGGATCTCAGATGAAAATAATGATGAGAAATTATTCTCAATTTTATCAAAGGATGGTAAGAAAGTTGAACGATGATGAGTATATTTCCACAGTGTTTCATCCAAGTTCATAACTTCCATGATCCCTTCATCAATTAAAAAATATTTGTTAAAAGGATCAGACATAGAGATTAGTTCCAAGCATGAAAAATGATCATATTCATCCATGATCATATTCATTTGATCATCATTAGATGTTGATGGGTTGGAAAAATATTGAATGGCCTCATAGGCTAACTCAAAAGGACTACGAGGCATTTCATCGCTAGATAAGATCATTTCTGATTCTAACGGTACTTTCCATGGATCTCCTATTTAGAACTAACTTGATGTAATCATGTTAATATGTGCTTCATTATGAAGAAGAACAGGTGGAGGGAACATGAAAGTTCCCATCAAAGATGATTCTTTGAGCAGATCAAAACCAACATCCCCATATGGAGTGGTGGATTTTCCAACAAATGGGATACTGCCAGTAGAATTAGGGTCAGAGGTATAGTAGGAAAATTGATCTACTTTCACAATTCTTCCTTTGTGAAGAAACATAATCATCCTAAAATATGGCGAGACTACTACCGCCATGGCATAAGTCCAACTCTGACCAAGCAAAAGGTTAGAGTCAAGTTGAGCATCAACAACCTCAACGTCTATTGCAACTATTTTTCCCTCTAATTCGATTGGCAAATCATTTAAAAGTTCATACGGACGAAAACCTCTTCCATCAAAGGCTTTCAAAGTCGTGGGATATTGATTGATTGCTTTCCAACAGGAAATGGACATAATACATGTCGATTCTCCTTCATCAATCATTGATCGAAAAACTTGTCGAGATTTGACATGAACTAGTATCTAAAAATCCAGCTTATGTGGAAGACGTTGGACATGATTCTCGAGATCGAAAACAATCAAATGGGAGCCTTGAGGATCTATAGCTCTTATGGATGATAATAATAATTTCCTTTGTGTTGGACAATTTTGCAGCACTTCAAGGGCAGACATGGTCGAAGGTGACATAGCCAGATCTTCGATGATGTTATAATTTTGGGCAGCCCTCGCATAAGGATTAAAGGCGGACATACGAATCATACCCTTAGGAGGCGGACAAATTATCATATAAGGATTTGGTTTTTCAATATGTTATGTTCTATAAGAATGAGGAGTAGATGCGGAAGTTTGACCAAGTGAACTAGAGTCATATCCATTTTAAACAGGACACTTTGACGTGTAATCTTTGGATCTTGTTGCTACCATAACTCTGGAATACATCATCATGATATCTGTCAATGGGGATGATGAGGATTGGTCATGAGAGGCCATTTTACTATCTTGAGGAGGAAAAGGATCCTTCAAAACAGCGGGTGTGGGCAAACTTTTGACGAATTTGGAAAATTTGGCCCGATGAGGGCACTCCTTAGTGTAATGATCTTCCTCACAAATCAAGCAAGGATATTGAGGCTTCCTCTTTTCATCAGATGGTTCATTCTTGGTTGATTTCTCTTTAGAGAGGTCTTGTTTAGTTTTGCCTTTCCACTTTTTCTTATTTCTGGATGACTTACCCTTGCCAGTAGATGAATCTACAACGTTGATTTCGAAATTAATTTTAGGAGAAGGATCTTTGTCAGTGAATCAGATAGAGCCGAAACTTGAAAATTCTTATCATCTTTATTTTTGTTCTTAGATTTCTAGCTCGCAGAACCAATCATGCCATTCGTGGCATGTGATCCTGGAAGAGGTGGATTACTTGGAGTAGATTGGGGTAAATATGGGATCTTTTCATACAAAGTACTAGACTAAGTATAAACAAGATCAAGATATTGAGCGTGGGCAATTACCTTCTCTTCAGTTACAACACCCCCTTTGGCCACCTCTTCAATTATTACTGGTAAAAGCGACTTTATGAACCATTCAACCAAAATCTGGTTTGGAATGTAAACTGTAACAAGGTGATGTCTTCATCTCCATTCGTGAATGTGATATGAGATATGGGTTGACGTTGACTGGTTTAAAGAAGTCAAAATTTCAGTTCCATTGTCATACCGAACAGGTAACTGAAAATGGGTCAAAAATGTTGTAGCAAGGGCATTAAAAGTGTTGAAGGAAGCATGCAGAAATTCTACATACCATTTGGTTGCCGAACCAATTATGGTTCTTTGAAAAAGTCATAATCTAATAGAATCATCATTTAATGAGTTGAATGCGCACCAAAGATGGTAGGTCGTGACATGGTTGGATGAACTTCATCTGACTTACCTTTGAACTTAGGAATATCACTGGGCAACTTAGTAGGAATAGTCGGCCAATAGGGTAGATAAATAATTGGATCATTAGTTAACCGAGAGAGGTCAGGGAAATCCAAAGTTGCAATGAAAGGAAACTGGCGATTAGGGTCCTGCAATGGATATTGGTAACCTTGAGGGGTAAGTCCCATACTAGGATGAGGATATCCAAGATATCTTGGGATATCCTTAGCAATTGGAATCTGCATACCTCCTACATATCCAAGATGAGACATATTGTATTGTGGTTGAATAGGTTTCTAGAACGTATGACCTGGGTACGGTTGATTCTGGAAGGGGAAATTCTAACCCATTTGACCTTAAAGAAATTTTCCTTGAAAGGGTTAACTTTGCAAGGGTTGATCTTGGAGAAATGGAGTTTTAAAAGGTGTACCTTGAACAAACTGACTCTAGGGTAAACCTTGGAAAGGTATTCCTTGAAAAGGTACTTGCATATATGGGATGCTAGGCTGAACAACAAGTATTTGAGGTGTTGACAGAATCATAGGAATGGATTGAACACCAGATGCTTGAGGTAAAGACTGAACAAGTGGTTTCATAGTAACCTGTGATGTAAGCGGGATAGTTATTTGTGATACTCCTAGAATGGGAGTTTTAGGCGAACTTGAACCTAGGTTCTGAATAGTCATTGACATAGCACACTGCCCCACGGTTTGATGAGTGCTCGGGGCGGGTTGCTGAAGTGATTGCTGGGCAGGTGTTGACACGTTAGCCTGGACGGTTGGTTGGAATTGAGAAGACATACCTTGGAAAGGCATTTGTTGCATAGGTTGTCCAATAGGTTGGCCATGTTGATATAAAGGCACCTAAGAAGCAATAGGAATTGACTATTGAGAAGGGTTCTATATTGTATTCAATCTAGGGTAAGGCATTCCAACGGCGGGTTGAGGCATAAGAGGTTGACCAAAACCGATTTGAGGCATTTGAACATAATTAAAGTAGTTTTCGGTGGGGATTTCTCCCCAGCTGCAGGGTAAGGTCCACCAAAAGGTTGTCCTCCAAGCGGAGGATATGACAGTTGCCCCCGAGGCGGATAATAACCACCTGTTGGGTTAGCTTGTGGATTACGAACATTACCATAAATCATATTAATGACTTGTTCAGATGCTAAACCTTCATGGGTAGGGTTAATTACACCAGTTGACATGTTTAAAGATGAGTTCGAGGAAGAAGCTCCTGAATAAGCTCTTGCAAGAGAGTGATATCCAGGTGGTAAAAAACCACCATACAATGTGGACTCCCAAGAAGTGGAATACATGGATGTATATGACACGGCACTTCTAGGAATCATTGTGGACCAGTCAAAACCTGGTACGGTAGAATAAGGAGTCGTGTAACGTGGAATCCCTTGTCCTAAAAAGTTCAAGGGTGTAAAATACCAAGGGTCAGGGTGAAGAGATCAAAAAAAAAGTTCTGAGATATCTACGGGTTCACTGGTAGAAACTATAGGCTCTTCCTCTTCATCCGAAACAAGTTCTTCAATGGAAATAAGACCAAGAGGGAGACTATCAGTAATGATAAGTTTCACACGCGGTGAAAGTGGAGGATTTTGAATATCTGTTGTAGCGGACGTATGAATTTCAGTCTCGGAAATATCATACTCATGTTCGTCAATATCTGGTTCGGAAACAGGGTTTCTATCAAGAGATTCTCTCGTGTCTGATTCAATTTCAATGAGTTTAGTAATTTGTAAATCAGTTTTTGTTGAGTGTGACGTTAAATTATGAGTTTGATAAAATTCAATTTATGTTACTTCAAGGCCTAAAATAGTAGATGTTATAGGTTGATTAGCTTCAGTTCCTCTTACATCAGAATCTATAATAGTAGAAGTTTCATTTTTGTTGCAGTTCCAGTTTCAGATGATTTAAATTTTTCTGCTTTAATATTTTCTAACTGACTCGGTGTATACTTAGGGTATCCCCGAGTATCCTTCGTGATTGTCTTGGTAGTTCCACCACAAATAAAAAAACTCAATTTATTAATCACATATTATTTAAATTACACCTAAAGTCTCTAAAAAGTATAAAAGAAAAAAAAACACAGAAAGTAACACTCACTAAAAAATCTAGGAGTTCAAACCATACAAACTTACTCTTCAAAAATATCAAGATTTACTAGTTGGTGATGAAATCCAACATCGAAGAGATCAAGGTGAAAACTTTTATAGAAAGTGAGTATTTGGAACCAGTTACCTTAACAACCTGCTTAATGAAATGGTCTGGTGCAAGTAACTCTTCTATAAACCATCTCAAGCAAAGATTACCCTCGAGAGAGTCCAAGTGAGTCTAGCCAACGTCTGTTCCAAGTATAGCAGGACCTTCCCTCTGTCGTCACCTTAGGTAGAGCCCTAGGATTATAGTCACTATGTTCACCAAATACAACAATTTTACCTAGGGGAGAGTCGTATATTGGACTTACACACAAGGGAAAAGTAACAAGCTCAATCCCCTTGAAGGCTCCTCCACATGATCAATTAGAGGTTTACTTTCAAGTGACCCCAAGTACCTTTCAGTACCATTGTAATACATGTAAATCATTGTATCTAGGCCAATGAAGTGGGTCAGATCACTTCACCAAATTCGACATGACCTCGTGCTTAACTCATGTCTAAGAAGAGCTTCCCAGAGCAAAACGGAAATAATTGGATTTTCTCTCCCTAAGTCAAGATTCTATTGTTCATTTGTAGCTTTGGAAAGTTCACTTCCTTCCCTATTCCAAAGCCCTACACTTAAGCTATTGTAGGTGAAAAGAGCCCTAAAATATATATATAATTCTAGGTGAATTGTAATTAACGTTGGATTATTAAGCTATTCTTTTACTCAATGGGCGATGAAGGTGAAACTTATGATGTTGTGACACGACTCGAAACCTTAATGCACTCTAAAATGCAAAAGAAACTTTCAATTTCGATGAAATTCTATTTAGAGAAAAGAAAGAGTTTTCTTTGATTTTGAGAAATAAAATGCAACAACTCACGACTTTTCCAATTTTATCAAAGCAGCCAATTTCATTATTTTGTAATGAAAAACGCAGTCAACAAACTAATTTCTAGATTTCCCTAATTATCAAAATAAACTAAAACACCTTTTTATTATAATCACTCAAAACTTTCAAGCATATAGAAATCAAGAAGGTTGGAGAAAATACATATTCTCCTATGAATGCTTTGATTCAATCACAATAACAATGCAATCACGAAAATTTTCCCAATATGAAAGCAACAACTCCTTTTATCAAGCAAAAATAACCACAATTCTTTCACAAAAGCACAAGGTCTTCAGAAACCCTAATTTGCAATTCAAAGTGATTTTGACTACAAACAAGCAATATTTAAGGCTTAACCAGTGTATTTGACAGAACAAAATAAGAATATCACTTACAAAAAGACATTCAAGCTTGTTTTGATCAATCAACAAATCAACCAGGAAAAACCCTAAGGTATTCTTTCAAGAAGACCTAATCTTCAAAAAATCATCGACGAAGAAATCAATCAAGTTCAAAAAAGACAACACACAGTCCAAACAAATAGAATGACACTTTCAGAAAGACAAACTCAAGTCTGGGTTGAATCTAGCACGAAATTTTCAAGGCCTGCGTTGGTTTCCAGTAGAAAATAGAGTGCATGCGCTCAGTTTCTACGGAAAAAATAGCGCAGAGATGCGCTCTATATACAAACAGAAACAGCATAGGGAGGAAAACCTAAAGAAAAAATAAAAAAAATCAAGAATCAACCAATCAAATCTAAAAGGCCATTAATTTATGAAGACTGAGGTCTGGAAAAATGAGAAAAAATAGAAATCAAGGCTAAGGAAAAAGACGAGAACAAAGATGTTCCCTAGTATGGTCGCCAATTTGTTACACCAGAAAATCCCTCTTGCAGACAAGAGCGATCTCCCTAGATCCTAAATGGAAACTAGAAACAATCATGAAAAATGAACTAACTCTTTCCCTAAGTTGAACTTGTTCGAATTATAAGCAATCTAGCTAATGGATAGACCTCTTACCGGTTTCATGAAATGCCTGATGAAGATCCCTGGTTGTGACTTGATGCAACTCTTCAATGCTTGATAGGACCTGCAAACATAAACCATAAAAGGATCAAAAGAACATGTGATATAATAATTCAAACAACTTAGCCTAATGATCAAGGAAATTAGGGATTGAATTTTCCTTAATGAACATAATAAACAACTATAAACTATTCATCATTCACAAAAGACAAAATCAATGGGAGAAAGTGCTCATTTGTATTAATCAGAAGATAAGACAAGCCTTACAACCTTCACCTTAATGTTTTGAGGTCCCT
Source organism: Pinus tabuliformis (assembly GCA_031772625.1). Taxonomy (NCBI): domain Eukaryota; kingdom Viridiplantae; phylum Streptophyta; class Pinopsida; order Pinales; family Pinaceae; genus Pinus; species Pinus tabuliformis. Next base: position 584,292,527 of record CM062814.1, on the reverse strand, counting down.
CCCAAATGCCTTCAATATCCTCCTTAGATAACAAGCTATCCAATCTCAAACTAACAGCATAATTATGTATTCTTTGAATTTTGGCCTCCTTCATCCCTCAACCCTCTAGTCCTTTTATAGATCAAAGAGGAGGAAGTTTCAGATCCCTAAGAAGAGGATAAACCTCCTTTAATGAAGGATTTGGTTACCATGAGAAAAGGGATGGAGATGCATCTTATGAGGGTTATAGTTAAAATAGTCATCACCTGGAAGCTTTTAGTTGGGAAATATTCAACAAACTATGTTTCTAGAATGTACTTTTTATTTTTACTTTCTAGAATTCACCTACGTGAGTTTATAGTTACAAACAGAGCGCAGCTCTGCAGTATTCTCAGAGTCACTTTAAGCACATGCGCAGGAAACGCTAGAGAAATTAGCGCAGGTGGAACTTAACAAGGTGTGAGAGCTATTTGACCGAAATTTCTCATGTACTTCAACATATATTGATTTGTTTGAATTCTAAGGGAGTTTGTTTTAACATGTTCACGGATGGTAAAAATATCCATAAACTAATCAAGTGTCATGGAGACAAATTGACGTGTAACACTTATTGTTAATTACTAATGATATTCGAGCTTCTTCTAGACTGCATGCATTCCAAAATTGTTCAAATGATGGAGTATCCTTCAAACTATTAAGTCCTGAAGCAAAAGCACTCCAAGATTTTGGTAGTCCTAGAAGAGCAGTAATTACGAGCTCTTTTTTGGGAACAATTTCATCTATTGCTTACAGTTCATATCTAATTATATATATCTTAATAAAGTAGGATGATAGAGTATCACATTTTTTCATCTTAATAGTTTTTAAATCATTCTTGAGGCTTTCTATTTTACCAATGTTCTTGATGGTGAATAATTTGAAAAGAACTTCATACATTTCTTGAGAAAATTTTGTGTTAGATATGTATGTAATTAGGTTTTCCATAACTCCATCCACTATTAAGTTCATAGCCAATATTTTCGTTTCTCTGAATTTTTCGTTCTTCATTTCACTTGCTTCATCTGTAGGCTTCTTTATTTTTCCTTGAATAAGATCCAAAGTTTTTTCTTTTCGAGGATGAGATCTATCCTCTTTTTCTAGTCCCTATAGTTGGAGGCTCCTTCTAGTTTGTTTTCTCACTTCATTTAGTTTGACATACTTCCTGTAGATAGTAGTTTTATCTCTTATATCATCTTTTTTCTTATTGACCTTCCTTTGATCTTCATTTCCTCAATAAATATTCAACCTGTCTTTTTCTTCCTTCTTTACCTTAGCTCTGATACCATGTTAGAAAATCATAAAAGCAGAAATATTTTTTTATATTGATAATTACCTTTTTTTTTTCTAGTTAAGACTAACCTAAGTACCCATGGGGGATTTGAACCGGTGACCTATCGCAAGGAGTGCCTTAACAGCACACCCATTCACCGTCAATCCAAAGCCTCGTGGGCTATATTGATAATTACTTGTGATAATGTTATTTTCTTTATTATGTTCTTCTTTTATCTTTTCATCAAGAAATCATCAAAGTAAAAACATGAAGATTAGGGACACCTAAGTAGGCACTCAACCAGGGCTAAACCCCCTTATAGGGGAAAATCCAATCCTAACTCTTCCTTCAGTAGATTCAAAATCAAAATGAGATAGACCAAGACCCTAGAAAAACAAATCTTCCTCCTCCACCAAGTCATCCTTTCTACAACCTTCAATAGACCCTTCTTATCTAGCAACTTCAACCCAACAACAATCTAACATTTTGACTTCCCGGCTACAGAACTTTAACCTTAGCTATAGAATTTCAACTCAGTAATAGAACTGCAGTTTTGGCCCTCCAGTAGCTTCAGTTCCTTCACACATGTGAGATAAGAGAGAGATAAATTTGAATTCCTTAGGTCGATAATGTCATCCTTCTTCTTCACTAGCACTTTCCTCTTCTTCCCTTGAAACTCACACTTTTTATGGCCCTAGAAGTTACAGATCGAACTTGATGAGTGAGTGCTCCAAATGAGGTTGAGTTGTTGCCTTTATATAGGAGTTTTTGCCCCTAAATTAGGCCAACTTGTCCAGTTTGAGGCCTGCTTGGTGGAGGAGGCCTAATTTACCTATTTACATTAAAATAAATTTCTTTCTTAGCAAATAAATCCCAAGAAAGGTATTTTACAATATGACATGGACAATGACACTTGACATAAACCCTTAAAGCCTTCAATGGAGGCTTTGACCTAAAAACCAATTGACCCAAGCATGAAACCCATGCTTTAATAAGTCAATTTTATTTATAATAAAAAATATTTTTCTTTCATTTTACAAATACATTATATCATGACTCAAATACAATTATGAAGACTGACACTAGTTACATTCTTCAACAATCTAAACATGGCCTTAATTCTTCTAGGAAGGATTGTTCTTGGTGAATAATAAAGGAAATAAGAATGAGGGAATGAACTACTAGAGAAGGACTAGGATTATCCCCTCCCACCAAGTCAAACATGGGGACCGAGTGGTAAGGGTGTATCACATAGAGTAGAATATTTGAAGATATGGTATCAAGCATCTACGATATGCAATGTGTATATGGCTCATCGGAGGGGCCAGTAGGACAAACTATCCAAGGAATAAGAGGATAATATACCATACTTAGATCGTTGGGGTATAGGCCAAGACTTATGTTGATCAAGTGAGAGGGTGGCCAAGGGTGTCATCATGAGCCCAAGCATGAGATATTACCCCACAACATATGTGTTGGAGGTGACTGATCAGGTATGAAAATGTGGGAATGATACCCCTAGATGGATGAGTTTTTGGAGTTCCATTTTGTTCCAAGTGCTCAATTAAAGGATTTGAGCATTCAACCCTACTGGCACGAGATCCTCCAGAGGATGATGAGTAGATATATGGGCGTAGGTGCCCCCAAGTTTTGTCTGTATAGATGTAGAATTCTATGGACATGCTGGATGTATTTAGAATAGTGGACTCTAAACACTTTATGATGGATATTTTGATACATAATATGATGCATGATTTTATGGTGTCATTTCCATTTGTTACTTATGGTTGCCTTCTTGTGGGAAGAATGGATGGAAGAAGTAGGAGAAACGAAATGGTGGATTACCAATCTCACATGGCATTGCATATATATGTCAAATGGACTTAATTTATGGGTTTGCATACATGATATCACCATACCAAAGAGTGGCTTCGTATATAATGAAATAATTCTCACCTAGATGACACAGAGGTTGAACAACAACAATGTCTAAGGGACTGGGTTGTTGATGTAAGATGTAGGAATGATTAAGCGGGTCGTCCCCATGGTGATCTGGAGTGATGTGAGACTCTAGAATATCTTTGAAATGAGGAAGAGTATTGGAATTAGATTCAACACAACTAGATGCAACACGAGGGTTGGGGATAATTTCTTCTTCTAGACCCTCAAAAGTGGATTCCCCCTTACCCAAACATTGTGTAGCAATGTAATGTCCATAATGTGGATGTGGTTTGAATTCATGGGTTCGAATTAAGGGGTGATGAAACCAATCATCATCATGGAATACATAATTCACATATGCATCGTTGGGAAGGGCGGACGTATGACTAGTGGATGTGACATCCACTAATGTTGAGACAAAATTGTCTTCAGAGGATGGTTCTAAAGAGGCACATTCAGAAACTCCCAAAGATTCTAAAAAAATTGATCCCATGGATGATGATAGGTAGAGAATAGGGGTTGAACTATATGTTATCTCTATTAGAAAATTGGAAAGGCAGAAATATTTTCTCTTATTGAAAATTACTTGTGAATTATTTGATTTCTTATTATATTTTGTGTGTTCTTCTTTTATCTTAGTTTCATCAAGAAATTACCAAGACCAAAACACAAAGATCAAATACACTAGATGTAGGCACTCAGCCAGGGCTAAAACCCCTATATAAGGGAAAACCCATTCAATAAATCCTCCTTCAGTAGATTCAAAACAAGATAGACCAAGACCTTAGTCCAACATACCTTCCTACTCCACCAATTCATCCCTTCCTCTTAATATATTTCCTTTTCTCAACCTTCCAAGTGACAACTCTTCAAAGTTCAGCTTCAGATTAGATTTTCATCCCCAAAACATATTTTTGGCCCCCACCTTCAGGACTTTGGCCCTGCAATAGAAACATAATTTCAACCTTGGCTTCAGCCCAAAATACTCACACATGTGAGATAAAGGTAGGTCAAAAAATCGATTTTTTTCTTCCCAACTTCTCTCCTCCTTCTCGAGCAACTTCGCTAGCCCTTTTCTTTTTCCTTCTTGAATTTCGCACTTTTTTTGCTTCCAGCTACTACAATTCAAACTTGTGAGAGATGTTCTTCCAAATGATTGAAGTTGCTCCAATACATAGTGAGTTTGTGAGGTTGAATTCCCTTGTTGAGATCGACTCATCCTTTCTTGAGGCCAACTTGGTGGAGGAGGCCTAATTGACCTATTTTAAAATAAATCCCAAGAAGGGTTATTTACATTATGACGTGGGCAAGGACACTTGACATAAACCCTAGAAGCCTGTAAGGGAGGCTTTGACCTATAAACAAATAACACAAGCATGAAACCCATGCTTTAATAAGTCAATTTATTTAATAATAAAATTTATTTTTCTTTCTTTTGTATTACATCATTACTCAAATACAATTATGAATATCGACACTAGTTACATTCTTCAACACTCCCTCTTAACTAGGGAGGTACTCATAATTACATATATATATATATATATAGAGAGAGAGAGAGAGAGAGAGAGAGAGAGAGAGAGAGAGAGGTACATGGAATATCTCAAAATGAACTACAAAGAGTTCTAGCACACTTAGTTCTTCAGACTAGATACCTAACCAAGGAATTCTATCCAGGTGGGACTAAGGGGACTCAAGCGTTAGCCAACTCTAGGTACCATTAGGCTTTTAAGCTCTACCACCAACCCAGGGATCTAAGTGCATACCTAAGGTTGGAGCTCCATGAGCAACACCAACCTCCCTCTTCAGGATCCAAACACCAACACATAGGTCAATTAGATGTCCTCCCAATAATATTTCAATTAGATGCCTTATCTCTCCCTAATAAACTAAATCAGATATATCCATTTGTCCAAGCATGTTTTCAAAGTGTTCAATATTTTTATGGATAGATTTACCTATACAAACACAAATCCCAATTAGCCATAAATGTTAAAATATAATTAAACACAAACCTTTAGGGTCCTCAATCATTTTGATGCTACTTTCATCATCCATATACAACTTGTCAGAAGTTTTCTTCTTCTAGCAACACCAAATTCATTCTTAGATATTCTCAAGTCGTTTGTTTGCAACTTCATGAATCATGAACATTTATCTTGTATTTATTCTTACTTCAAGGTATTTACTGTCATAGTATGCCCTTCCTCTTAACTGGGGAGATATACTCTTTCTTCTATCTAGGCTCCCTCTTAACTTAGGGATATCAATCGCTCTTTTTTTCTATAACATCACAGAACCTTTCATGGCTTCATTCTTTCTCATGGCATCAAGGTTATCTTGATCATAATCATTCTTATAGCTCCATTCATCATGTTCATCTTTAATTACACACATCTTCATTATCTTGAAGATTATGTACCAACAAAACCTTAACGGTAAGTACAAAAAAGTACAAATACACAAAATCATGAAGTTTTAACTAAATCATATTACTATAATGGAAGCATTTAAATATTCAAACTTTAGACACCAAATACCTAAGCCTATTTAGGTTCATAATTTATAAGAGACACGTATTTTACATACTAAACTTCAACTTCTTGCTAGGGTTTTTCATAAACCCTAGACTCCATCTTTGATACACGAAGCCTTTGCTATCAACAATTCAATCAAATAACAATTCTACTATTCATTCAAGGTTTCAGCAATAAACTCTATGACAAACTTTACTAGGGTTTGTTCTAAACCCTATATTTTCATCATCAAATCAAATTAGTATCAACAATTGAAACAATATCATTATCTCCTAGAATATCAATCTCTATGAGGGTTTTTGTAACAAACCCGAGATTTTTATAAATCAAAACATGAGTATCAACAATTAAGTTAGGATACTCGCATATATCTAGGATTTCATAATTGCACTACTATCTCACAATAATATCTACTTGGTAAACCCAAAACATTAATACACCAAAGTTAGATATACAACAACTTTGACCACACTAGGGTTTTGAACAGATAGATGAATATACACCTAGGGTTTCATTCCTATGATTTTACTATAAATGTTACAGGGGTTTTGTTCATAATTCACCAAACATTAAAGATCTAGGGTTTCAATATATAACTTTAGACATTAACAGCAAACCCTAAAGAACTAGGGTTTCTATCATAGCAATACCAAACCCAAAACATCATAAAGAATAGAATCTCTAGACTTCATCAACAACCCTAAGTAGACTAGGGTTTCTTAATCAATATTGACATTCCCTTAGCAAACAAGAGACTAGGGTTTTATAGTGAACCATAAAGGTTAGTTTTTCATAAGAATGATCAAAATGATGGAATGAGGTCAAATTTAATCTACTGATTAATCACCCTTACAAGAATCTTTAATATTCAAAACCATAGACATAATGATGTCAATAATGTAAAGAAAATTTCAAAAGAGAATGAGCATACCTTTTCTATGAAGAGAACTTTGCAACAAAACTTGTAGATTAATACAGATCTTGAATTGTTCTTTAACAGACCTTGTAGGATATCAAATCTTGATGGGCTTCAACAGAACGTCCTCCATGATTCAAGTTTATCCTTTGAAGTTTCCTCAATAATCTTGAGCATTTAGTAAGATTTCCTAACCAAGGAAAATATAAATAAAAGGTTATTAGAATATAATATAAACAAATATTGATATGAAAGGGAAACCAAACATAAGGAAGAGAAAAATAACAAAATACTTATCTTTTCGTAAAATAGTAAGGGCTCCCTCTTAATCCAATCTCAAGGTATACCTATAACTTATCAAAATTGTTCTAACAAGACATTTTAGAGCTGCAAACTCTAGAAATCAAAACATAAAGGAAAACACTTCAAAACTTAAAATAGAAGACTAAGAGAAATATGTGAGAGAATGGACTTAGTAGTATAAGTCCTTGACTTTTGATTCTTCAGTCTTGTTCTTCTTGCATGGAGCTTTGTCGGTAACATTTGCTTGATCCCTATCTCTCTTCCTATTCTTTGGATTCTTCGGACATTGATTTATGTAGTTACCCATCTTATGACAATTGTAACATTCAATCTTGGATAGGTCTTGTTGATGGTGTTGGACCTGCCAACATGTCAAGGGGATCTCCCCAATAAGAAGTTCCAATTAGACCTCAGACCATTTGGTGTAGGAGTCCCAGCAGTGGGTCGTATGGTAATGCCTTGACTGCGATTTCACACAAAGGCAAGTAAGATAACTCTGTCAGTAGCAAGGGTGTGACCACTACAGTGAGTCAAGGTGCATGAGAGGTTCTAACATAGGTGGTTTGAGATGAGTGCACCCCTTGGCAACCTATAACAGTACTCAGCTGGGAAGGGAACACATGAGCGAAGATGCATCACAAGCTGGAAAGCAGGTCAACCAGTAATCCAAAGTGATGGTTAAACCAACAACACATCTGCAACAAGATTCATATAATTGCATACAAAACAGTTCACATACAACTACGTAATTTAAACAAAATACATTTCTACAGAAACTGGAACAGTCCAACTAAAATAACAACATATGCACGAAAACGTGTTGGCTCTTATTATATAAAGAAGTGTAAGTTCCAATCATACAATACATCCATGTAAACCCACTAGCCCTAACAGTGGAATGTTACAACCACATCTGCCTACTCCTCCAAAGAGATGTACTAGCTTAGTGCAGTGGAGAAGCCAAGGTGCATAACATTACTATCCAATATCTCTCCAAGATAGTCTTATCGAAAGCTTGGCTAGTCAAAAGCCTACACAATGAGTTATTAGGGACTATTTATAGCAAAGGTTGGGGTGGCCCTTGACATTCCCCTTTGTGACTGTTCAACTACCCTCATGACTCTTCATCTACTCTATGACTATTACATCCACTATTGACACTTGACTTACACTTGACATGACTTAACATTACAATGCACATGTACCCATGTGAAAACAACTAGCTTGAGCAAGCCAAACTAGACATCACTCTGAATTAGACAACCATGGAAGTCCAACTCCTAAACATCTTCATGTTGATCGATAGTAACATACGGATGCCAAGATCTGTAGTCCTTAATGTTGTTTGTGTGTTCTGCGATGACATATGTCTGAAACCTGACCCTTGCCTCCATAGCATTTGGGTACACTTCTCGGGCTCTTTTTTCCAACTCATCTGAAAGCATGTGCATCATTGTCTTCAAGGTGGCTGGACCAGCAACATACTTGTGCATGATGTCTGCAGTGATGGGAAAGTTTGGGTTGGTGGCAATGTGCATCAACTCATCGAAGTACGAGTCAATATTGAGTCAGACCTGTTTCTTTGTCTTCACCTGGCTGAGAGTCCCAAGTGATGGGATCGCATGTGTGTGCACCACAACATCCATACGCTTGAATACTCATGCATGGGAATCTTGTATGCTAGTGATGAATTGTAGGAGTTCTTCATAATTTTGGATCTAACTCTGAATACATGCTTTCAGCTTGACCACATTGACCCTCATCATCTTAGGCAAGTGAAGTGGGGCTCCCTTGTACTTCATCGTCCATGTTTCCATGTCCTCAACAGCAGAATGCAATTTCATCAAGATACATGCTCTTCTATCACATCGTTGCTACCATCTGTTGAGATGGACGACTACCTTGTGCATGGTACCAAACTTGGAGTACAATTCCTGCACAACTATGTTAAGGGACAATACTTCATCTAGTATTGTCTTCTTCAGTTCAGCTCGAGCGGACATTTTCACCAAGTCTCCTCCTTGCTTGGTCGTTTGTATTTTATTTTCCATTTTCTTATTCTCAGTTATTAGGAAGCGAACACTTGAGCTAGTGGCTTCGGCATACACTCTGGTTGCATTGACCAAGGCAGTTGGATGTTTTCACACATCATTCACGATTACTCTTTCCTCAACTTGCGTAGGAGATGTATGATCCTCCGGAGTTGACACTTTGCGAGACTGCACAGCTCTATGTTGGGATTCATCAAACGAGAAGTTGTGCATCTCTTCTTCCGGCTGATCACCAAGGATCTCAGTGCCTCCTTGGCCATTTGAGACTTTCTCATCATATGGATGCATCTAAGCGGGTGAGTCGACCTCTTTTTGGTGAGGCATGAGGTCGGTGTCCTGTTCCAACTCCTATTGCTCCATGTTTGTATCCAGCTGTTGAAGTGATTGTTATATCTCATGAGCGAATTATTTCCCCTGAGATGGTTCACCTTGTTCACCTGATGCCAGTTGTTCAAAAGAATCAACTACTTGTACGGGCACTGCTTTGCCTATTTGCACCTGTTGCGCCCCTTGTCATATCTGTTGTTGTTGTGCTTCTCTCTCATGTTTGTGCAGCTCTTGTTCCTTTCAGAGTTTCTCCCTCAGCTCATGAAACTCCTTATTTGCTTCTTCCATTCTCTTCTTACCCTTCTACCTTCGCGCAATTCGCTTGTCACGCTACTACCTCTTTGCCTCTATAGTCATAGCTTCTTTCTCTACAAGTGGATCTGCTCAAAACTTGCAGCTTTTCTCCTTCTCCATGTGATCGACAATCTTCCTCTTACCATTATCGTGCACTGGTATGCTTGCCTCTGTTTCCACCACTACTACTACTAGTGCTCTCTGTGATGCTTCTTCATGTTTCTTTGCTAACCACTCCATAGCGAAGCCAACCGGTTCATTGGGTCTGGAGAAACTATAGCAATATCTCCATGGGTCCTCCTCAGCCCAATGACATGCCCCGTGGATCCAGTTGAACTGAACTCTCATGCAATGATCTTTCACAATGCAATGTGGGTCATACAGATTGTAGCTTCAGAGGTCGAATGGGTACTTCTTCATCTATTTTTCTTCAACATCCGCTTGCTTGATACTCTGGATATCGTATAACCCAATCTGCAACGAAAGAGCGGGCCAAGGTGCGTTCTTCTTCCGATGCAATCTAGCTATCAATCCTGTCGAGATGTGATATGCTACTTTATGCATGAAAAGTACGTCCAAGGAAAACTTTGGTAGAACATGTGGAGGCTTCTCTGCACTGAACATTCAGATGAAAGTGTCGGAAGGTGAGGCATACCAATCTAGAATGCCTATCAATGCCTCTGTTGCTTCCTTTGACATGCAGGGTGGATCTTGTTCGAATATCATCTTGTACACAGGAGTGACAAAATGATCAAACAACCATGTGATTACTCCTTTGAAGCTTCATTCAAACAACAACTTGAAATATGTGTTCACAGCGGTCTTTGCCGGTGACCATGCTTACTCCAAGCCCGGGAACTCCTATCATGCATAGACTGCATCTAGGATGTAGACGAACATGTAAATCTCTGCATGCATATCTTCGGGTGATTGTCGAGCTTTCGTTACTTGTTCTTTCAGCTGATGAGCCAGTACGCCGGACCAGTTACATGGTTCTCCTTCTCTTTCCAATTGGTCCAGTGTAACCACCCAACTCTGTGGGAAGGTTTCCGTCCTTGCTTGGCCATAGATTCGACAAGAAAATATGATCAAGTATTGGTACGCCTTCCTTAGTATCTTTGTCTTGTAGATCTGGTTGGGTGTCAACCTGAAATGAGTTGGCCCCTTTACCCAATTCTTCATAATGTCTCTGGAGTTAGCACTATTGTTGGGTAAGCTTAATGGAGTCTTCATGACAATCACGGGCTCTTACCTCTGATACATCTCATCATAATCTTGTTCCCAGAAGGTTTCTAGCTTCGTCCCACTGACACTGCTCAAGGTCATTGTCTCAGGATCAGTGTGAGATACGATCCAGTGTATCATGTCCGCACATGGGAACACGAGATATCTGCATGCAATCCGGTACAAGCCAAACTTTTTAATGTTCACGTACACCTGACAGTATTTGAGGTGTTCTCTAAAAGTGCCTGCAAATGTTTCATTGACCTCTTGCCACTTCTATTTGATGTCCTTGTCTAGATACAACTTTGTATCTTCATAGATCGGCAGACTAGAGGACACTTACTCAACTATTGCTCCAGCTGCATTTCCATTAGTGTCATGTGATCCTGATCTCTTGGAAGCCATTGAGACAAATGAACACCTGAGATATCTAGAGACAAGAAACATGCATGGAAAGAAATATGTCAATGAAAACAAAGCAACTTCGGGGAATGACACATCACATACTTGGGAAACTGATGGGCAAGATTGCTCAATTTCTTCTAGGAGGCTGGATAACTGGCTGTCAGAACTACGCAAAAGGAATTTTGGGCTATCTGGAAGGCAAGACTAGCTGCTAGATCTACGCAATGCATAATCTAGACTGGTTGTTGGCTGCTAGGGTTGTGAAATGCGTAATTCCAGCTGGGAGTGACTGCGGGCTCAGGGACTGCATTGCACAATTTTCTAAGCCATCAGTCACTGTGCCTCAGAAATGCGCAAAACAGTCCTAGAGGGCAGTGCTAGGCAGAAATGCACATTTCTGGAGAGGAAGGTAGAGCCTTCCTTCACCAGATTGCACAATGCAGTCCTAGTGAAGGCAAAGTCTAGGCCAAGGTTGGTCCAACTCACCAACGGGAAACTAAAAGCAAATAAGATAGTGAATGCATGGAAACACTAAGTGAAAGCAGAAGTGATTGACAGTGCATGAGAAACATGGACGAAAGATTCAGCAATTAGATCAACATGCATGTCGGTGAAGCGATTCATCGGTTCGGCGAACGTTCGTGCAAAACAGTTTCATTCATGCGACAGCAGTGAGATAGCAACGAAAACTAAAACAAAGCTAGAACAAGCTAGTATACATGTAAAACATAACAAGTGATCAAATAAATCAAGAAAACAGCACTCACAAAAGCGAATACACAAAAAGTAACAGGAAATGTTGAAAAAGACAAGTTGAGGCCACTTACCCGTGAATAGCTGAGCTGGATGTGTCAAAGAGTCCTAGATATGTTGTGGGACATCATAGCTCCATGATCAATGTGAAAGAGTGAGCTCTAATGCATCGAATAAATAAGTTTGGGCTCATGACGCGCATGCCACAAATCTAGGAAAAAGCAACACTTGGAGTAAAGTTTCTAAAATAACTTTGCATGTAACCTTCGGCTACTAAAAATAGCTCCCTAAATATTCCTTTTGCATGTTGCCTTTTTCTATTCCGAGAAAAAGCAATTCATGCATGCATGCAAGTCAAGCTTCCTTGGTCCCAGGTGGAACTGGTCAACCAGACTACTCATGCATGAAACTGCTCAACCGCTTGAGAAAAATGTGCATTTCTAGCTGGGAGCTAGGCTGACTTCCTAGGAGGTTTGTGCAATTTCTAGGCAAAGCAGCTGACTGCTGCCTAGATTTGCGCAAATTCTGGGCTGAGGAGCCCTGTTGGAGAAAATTGAGAAATTCCTGCTGGGATTGTTGACTGGTAGAATTGCGCAATTCTGGAGCCCAACAGGCTTCCAGATAGAATTACACAATTTTTGGAGGGAAGGCTAGTTTCCCTCCAAAATGCACAATTTTCTTGGGGAAGTTTCTCAGCCTGTAGCTGGACTAAGTCCGGGTGGACAGCCTGTGAGGGGACTGAATCAAGTTGTGATCAACAAGTTGCTTTTGTACAAGAAAACATTAAAGCTTGTGTACTTGACGAAGCAAGACAAGGTGTTGTGAAAGGTTAGTAGGGAGGCTCCAAAATGGGCTAAGGAAAAATTTTGGAGGGTGGTTGTAGCCGCTACAACACTTGGCGACACACTGGTAGAACTCCAGCTCTTTGAATGGACCTTGGTCATGAAAATAAAGTCTAATACCTCTGGAAGTATTGTTCATTTCTCAGCTCACCTTGTCTTCACACTAGCTCGATTGAAAGATGTAGCATCTGCCAAACTCTTGGTCGATTGACGCACATTCCAAGCCAAGGAAACATAGTTGTTTCGATTGGGGTTGAGGAGTATATTGGTGCATAAGCTGTATAGTCATCAAAGTGCTATTTTCTTCTCTGGTGTTGCTACGCTGCCAGCAGGCCTGAACAGTACCCCGGCGAAGTCACATAGGAACACAAGCATGGCTCTGCTACCAACGAGCCTAGTCAATACCTTGGCGAAGTTATCTACATCACCTCCATGCGCAGGAATCCTCTCTCTTCTTTCACCTTATTCATTTTTCATTTTGCATTTTTTTTACTTTTCATTTTTTATTTTTTCATCTGTGAATAGCACTTATTCATTTCAGAGGCGGAAGAGGGATCCCGACTTTTTAATAGAAAAAGAGGTTATTCCAGCAAAGAAGTAGTTTATTGTATCTCTGATGTGCCTGTTAAGGTCTTCCCCCTCACCTTACTCTACTTGACTGAGCTGGCAAGGATTAACCCAAAAACAACCGGCTAGAGAAGGTGACACTAGTTAGCGCACAAGCATTGTGTTTTCACCAAGGTTCACTTCGAACAGTACGTATTTTCCTTCGACATATCAAGGACTAAAAGTAACAAATTATTCATACAGAGGCAATATGACAGATAGCCAAGTAGTTATAGTTGTACAAGCCCTCTTTTACTTCACCGAGCTCGTTTCAAGAGATACATGGTTTCATGCGAAACTAACCTACGAACAAAACATGCGAACTCTACGAAACAAGAGAACTAACAAATAACAAAGGAAAGAAAGAGCATAAGCAAAATTGAAGGCAATGAAAGTAAGCAAACAAGCAAGTAGAATAACAAGCAAACAAAGAGAATAATCAAACAAGCATGCAAGCAAACTGACTGAAAGCAAACACTACTCCTACTCCTACTCCTACACTAACGATGCATGGGCCTGATCACGTGAAGTGATATTTCCAATGTAGCCATCGGCACATTGGTTGACCCATGTTGGTGAAGGCTTGGTTTGCGAAAAACCCAGTTGTGCGAACTAGCAAACAAGAAATATATAACAATGAAGACAACACACTTCGTGTTTGACAGTGCCTACAAGACATAAGTGAGTGAAAGTGCATGACGAGCAGTTTGTGGACTTATCATGGTGTTGTGTGACACTGCGTGCAGCTTTGAAGCATAAGCACACTCTTGATTGTGACATGCAAGAAAATTAAAGAAACAATGATAACTTGCATCGTAAACGAGTGCTTGCAATGTAAGATTCCTCCAATGCATGAGAGATGGGATCATGCAGTTCAAGTGGAGGAAGTATGATCTTTGTATGAGATGGATCTTCAATGCATTCAGATGAGTGATGAGGAGCCTTGGGTGATTGAACAGTTTCATGATCAGAACTGAGACTAACCCCAAGAGAGCAAGGACCTAACATAACCATCAGCTCGGGCTGAAGTGCCTCGACAGTCTTGGGTGTTTCAACTTCGTCATCAGATAGATCATCATAAACTGATGGCTTCGAAAGATACACTGTGATAGAGTCATGATAATGATCAAATATGGAAACAAATGGATCACAACCACCATGATCAGAAAAATCAATGATTTCATCGGCATCCTCATGATCAAATGAATCAAACAGAGGGGTATACAAAAAGCAAACAAACTCTTCCTCTGTGTCTCCAAAAAATACAGATGAAAGATCAAGTGGATTTTCAATTAATGGCTTATCCTCTTTGTTGTCGAATGATGGACCATCATGTAGTGAGTCATGCGAGTGATCAACAATAGGTGCATCCATGGATGAAGACACACATGTGAAATCATGGATGGCAGGTTCACCAAAGATGTTGGGAAAGAACGAAGGGGACTCGGATGGAAGGGAGTCCTCCTTCGCCGAGTGTTGATGCTCAAGCTCCCACTCATACTCTTCATGAATGATAGCACATGTTGGTTGTGCAACATCAACTCCGTCAATGGGTTGTTCCTCGTTCACAACAAGTGAAGAGTTCGGAATGGACGAACACAAGATAGTGTCACCTGGAGGAACACCCTGAGTGTGAAAACGGAGGTCGTAGAACAGAATGCATATGAGAAATCAAAGAACTGATAGCCAAATTTGCGCGAAAAATGAGCGAAGTGATGTTGGGAAGATGTGAAAGTTGAACAAGTGTCTGAACATGATCCTCAACATCACCCGACAGTGGTGGAGCTGTTGAATGAGGGGAATCCAGGCAGTCAGTCAAGATAGTGACCGCATCCACATGAGATTACGCAACTCCATCAATGAAGAATGTTCAGCGACGCTTGATCTCAAGATTCTTCTTGGGATGGGCAGATTTCTTAAGGCAATACTTGAACCAGTCCCAAAGATAGGAAAATTTCATTTGGCTCCTCAGAGCTTGAAACTGCAAGTCACGAAAGCGCTGCCAAAAATCAATAATTGATTCATGCAGAACCTTCCGTTGCTGTAATAATTTTTGGTCAAGATAGTCTGGATCAAAATGATAGAAAGTGTCTTCAATAAGATCACAGAAGTGCTCAAGTGAGTGCATGCTATCAGCCAGTAGGCTGAGCAATTAACGACATGGAGATTTGCAAAGTGTGTGTGTAATCAGCAAGTTGGCTTGTTTGTCAGAACATCCATCACCCTCATGAATCATGGAAAGAAACTTATGTAAGTACTTAGGCCAGGCCACTTCGCCTTCACCATCATACGTGTAAGTGGACAAAAGATCAAAAAACTCCCCCATGATGGAGACATCTTCACGATTCGAGAAACATCACGGAGGGAGAAGAGTGCAAGAATCCATGAAAGGTATGAAAAGGTTCAAAACTAGATGAGAGGACATAGCTTGTCATCTGGCCCTCCTTCTAGCGCCAGAAATGTTGAAGGTGTTGCACCCACTAATATGTCAAGGGGATCTCCCTGGTAAGAAGTCCCAAATAGACCTCAGACTATTTGGTGTAAGAGTCCCAGCAGTGGGTCGTATGGTAATGCCTTGACCGCGATTTCACACAGAGGCAAGTAAGATAACTTTGTCAGTAGCAAGGGTGTGACCGTTGTAGTGAGTCAAGGAAGGTGCATGAGAGGTTCTAACATAGGTGGGTTGAGATGAGTGTGCCCCTTGGAAACCTATAATAGTACTCAGCTAGGAAGGGAACACACGAGCAAAGATGCATCATAAGCTAGAAAGTAGGTCAGTCGGCAATCCAAAGTGATGGCTAAACCAACAGCACATATGCAACAAGATTCATATAATTGCATACAAAATAGTTCATACACAACTACGTAAGTTAAACAACATACATTACTACAACAACTGGAACAGTCCAACTACAATAACAACATATGCATGAAAACGTGTTGGCTCTTATTATATAAAGAAGTGTAATTTCCAATCATATAATACATCCATGTAAACCCGCTAACCCCAATAGTGGAACATTACAGCCGCATCCACCTGCTTCTCCAAAGAGATGTACTAGCTTCGTGCAACGGAAAAGCCAAGGTGCATTACAATACTATCCAAGCTCTCTCCAAGATAGTATTATCAGAAGCTTAGCTGACCAAAAGCCTATACAATGAGTTATGAGGGACTATTTATAGAAAAGGGTGGGGTGGCCCTTGACATTCCCCTTTGTGACTTTTCAACTACCCTCATGACTCTTCACCTACTCTATGACTGTTACATCCACTATTGACACTTGACTTACACTTGACATGACTTAACATTACAATGCACATGTACCCATGTGAACACAACTGGCTTGAGCAAGCCAAACTAAACATCAGTCTGACCTAGACAACCATGGAAGTCCAACTCCTCAACATCTTCATTTTGATTGACAGTAACATACTAATTCCACAATCAGTAGTCCTTGATGGTGTCTGTGTTCCATGGCGACATATGTCTGAAACTTGACCCTTGCCTCCATAGCATCTGGGTACACTTCTCAGGCTTCTTTGTCCAGCTCATCTGAAAGCATGTGCATCATTGTCTTCAAGGTGGCCCTAACAGCAACATACTTGTGTATGATGTATGCACTGATGGGAAAGTTTTGGTTTGTGGTAATGTGCATCAACTTGTCGAAGTACGAGTCAAGCTCGAGTCGCACCTGTTTCTTTGTCTTCGCCTGGGTAAGAGTCCCAAGTGATGGGATTGTATGTGTGCACCACAACATCCATACTCTTGAATACTCGTGCATGGGAAGCCTATATGCTAATGATGAACTACGGGAGTTCTTCATAATTCTAGATCTGACTCCGAATATGTGCTTTCATCTCGACCGCCTTGACCCTCATCTGTTGAAATTTGGTACCGGAGGACAGGTGGTTCCCTTAGGCTTTGATCTTTGGCCTAGGGAAAAGTGTCCAAAAAAATTTAATTTTTCTCCTAAAGTGACTTTATAATTTTATAAAGTTAAATCTAATTTAAAAGTGACTTTAAGTGATAAAGTTACTAAGTTTAATTTTATAGTGACTTTAATAAAGTCAATGAAAAATTAGAAAGGAAAAGTGACTTTGGAAATAAATGACTAAGTGGGTCTTTATTAAAGTGGGGTGAATTAAAAAATAAAAAGTGAGATTTAAATGAGCATTCAATCTCAGCCATTGATCTAAATCTATTTCAGCCATTGGATTTAGAGATCACCCAAAAGTCACTTGGGTCACCCAAAAGTCATTTGGAGTTATATTAAGGGAGGAAAAGGAGGAAAAGATCACATTCGATTCAATTCTTTCATGAGCAGATTGGGAGAAGGAGAGAAAGAGAGCAAGAGATATTTCTGAGCAGGGAGGAGAAGGAGACAGCAGCTTGGCACACATTCCAAGGCAGCAGTTGAGCAGATTTGTACAGCTGATTCAGCACACAGTGAAAGGCAGATTTTGGCATGATTTTCGAGGAGAGGTTTGCACAAAAATCGAGGAGCAATTTGCTGGTTTTTCTGCACGCAAAATGATGGCCATACAGTAGAATTTAATGTTGAAATTGGGCATGGAAATCGAGGAGACCGTACAGCATTTATTGCTGTCCTGTTTGCTATAATTTCCAGTTTGCTGTGAAACATGGGAAAAGAGATAAGTTGTAAATATGCTTGTTGATTTTTTGCTGAAAATTTCTCACTGTAAAAGGCAATTTTCAGAAATAAAGAAGAGCTCTCAAACTGGTTTTCCCCAAGAGTTGTAGGGCGTTTTTCCAGGGTGACATTGACCAAAAATGTCAGTGTTTAAATGTGTTTTAATGGCTGTTTATTACTGCTGATTTTTATTTCTGCAATTTCCAGCATTCTGTAAAATTTCCAGAATTTGTGTTTTCAGCAAATTTATTTTTTTCAGCTTGTTAAATGTATGGTTATGGGAAAGGGAATTTAACTATATGGGAGAAATAAGGAGAAACTGAAAACCGGGGTGGGAAAACAGAAATTTCTACATGGTATCAGAGCTTGAGTGTTGAAGGGCAGTTTGGGACAGCAAAAGGAAAAATTACAGTTGCTGATTTTTCACTCAGAAAATTCCAGCAAGGTGATTTTTTCATAAACAGCAGTTTTATCTTTACTACAATAGTGCTATTTTTTAGTTTTAGGACAGCAGGATGTCATTGGGATTGAGGGTGGAGGATAGGCTGGATGGGCATATAAATTACAGCGTTTGGAAGGAGAGAATGCAGAGTATCTTTGAGGAGGGAGAAGTCTGGGATATCATGGTGCATACCACACAGAACCCTGTTGTTGTGCCTACTGATGCTACTCAGTTAACAGCTTATAATAAAAATAACAACAAGGGTAAGAGGTTGATTCTAGACGGAATCAAAGACCATTGCATTCCTCATGTGAGAGGAAAGAGAAATGTCCATGAGATGTGGACAGCATTGTCCAATCTCTACCAGAGTACCAATGAGAACCGAAAGATGGTCCTGAAGGAGAAGCTGAAGAACATTAAGATGGGTAATGATAGTGCAGCTGGATATCTCACAAAGATTACTAATGTGAGAGATGAGTTGGCAACGATTGGAGAGGCCATTCCACCCACTGAGTTGGTGCGGATTGCAGTGAATGGCCTCCCCCGTTCATGGTTGAACTTTACTGATGGTGTTTGTGCACGTGAGACCCCTCCCACATGGGATAGGTTTTGGGATGATTGCATTCAGACAGAGATCAGGAAAGGTCAGCTTGGGGCAGCCAAGCCAGTTGAGCAGGATGAGGATGTAGCACTGGTGGTAGGAGGCAATAAAGGCAAAGGGAAGAAGCAGGCTTCCACAAGCAATGGTGGGGGCAAAGGCAAAGGTGAAGTGTTGGAATTGTCAAAAGATGGGACACTATGCAGTTATGTGTCCAGAGAAGAAGAAGAATAAGGGGAAGAACCAGGACGTGGCAGCTTCAGCGGAGATTGAGGACTTTGCTGGTCATTTTGACCGAGAGTTTGCGTTCACTACGTGTGAGTCCTCTAGTGCAAGATCACCTGCCACACAGGTTCAGAGGGAGCATGCTTTTCCCTCAATTAGCGGAGCATCTTCAGGTATCTGGTATGTGGACAGTGGGGCTTCACATCATATGACAGGAGTCCGTGAGTACTTCTCAGAGCTTTCAGAGAGTGGAACTGATATTGAGGTAGTACTCGGTGATGACAGAGTTGTTAGAGCAGTCGGGGTGGGGACAATGACATTTCAGAGGGAGTCCAAACCTCCCTTGAAGGTGTCTGAGGTTCTTTATGTGCCAAAGATGAGGAAGAACCTCATATCCGTCTCAGCTTTGGAGGACAGAGTATATGAGGTACTGTTCAAGGGAGGACAGGTGTTGATGTATCCCTGGGGCACTCCAGCTGATTCAACTAGAGTGATAGTTGTACGCCATGCAAAGGTGTACAAGTTTGCATTCCAGCCCCTTTTGGCATCGAGCAGTAGTACCGACAGCAGAGCTAGTAGTTCTGAGCTGTGTGAGATTTGGCACCGCAGGATGGGACATATGTATCATGGAGCCTTGAGGACATTGCGGGAGATCACTACAGGTGTGCCAGATTTCAGTACTGATCACTTTGATACTTGCAGAGGTTGTGCGATGGGCAAATTTTCCAAATCCCCTTTTCCTAGCAGTGACAGCAGAGCGACGGGGATACTTGATTTGATTCATTCCGATGTGAGCGGTCGGATGTCTCATGTTTCCTTGAGTGGATATGAGTACTATGTTTTATTCATTGATGATCACTCCAGGAGGACCTGGATTTATTTTTTGAAGACCAAGAGTGAGGTCTTCAAGCAGTTTCAGGAGTTCAGAGCTCTTGTTGAGACTCAGACAGGTCGAAAGATCAAGTCCTTCAGGTCAGACAATGGAGGAGAGTACACCCTTGGAGAGTTTGTTGACTATTGTGCGGAGGCAAGCATTAGGAGGGAGTTCATTGTTCCTTACAACCCCCAGCAAAACGGGGTTGTGGAGAGGAAGAACAGATCCATCATAGGGGCTGCCAAAGCCATGTTACATGATCAGGGGTTGCCATTGTTCTTGTGAGCAAAGGCCTGCAACACAGCTGTTTACTTGCAGAACAGGAGTCCGCATCGTGCCTTGGGGAACATGACTCCGGAGGAGGCTTTCTCTAGGAAGAAGCCTGATATTGGTCATCTTCATATCTTTGGATGCATTACATACTCCTATATACCCAAGGAGAAGAGGACCAAACTAGAGCCCACCGCAGAGAAGGGTATCTTTGTGGGCTACAGTGAGACCTCAAAGGCCTTTCGGATTTACAGTCCTGCACAGAGGAGAGTTGTTGTCAGACGAGATGTGAAGTTCGAGGAGGACAGGGCCTTTAGGAGGTCATGGGAGTTAGAGTATCTGGATCAGCCAGACCCTCAGCAGCAGTTGAGTCAGTCGCAGGGATCCAGTGGGCAGGGATCAAGAGGATCCGGAGGTACATCTATGAGGATGTCAGGTCCATCAGTGAGCAGTGGCTCGCCGAGCCAGAGGGGTGGTGCTCCGGGCAGCATGCAGAGCAGTTCACAGAGTAGTTCACTAGGGATTCCATTGATGGACAGTTCACACGGTACCTCAGCTTCTACAGGTTCAGGTGCAGGCAGGAGGATAGCAGACAGATAGTCAGGAGTTCAGGCTACTGATGATGATGAGGAGGAGGAGTTTTATTCTCCAGTGGGAGAAGTGCACTCAGGGAAGAGGAAGCCCAAATGGCTTCAGGACACCTTGAAAGATGCCACATCTGTTGCTGAGCCAAAGAGGCCGGTCAGAGAGAGTAGACCACCTGAGAGGTTTTGTAGCTATATGGCGATGGTTACCAGCATCCTTGACTCTGAGCCTTCTAGCTATGAGGAGGCAACTAGCCAGTAGGTCTGGAGAGAGGCCATGCAGGAGGAGTATTCTTCTATCATGAAGATTAATGTTTGGGAGGTGGTGCCGAGGCCTGAGGGAAAATCCGTGGTTACTTCCAGATGGCTTTACAAGGTAAAGCATGCTGCAGATGGCAGCATTGAGAAATTCAAAGCGAGGTTTGTGGCTAGAGGGTTCTCCCAGGTAGAGGGAGTTGATTATGAGGAGACCTTCGCTCACGTGGCTCGATATACTTCGATCCGCTCCATTATATTGATAGCAACAGAGATGGGTTGGAAGATCCACCAGATGGATGTGAAGACCGCATTTCTCAATGGCTTCATACAGGAGGAGGTGTACATTGAGCAGCCACAGGGCTTTGAGGTGCATGGGAAGGAGTCCCATGTGTGCAGACTGAAGAAGGCCCTTTATGGCCTGAAGCAAGCTCCCAGAGCTTGGTACTCCAGGATAGATACATATTTGCAGGGGATGGGTTTCACAAAGAGTGAGGCAGATCCGAACCTTTACTTTATTGTGATTGGTTAGGAGCCTCTCATTCTGGTGTTGTATGTGGATGACTTGATCATTACAGGTGCAGAGAGACTCATAGAGCACTACAAGAGAGATCTTGCGACGGAGTTTGAGATGAAGGACATCAGCTTGATGCATTACTTTTTGGGTTTGGAGGTGTGGCAGGAGGAGGGGCATTTCTTCCTGGGGCAGGGGAAGTATATGGTGGACATCCTTAGCAGATTCCACATGGAGGATTGTAGACCCATGTCGACACCAATGATAACCAACTGGAAGAAGCTTCATGCTTCGGATTCCGAGTTGGTGGATCCCACATTGTACAGGCAGTTGATTGGTTCCTTGATGTATTTGGTCAACACTAGACCAGATATTTGTTTTGCAGTCAACACGATGAGTCAGTTTATGTGTGAGCCTAGGAAGGTTCACTGGGTGGCTGCAAAACACATTTTGCGATACTTGTAGGGGACAGTGGATTATGGTCTGGACTACAGGCAGGGAGATGGAGTGAGATTGGCAGGACACACTGATTCTGATTGGGCAGGTTGTGCTTCTGATAGGAAGAGCACTTCAGGGTGTTGTTTTGGGTTGGGTTCAGCAGTAGTGTCATGGTTCAGCCAGAAGCAGCAGTCAGTAGCACTGAGTTCAGCGGAAGCAGAGTATATGGCAGCCAGTCTAGCTAGTCGTGAGGCTATCTGGCTTCACAAGATGTTGTTTGGCTTATTTGGTCAGCCGTTAAGACCTTCAGTGATTTACTGTGATAATCAGAGTTGCATTAAACTCACGGAGAATCCAGTATTTCATGACAGGTCAAAGCATGTCGGGATCAGATATCATTTCATCAGAGACTATGTTCAAAAGGGAGTTGTGAAGCTCGAGTATATTTCCACTGATGAGCAGGTTGCAGATATCCTTACCAAAGCCTTACCACGGGGCAAGCATGTCTACTTCAGAGACAAGATGGGTGTGGTGAGGAACACCTTCCTCGGTAAGAGGGAGTGTTGAAATTTGGTACCGGAGAACAGGTGGTTCCCTTAGGCTTTGATCTTTGGCCTAGGGAAAAGTGTCCAAAAGAATTTAATTTTTCTCCTAAAGTGACTTTATAATTTTATAAAGTTAAATCTAATTTAAAAGTGATAAAGTTACTAAGTTTAATTTTAAAGTGACTTTTATAAAGTCAATGAAAAATTAGAAAGGAAAAGTGACTTTGGAAATAAATGACTAAGTGGGTCTTAAGTGGGGTGAATTAAAAAATAAAAAGTGAGATTTAAATGAGCATTTAATCTCAGCCATTGATCTAAATCTATTTCAGCCATTGGATTTAGAGATCACCCAAAAGTCATTTGGAGTTATATTAAGGGAGGAAAAGGAGGAAAAGATCACATTCGATTCAATTCTTTCATGAGCAGATTGGGAGAAGGAGAGCAAGAGAGCAAGAGAGATTTCTGAGTAGGGAGGAGAAGGAGACAGCAGCTTGGCACACATTCCAAGGCAGCAGTTGAGCAGATTTGTACAGCTGATTCAGCACACAGTGAAAGGCAGATTTTGGCACGATTTTCGAGGAGAGGTTTGCACAAAAATCGAGGAGCAGTTTGCTGGTTTTTCTGCACGCAAAACGAGGGCCATACAACAGCATTTAATGCTGAAAGTGGGCACGAAAATTGAGGAGACCGTACAGCATTTATTGCTGTCCTATTTGCTGGAATTTCTAGTTTGCTGTGAAGCATGGGAAAAGAGATAAGTTGTAAATTTGCTTGCTGATTTTTTGCTGAAAATTTCTCACTGTAAAAGGAAATTTTCAGAAATAAAGAAGAGCTCTCAAACTGGTTTTCGCCAAGAGTTGTAGGGGGTTTTTCCAGGGTCACATTGACCAAAAATCTCAGTGTTTAAATGTGTTTTAATGGCTGTTTATTACTGCTGATTTTTAATTCTGCAATTTCCAGCATTCTGTAAAATTTCCAGAATTTGTGTTTTCAGCAAATTTATTTTTTTCAGCTTGTTAAATGTATGGTTATGGGAAAGGGCATTTAACTATATGGGATAAATAAGGAGAAACTGAAAACCGGGGTGGGAAAATAGAAATTTCTACATCATCATCTTAGGCAAGTGAAGTGGGGCTCCCTTATACTTCATCATCCATGTTTGCATGTCATCAATAGCAGCATGCAAGTTCATCAAGATACGTGCTCTTCTAGCACATTGTTGTTGCCATCCGTTGAGATGGACGACTGCCTTGTGCACGGTACCAAACTTGGAGTACAATGCCCGCATAACTGTGTCAAGGGACAATACTTCATCTAGTATTGCCTTCTTCAGTTTAGCTCAGGTGGACATTTTCACAAAGTCTCCTCCTTGCTTGGTCATTTATAGTTCCTTTTCCATATGCTCATTCTCAGCTATTAGGAAGCGAACACTTGATCTAGTGGCTTCAACATACACTCTGGTTGCATCGGCCAAGGCAGTTGGATGTTTGCGCACATCATTCACAATCACTAGTTCCTCAACTTGCACTGAGACATATGATCCTCCTTGGTCATTCAAGACTTTCTCATCATCTGGATGCATCGAAGTGGTTGAGTCAACCTCTTTGTGGTGAGGCATGAGGTCGATGTCCTGTTCCAACTCTTGCTACTCCATGTCTGCATCCAGCTATTGAAGTGCTTGTTCTATCTCATGAGAGAATTCTTGCCCTTGCAATGGTTCACGATGTTTGCATGATGCCATTTTTTCAGATGAATCAACTACTTGTACGGGCGCTGCTTTGTCTATTTGCACGTGTTGCGCTCCCTGTTGTATCTGTTGTTGTTGCACTTCTCTCTCCTGTTTGTGCAGCTCTTGTTCCTTTCAAAGTTGCTCTGTCAGCTCATGCAACATCTCTGCTTCTTCCATTCTCTTCTTATCCTTCTGCCTTCACGTGATTCTCTTGTCGTGCTACTACTTCTTTGCCTTTATAGCCATAGCTGCTTTCTCTACAAGTGGATCTTCTCAAAACATGTAGATTTGCTCCTCCTCCATGCAATCGACAATCTTCCTCTTACCTTTTTTGTGCACTGGAATGCTTGCCTCTGTTGCCACTTCTGCTACTACTGGTACTCTCCGTGATTTTGCTTCATGTTTCTTCACTAACCACTCCATAGCGAAGTCGACTGATTCATTGGGTCTGGACAAACTATAGCAATATCTCCATGGGTCCTCCTCGTCCCAATGACATGCCTCGTGGATCCAATTGAACTGAAATCTCGTGCAGTGATATTTCACAATGCAATGTGGGTCATACGTATTGTAGCTTCAGAGGTCAAATGGGTACTTCTTCATCAGTTCTGCTTCGACATCTGCTTGCTTGATACTCTGGATCTCATATAACCCAATCCACAATGGAAGAGCGGGCCAAGGTGCCTTCTTCTTCCGATGCAATCTAGTTGTCAATCCTGTCGAGATGTGATATTCTACTTCCTGCATGACAAGTACGTCCAAGCAAAATTTAGCAGAACATGTAGAGTCTTATCCACGTTGAACATTCAGATGAAAGTGCTAGACGGTGAGGCATACCAATCTGCAATGCCTATCAATGCCTCCATTGCTTCCTTTGACATGCATGGTGGATCCTGTTTGAATATCATCTTGTACACAGGGGTGAAAAAATGATCAAATAGTCGTTTGATTACTCCTTTGAAGTTGCATTTGGATAAAAACTTGAAATATGTGTTCACAGTAGTCCCCGTCGGTGACCATGCCCACTCCAAGCCCGAGAACTCTTGTTGGGCACAGATTGCATCTAGGATGTAGGCGGACATGTAAATCTCTGCATGCATACCTCCAGGTGATTGTTGAGCCTTCATTACTTGTTCCTTCAGCTGATGAGCTAGTATGGTGGACCAGTTACATGGTTTTCCTTCTCTTGCCAATTGGTCCAGTGCAACCACCCAACTCTGTGGGAAGGCTTCTGTGCTTGCTTGGCCATACAGTCGACAAGAAAATATGATCAAGTATTGGTACGCCTTCCTCAATATCTTTGTCTTATAGATCTGGTTGGGTGTCAACCTGAAACGAGCTGGCTCCTTAACCCAATTCTCCAGAATGTCTTTGGAGTTAGCACTATTGTTGGGTAAGTGGTGAGCACCAGTATTGCAGTAATAATGCTGAAACTCTTGGGCTGCCTACTTTACTCTTATCAACCCAGTAGTTCGTAACAAAATTGGAAGCGTCGGTGTTGTATGCACAAGTACTAGTTCTCACTGCAGGTTGTCACTTGGTCAGCCGGTGCAAGATCACTAGGAGCTTGAGCCAACTTCTATGGATTCCAAAAGAATATCTATATGTAATGAAAGGAAAGAAAGATAGATGTTATTCTAACTGCAGAAAGGAGAAAGACTGAAATGTAAAGCAAAACTAGTGAACCCTAATTAACCAACTAATTCTACTTTTGCAGAAAGCGCTATGAAAACCATGAAAGGAATTCCATTACCTATTCAAGGAAGTAAACAACATCTAACTATGTTATTTCTGGAAATAAATAAGCAAAAAACATATTTTTGGATTGTTATGTATTTTTATGTGAATTTGACATGCATGTAATTTATTGTGTGTGAACGTGGTAGCGAATAGGTGGTGTTGAGGGGCTGTTTTGGGAATTGAGAAGATGTAGGATGGTGTGGATGGGTACTAGGAGGTCTCAGGTGGCCTTCTGGAGGCTTTTCCCACACTCATCCTTCAAAAGGAAGCCTACAGGAAAATCTACAGGACGACACAGGAAATCTAGATGAGGAAAAGCAGCGTTCTACAGGAGGCCCATCGGAGGAGGCCGAGAGAATTTTTCACTATTTTGAGGATGTGAGAGTGGGTGAAAGAGGTGGATGAAGGTTGGAATGAGGTGTTAGGGTGCCTATGGTCTACCATGAACCACCAGGAGAGAGAAATATGATTGGATTTACTCAAGGAGAGAGGAAGAAGTTCCATGGAAAATGCAGGAAACTAAGGCAAAATTGAGGTGAGAATTGGGCGACCTGTAGAGCATGGATCAGATGGAGGATAGGATGGTTGATAGGTTAGACTACTGCTAGAAGAGATCTACTGCAAAGGAACTACCAGTCAACCAATAAGATCAAACAAGCAATGAAATGAGTGCATCTAGAAAAGCAAAGTTTTGCATCAAACTAGTCTAAACTATGATCTATGAAAGGAAATGTTAAGGAATACTACAAGAAAGAAAAGCATGAAAGGATACTATTTCAAATAAATAATTGAGCATGATGAATAAGATCTGAAGCGAAACAAAGCAAGACTATTAACCTACTAAAAGATGCAAACACTAGAAATCCTATGAATGAGGAAAATCTGTGTTTTTGGGGCAGCAAGAGGGTCTTTTCCTCAAATCATGGTCCCAAAGGGAGGAAGAGAGGCCAAGGAATTATTGCTAGCCTTTTGAATCTTCTTTTTATCACTGTTTAACCTGCTATAGAGAGCACAAATGGAAGCAAACTACTAAATCAACAAAAGCAACCTATTCTCAACCATAAAATAAATACATCTAACAGCAACCTATTCTACAAACTGAAATAAAACATAAAAATACAAGTAAAGAGGAGCTTGGATGCTTGGATTGGGCCCTAACCTAAGAGCTTCAACCCTCTGAGGTAACTGAGTGCTAACTCAAAAATGGTTCCATCTTTATTTCCAAAACAATAGCAAGCGTAGGAATTTACAGGGTAAGTTCCACAGAAAGAATACCAAAAAGGACACCGCTCACAACCAGATCTCAAATCAATACACCAGTGTTTTTGACGTGGTTAAAACCCTCAGAGTGCAAGGAGGGAAACAGTCCACAGCCTGTCCCAACGTGGGTACTACAGGCAATTTATTAATCAAAGAATGAAAATTTACATAAGCTTCTCTCATGCACGGATTACCCGAACAATGACCCTCCATGCGCTTTAAATAGAACTCATGGACCAATCGGGTGTCAAGCCACGGATCAAGTGTCGGTAATACCGAGGTGAGAGTGAACCGTCGGATCACTACATATCGTGACTGTTGGATTGTAAGTTACAAAATGTACAACGGTAAAGAAACACACTTTACCTAACTCTAACCTAACTCTATACTAGACCAAGTTGAACTTAACTATATCCTATGTGTCGGAATATCCTAACATCCCCCCTTAAGAACAACTTGGGATAGGATTGAAGGATTTACAAATATGACACAATAGGAGAAGGAAGGAGGCACTAGAGCCTATCCCCCCTTAGTGACAACTTCCTGAACTCCAAGCATATATCGAAGTTTAGTGAACTTCGCCTCTGTGAGAGCCTTTGTGAAGATGTCTGCAACCTGATCATCTGTTGGACAATATTGCACTTCAAGAACATGGTCATGAATGAGCTTTCTGATGAAGTGCATGTGTAGTTCAATGTGTTTGCTGCGCTGATGTTGTACTGGATCTTTGCATAGCTGAATGGCACTTTGATTATCACACCAAAGTTTGGTTGGATGCTGCTGCTCAAAGCCAAACTCAGATAGGATCTGACGAAGCCACAAGGCTTCCTTACTAGCTTCCACGGCACCACGATACTCTGCTTCTGCTGACAAAAGAGAAATGGCAGCCTATTTCTTACAAGCCCATGTAATAGGTCCTGAACCAAGAGTGAAGACATAGCCGGCAGTAGACTTCTGATCATCAGGGTCACCAGCCCAATCAGAATCAGTGAAACCAACTAACAGAGGAGCTGCTTTGGCACTGTAATGAATCCCAAACTGTATTGTACCTCGAACATAACGAAGTATTCTTTTAGCTACTTTCCAATGACTTTCACGGGGATTTTGCATAAAACGAGCAACAAGGCCAACAGCAAAGGAAAGATCAGGACGAGTATGGGTTAAATACAAGAGTTTTCCGACAAGTTGACGGTATAAGGTAGCATCAACTTCAGGAGAAGTACAAGAGACTGAAAGTTTTACTCCAGACTGAAAGGGAGAAGGGGCTGGCTTACAGTCTTCCATGTGAAAATGACGAAGAATATCACAAGCATACTTGGACTGGGAAAGGAAAATACCCTCTTGGGATTGCAAGACTTGAAGATCGAGAAAATAGTGTAAGTGTCCTAAGTCTGTCATTTCAAATTTCTTTTTAAGGCTGGACTTCACATGGTTTATAAGGTTGGGATCACTACCAGTAAGAATAAGATCATCAACATAAAGAACAAGGATGATAAGAGAGTTGCCCACTTTCTTGGTGTAGACAGTATTGTCAGAATGACACCTAGAAAAGCCAGATTCTAAAAGAAAGCTATCCATTTTTGCATACCAAGCCCGAGGAGCTTGCTTGAGGCCATAAAGGGATTTCTTAAGTCGACAAACAAGGCTAGAGTCTGTTTGTATGAAGCCAATGGGTTGTTCCATATAGATTTCTTCCTGCAAGTCCCCATGCAAGAAGGCAGATTTAACATCCATTTGATGGACTTCCCATTTTAAAGAGGCAGCAAGGGAAAGAACAAGGCGGATAGAGTTCATTTTGGCAACAGGGGAGAAGGTTTCAGTGTAGTCAATGCCTTCGACCTGTGAAAAGCCCTTAGCAACGAGACGAGCTTTATGTTTATCAACTTTCCCATCTGGTCCATACTTGGTTCTGTAAACCCATTTACATCTAACAAGTTTGCGTCCCTTTGGTAGAGGAACAAGATCCCATGTATCATTTGTCATTAATGAATGATATTCTTCATTCATAGCTGCTTCCCAATGTGGATGGCCTGAAGCTTCTGCAAAAGTGTCAGGATCATGATTTACTGGAGCTTGAGCCAGTAAAGAAGAGGCTCTTTCAAACTGAGAACGTGTACGTCGCTGATCTGTAGGATCACCGGCAAGATCACCTGCTGCATCCCGAGTAGCACGGACCCATCTTGGAAGTTGAGGATCCTGAGAAGGTGGGGGAGGATTATCATCCTCGCTTTCATCATCTGAAGAAGAAATGTTTTCAAAAGTAGAAGAGAGAGGAAGAGGTGGCACATCCGCCGGACTAGGCTCGCAGGCCGATTTATTTTCATCAAATTTTACATCTCTTCTAATGATAACATTTTTGGACTTAAATGGAATAAGTCTATAACCTTTTACATCTTCAGAATATCCAACAAAAGTACATTTATCACTCTTAGGTTCTAAAGCTTTATGCTTTTCATCTGGAATATGGGCCCATGCTTCACTTCCAAACACACGAAAGTGACTTACATCTGGTTTAATGGAACTCCAAGCTTCTTCTGGAGTGATATTCTCTAGAACCTTAGTAGGAGTGCGATTGATTATATAATTTGCACAATTAATTGCTTCGGCCCAAAAACTAAGACTGAGTCCTTTAGATTGCAGCATACAATTAGCCATTTCCTTTAAGGTGCGATTTTTCCTTTCAGCTACACCATTTTGTTGTGGAGTGTATGGAACAGTATGTTGCATTTGAATTCAATTTTCGGTGCAAAAGTTGATGAATGTGTTTTTAACATATTCTCCACCATTATCAGTTCTTAGCTTAAGAATTTGATGTCCAGATTGTTTTTCAACAAATGCTTTGAAGGCCAAAAAAGTGGTAAATACTTCGCTCTTGAGTTTTAAGAAGTATACCCAAGTGCGTCTGGAGAAATCATCAATGAAAGTTAAGAAGTACTTGCAGCCAGAGAATGAAGCAACAGGAAGAGGACCACATAAATCACTGTGCACAAGTTGTAAAGGGGCTGAGGCGTGCCAAGAGGCACGTTTGTCAAAACTGTCCCGATGATGTTTTCCGAGTACACATCCGGAACAAACACCATCTCTGCAAGATACCATAGGAAGACCTGTCACCATATTTTCTTTACATAGATGCTGAAGGGAGCGATAGTTTAAGTGACCAAATCGCTCATGCCAAAGTTTGCTCACTTCATCATTATGAGCAACAAATACTGAGGGAAGATTGGATGACCCAAAGTTGTGAAATTTATACAACCTTTTGGAATCATCAGCAAGACCAGTAGCTAGAATCTGTTTAGGATATTTTAGATCCTTGATTACAACATCATGAGGTGAAAATTCAACTATTTTTCCTTCACCTGAATGAGTTATCTGATAGACAGATAGAAGGTTGCAGGATAAGGTTGGAACACATAATACATCATTAAACTGACCATTGTCTAGATGAACAGTTCCAGTCCCTACAACATTAAGAGATCTATCATCACCAATATATATATTTTTGGTGTTACAATCATTTAAAGAAGAAAACATGGCTTGGTTTTTGGCCATGTGACAAGAGGCTCCAGGGTCAATGAGCCACTCATGAGAATGAGAAGAGGAAGAAGATACATTTAATGCATAACCAGACTGAGATGATTGACAATGAGATGCAGAAAGTGCCATTCCGGAAGTTGAAGTTGAAGTAGGCTCCACATGGATGTTATGTTTCTTCATTGCGGCTTCCAAGGCTTCCATCTTCTTAAAGCATTTAGATTCTAAGTGGCCATCTCGATTACAAAAGTTACAATGTCTATCAGTCTTCTTCCATTTGTTTTTATTGGTCTTATCATTTTGCTGAAATGATCTTTCATTTTGAGGCTGAAATGGTTTAGGACCATTCTTTTGAGGATATGACTTCTTAGGATTCTTTGAATTTGGTTGCTGCTGGGCGGCTAACGCTTTCGTGGAAGAGTTTCCAAGATTAAGAAGACCAAGGTGTAAGAGTTTTTCTTGTTCTCTTATTAAGGAATCACAAAAGGAGTCAAAGGAAGGGGGCTTGTAGTCTTGTCCTTGACAAATGAAAGCTTCTCTTGTAGAATGGAAAGTGGAAACAAATACAGAGTAGGCTGGTCCCAACTTAGTAAGGATGGAATAAATAAGGTTACCATCGTCTTTCTTAACTTTAACACCTTCCAGGAGATATCTAAGGTTCTTGAATTTGGACAAGAAATCTTCAATGCAAGAAAAATTATTAGGATCCAAAGTAAGCAGCTCATTTTCAAGTTGATGGGCTCTAATTTAATTTTTAATCCCAAAAACTTTAGCAAGTTTTTCTAATGCTTCATGAGGAGTCTCAAGTTCTGCAATGTGGAATCTAAGATCAGGAGAAATAGACATCCCTATCAAACCACGTGCTTGATCTTGTCTATTTTCCCATTTTGTTGCCTTGTCTTCATCTTTTGGTTTCTTCTCTTGGTCTGTGGCTATTCTGAAGAGACCTTTACTTCTAAGTAAATCTTCCATGTAGGCTACCCATTGGAAGTAGTTAGTGTTGTCAAGAATGACTTGGCATGGGCTTTCCATTTTTTTTTTAAAAACTGAAGCTGAAGATGCTGAAAGTAGGTGTTCCAATGGATAGATCTCGAAAAAATAGGCGGTTTTAAAAAAAACGGCTCTGAAAAAGGCTTCCGGATGAAGAAGTTATGGCTTTTTGAAAAATAATTGTTGAAGTTGCCGGCAAAGTGCGCGAATGTGCGGGAATGAAAAAAATCCGCTCCCACAAAATGGAGACTTGAACCCAAGACCTCTACTCTCTTAAAATAGCTTTGAACCAATTGATCTATACAAAAAATTTGAGAGAGAGAGAGAGAGAGGGGGGGGGGGCCTCGGTTTGCGTGCTTGCCTTGAGAAAGCTCTTTTTCCCTACAAAACACAAAACCCAACACGAATATGCAAAGAAAAACGAACCTTGCGGCTCGAAGTTAGCTTTAGCCAAAAAAACTAGAAATTTTAAAAAAAAATCTCAAAGTTGGCTTTAGCCGAAAAACTAAATATTTTTCTCAATGTTTCTGATTTTCCGAGATCACACTAAGGTGCAGGGAAAAGAGCATACGCATGAGAAAAATCCTTCCTTTCTATTTCTGATTTGCCCAGATCGCACAGAGTCGCAGGGCAAAGAGCATATGCAGAAATGAAAGGTATAGATCCGGTTAAAAAAAAAAGGCTAAATAAACTGAGACCGAAATAAGCAGAGAGAAAATAACAGTAAACTGCAAAAAAAAACACTGTATACCTCCCGATCTGAAAAATGACGCAGCTAGGGCTATCGGAAACCTTTTCGCGTGAAACGAAAGGGGTTCCTCACTGGAACAGATGCTCCGAACGCAACAGAGCAGTCCTCTCGGCCCGAAAGCAGTCAGAAACAGCAGATCTAGGAAACGACAGCCGCATGCAGTTCTACCGGCTTCAGATTTGGATCACCAACGGACGCGGCCCTCAAATAGCTCTGATACCATGTAGGAATTTACAGGGTAAGTTCCACAGAAAGAATACCAAAAAGGACACCGCTCACAACCAGATCTCAAATCAATACACCAGTATTTTTGACGTGGTTAAAACCCTCAGAGTGCAAGGAGGGAAACAGTCCACGGCCTGTCCCAACGTGGGTACTACAAGCAATTTATTAATCAAAGAATGAAAATTTACATAAGCTTCTCTCATGCACGGATTACCCGAACAATGACCCTCCATGCGCTTTAAATAGAACTCATGGACCAATCGGGTGTCAAGCCACGGATCAAGTGTCGGTAATACCGAGGTGAGAGTGAACCGTCGGATCACTACATATCGTGACCGTCGGATTGTAAGTTACAAAATGTACAACGGTAAAGAAACACACTTTACCTAACTCTAACCTAACTCTATACTAGACCAAGTTGAACTTAACTATATCCTATGTGTCGGAATATCCTAACTACATGAAATTGTCACAAAATAATAAGCTCGAAGTTGAGCAGAGTTTACATAAGAAAAAATCCAACAAAAATCTGACCCTAGTGAGGCCCTAGGCCTCTCTACTTATACCAATGAAGCTACCAATAGCTTCCTTAAAATCAGGGAGGCTTGGCTCCCAAAACTCAAGATAATCATCAGTCATCCTCCACTTGCTCGGCTGCCTTCTAGTGCATGATTTGGCTGCTTGTACTCCGAGCTGAATGAAGGGGAATTTGAAGTGAGGAGTAATAAATGAGGGGGATTCCCTCCTATAAGTCCTCTCCTTTTTCCACTTCAAGTTATTGCTACCATTTTTCCACTAGATCCTTGACTTTGACCTCAAAATTCATCAATAATTTGCATTAAAAACATGTTAGACCACATGGCATCATAACTAACTCAACTCACTCCATAAGCATAAATATAATTGGAAAATCATACAATAAGCTAAGAGAATGGTTGATTTGACTAGGTTAGGAGGTAAAATGAGCCCATATAATTACCCATTTATGAGGCTCATCAGTAAGCTGAATGGAGTCTCCCTGATAGTCACGGGCTCTGACATCTGATACATCTCAACATAATCTCATTCCCATAAGGTTTCAAGCTTCATCCCCCTGACACTGCTTAAGGTCATTGTCTCGAGATCAGTGTGAGAGACGATCCAGTGTATCATGTCCGCACATGGGAACGTGGCATATCTGCATGCAATCCGATACAAGCCGGATTTGTGAATGTTCACATTTACCTGACGGTCTTCAAGGTGTTCCCCAAAAGTTCATGCAAATGTTTTATTGGCCTCTTTCCACTTAAGTTTGATGTCCTTGTCTAGATACAGCTTTGTATCTTCATAGATCGGCATACTAGAGGACACTTGCTCAATTGTTGCTCCAGCTACATTTCCATCAGTGTCCCATGGTCCTATTCTCTTGGAAGCCATTGAGAAAAATGAACACCTGAGAGATCTAGAGACAAGGAACATGCATGGAAAGAAATCTGTCGGTGAAAACAAAGCAACTTCAGGGAATGACACATCACATACCTGGGAAACTAATGGGTAAGATTGCGCAATTTATTCTGGGAGGCTGGGTGACTGGTTGCCAGAACGGTGCAAAGGTAGTCTGGGCTCTCTGGGAGGTAGGACTGTCTGCTAGATCTACGTAATGTGCAATCCAGACTGGCTGTTGGCTATTGGGATTGTGCAATGCGGAATTCCATCTAGGAGTAACTGTAGGCTCAGGGACTGCATTACGCAAATTACTGGGCCAGCAATCACTGCCCCTCAGAAATGTGCAAAATAGTCCTGGCGGACAGCGCTGGGCAAAAATGTGCATTTCTGAAGAGGAAGGTAGAGCCTTCCTTCCCCAGATTGCGCAATGCAGTCTCATTGAAGGCAGAGTCCAGGCCAAGGTTGCCCCGACTTGCCGACGGGAAACTGAAAGCAAATAATACAGTGAATGCATGGGAACACTAAGTGAAAGCAGAAATGATTGATAGTGTATGCAAAACATAGATGAAAGATTCAGCAAACAGATCAACATCCATGTGGATGAAGCGACTCGCTGGTTCGATGAACGTTCGTGCAAAACAGTTTCATCCATGCGATAGCAGTGAGATAGAAACAAAAACTGAAACAAAGCTAGAACAATATATTATACATGTAAATGACAGCAAGTGTTCAAATAAATCAAGCAAATAGCACTCACACAAGCAAATACACAAAAAGCAACAAAAGTGCTGAAAAAGACAAGTTGAGGCCACTTGCCCGTGAATAGCTAAGTTGGATGTGTCGAAGAGTCTTGGATATGTTGTGGGATGTCAGAGCTCCAAGATCGATGTGAAAGAATGAGCTCTAATGCGTCGAATAAATAATTTTTGGCTCATGACGTGCATGCCACAAATCTAGGAAAAAACGACACTTGGAGGAAAGTTTCTAAAACAACTTTGCATGTAACCTTCAGCTACTAAAAATAGCTCCCTGAATCATGGGATTCCTTTTGCATGTTTCCTTTTGATATTCTGGGAAAAATCAAGTCATGCATACATGCAAGTCAAGTTTCCTTGGTCCCGGGTGCAACTGGTCTACTAGACTGCTCATGCATGAAACTGCTCAATCGCTTGAGAAAAATGCGCATTTCCGGTTGGGATCTGGGTTGGCTGTCCAAGAGGTTTTCACAATTTCTAGGTAGAGTATCTGACTGCTACCCAAATTTGTGCAAATTCTGGGCTAAGTAGCCCTGCTGAGGAAAATTGTGCAATTCTGGCTGGGATTGTTGACTGGCAGAATTGCGCAATTCTGGAGCCCCGCAGGCTTCCAAACAGAATTGTGCAATTTTAGGAGGGAAGGCTGGTTGCCCTCCAAAAATGTGAAATTTTCTTGGGGAAGCTACTGAGCCTGCAGCTGGACTAAGTCCGGGTGAACAATCTATGAGGGGAATGCATCAAGTTGTGATCAACAGGTTGCCTTTGTGCAAGAAAACACTAAAGCTTGTGTACTTGATGAAGAAAGACAAGGTATTGTGAAAGGTTGGTAGTGAGGCTCCAAAATGAGCTAAGGAAAAATTTTGGAGGGTGGTTGTAGCCGCTAAAACAGGTACATTATCTTCTTTGGTCCTTTGAACTTCTTGAAGGTCCCATTCTTCTTATGATGAGTAGAATAGGCCTTAGAAGAATTTTTTTCTTCATCCTCCTTGTTAATTACTAATCATATTCGAGCTTCTTCTTGGCTGTATGCATTACACATTTGTTCAAATGTCTGAGTATCCTTCCAACTGTTAAGTTTTAATGCAAAGGCACTCCAAGATTTTGGTAGTTCTAGAAGAACGGTAATTACGAGCTCATTTTCTAGGACAACTTCATCTATTGCTTAGAGTTCATCTTTGATTCTAGATATCCTTATAAAGTAGGATGATACAGTATCGTCTTTTGTCATCTTAATAGTCCTTAATTCATTATTGTGGCTTTTTATTTGACCAATGCTCTTGATGGTGAATAATTTGGAGAGAGCATCATACATTTATTAAGAAGAATTTATGTTGGATATACATGGAATTATGTTGTCCTTAACTCCATCCACTATTAAGTTCATAGCCAAGATTTCGAATTTTGGTTTCTTTGAATTTTTCTTTCTTTGTTTCACTTGCTTCATATGTAGGCTTCCTTATTTTTCCTTGAACAAGATCCAAAAATTTGTTCTTTTTAAGGATGAGATCTATCCCCTTTTTCCAGACCTTGTAATTGGAGGCTCCTTCTAGTTTGTTTTCTCCCTTCATTGAGTTTGACATAGTTCTTGTTGATAGTAGGCTTATCTCTTTATATGATCCCTTTTCTTTAATGACATTCCTTTGATATTGTTTTACTCAATAGATCTTCAACTTGCCTTTCCTTCATTCTTTACCTTAGCTTTGATACCATGTTAGAAAATCGGAAAGGCAAAAATATTTTCTCTGGTTGATAATTACTTGTGATTTTTTTGAGTTCTTATTATATTTCTTATGTTCCTGTTTTATCTTAGTTTAGTCAAGAAATTACCAGTACCAAAACATGAAGATCAAGTACACCATATGTAGGCACTCAGTTAGGGATAAAACCCCTATATAGGGGAAAATCTAGTCAAGAAATATTCCTCAATAGATTCCAAATGAGATAGCCCAAGAACTTAGCCCAATAGAACTTCCTCCACCAATTCATCCCTTCCTCCTAGTATATGTCATTTGCTCAGCCTTCCAAGTCTCATCTCTTCAAAGTGCAGCTTCAGATCAGAAATTCGTCCCCCAGCTTCAGAACTTCAGCCCTGCAACAGAAATATAATTTTAGCCATGAATTCAACCCAAAATATTCACACAAGTGAGAGAAAGGTAG
The DNA here is from genome assembly GCA_031772625.1 of Pinus tabuliformis. Classification (NCBI taxonomy): domain Eukaryota; kingdom Viridiplantae; phylum Streptophyta; class Pinopsida; order Pinales; family Pinaceae; genus Pinus; species Pinus tabuliformis. The sequence continues at coordinate 584,255,080 of CM062814.1, read as the reverse complement.
CCCAAAAACCTGATTTTATTCTTCCCAACTTTTGTGCTCCTTCTCCAGCAACTTCGCTAGCCCTTTTCTTCTTCCTTATTGAATTTCACACTTTTTTTGCTTCCAGCTACTGCAATTCGAACTTGTGAGAGATGTGCTTCCAAATGAGTTAAGTTGCTCCAATATATAGTGAGTTTTTCAAGTTGAATTCCCTTGTTGAGGTCGACATGCCCTTTCTTGAGGCTGACTTGGTGGAGGAGGCCTAATTGACCTATTTTACAATTAAATACTTTTCTTTATTGACAAATAGATCCCAAAAAGGGTTATTTACATTATGACATAGACAAGGACACTTGACATAAGCCATAGAAGCCTGCAAGGGATGATTTGACCTATAAAAAAATGACCCAAGCATGAAACCCAGGCTTTAATAAGTCAATTTATTTAATAATAATAATAATAATAATAATAAAATTATTTCTTTTGTATTACATCATGACTCAAATACAATTATGAAGACCGACATAGTTACATTCTTCAACAATCTTGACATCAAGAGGGGGAATCATGATGGTGGGTTGAAAAACCTCTTTTCCTGGAAAAGCAATGGGGCCAAAACTCGTAGGTAGAGGGGAAGTGGAATCACTACGAGCGACATCTAACTCGCGAAGCAATTGAAGTGCATCACGTGCTAAAATATGCAACTAGGTTAGGTATTCATAATGACATATGTAATCATGATTTTATTTATTTAATGAAATAAGAAAAATAATTTTATTATTTTTGATCTTGAGGGATTGGTTTCATGCTCAAGGGAAATTTATTTTTAGCTCAAACACCCATTGAGTGCTTCTAGGTTTGTCATAATGTCTATTGAGTTGTTTTCATGTATAAAATACCCATTTGGGGCATGTTACATATTGTAAAAAAATTATTTGAGTCAACAAATAATCAAAATTAACCCTCCAAGATAAAGTCAATGCCTACTAGACAAGTCATCCTAAAATAGTGACATGTAGGCCTAATATCAAGTCACTGGATGCCTATATATAGAGAGCACTCGGCCACATTATTGACTCACTCACTCAGGCACCAAGAAGAGTTCAATCAAGGTGAATAAAATAACCTTATACACACTAAAGGAGAAACGATAAAGAAGAATTTATAATATTTTTTGGGTTATAAGTCCTCCACACGTGTGAATATTAGGGAATCAATTTGAAGCAGCAGACGCTGAAAATTGCAATCACTAAGGAGAGCCAAAGTTGGGTCAAATAAGGTCAATTTAGCAAGCTGAATTTTCAAGAAAAGGAATCAAGGTCAAGTGAATTCAAAAGGAGGATAATTTTTCCACATTCCATCCACACATGTGACCTGGGGTTTCTGCAGAAGAAACTGAAATTACAGGTTTGCAACTGCTAGTCAAAATTTTGAGTTCGGGTCGAGATTTGAAGTAGTGGTAAAAGTTTGACCAGCAGTGACATGGAAAAGAAGAATTTCATCTAAAATAAGCATTGAATTGATCTTGGAGAGGTTGTAGGTCAAGGGTCTAGGTATTGGAATTCGTCAATTGAAGATTCTATAAGAAGAAGAATTTGTGGATTTTCCTCTCAATATTGGAGAGGTTTTTTCCTTGGATGATCACCTATATATTATGTCCTTGTATCATTATTCTTTATGGTTTGGTATCTATTTTATGAAGAATAACACATAATAATAATCAAATTGAATAGGAACCTAATCAAGATAATTAAAAAATGTTAACAAACAGTTGTCATTGCAAGAGAAATCACCTACACTTGTTGGCCCTAGATTTCTCAACATGGTATCAGAGCTAAGGTGACAAGTCAAGGAAGGGAAGCTCAATAAAGGAACCTCAAGCACTCAAGGACTGAAGTCCTAGAAGAATATTAAGGGCTTCAAAACATCAAGAATATCCCCTCATCTCCAAGGCATTTCAAAGACAAGGATTACATCATCATCTTGAAGGAAGTATCAAAACCATAGCTCATTCAAGGAAAGAGTTTGCACTTGAAGCATTCTTGGACACCTCACTCAAATCATCATCTCAAGGAAGAATACCTCAAGTTAATATTATCTCTACTCAAAAGGAAGATCGAATCATCTTAAAATATACTCATCCAAAGGAAGCAAGAAAGGAGTTGTTGGCATCATTAAGGATTCAAGGTTATCTCCCTCTCTTTGTGGTCAAGAATCACTCTTGAATAAATACATATCCTCCAATAAGAAATATTCTAATACCATATCATCACAAAACTCGAGAAGGAAATTGAATGAAGATATTTTCACTAAGGAGTATCTTCACAAGTATCTTTATGTCCACATTTGAATCTATCAAAATTCATTTTTGAAAGGAGAGCAACAACTTGGTTGGGTCATCAAACTTTCTTGCATGGAAGAAGAGGATTGATTTAATCCTCATAGAAAAAGAAGTTGTGGAACATGTTAAGGGCTCAATCACAAAGCCTCCGAAGGAAGAATCTCAATCTCTTGCAAAGTACATGAAAGGGGAAGTAAGGGCTCAAAGGATTTTCATAAAATCCATCAAGGATCCCCTCATTCCCTATGTGTCAAAATTAGAAACATCAAAAGAAATATATGACAAACTTGTAGAATTGTTCTTTGTAAGCACTATAGGAGAAGTGATCTCATTAAGGCAGTAAATCTACAAGATGAAGATATCAAAAGAAGAAGGAATAGTTGGGAGAAATCATGTTTGGCAAAGAAATGACTACTATAGTACTAAATGCACTACTGGAGGAATGGGGTAACTTTACATCAAGAATATATGGGAAGAAAGAAGCTACTCCATTCAATAAACTATGGTCATTATTCAAAATTGAAGAAACCAAGTTGAAGGAAAAAATTGATGTGGGACCAAGAAAGCAAGCTCAAGCATTTTCTACCATGGCTAGAAGAAAAGAGAAGATTGGTCCTCAGAAAAGGAAGAAGAATATGGCAAAGATTCAATGTTATGGATGTTAGAATATGGGCACTACAAGAGAGATTGTCCCAAACTCAAGAGGGACAATAACAAAAGAGGAAGAGAAGAATCCCATGTCACTAAAGAAGTGGAAGAAGTGGAAAAGAAGAATTCCAAGAAGGAGGAAGTAAAATATATCTACTATGATTGAGATAGTCTTCCTCACCTAGTTCTTTTCAAGTTTTTGTTTAAATTTTTATTTTTTAAAGTATAGCTATCACGATAGGAATCATTAGAAGGATGATATGATGCATCATGTTAGGATATAGAATCATAGAAGCATACAATTAAAGAAAGAGCTTGAGACATCATCATAAGAAGCATGAATATAGTTTAAATAGAAGTCTATGGTAGTCACATATAGAAGGATGTAGCTCTTGGTAACCTCATTAGAAGCATAAGTAGTACTTATGAGAAGAATAAAGTCATCTAGTATAATATCATCAAATTTTATTCAAAAGGAGCATTTGCAGGATGAGGATGATCAATATCCTCCATTGGAATATTCATTGGAAGGTTCACCCACTGGAAGAAGCAAGTGTCTCCCTGAGAACTCCACCTTGTATGGGATTCATGGGATAATCGCATGATGTCAAAATAAGTGAAGCAAGTCAAGGTGATTGAAGTTATTTCAATCAAGGAAGCTATCTAAGGAAGTCTAGATGACCAAAAAGGAAGAGATGGGGTATGTATGCTTGTGTTTTATAAGTTTGAGTCATGTCATATAGTTGCAGATAGCATGGATAAACTCTCTACCTCATGAGCATGATCAAGAGAAAGGGATCACCTCCTTTGGAAGGATGCATGAAGGCATGCTTCACATATTGACTAGATGAAATCAACATAATATGTCATCATATGGAGTATGATGTGGTTGATAATTAAGAAGGAACTAAGTTCCTGGGGGTGAATATTTGAAGAAAGGAACAAGAGATCGTGAAAAATGAAACTATGGTCACATAGAAAATAAAATCAACATCTAATGACTAGAATAATTGAGCATTACGTCTCCATGGAAAAGATATGAAGACGCTAATGCAGTCTAGAAGAAGGAGACCCTTGACATTGTATATATGGTAGATGGGTCAACATGAATTCTGGATGTTGACGGTGTAACAAGAAGATGTCATGATGTAAGACCATCACAAAGGTAATCTTAATTTGATGTTCATTTTTTATTTTTGAATGGTATCTGGATGGGCTAATACATGGCTACCAAAGGAAGAGTTTTGGATGTCACCTACAACTAGTACTCATGTGCTAGGATGAAATATCCTAAAGGAAAACATGATGTGAAGAAGGTAGTTGTATGAAGGAAAGTCGGATATGGACTAATGGATAACCTTCCAATGAAAGAAAGGATGGCATGATTGACATGATTCATGGATGAAAGAGATGAATGGTCGACGCCCTACGAACAAGTCCTTAAAGATGAAGGCTCCATAATGATGAGAAAGAAGCTCATGACATTGAAAGGAGGAGCTCTTCAAGCAGCTAATTGTCCCATAATCTCCACCTAGAAGTGTTGTTGGAAGCAAGTCATTGGTTAAGAGGTAGCTTTGTCAAGTCTCGGTTTAAGAGGGAGATTGGGTACATTCCTTTTACAGGAATGGGTATATTCCTTCATACGAATTTGTATATCCTTTCTAGTTGAGAGGGAGAGATAGACACATCATTCTTGACTTCACTTGGGAATAAAAAATGGAGGATTGGGTAAGAATTTGGCATCTGATACTCTTTGAGGATGCAGTAGGGAATCCAAGATAAAAGTAGTCGTAGATGACAGATATTATTTGACTGGGAATCCAAGATATGAATAGTCCTGGTGTAACATACTCTGAGAGAACTCGGGTTGGGTATGTTCCAAGAGAGACAATGATGATGGTGTATATTAATCATTGGTATCGCCAACATTGTACTTTGATCTTGTGGAGAGATAGATTTTTTTGCAAGGCCTTGCTATGTGACATTGTTGGATAATATGATGCTAAACAGATGGTTTATGGATTATGAATACCTCCCTTGTTAAGAGGGAGAGTTGAAATACGTAACTAGTTTCAATCTTCATAATGACATATTTAATCATGATTTTATGTATTTAATGAAATAAGAAAAACAAATTTACTATTATTGATCTTGAGGCAAGGGTTTCATGCTCAAGGGAAATTTATTTTTAGGTCAAGCACCCATTGAATGCTTATAGGTTTTTCATAAAGTCTATTGAGTCATTGTCATGTATAAAATACCCATTTGGGGCATGTTACATATTGTAAAGAAATTATTTGAGTCAAGAAAGAGTAAAAATTAACCCTCCAAGATCAGTTCAAGGGCTACAAAACAAGTCGGCCTAAAACAGTGATAATTCGGCCTAATATCAAGTGACTAGATGCCTATATAGAGAGAGCACTCAGCCTCATTCTTGACTCACTCACTCAAGCACCAAGAAGAGTTCAATCAAGATGGAGAAAAGAACCTTATACTCAGTGAAGGAAGGAGAAAGAATAAAGAATCATTTCTTATTTTTTTGGGTTATAGTTCCTCCATGGGTACAAAGATTAGGGCATCATTTTGAAGCAACATATGTTGAAAATTGCATTCACTAAGGAAAGCTGAAGTTGGGTCAAAGAATGCAAATTTAGTAAGTTGAATTGTCAAGAAAAGGAATCAAGGTTAAGTGAAGTCAAAATGAAGATATTTTTTCCACATTGCAGCCACACATGTGACCTATCGTTTCTGCGGAAGAAACTGAAATTGTAGGTTTGCAACTGCAAACTGAAATTTGAAGTAGTGGTGCAAGTTTGACCAGCGTTGACCTGGAGAATAATAAGTTCATCTAGAAGAAGCATTTACTTTATCATGGAGAGGTTGTAGGTCAAGGTTCTAGGTATTGGAATTCGTCAATTGAAGATTTTATAAGAAGAAGAATTCATGAATTTTCCTCTCAAGATTGGAGACATTTTTGCCTTGGATGATAGCCTATATCTTGTGTCATTGTCTCATTTTTCTTTATGGTTTGGTAGTTGTTTGATGAAGAAGAACACATAATAATAATCAAATTGAAAAATAACCTAATCAATATAAGTAAAAATTCTTCACAAGTAGTTTCCATTGCAAGAGAAATCACCTACACTTGTTGCCCCTAGATTTCTCAACATCACGAAAGTCTTTGAGATGGGGATAGTGATGGAAATAATGTCCATACTTATCACACAAAACACAAGGGTGGTTTGTGAATAAGTTTTATTCTTCTTGGAGGACTCGGGTAAGGTAACATGGACCTCAGGAATATTAGGGTCGGGAAAAGTATCAAAGACCACATTCTTAATATGAGGGATCTCATGAAAATTATTGGTGGCATGCTCAACAACATCACATAAATCACATGGAGCAAAAGGATTTGGTGGTTTAGGAGGAGTGGGAGTTTCTTGGGTTACCTTGTTTTTATTTCCATTTTTCTTGGTTCCCCCCCTCACCAAATGCTTTTGCAATAGGAATGGCTTCCTACTGAGGTTGTTGTGGAACTAAAACAAATGAAGGGGTTATAGGAACTGGTTGGATTGGAGTTAAAGTTGTATAATGTTTGAGTTTTTTGGGAGGAGTGTTTGCAAGAGGATCAATGTACTATCATTAGAGAAATTTTGAGGTAAAAAATGGGCCTCAAAACAAAAATGTACAACAAAAGTCAACTTTATAAGAACCAATAGGATTCAATATGATGATGTCAACCATGGGGGATGATTCACCATTTTTTGAGTAAAAAGGTAAAAATATTTATAAAAAAACTACTTTTCAACTCGTATTTTCAAATTATTTCCCTACGATTTTACTCAAATTTCAAGTGGGAGCACTCGTTGGATGTATAATTTAATTTTACATCCAAGGAGTACCCATGTTTCATACTTTCAATGGACCCTACTACACGAAAAATATGAAATACATAAAAAAATGTGATATACATACATACATCAAGGGCTAAAATATACATTATGAAGATCAACCATTGTTACAAAATTCAACACTCTCTCTTATCTAGGGAGGTATTCATAATGATTGTCTTATATGTTCTCAAGTTGACAATTTTATCTATGAAAAGATTATAATAAGTCATCACCATCACCTTAGTTAACAATTATGGAATAAGGTAAAATCATCAACATCAACTAGTTGCCACAACCGGTTGATACCACCAACCCACAATCTTGATCAGTACTCCTAAAACATGGCATAACATTTAACATCAACTAGTCATCATAATTATCGTTGGTACCACTGACCCATAATCTTGGTTGGTGCTCTTGACTTATACTAGTCTTGGCTCATCATCCTGGTCAATCTCTTTTGACTCATGGTGAAACTCTAAAGGCCACACTCTACATGAGAAACTAGGCCCAATTATAAATGAGCTCCTCATCCTATCTGGAGAGACTGATCCTGATGCTTAAATCCATGGACTCAACTAAGTGATCCTGGGCTTCTAGGACAATTCTCCCCAACTGGTCAACATGTTTGACATAGGGATAATTACTATCCATGATGTTATCATATTAGCACTCTGTCTCAATGAGAGGGGAAATATCCACAATCCAAAGCTTGTCGTTGAAGTATATGAACTTCACTCTAGATGGAGGCTTTTTCAAAATATCGGTTGTCTACTCATCGGTGGAGATATACTCGAGACTTACTTATCCTTTTTACACCATTTCATAGATGTAGTGGTACTTGATTTCGGTGTGCTTTTACCTATAATGGTGTTAGAGCCTAGATTTGTCTCAGGCTGAAAACACAACGTTCTAGGTCCACATCAAACCACGCTCAGCCTCGTAGCCCCTACGAGGACAGGAGAGGGCTCTCTCCGGGTCAATCTCGACAAAAGGTAATCGATGAGGCTCGAGATGACTAAATTTGTAACTGGCCTTAGGCTAGGTATGAAGTGCAAAGGATTTGATTTGGTTTTTGGTAAAAAAAAATTAAAAAATGGGAAAGGCAAATTAGGCTCGGGGATGAGGTACAGTTTCTGCAGAGTTCTGATTGGGGCAAGGAAGCCAATCGCTTTGAAGCTTTAAAGTGAGTGAGATGGATAGATCAGACTAGTGAGGAGCTAAGGAGAGGAATAAAATCTCAAGAATTCTCCTTAAACAGATGAAAACATGGAAATTTAAACAAATTCAAAGGCAGAGCATAGCAGTTAATGGATTCTATCGTAATCACTCATTTGTTCAAATTCAGAAGAAGAGATTGGAAATGATACACATAATAGTAATGAAGTTACAATTACTTAGAGAAGCACACCATCAAAACATAAAGCCACATGGATCCCAAACAGTGCTACAAAACCCTGGTCTTTCCTTAGCCAAAAATGCAGAGATAGAATGTACAATGATATGCCAAAGCAATCCCAAGTGTCCAACTTTTCCCAAGAGTCCAACCCTGAAAATGACTTAGGAATTACATGATATATACTAGCCCAACCCATTCCCTTTCCTCTAGGGGTCGAGCTCATCATTCTAGGAGTTGTTTGAACCAATTCTAAACAAGGAACTGAAAACTAGGTAGTCAAACAACTTACCCCTATATGCTAGGAAACTGATTCATTCATTACATTTTCACTTTTTAGTGAATGAATCCTCTAGAACAAGTAAATAAGTGCCAAAATTACATCATGTTCATCCAATTACATCAAGATAAATCAAAAATTACATCACAAATCAAAACTAGTCAAACTGGCCGAATTTCTGAGCTGGAAGGTGAAAAATTGAGCAAAAATCCTCTGTGCGCCGCCCCAATTTCTTTGTATGCATCGTGCCACTTTGATGCTGATTTTGAGGCACTTTCTGAAGTCCAAATTGAGCCCAAGTGTGCTTGTTGGAAAACCCTACCTGTCTAATTTCTAACCCAAGTGGAATTTCTGCATTTGGTGCCAATTTGCCCCTCCAAAACTTCAATCTCCCAAGATTGCTTCCTGTGTGTCAAAATAGGGGCAGTGAGGTCATTTTTTGAGTGTTTTTGACCTCCTGGGGACTCAAAACTTGCCAAAACTTCTTGGCCATGCACCAGTAGTCATGATTTTTCATGAAAAATCCAACAATATAAACTTTTTGCGGTTTGGAGCCCCCTAGAAAAAGCGCGCGACAGGTGGCGCAGCGCACAGGGAGAAAAACCCTGTTTTTTGTACAAAAATTTACAAAAATACCAAAAATGCCCCAAATTTCTTGAAATTTGGGCTAGAGCTTCTTCATTAAGTGTTATGTTGGGCTAAAGAGGCTTCGAACAATATCTGAATACGACCGAGCTCCCTTTGCCTCTTTTGCTTCTTTATTTCGTTCCTCAATTTTGCCTTCAAATTCCTAATTCGGGCCTTGCACACCTTGTTTCGCTCCATGTAGTGGAAAGCCATGTGTCTCAGCAATGCATGGTATTTTTCATCCTTGTTCAATAGCCTCTCTAAGTGCATGTTAACTCTCTCGAGATTGGCCTCCCGATCCTCATTAATCTCTTGCTCCAATGACGTGAGCTCAACTCTTCTCCTTTGTGCAGCTTGGCAATTCTCGCGGATGTTTTGTAGCTCCATGATTGCTTGCTGATCCTCAAGCTGTTTTTTCCTCTGCTCCAAGTACTTCATGGTCCACTTAGCCCTCTCCAAGTCAAGGGATAAGGCTTCGATCTCTGTTTGCTGCTCCTGGATGATCTCTCTAAGTTTCTGTGGACCCGTATCTGTATCATCATCATGAATGAGAATGAAGTCAGTCTCTCTTTCACCTGAAGGCCCCTCATCCTGCATTGGCCTCTTGCCTTTGTCCTGTACCTGTGATGCTGATGGAGGAAACGAGGCCCCTTCCACCCCGGGTGGAGATAACACTCGCTTTGCTGCTACAAACAAATGTCTGGTGCCTCTCTGATATGTGATGAATACCGGCACACTAGCGGTCTCATGGCGCTCATACTGATGAGAAGGTTCACCTTCATGCTTAACCTCTGATAATCCCCGTGAAGCTCTGAAGAAGTCATGAGAGATGAAATCATCCCAAGTGATGCCCTGTACTCCAAGCTGATGAACCACCAAAATCTTAATAAGAGAAAAATGATAGACATTGTTAAGTTGCTGCTGAGGGGTTTTATGCTGTATAAAGGTGGTCATCCTCTCTATGTTCCAGAAAATGAAATACGGAATGTTCATCATCCGTACCCTGGTGAAATGCATGAGAAACCTGATGTGATAAGCATAAAGACGAGAGAACCGTCCCTCACAGCTGAAATATTTCATAATCAATCTCATTAGTGGAGCATATTCATCTTTCAGATATCGGAATGGGAACACTCCCTTGAGCTGCCTCAAGAAACTGGTTTTAATGTATGGCTCATAATTCTGTCGGTCAATCTTTTGTTTCTTGTGCCATGGTTCACCAATGTTTGGTATACCGGTTGCTGATGAGATAGATTCTGGTGTAAGCGTGAAGGTGACACCAGCTAAGGTAGCTTGATCTCCATGTAAGTGCAGCACAAAAAGACGATCTAGCTCATGATGAAATTGAACACTAGCCACCTTTTGAAAAAACTCATAGCATGACTGATGCTGAAAACACTGCATAGCAAGAGGGCAGGCTTGCAATTTTGTAAGGGTGGTCGGTTCTTCCCTCACATGTCTGCCACTTTTATGAGGCCTCCGAGGTGCCTATTCTTCCAAGGGAGAGTCATTTTGGGTTTCCACTTCATAGTTCGATGAATGCTCAGATGCCATGACTGCTGTACAAAATACCTTGAAAAGAAGATGATGTTGTAGATGAAAACTGTTTAACTGTTCTTTAGAGTGCAAAGTCTGCCAGCAAAGGGAAAAAACAAATGAAACAGGGACTGTTAGGAAGGGGAAATAATAGTGAGGAATGGGAATTATTAGGAGAAATTTGATAGGGAAATATGGGAGAGGGTTTGAGGGATTTATGTATGGGAATAGGGTTTAGGGTTTGGGATTGTTGTATAGGTTTTGAGGTGTGAGGTTGGAAGATTTGGGACAGAGCATGTAGGGGAAGGGAATAATGAATTTAGGTGATAGGGAATTAGGGTGTGGTGAAGACAAGGGAAAAATGGGAAGGAGAAATGATTTTGGTGGCAAAACTGTGAGTTCTGAAACCCTGGCAGCAAGTTTGCTTGTGTTTGTAGAAAGAGGATTTGATATGTGTATTCACCCATTGTCATCCATAAACCACCATCACTAATCACAAAACTGGATGAAATATCAAAATAGAAACCCTACCTGGCAAATCCACGCAAGTTATGAGCAAATTGGTGAAATTTGAAACAATTTCGGGCTTTGGACTGTATGCGTCGCGCCAAGAGCCCAGTGCGTTGCGCACTTCCAGTGCGTCGCACCCGTTTAGAATAGCACTGGACAAAAACTCCCAGTGCGCCGCGCGCTTCCAATGCGCTGCGCCACTTGTTCTGTGCACCGCACCGGCTAGCTGCAGGCTATTTCTCCCCAAAACACGCACTTGCTCACCCAATTCACTTTGAAATGTTTCTCTCTGACCTTTGCATGCAGAATGACATTGATCTTCATGGAAAAACCTCTATAAAGACATTGATTTGATTTTTGGTTCTTCAAAACCCATTTTTGTAATGTTTTGAAATTGGCACTTTTTCATAATTAATACAACTCTGACTTTTTGTTTCCTCTTTGATTTTTTGGTTGAAATGATGAAATTCTTGGCAAATTTTTGCAGGACTAGCTGACATGTGATTTGGCAAAGGAGACCAGGGCTACTCCTGAAGATTTCAAGAACTGAAAATTTTGGAAAATTATTACAAAAAATGAAATGTCAACTTGTCTTCAAAACAGAGTTTTGAAGAAAAGTCATAATCCATCCATATGACGATAAAAATATTTGACATAACAACTTATCAAGAACCTCCCTCTGGCCTACTGGCTTTATTAGACCCTGTTTGAAGACTAAATTGACTAACCCTAGACCTAATGACTAATATGACTGTTATGACCTAGAAACTGAAACAGGACTACAAATGACTTTTAAGACTTGATTTTGATGGACAGACCTGAGCCAGCAGTGTAAAGCATGAGGGGGATGAACGAAAAAAACCCCTCCAACAAATTTATGGCATGCTCCTAACGAAATGCAACAGATCGAGCGAGATGGGACACCTAAACATGAAATGCAAAAAGAGTTTTGATCTCTGACGGAGGGATGACCAAACCGTCTCTAACAAATGGAACACAAGGTTCTCTGAAAGCTTCACACAACTTTGATTGTCAAAATATATCATGGTTGGTTCCAACACCTTGTCAAAAAATCCTGCAAATAACTTCCAAAGCCACACTCCTTCAATACAAGCTTAATTTGTTGTGATATACTCTGCTTCTGTAGTGCTGAGTGTGAAAGATATATGCTTCCTTCTCACCCAAGAAACCATGGCAGAGCCAAAACTGAAGCATCCTCTAGAAGTACTCTTCCTATCATCTGCACTCCTAGCCCAGTGAGAATTTGTATATCCCTGCAGTTGTGCATCATTTTTTGAGACATGTCTCAAACTATAAATTACAGTACCATGTAGATATCTCAATGTGTGCTTTTCTACAATCTAATGCTCATTCCTTGGTTCCACCTTGAAATAGCTCAATGTGTTTACTGCAAAGAAAATTTCCATCATTGTATTAACCAAATACTTCAACGAGACAATCAATTGATGATACATGGATAGATCTACCAAATTGGACTTGGATTCCTTCAATTTCTTCAAATTAGTCACTGTGGGATTTGCCATGGATTTATAATCCATCATGCCAAACTTCTGAAGGATGTTAATAACATACTTTCCTTGACCAAGGAATAATTCACCAAGCTTATTTCATACTTCCAATCCAAAATAATAATGCATCAAGCCAAGATCGTTCATGTCGAATTCAAAGGCCAATTCCTTCTTACACTGAATAATGAGAAGATCAACACCTGTTAGAAATAAATCATCAACATATAGCAATAAAATTATAGGTGAATTATTCACAAACTTGAAATAGAGGTTTGGATCAACATCACTCTTAGAGAATCCAAGTCTCATCATGTAGCTATCAATTTGAGCATACCAAGCTCTTGGAGCTTGCTTGAGCCCATACAAGGATTTCTTCAACCTGCAAATGTGAGACTCCTTCCCATGCACCTCAAAACCTTGAGGTTTCTCTATGTATACCTCTTCCTCAATTACACCTTTGAGGAAAGAAATCTTTATGTCCATCTAATGTAAACTCTAACCCAAAGGAGAAACATGAGAAATAATAGATATAATAGAGGTGTATCCGGAAAATGGAGCAAAGGTATCATCATATTCCTCTCCCTCTTTTTGGGAGAACCCTCTAGCCACAAATCACAACTTGTATTTTTCAATACTTCCATCCGTTGCATGCTTGATCTTATATATCCATTTTGAAGTCACCACCGACTTCCATTTGAGTCTCAGCACAATCTCCCATAGGTCATTCTTCATGATGGATTGGTATTCTTCAATCATAGCATCCTTCCACACTTGTTGGCTATCAACTTCTTAATAAATGGAAGGTTTTACATCAATGAGATTACTCATAATAGCTACATAACTAGATAAAATTTTAGGTCTCTTACATTCTCTAGATGCTCCATGTGGAGTTGCATGTCCTTCTACTTCTTGCAAGGAAGATCGAAGCCATGTTGGACTTTACCTGATATCAAGAACAAAAGGTTATACATGTTCACAAGTCCCTTCTAGCTCTTCAAGATGTTTTGTAGGACTTGAAATTCTTCCTTTGAAGCTTCACGCCCTTCTTCATCATTGGAATCCATGGAAACTTCTTTAGACTTCCAATACGTAATCTTCTCATCAAAGGTAACGTATTGGCTAACCTCAACCTTTCACTAATTTGGAATGTATATTCAATAATATTTTGATTATTCACTATAACCAACAAATATTCGTTTCTTTCCTTAAGGTTTTAGCTTCTTCCTTCTATCCTTAGGAACATGAATGTAAACTAGCCATCCAAATATTCTCAAATGCCCAACCTATGGCTTCTGTGCAGTGAACGCTTCTTCAAGAGTCAAATTTTATATAATTTAATGAGGACTTTTGTTTTGAATCTATAAAAATATTAAGGATGCTTCTCCCTCTAAGAACATAGGAAAATCTTGATCATGCATCATAGCCTTGACATATTCTTCAATGGACCTATTCTTTCTTTCTACCACTCCATTTTACTAAGGATTATCGGGGAATGTCATCTCACTCTTAATCTAGGCTTCTTTACAAAAAGAAACAAGTTCTTTTGAAGTGTATTCTCCTCCATTGTTAGATCTTAAAATCTTTATCTTCTTTCCTATCAAATTCTCTACTTCATTCTTGAATTCTTGAAAATTGGTGAAGAATTCATCCTTGGTATTCATGAGATAGATTCATGTCTTACAAGAGAAGTCATCAATAAAAATTACATAGTATAAAGAACCTCCAAGTGATTTCACTAACATAAGACCACATACATCAGAATGAATTAGATCCAAAATTTCTTTGGACCTACTATCACTGCATGGAAATGACTTCTAAAAATTCTTTCCAAGCACACAATATTTACATACACCTTCATGTTCTATCTGCAATTCGAGAACATGTGAATCCATTTTATTTCAAGTAGGAAAGCCTCTATAATGAAGGTGAGTATATCTCCTACACCATATTTCACATGGATTGGTTTCATCATGTAATAAAGCTTGAGCGGGTTGACCCAAGAGTCTATACAACCTTCCTTCACGAATTCCAATAATTGTAGTGTGATCTATACTATAGCCCTTGGGCCATATAAGCACGCGTCTATGCAACCTTCCTTCACAAATTCCAATAATTGTAGCGCCATCTATACTATAGCCCTTGGGCCATATAAGCACTTTTCCATCAATGAGTGCTACTTTATCTCCTTTATCTTCCAAACATGAAATAGAGACTAAATTTTGTTTCAAACTTGGTACATATAGAACATTATTGAGATGAACATTGTTACCAGATTCCAGCTCAATGGATGTCTTCCAATTCCTTTGATTGCATATTTATGGTTGTCTCCAAGCTCTACCCTTTGAGATAATCTTCTTTCCATCAATCTAGTGATACTTCCATGATATATTGGCATATTTCTTGAAGCACCACCATCTACCATCCACATATCATCATCATATGTAGTATAACTATTAGTGCGGAAAATTAAAAGAAATATTTGTCACCTTTGGATTTATTTGGATGTCCATCAATGCCTATTGCTAAAGGATGTTTTTTCCTTTCCTCTTTCTATCATTCTCCCCTTCAATACATTGGCTCATATAGTGATCAAATCTCTGACAACAATAGCATTGAATCTTTGGCATATCCTTCTTTCCTTATGGAGCAAACCTTCCTTTTGGTTTTCTATTTTGGACACCAAACTTCTTCTTTCCTCCATTCTTCTTCTTGAAACACATTGCAAATGCTTGAGATTATTCTTCCTTTCTATCTATTAACACAAGCCTTAATTCTTCTTGAGCATTGTTAATCTAGGTTGTCATTGATGTCAATCGTTGATGTCAGTAGTCGGGATGGAAAATACTCTTGAAGATGCCTTAGCCCTAACATATTGATGCAAGTCTTGTTTATATCCATGATACCTTTAAAAAATCCCTAATCATAGTCAACTTGATGGCCTAATCGTAATAATTCCATGACAACACTGACCCTAGATTTATTGAAAACCTAACCTTTCTATCCTAAGTCTGAAATGAATATGCCAAATATTTAACACTACCCTGGGAGCATTTATTTTATTTTTTCAAAATTTAAAAAGTTGTACTCAGGTATAGTTCTTAAGAACCATGTATGTACATGTCTTTGGAGCGGGCGGAGTCGCTTATGGATTTTGAAAATACTTTTTTGAGATAAAAACATGTATGTAATGGAAAGGGAACTACCCAAGCCATATAAGAGCATCTAATCTACAGGAGTGTTGAAATTTGTTATAACATATGCCCCCTAATGTATGAGGTCAGAAGGGGGATTGATGATTGCAATACATTACATGTAAAAAGAGGGGTTATTCGAGTAGCATAAGAGAATATCAATAGATTCTAGTCCAACAAACACCTATGGAAGGAGTCAAAAAGAGAACTCATTTCTGAGGAAGGCATACCTATGTTCAGAGATAGTAATGCATGTTTGTTGATCAAGTATAAATCGGATCCATGATGTATATGTGAGTGTGATAATGATGAGAAGAATACATAATGGAACATCAGATCATAGTCATGAAAGAACACAGTGAAGCTATGTCTCAATATCATATGGGAAGATGTTTGTACAAAAAATATTGTATAAATGATCCCCACAGAAGTACCAAGTCATAGATATGGAGTAGTGTTATTGCATAAAACTCTGGTGCCAACATAAAAGATGCTACGGAAAGGTGTGCAACATATAAGTGGAGGTGTCACCAACAAAAGGTTGAAGAAATTTTCAAGTGATCTGAAGTGCTAGCACAACCCGAGGTCTTCACCGACCACAGATGGTACATTTCTACACTATGGGAATAAATGAGTTGAAGTCGACCATGTGAGAAATCATTTGATTATTGATCATTGATGTATATCGTTAAAAAACATTAGACAACTCACCAATAATGAAAATGAGTGTCAACGTACCCTAGTACAGTCTAACAAGTTTGAATAAAGGAGTTGAAGTCAATCACTTGAAAGAATCTATCAATTAAGAGACATTGGGACTTCCAAGAAATTATGATATATTTCCTTTATCCATGGTTTTGGTATAAATTTCAATGCATCGAGGGGTTGGATGGTCTTGGGGTGAACCTTGTATTTGGGCCAAATATTATTTTCTAAGTCATAGCACTAGACTGTATCTGAGGTGTGGAGGAGTCAGATACATTGTCGAATAGTGAATGCATTCGGACATCTATGCATCTGTGCTATCAATGTAATTGCACATTTGAAGGGATGTTAGATGAGTGTAGGAACCAAATTTTAGTATGAAGAACAAAAATCGAAGGTGGGTCCTACTCAGACCACACCCCTACATGATTTGAATATCATTTCAATTGGGTAGGCACATACGTGGATGTGCACATATTGCAATCATTCACAATGCTATATGTTTTATGAAGCTTGATATAATTTGATTTTGGAGTCATCTAGATTGGGGTCTTCTTGGGAAGCGCAAGATGCTCGTTTAGTATGGCAAGTCATCTGGGAGGTCGACGTAAAGTGCATAAGAGTTGTGGCATTGGATCTTCCATGATGCTATATTTTAGCAAAGGTATTATAATGTGTCGAGCATGGGCCCTATGGGACTATTGTAGCGGCTACAACCACCCTCTAAAATTTTGGCCTGCACCAATTTCGGAGCCTCCCTTGGAGATTTTCACTTGATGACTACACACACTCGGGTTCCCTTTGTGAGCTCATGTGAGTCTCTACATTCGCCTTGCTTGTTTATTTCACTCAAGTCTCTGCATGTTGATGTCTAAGTCATGCTTGCAACCGTTTTCTAAATATGCTCAAAGTCTTTGCTTCGTATGTGTTTGTTGTGTTCGCCATGAAGGCATCTGTCGCACTCACACACAGAGTCAATTTCACTGTCGCGCAAGCGTCGTCTCGATCATGAATGATCAATCACGAGTGTCGCGCTTGTCACTTGCACCATCGGTCAATCATGTTGAACATGTGTATCTGGATGGTTTGGTTGTTTCGTCATCAATTCATGTGAGTGTGTGTCAGTATGATCATCCGTTCACACACTTAGTCATTTTTACTAAAGTTCTGACGACCAGACTCCTCACTGATAGTCGAACCATCACCCTGCTTTCAACTCGATCCACTGTCAACCAAAACAGCGCAGAAGCACCAAGCTAGTTCTTTCAAGTTGTGCTGCTTGCAAGCAATTCAACCAGCACTCATGTTGGCCATCTAGACAATCGGATAGTTGTTCATCTCAGAAATTGCCAGTGTTCATGAGCAGGCCTCTTGGTGCCCATGAGTCAGCTCAGCTCTGAAATTGCACAAAGATGATCAACAAGCCAACCTCCATGCCTTAATGAAATTTTCCCAGCCAACAACTCCCAACAGCAGACTTCCTGTTCCCTCCAAGGAATTGCAGAGTTTCTACTATCAGTGACTGAGCAGCCAACTAGGAGTTCCCTCTGGGAATTGCGCAAGTCTGGCTACTAGTGATCCTAGCAACCAACTAGAATTTCCCTCTGGGAATTGCGCAGATTTGGCTGCCAATCTCCCGGATAGATCCCCAAAAAAATTGTGCAATCCCTTCCTACTAACCCCTCATGCAACCCATCCAATTCCTCTAGAAAAGTGCACAAATTTGGTTGTCTAGTCCCTGCTAACTATTCGTTCCGGAAAATGCATAGAGCATACCTACTTTGCCTTCCAGCAGCCCGGACTATTCCTCCCAAAATTTGTGCAATTTTTCCTCCCATCCGAGCTAGACCTTGCGACTGTCACTGTTGACTCAGATCGTTTGTCTCCATCATTCAATGACTCTTGCACAATTTTTATCAGCAGTTTCCCAGAGCCATCATCCCACATCACAACCCTATTGTCTCTCTCAGTCACTTGCATTCGAATGATCATGTGTCATGGTAGACTAGGAGAATTTGGATTTGATGTCGTCTCGTCATGAGTGACTGCAGGTACAGGTACAACAAACATGTCAAGGCGATGAACGGGATGAATGAAGGGAGCACATGCAGATGGATAGGTTCACCAACAGACGAATGAGTGAAGCATGAAAAGTGGACGAATGCGACGAACATGCACCTTCGCGAACAAGTGAGCATGTCAAGCCATTCAGCATGAAATCAAGGAACAAAATGCTAAAGATTCATCAAGCGAAACAAGGACCATTGAATACTCTGCGCACTTCTCCATGCGAAGGTGAAGCTATGGTACACCATGAATACATCCATCACTCAGCAACACTCTAGCTCGACATGCACTCTAGCAGTAGCACGAATGTACCAGTAATGTCATGTCAACTCGTGTCGAGTCAAGTCATAAGTCATGTTTCCCACATCTCTACTATGGGCTTGTTGTCAATCAATGTGATGTAACGTGGAAGTCCAAGAGACCCACTTGTTGAACATAGAGTCATGTAAGTCGGAAAGTCATGGAAGTCGAACGGTCATGAGGGTATTCGAACAGCCACAAGGGTCAGTTTCACCCTTGGCTATAAATACCCCCTCATTTATACATAAAAGGGACTTTTCACCTCAACTCCTCCCACATAGCCAAGAGAGTCTGTAATATTTTCTTTGAGGAGTAATTAGTGACTCCAACGCCCCACTGACGGGGTTAGTGATGTATGGTGTAACGATGTGTCTTGGAATTTTCACTTACTCATTTATACATAAAAGGGACTTTTCACCTCAACTCCTCCCACATAGCCAAGAGAGTCTGTAATATTTTCTTTGAGGAGTAAGTAGTGACTCCAACGCCCCACTGACGGGGTTAGTGATGTATGGTGTAACGATGTGTCTTGGAATTTTCACTTAATTCAGAAGGTTGTCAACAAGCCAACACGTTTTCACACATTTATTGTATTTTTTGTAAGACTGATCTTTAACACTTGTAATGCATGTTGCTTTTACATTTTGTTCTACATCTGAACTGATTCATTTGTTGTAATGCATAATCTATTAATGGAAATGTGTTGTATATGCTATTAATGTTGTCTCATCCGTGTCAACTGCTCTGTCAGACATCAGACAGACCTTTCACATGAACCTTTTTGTATAAACTGTTGCACTTGTCTCGGACTGATCCGTGAGTGTTGTACATGTTATCTTACCTTGTATGTTGTGGCTGCCGCATCCGAGTGGATTACTCCACCAGAAGCTATGTATGTCCTTTGTGTTGTGTGTTCCTAGCCGAGTTGGGACTGATCCCTTTCAACTTGGAACTCACCTTCACCTTTTCCCCTCATAGTGAAAGAATCATTGACAAAAGTACACTTACACTCACCAGGCACGCAAACCTCACTTTTCGAAGACAAAGCGAACCACTCTCTGGTGCTGACAAGCAAGAGTTGAGGTAAATCCTTAATACAATGGCAATTGGGCCATCATACCAGACGCGACTCCCACACCAAACAGTGTGAGGTATAGTTGGGACTTCATACCGGGATGATCCCCTGAATGTTGGCAGGTTCAACACCATCAACATTTTTGGCGCTAGAATGAGGGTAGCTAGTTGTACATGGTTGAAATTCCCCTCACACTAATTCATCAACCATATGGTCAAGGTAGTAACTCGCACTCCCTCTCTCACGACTCAGTAGTTGGTACTCCTCACCTCCCTAAATCAAACACAGTATTTCATATCAACACCTTCGCTCCGTCCATCCCATCACTCGCCAGTTCGTGAAAGCAGTTGGACTAATCCCAGGTGTACAGTACCTTCCACATGCATCGAAGAAGCCAAAAGCCACTCCCACAGGGGTTGTTGTATCATCAGTTGAAGAAGCAGTCCTTGCTACTCTTGAAGGTTTGGAAGAATCTATTGAAGACGGAGAGGAACCTCCAATCTGCTTTGAAGACAAACAAGGCACTCTTGTGGTCTTGGGATCAAACTCTAGTATAGGGGGCGGAGGGGAAGGCATCGAAGGGAGTGGAGGCAGAAACGAACTGACAGACTCAGATCCAGAACCATCAGATTCTGAAGGAGAGGAGGAAGACAAAGAGGACGAAGAGATGGCTAACCCAAATCTTGAATGGATGACTCAAGGACAATTGCCTCTCCCGGACGTCCTACACAAGGTTTTGAAGCGAGTGGAGAGAATGAACATCAATTTTAACCCTAACAGCGTGGTGAAGGCAGAATACCACTTAGACAACTTCTACCTATAGTTTCAGACCCTTGAGGTACGTTATGACGACATAGCATGTAGATTGTTAATTGTACCTTTGACGGCCAGGTAGCTACTTGGTATCACATCCTTCCACCCAACTCTATACAGAACTAGGGTTCTTTCAAACGTATGTTCCTTGAAAAAAAATTTGATGACAAGACTCCAACCATGCTACTCTAAGAATTACGAAGCCTCAAGATGGAGGGAAAAGAGAAAGTGAAAGATTCCAATATGAGGTTTACACGTACCTTGAACAAGTTTGCAGCAGACACCAAACCTCATGACTCCATCATTGTCCACTATTACACATCTACGCTACCAACCACCATTGTGAAATTCGTCAAGCGAGCTGTGAAGCCAACATTGTTAGAAAGTTGTGAAGAGGCTATTGTTGTTGAGAAAGACTTTCTCACCATTGGAGTCATCAAGGATGACGTATCAACGAAAGGCTCCAAGGATGCGAGCAGAAAGCCCCAAGAAATGGGGAGCAAAGGCAGAGACAAGGAAGTGACTGACATTGAAACCCTCACTCGCCTTGTCAATAACTTAACCACTGAAATGTCTAAACTCAAGCAACGGAAGACAGACACATTCATGAACAGTCATCCACCCAGACAAAGACATGCAAGCAGTTCATCAACCGGCTCATCAAGCAACAATCGGTTCGGCTCCAAATCTGCGCAGAAGCCTATGTTCCAACTCGATCAATGAGTTGATCCCAAGTACTATTCCATCCATGAAGAATTTCATCCCAAGAACTCTTGTTTAGATTGGAAGTGAGTTGTTACCTCTGTCTATACTCATACACTCGATGTGGATGGCGACATACAGGAGCAACCAGAAGACACTAATGATAACGAAGAGGTTGCACCTGATGAAGCACCAAGTTCTGGGCATGTGGTGAACACATATCAGTGCTCGCAAGTAGTCTCGAAGATAAACACTGAGAAGCAGCCCCAAAAGAAAAATGATCGCTACAATCTTAGGAGTAAAGGGGCTCCCCCGACACTTGAGGAGATGCAAGAGAAAGTGAGACAACTAATAAAGAAGATCGATCCACCAGCTGCCTCAAAGAAACAAACACAAAGCAAGTCTGGGAAGACAGCGGCGGATAAGAACACATTTGTGAGAAGCAAGTTGTATAACAATCCGCCAGATAGCATGAGCATATGTTCCACCCCGAACACCTCAGTGAGTCTACCACCTATGGATTACAACATAGTCGATGACATGAAGAAAACTCGAGTGAACATCAATTTGTTCGAGTTAGCCAAAGTCCAAAGCCAGCGAGATATCTTGTTGCGTGCATTGGGACAAACAGAAACAGACAGCACGGCCTCTACCAGCAAGGGAGCATGCACACCTCCCGGATCACTATCCACTGTGCTCAATACACTTTGGATGGAAGAAGCAAACTCAAGTTGCCCCCATTCCTTCTTTCATTTGAAGTTTTCAACTACAATGTCCACAACTGTTTGGTTGATTCTAGCGTGGCAACCAATGTCATGCCGCTCTCCATTACTAAGAAGATCAATGCACAATGGAGCGAAACATCCGTGAGAATCATCCAACTTGATAGAACATCGGTACCAGCCATTGGTGAACTACGAGACGTGATCATCCAACTATCCCATGACAGTCGAGTCCACCAATGCATCAACATAATTGTTGTGGACATACCGGAAGCATATGGTCTATTGCTCAACAGAGACTGGTCCAGCAAGCTAGATGGATTCTTTGCTACAGATTGGTTACACTTGTGGCTTTCGTACAAGGGCAAATGCAACCAAATCTGGGTGTTATCCGAGAGGTATATGAAACACAATTTCACTCCCCTTGACGGCGAGAACGAACCATTGGCCTTTGCAGAACTCATGTTTGGCAACTGCTTCCTAGAAAATACATTGGAGTGTTATCTTACCGGCCAACCCCAACCCCATCAAATAAGCAGTTGGGACTCCTTCCTCGCCAAACTGATGATAATGAAACTTGTACAATTTGTTTTTTTGTTAGTAGCAGTAGTAGCAACAGTGGTAGTAGCAGCAGTACCAGCATGCCAAGCAGTCCATGTACAGACAAGTTGTGGACCATGAGTCTTGATAAATTAGGAACGCATGATGACTCAAGGACCGAGTGCATCTCAGTCATCCAAAACAATGAACTATGCATGATTTCGAGTTGTTTGAAGTTCAAAGTCACAAACAATGACGTTGAAGCACTCATGCTGAACACACGAAAGATCAACACTATGAACAAATAGAGCAACTTGGGGATCCACCATGATTCGAAGATGGCTAATCTCGGTACAAGTTACACATTGCAGCAGTGACCAATCGTTGACCGCTTGATCGAACAGTACCAAGATGGGCCTACACGAGTGGATGATGACCTGAGTACCCACTACATGCGAACAATCTAACATGAGATTCCAGGTAAAGGAGGAGACAATCCATTACAGCAAAGAACAAGTAACACATGCATGTTGTTTGTACTCCTTTCATCGAATAGATTGATTAACATTTTAAGTGTTTGGATTACTTGAAAAATTCATCATCAAACTTGGTTTTCTTATTTAAATCCTCCACATAAGAAATCTGGGAAGATCCGCTTACGCATTGAATTCAGAAACTTGAACCCTTCCTAGAGTAAAAACAATTATCTCGTGCCATCATCCGAGCCCATGTTGCACACAATACCTAAGAAAGTATTGTTGTCTTCACTTGAAGGTTTTTTGGAATGCCACCAGGTTCCGGTAGCGAAGCCCGATGGACCGACACTGGTCCACGAGAAACTTGGCACACACACCTATCATTTGTAATCACTCGATGGGAGGATTGATAATATTCCTGTCAAACGGCCAAGTCCTCAAAAATTAGTTCAATAGGTTGGGCCGCACCCGTGCTTTGTACATAGTCTGCTTGCTACTTGTCGTTTCATTTGGTTTGTTTTGCTTATTATCTTTGCTTTTGCTTTGTTTTATTCTGATTACTATTTTTGTTCACATCCATTTTGTTTGATTGATATATTACTATTTTGTTTCCGGAAATAAGTGCTGCCAACTACTACGTTCTGGCTTTTGAATAGAGTATGTGGCTAAAATTTGAAGAGACTTGTGACATTGCAGCACTTGGCTAGTCTTGTGTCCATTTTCTCTGTGCTTGGTTACAACCTTCGGCCGATGAAGTCTTGACAGAAAATACGAACCGTCTATAAGGGAAGCTTTGGCCCAACCATGAACTTGTGTCCACACTGGGAAGTCCGATGCCTGTACTCAGCCTTCTGCTTTGTGTATTGAACCTAATCCAATTAGTAGAAATGGAGAAGGGGAAAATCTAAACAAGCAAACCTATGTCAGAGGTCTTACATGCTTCTCTGAAGGAACAACATATTCTACTCTTAATAATTCGGGATCCCTCTTCCACCCCAAAAATAAATAAGTTCCTATGCACAGATCTCTTAAAAAAAAATACAAAGGCGAAAGAAGAGAAAGGCTTCCTGTGTAGAGAGGTGAAGCATGCAACTCCACCGGAGTACTAACTAGGCTCACTGGTAGTGGAGCAATGTGTGTGTTCCTGCATGACTCCGTCGAGGTACTGTCCAGGCCTTCTAGCAGTGTAGCAACACCAAAGATGAAAACTTATACTTTGAAAATCTTCAACTTGCAAACTAAACTACCCTTCCCAGATTCAAAACACTGAGATCTAAGTTGACTTTTAATTGTGTTTGACTGAGTTTTCAAAGGGTGAACCATGTATTTCCATGGGTTAAGTGGGGAAACTGAAGTAACCTGCACAACGATTCAATACTTCCTGAAAGACCAAGGCCCTGTGCTAGCAATGAACCGAAACAAATAAGTTGGAGTTCTACTAGTGTGTCACCAAGTGTTGTAGCGATTACAACCACCCTCCAAAAAATTTTCCTGCACCAATTTTGGAGCCTCCCTTGGAGAGTTTCACTTGATGACTGCACACACTCGGGTTCACTCCGTGAGCTCGTGTGAGTCTTTACATTCACCTTGCTTGATTATTGCACTCAAATCTCTGCATTTTTATGTCTAATTCATGCTTGCGACCGTTTTCTAGATATGCTCAAAGTCTTTGCTTCGTATGTGTTTGTTGTGTTCACCATGAAGGCATCTATCACACTCACACATGGAGTCATATTCACTGTCGTACAAGCATCATCTCGATCATGAATGATCAATCATGAGTGTCGCACTTGTCACTTGCACCGTCAATCAGTCATGTTGAACATGTCTGTCTGGATGGTTTGGTCGTTTCATCGTCAAGTCATGCGAGTGTGTGTCTATATGATCACCTATGCATCTTTCGACTGTTCACACACTTATTCATTTGTGTTGAAGTTCTGACAACCATACTCCTCACTGACAGTCGGACCATCACCCTGCTTTCGACTCGATCGACTGTCAACCAAAACAGCGTAGAAGCACCAAGCTAGTTCTTACAAGTTGTGTTGCCTGCAAGCAATTCAACCAGCACTCATGTCGGCCACTCGGATAGTGGACTAGCTATTCATCTCAGAAATTTCGCAGTGCTCATGAGCAAGCCTCCCACTGCCCATCAATCAGCTCAGCTCTGAAATTGCGCAGAGATGACCAACAAGCCGGCCTCCCGGCCTTAATGCAATTTCCCCAGCAGCAGACTGCTTGTTCCCTCTAGGAATTACACAATTTTTACTACCGATGATTGAGTAGCCAACTCGCAATGCCCTCTGGGAATTGCGCCAGTCTTACTGTGAATGACCCCAGCAACCAACTGGCGGTTCCCTCTGGGAATTGCGTAGATCTGGCTGCAAGTGACCCAACAGCCAACTAGAATTTCCCTCTGGGAATTGTGTAGATCTGGCTACCAGTGACCCCAGCAGCCAACTAGCAGTTCCCTCTGGGAATTACGCAAATCTGGCTGCCAGTCTCCCAGGCAGTTCCCCAGAAAAATTACGCAATCCCTACCTACTGACCCCTCATGCAGCTCGGCCATTCCTCTGGAAAAGTGCACAAATTTAGTTTTCTAGCCCTTGCTGACTATTCATTCCGGAAAATGCACAGATCATGCCTGCCTTCCCTTCCAGCAGCCCGGACTGTTCCTCCCTAAATTTGCGCAATTTTGCCTCCCAGTCGAGCTAGACCTTGCATTCAGTCACTACCGACTTAGATCACCTGTATCCATCTCTCAGTGACTCTTGCACATTTTTTATCAGCAGTTTCCCGGAGCCATCATCCCACATCACAACCTTGCTGCTTGTCCCGGTCACTTGCATTCGAATGATCATGTGTCATGGTAAACTAGGAGGTTATGGATTTGATGTCGTCTCGTCATGAGTGACTGCAGGTACAGATACACCAACAAACATGTCAAGGCGACAAACGAGATGAACGAAGGGAGCACATACAGATGGACAGGTTCACCAACGGACGAACGAGCGAAGCATGCGAAACATGTGAAGCAGATGAACGCGACGAACATGCACCTTCACAAACAAGTGAGCTTGTCAAGCCTTCCAGCATGAAAGCAAGCAACAACATGCTAAAGCTTCATCAAGCGAACCAAGGACCATAGAAGACTCCACGCACCTCGCCATGTGGAGGTGAAGCTATGGTACACCATGAAGACATCCATCACTCAGTAGCACTCTAACTTGACATGCACTCCAGCAGCAGCACGAATGTACCAGCAATGTCATGTCAAGTCATGTCGAGTCAAGTCATGAGTTATGTTGCGCACATCTCTACTATGTGCTTTTTGTCAGTCAATGTGATGTAACGTGGAAGTCCAAGAGACCCACTTGTTGAACACAGAGTCATGTAAGTTAGAAAGTCACAGAAGTCGAATGGTCATGAGGGTAGTCGAATAGCCACAAGGGTCAATTTCACCCTTGGCTATAAATACCCCCCTCATTTGTACATAAAAGGGACTTTTCACCTCAGTTCCCGCCACACAGCTAAGAGACTATGTAATCTTTTCTTTGAGGAGTAAGTAGTGGCTCCAACGCCCCACTGACAGGGTTAGTGATGTATGGTGTAACGATGTTTCTTGGAACTTTCACTTAATTCATAAGCTTGTCAATAGGCCAACACGTTTTCACACATGTATTGTATTTGTTGTAAGACTGATCTTTAACACTTGTAATGCATGTTGCTTTAACCATGTGTTCTACATCTGAACTGATTCATTTGTTGTAATGCATAATCTATTAATGGAAATGTGTTGTATATGTTGTTAATGTTGTCTTGTCCGTGTCGACTGCTCTGTCAGACATCAGACAGACCTTTCACATGAACCTTGTTATAACAACCATTGCACTCATCTTGGACTGATCCATGAGTATTGTACGTGTTATCTTACCTTGTATGTTGTGACTGCCGCATCCGAGTGGACTGCTCTGCTAGAATCCGTGTATGTCCTTTTCGGTTGTGTGTTCCTAGCCGAGTTGGGACTGATCCCTTTCAACCTGGAACTCACCTTCACCTTTTCCCCTCATAGTGAAAGAACCATTGACACAAGTACACTTACACTCACCAAGCACGCGAACCTCACTTCTCGAAGACAAAGCAAACCACTCTCTGGTGCTAACAAGCAAGAGTTGAGGCAAATCCTTAAGACAATGGCAATCGGGCCATCATACCGAATGGGACTCCCACACCAAAAAGTGTGAGGTCTAGTTGGGACTTCATACCGGGGTGGGTGATCCCCTGAATGTTGGTGGCTCCAGCACCATCAACAGGGACCCACGAGTGGAGGAAAGATAATGGATGCAATAGAGGCTGGAGAAATTACATGGACACCTTGTGAGCTCCACACCTGCATTATGGATGAAGAAGGGCGGAGATCTGGAGATCTGGAAGTCCGAGATTCAGGAGGGGGTAGCACTATGGCTTATATGGTGCAACCCGAGATTACCTCCAAAAGAAGATACAAGGGAACATTGTGCAAAACATAGTGAGGGTCAATTTGGTGGGACCAATCACCTAAGTTACATGGGCACCACGTGGGTACGAAAAGAGCAGGGAAAAACTGTGAAGGGTGACGTGGAAGTCATGTGGCGCCATAAGTGAGGTGGGGACCTACTTGCATAAAAGAAAATTGCAAACCTCCCCACCTCGTTAACTATCAGAAGGGTATGGGGGGGCAATGAATGTCGGTCGTCGATTTTCTCTACCTGTATCGCATCAGGTAGGCAAACAGCAAGAGGTTTAACCCCGACCACGAGGACTATTGGTGGTTTCCACGTGGCACTATCTAACTGGCCAAACTTTAAAAGGTCATAACTTTCAAAATGAGGATCAAATTGACATAAAACTTGCATTGCCAGAAATCTCTCAATGAGTTGAACGTGATGGTGGTAGTTACTTTCCGCTTTGACAAAGTTGGAAAAAAATGATTTGTTTTTATAACCCACGTTTCATAAGAGATCTTGAGGGTCGATTAAGTTTCAAAGTAACATGTTCCATATCTCAAGTTATTCCAATAGGATGGGAGGGAGTGTTACACTTGACCTCCTAGAACAGTAATGACACTACAGGGACAGGACTCATAAACAACATGACATTTCCACATATACAATTTTCCTAAAAGAACATCACAAACTTCAACTAGGGAAACATCACAAAATACCTCATATTTGAAGAGCTTGATATCGTAGGACAAGCGACATTGTTGGCCAACACAAATGTCTCATCCCTAAATCAACCAACCAATGTTGTATGGTTGAGGGTGTGGCATTGTTGACAACTTCAATCTCTTGATGACCTTAGTTGAAATCAATTTATGATGGCCCTTGTTGTCAATAATGAAATGTGATGGGGTCCCCTTCACCCACATTTGTGAATGGAATAGGCATTCACCCTCCTCACACTCCTCCAACTCTTTTGGTTAGATCTTTGTAGTCATCAATAATCTCCTTTCCTTTACCATGTTCTAATTTAATCAAAATTCAAGCCAAAGTATGTTTCTTTTTCTTTGAGCTCAGCCAACAATGATTTTTTTAAGCGGCATTCATCAATGTTGTGCTAGGGACTTTTATATAACTCACACCACTTTCCAATCAATCCTTCTTCGACTTCCCATTACCCTTCCTTTCTTTTGACTTGGGTTGGTTGTCTTCAAGTTGGCTCTCCTTGTTTAATCCCTTGTTCTACGATTTAGGGTCATATTTTCCATGTTTTTATTGTGGTTGATTTGCAAACATGAACTCCCTCTTATTCCTCTACTTCAATTTCTACTCAAATTTGACAACATATCGATAAGCAGCGCATGATTAGGAGATGACCAAAAAATATTTCTTTGTTTGGATATAACTATGTAGGCCACTATGGTAATTTAGAACCAAGTTCCGCTTAGAGTCTTGAATACCCAACTTTGAGCACAAGGTATGGAAAATATTGTGTATTCCAACATTGTTTGGTCCCTCTCTTGTTGCAGAGTTGTCCATTTCATGTATTCGTCATCATAGTTCCCTATAGGATAGAATTCCTCCTTGAGGGCATCAATGAAAATTTCCCAACTGAGTCTTGGACTAAATATTGCATACACATCTTCCCTGTGTCTCTCCCAATATGACGCCATATTACTCAGGAGAGTGAAGGTCATGTTCTCATTGTCAGAAAATATTCAAACAAAGTAATAATCCTCTAGCACATTTAACCATTTATCCAGAGCATCTACATATATTTGACCTTCAATTAAGAGGATATCAAAAGTAACATGTACCTTGAAGGGTGTCACACTTTTGAAATTGTTTCTTTTTGAAGGTGCCTTAATCATTGTTCGCAGTCATTGAAGGATATAGGAAAAATTGTCCATCATCTCATTTCTCTATCACGTAAGTGCTTCCTCAAGCAATAACTTGATAGGACCTCTGGCTTTGTCACCTCTCTTTTCCACCACCATGGGAACACAGTATTATAGTGAAATTTTGACTTCTATTAATAAATAAAACAACTAAATATTGTGAACACAAACTGGTTGTAATGGTGGTCACCTATCTCTAAAGAGAGAGAGAGAGAGATGGTAGCTACATTCATTTGCAAAAAGCTATTACAAAAAGCCAAAAGAATGGCCTTTTAACATGAAGAGAGAATCCTAGAAATCCAAAACCCTAACCTTACAAGATAAAGCTCCAAAAGGTTTGTGAGCCTCAAGGTGGTTAATCCTTGGCATGCAATCTTTGTTTGGGGTACATTATAGCTCATTGGAAAGAACTATCCAAGTACTACAATTTTTACTAGGGCCAAGACATTCCATAGAAACTCTTGGCCTCCCGAATCATCAAAAAACATCATTTAGGACCTCAAAATGACCCTAATATTTTGCGACTTGAAAAATCATAAAACTACCAAAAAAAGTGAGTCAATGGAAGAGGTGGGCAGCCACCATTATCCACCTAGATCACAAAAGTTTTGGAAAAATAAATAAATAAAACAAAAGATAAAAATGAAATCAATAAATGCAAGAGGCAATAAAGTGGTATAAAAATTCCAAAAGAATGTGAGGATATAAAGATAGCTAATATAATGTTAGGAATGAAACAGTGCCTTTTTTAATCATTTTTTTGGTGAAAATAAGACATGGAAAATATAAACATCCTAACTCTAATATCTATAGGTAATCATTAGCTTATCTTTCCTTATTTTTACAATGATATAATCACCTTATCTTTCCTTATTTTTACAATGATATAACCTTTTATTATTTACAGTTATTCCTCCTCCACTACATTCTCTAGAATTGATCTACTTCCTCATCAAATTGATCACTGAAAAGGATACCTCCACATGTTTATTAGAAATATTTTTACACATCGTGAAGCCTCCCAATGACAACCACTACATTTTATAGAAATTGATACAATTATGAAGTCTCCCTAAACAAAATTCAAGGCAAGACAATAATCATCAAAACCAAAGAGAATTTCAGAGACAAAGGGAAGATTAACATTGTGCTAAATTCAATCAAATATATGATATAAAGGTAAACAATTGTATAATAAATAATAATATAATTTCTATATTATCCATAAAATAGTTTAATTGAAAAGAAATATTGTATGGCATCAACTCAGGGGTTAAATTTCCTTTGGTTTTAAGTTATGATTGATACCTCTCTTTGTAAGAATAACATGGCACGCCCTTGAACTCATTTCACAATACCACCAATCTTCCTTTGTTATACTACAAGATTAGTTCTTATTTTTGTTGAATATCATGTTTAAGAACAAAAATACAAATGGAATTTGTAAAATCCACCTCTAGAATGAATAGAGGGATTAGGAAACTATTTGGTGAATAAAGGTTAAAGAAAGAGTTTTCTTCTCGACATTGTTTTATTATTTAATAATGCATTAGGAATAAGAATGAGCGGGCTTAATGGTTAAAGAGCATGTGTTTCCTCCTCATAAGTCGCAAGTTCAAATCCATAGGGTAAAGTGTATATACCTTTGTAGACTTTAGCAATCAAATTGTTGTACAAAGGTGGTTTCCTTTGTTAAGAAATCTAGTGCACAAAACAAAAGATGATTTCTCTAGTGATGATAATTGCTTGTGAATAATTTTTACTTCTTTAGATTAGGTTCTTGTTTTGAATTATTATAGGGTTATTCTTCATCAAAATCTACCAAACAATAAACGATAATGAAACAAGAGACACAAGATGTAGGTGATCATCCAGGGCTAAAACCTCTCCATCTTAAGAGGAAAACCCAAATGAATCCTTCTTCTTATAGAAACTACAAGTGATGAATTCCAAGACCAAGACCCTTGACTTATCAACCTTTCCAAGACCAAGTCACAAAACACTTCTTCACTGCTTCTTCTTCTGGCCCAAGTCAACAATAGTCAAGCTCACTTCTAGCACTTCAAATTTTTATTACTTTAGTATTTCAGCCTTCTTCCACAGTCTTGCAATTCTCGGCTGCCTAAAACTTCTACAAGATCACACGTGTGGGCTGAATGATGGATCTTGATGATGGTTTCCTTCTTTGCTTGACTTGAGGGCTTCTCCTTGTAACCTCAGCTAACAATATTGTTCATGTAGTGACTTTCTACTTGGATTATACAAAGGTTGGTGTAACCGTACTGCTGAAATCCTAGTTTTTATCACATGTGTGAGGAGGATGACCCATAAATAGTCCCAAACTTCTTTGCTCTTCTTTGGTTCCTTCTCGTTGGTTATGAGGTTATTCTCCTTGTGATTCTCACACTTATTATTTCAGATCCTTGGTTGAAGAGTGCCATGAGAGGGACCGAGATCTTTCAATATATGGTGATCTTCCCATAGAAAATAAATCAACTTGTGCCATGGGATAGGCCAACTAGCCATTCTAGAATCATCTTCATCCCCTTTTTAAGGCCAACTTGATGAGGAACTTGTGAAAATGCCTTGGAGGGTATGTGACACAAATAACTTCTCTTTTTACAATGTATAACATGCCAAATTGGGCCTTCAATACTTAACATTGACTCAATTGACTTTATGACTTGATGACCAATCCTAATAGCTCTCAATGGGAGCTTCATCTATAAAAATAAAATTCTTTGAATATGAAACCCATGACACAAGCATTACAAAATAAATTTGTTTTTCTTCTTTACATCAATTACATAAAATCGTGATTACACATGTCATTATGAAGACCGAACCTAGTTACATGTTTCAACACTCCCTCTTAACTAGGGAGGTATTCATAATCTACACAAGGTACTTGGACATTCTCATTATGAAGAATTCTCATAAGAAGAGTCGAATTGGTAACCCATTTGGTTAGCATCATATCCTCCAGCATTTTCACATAGAAAGGCCTTCACTGATATCCCTCCATAAGATCAGAGCACAATGCTAGCGAGACCAATGATTTATAAACACCATCATCGTTGACTCTCTCAAAACATACCCTACCCGAGTTCTCCCAAAGTTTGTTCCACCGGGACTATTCTTATATTGGATTCTCAATCCTCAAAGAATATCGATCATCTACGACTACTCTTATCTTGGATGCCCTACCACATCCTCAAAGAGTATCGGACGTCAAATGCTTACCCAATCCTCCATTTTATCTTCCCAAGATAAAATAAGAATGGTGTTTCTATCCCTCTCAACTTAGGGAGGACATACCCATTCCACTGAAGGAATGTACCCATTCCTCTAAAAGGAATGTACCCAAGCTCCCTTTTAATCAAGGACTTGACCAAGCTCCCTCTTGACCAAGGACTTGCTTCCAACAGCTCTCTTAGTGGAGATCATGGGATAAACAACTGCTTGTAGAACTCCTTTCTTTGATGTCATGAATTTCTTCTTTATCATAGAGTTTACATCTTGTGGGACTTCTTCGTAGGGCATAGACCATCCATCACTTTCATCCATGAGTCATGTCAGTCATGTCATCATTCCTTTCATTGGAAAGTGATTCATTAGACCATAGTTGGCCTTCCTTCATGCCTTAACAACGTAAACTTTGAAACGGGAACTGATACTGTTACCCATTTCGTAGATATAGCAAAAAATTGACCCGATTTTGAAAAGGGGTGATGCAGAACACACATTTTTTTAGAGCATAGTTTTTGGCACTTTAAATAACCGATACGATTGCCCATTTCGTAGGGGTAGTAAAAACGTGACCCGATTTTCAAAAGTAGTTAAACAGAATACACTTCTTTTTGTTGGGAACATATTTTTTACATTTTAAATTTTCTTATGTATCAAATATAAATATTTGTTTTTAAATATTAGTGATTTTCATGCTGATTTTGAAATGTGTAGATGCAACGTGTTGATGCAGCATACCTTTTTTTAAAGGACTTATTTTTCACACTTTAAAATTTATTTTCTCCAATTTTTTTTTAAATTTGATTACTTAACGAATTTTCAAGTTGTTTTATTTTTCTTTTTTTAAATATTGATTAGTTAAAAAGAAATAACAATAATAATAATTATCTCATAAACCATAAAAGAATTTGGGAAAAACAAAAAAAAAACAAAAACAACAAAATTAATATATATATATATATATAAAGTTAGGCAACTAAAAATAGAAAAATTAAAAAAAGCTAGGAAAAAAAAACAAACAAACAAACTAGATTAAACAAAAATAGAGAATTAACCAAAAAAAAATTAAAAACTAGTAAAATTAATATTTAAAACATTTAAAAAAAAACTAAAAAACCAAAAATAAACTGAAATTAGTAAAATTACTAATAAAAATTAAAAAAAATATGAAAATTTTAAAAATATGTCATTTTAAATTTAAAAAATAATAATAATTAATAAATAAATTAAAATTAAAACTAAAAAATTAAAAAACATTATAAACGTATAAAAAAATGTATTTTTGATTTTTGAAAAAAAAATGTTTTTTTATAAAATTTTAATAGTTAATTTAAGAATAAACAAATAAAAACATTAAAATTTAAAAAAAAAAAATTCTAAACAAAATTTTGTGTTTTTTATTTTTTTTTAATTATTCAAAAATTTCATTTTTTTATTGTGTTTTTCTATTAACAAAAAAAATAAATAAAATAAAAAATAAAAAATTAACGCGCCCCCATTGGGCGGCGGGCGGGCGGTTGGCCATTCCCAAAATCGAACAGCCGCCTGGTGGGGGCGCATTAAATTTTTCTTTTTTAATATAAAAACAAAATTTTAAAAAAATAAAAATAAATAAAAAATAATAATAATAATTGACAATAATAATAATAATTAAATAATTTTTTTTAAATAAAAAACACAAAATTTTGTTTAAAAAAACAAATAAATAAATTTTTAATGTTTTTATTTGTTTGTTTTTAAATTTACAATGAAAATTTTATTAAAAAAATCAAAAACAAAAAAACCACATTTTTTTATACGTTTATAATGTTTTTTAATTTTATTTTTTTTGTTTTTAATTTAAAAAGACATATATTTAAAATTTTCATATTTTTTAGTTTTTTTAGTAATTTCAATTTTTTTTGTTTTTTAATTTTTTTTTAAATGTTTTTAATATTAATTTTACTAGTTTAAAAAAAAAAAAATTGGGTTAATTCTCTATTTTTGTTTAATCTAATTTGTTTTTAAATTTTTTTTCCTTGTTTTTTTTAATGTTTTTTTTAATGTTTTTTTTTAATCTTTCTATTTTTAGTATATATATATATATATATATATAGTTTTAATTTTGTTTTTTTTTCTCAAATTTTTTTATGGTTTACATATTTGGGTTTTTTTTTCCTTTTTTTTTAAATATGTTTTTTTTACTATTTATTTGTTTATAATTTAAAATATATATATATATATATATATATATAGATATATATATATATATATATAGTTTTTTAATTCTTATCTTTTATAGGTTAATTTTGTTTTTTTTTTACATTTTTTATGATTGATTTTTTTCGATGTTTGATTTTTTTTTGTTTTTTATTTTTATTTTATGTTTTGTTTTTAGTATATATTTTAATTTATGTTTTGCTATTTTTTTTGGAGTAGTCTATAATGCGACTTTTTGGAGATTCCGATCATCCAAAAAGTTCATTATTCCAGCCAACCACCCAACCGGCCTTTTCCTCTCCGTCTCCGTCTCCGTCACCTCGCTGGAAAGTCAACTTTGTTACCTCCGTCACCGTCACCTCGCACGCCGACTGCCTGTTTCAAATTCACCAACCCCGCGTACAAGCGTATCACAATTACGCCAACTCGATTTGAAAATTTCAGTCGAACCGGAGCATCCCCTACTACCCCGCCCTTGCTAGAGCAGAACCACCGACTGAGCGAACCCCGTCTTTATTTCCCGTCTTCTGTCATCGACTGAGTCAACTGTGAGTGCGTCTGGATGAAGTTTTCTTCTTCGGGGCTGCAATTTCTTGTGGAATCAAACACCCAATTTCCCGTACTGAAGAAGAAGCATTCAAAATCACCGAGTAAATGGCTCTGAATTCTATCCAAGACACTCAACGTGCAATAAACTGGGTCTAAATTCCAAATGAATCCACCACATTTCATTAACCAATATTATCCAACTCGTGAACACTGAAAGCTATAAAAAGATCCACCATTGTGACCATTAATGTCGATATTACAAACGATGGACGCCTGAACACGGTGAGCAAGAGCATTCAGAATCTTTATACGACCTTGGACATGTATTTTGCAGCCTATTGGTACAACAAGAATACTGGAGTCAGGTTCAAGAGGGTTAATATCACTAGGATTTGAATTACGGGGAAGGAGAGAAAATGGGCCAACCACAATACTTGCAGACAAGTGCTGCGTTTCCCCACTCATAATTTGCCCCTGCGGTATGTACATGGATGCAATCTGGTGGCCATAGTAAAACAACTCGATATTGCTTCTGTGAGTGTAATTGAGGGTTGCAATGTTTGGGTTCTTGACTGCAACAAACACTGAGATGGTGATATTGATTCTGTTGTGCTCCAAATCTGAATAGTCTGAGATGTAGAGGCTTTGTACCTGCACTCCAGTTAAAGTAATTGCTGGGGAGGTGGCCTTCAACACGGTCAAGAAGAGAATCAACACCCCTATAACAATGAATATCATCATCGCTAGCAGACAACAAATGAAGTTTCCCCTGAATTGTGATGAGCCCTTTTTAGGTGCCATGCCATGCAGCCCCTCATCAGAGCCCTCACCCACTTCATGCCATTCCATGGAGCCCGTCACCATAGCCTTCACCCACTTCTGTTAACTAATTGTCATATCATATGGCCAAGATTCAAGATCAATCAATCAAGTATTAAACACAAGGCCAATAACAGAATCATGGCAGCTTTTTGGTCTCAGTAGGTTTTCTATGAGGGTGATCTTACGTGGTTCCTTCAAACTCGCAAACATTCTGGCCCATGCAAGATACTGACCATGCAAGAAGTCGATCATGCTTGCAGTTTTCAGACAAAATTGATTTCTGAAGTTGTCATTTTCTGTTTTGGAGTCGGTCTTTAAGAACATTCCCAGAACTCCTGGTAGTAGAATTGCCTTCTAGACTTCCTTTCTCTAGCAAATAATTTCCCAAAACTTCATCTTTATGGAAACTAAATTCGGAGTAGTCTATAGACTGAGGACTAAACGAACTTTTTACAAAGAGGTCAATAAGCTTTGAGTTTTATTCGCCTTTCACGAGATGCCATCCAGCAGCGTAAAACAAGAAGTATAGTACGCAGAAATGAGTGTCTTGGATAGAATTCAGAGCCATTTACTCGGCGATTTTGAACGCTTCTTCTTCAGTACGGGAAATTGGGTGTCTGATTCCACAAGAAATTGCAGCCCCGAAGAAGAAAACTTCATCCAGACGCACTCACAACTGACTCAGTCGATGACAGCAGACGAGAAATAAAGACGGGGTTCGCTCAGTCGGTGGTTCTGCTCTGGAAAGGGTGGGGTAGCAGGGGATGCTCCGGTTCGGCTGAAATTTTCAAATCGAGTTGGCGCAATTGCGATACGCTTGTACGCGGGGTTGGCGGGGTTGGTGAATTTGAAACAGGCAGTCGGCATGCAAGGTGACGGTGACGGAGGTAACGGAGACGAAGAGGAAAAGGCCGGTTGGGTGGTTGGCCGGAATAATGCACTTTTTGGATGATCGGAATCTCCAAAAAGTCGCATTATAGACTACTTTTTTTTTTACTTTTTTTGTTTTGTGTTGTTTCATTGTTTTAATTTGATTTTTATTTTTTATGTTTTCATTATTTTTTTGAATTTTAATGTTTTTCGAGGTCATGATAAAATATTTTACGCCATTATTTCAAAATGTTGAAATTTTACCCTTGAAATTTTTTTTGTTATCCCAGCGTCAACACTTCTATTTTTGAGCGTGTTTTTTGCACAAAATTTACCATTGAAAAAAAATGTTATTCAAACATCAACACTTCGTTTTGAGGGTGTTTTTGGACAATTTTTGCACAAAAATTGGTTTTCACTGCATTTTTAAAACATGTTGAAAATGAAAATTTACCCTAGAAAAAAAAAGGTGTTATTCCAACACCAGCACTTTTTGTTTTTAGCACTGTTTTTGATGTTTTTACGGGGTTTTTTGGCCAGAGTTCCCGTTTTGAGTTTATAGTTCCCATTTCAAAGTTTACATTTTTCCTTGTTTCCATCTTCATGTCATGTTCCCTTAAGGACCTTTCATCCTACCACATGAGCATCAGGTAGAAGACTTCCACAGTTATTCCCCTAGTAGCCCTGCATAAGCCCATCAAGATATTGTTCAAAAAATATGACATGAACATTAAGTCAAAATTAACTTTGGTATGGTCTTTCATCATGACATCTTCTTGTTTGCATCAACGTTTTGCATACATATTGACACATCTCCAAAAGATATATATTATCAAGGGTCTCTTTCTTTTTCAGACTTCATTAGGGTCTTTATATCTTTATATCATAGTCAAATCTCTCAGTCCTTGGATGTTGATTGCCTTCTCCATAGTTCCATATCTTATGATATCTTCCTTTCTTTCTTCACACATCTCTTTTCAGGAACTTCTAATCAGAGTTCCTCCAATTTTTGTCAACCACCTCATATTTCATATGAGGACATATTATGTTGATTTCATCTAGTCAATGTGTGAACTATGCCTTCCTACATTCTTCCAAAGGAGGAGATCATTTCTTTTGATCGTGCTCTCGAGGTAGAGCATTCATCCATGTTACCTGCAACCATATGACATGACTCTATTTTATCAAATACAAGCATACATACCTCATTTTCCTTTAGGTCATCTAGACTTCCTTCAGCAACTTCCTTGATTGAAGGAACTTCAATCCTTGATCTACTTTACTTCTTTTGACATTATACCATCATCCCATGAATTCCTACAAGTTGGAATTCTCAATGAAATACTCGCTTCTTTTTAATCAGTGAACCTCCCAATGAAGATTCCAACAGAGGATCTTGAGTATCCTCATCTAGCAAATGTTTCCTTTTGATGTATGATGACCTTTATACTTGATGACATTTTCTTCATAAGTGCCACTTATGCTATTAATGAGGTTACCAAGTGCTATATTCTTTTGTAGGTGTTGTCATAGACTTCTTATTTCAAATATTTTTCATGCTTCTATATGATGATGTCACGAGCTCTTGCTTTCAATGCTTCTATGATGCCATGATGCATCTTATCATGCTCCTTAATGACTCATGAAAACTTGGAAAACATAAACTTGAAAAGAACTAGGTGAAGAAAACTATCTCAATCATAGTAGAGATATTTTACTTCCTCTTTCTTGGATTTCTTCTTTTCAGTTTCCTCCACTTCTTCAGTGATATGGGTTTCTTCTCTTCCCCTTTTGTTATTGCCCTTCTTGAGCTTAAGACAATCTCTCTTATAATCGCGATATTATTGTCATCCATGGCATTGAACCTTAGCCATATTCTTGATGTAAAGTTGCCACATTCCTTTGGTTGTGTATTTAGTACTACAATAGTAATCTCTTTGTCAAACATTATTTCTCCCAAATCTTGAAGTTGATCCCTCATTTTAGATATCCTCATGAAGTATGAGGTTGTTCCTTCTTTTTTTTATATTCTTAGCTTGTAGAGTTCTTGCCTTAATGAGATAATTTCTCCTACAGTGCTTACGGAAAACAACTCTATTAATTTGTCATATATTTCTTTTGAAGTTTCGAGTTTAGATACATATGGAATGAGGGTATCCTTGATGGATTCCATGAGAATACTTTGAGCCCTTACTTCCCCTTTCATAAACCTTGCAAGTGCTTGAGCATCTTCCTTTGGAGGTTTGGTGATTGTGCCCTTAACATGTTCCATGACCTAATTTTCAATGAGACTCAAATCTGTCATTTTCTTCCATGCAAGAAAATTTGAAGCCCCAACCAACTTGTTGCTTTCCTTGCAAAAAGACATTTTGACATATTCATATGTAGACGTAAAGAAACTTACTTGTGAAGATGCTTCTTCCACTTGCTACCTCCTTGAATTTGATGATGATATAGATAATAGAAACTTCTCCTTGATGAAGATAGTTTCCTTCAAGAGTGATCCTTGGCTCCAAAGAGAGGGAGATCACCTTAGAACTTTTGATGATGATGACAATGTTCTTGATCTTGCTTCTCTTGCATGAGTAGACTTCAAGTTACTTTGATCTGTAGATCTTTTCAACTTGAGTAGACGTAGGGCCTTTGTGATCCTTTTTCTTTGATGATGACTTGAGCGAGGATCCCAAGACTTCTTCTAGTGTAGATGTCTTCTTCGATCTAAGGTTTTGACACTTCCATGTAGATCTTTACTTCAAACACACTTTTAGGATGAGATAATCTTCTAGATATGCTTTGATTCCCTTCTAGAGTTTCGGTCCTTGAATGCTTGAGTGTTCCTTCTTCTTTTGATATTCTTAGCTTGTAGAGTTCTTGCCTTAATGAGATA
This sequence comes from Pinus tabuliformis, assembly GCA_031772625.1. Taxonomy (NCBI): domain Eukaryota; kingdom Viridiplantae; phylum Streptophyta; class Pinopsida; order Pinales; family Pinaceae; genus Pinus; species Pinus tabuliformis. The sequence continues at coordinate 584,214,795 of CM062814.1, read as the reverse complement.
ACTTCTCCTACAATGCTTACAGGAAACAACTCTACTAATTTGTCATATATTTCTTTTGAAGTTTCGAGTTTAGATACATATGGAATGAAGGGATCCCTGATGGATTTCATGAGAATCCTTTGAGCCCTTTCTTCCCCTTTCATAAACCTTGCAAGTGCTTGAGCATCTTCCTTTGGAAGTTTGGTGATTGTGCCCTTAACATGTACCATGACCTCATTTTCAATGAAATTCAAATCTGTCATTTTCTTCCATGCGAGAAAATTTAAGCCCCAACCAACTTGTTGCTTTCATTGCAAAAAGACATTTTGATAGATTCAGATGTAGACGTAAAGAAACTTACTTGTGAAGATGCTTCTTCCACTTGCTACCTCCTTGAATTTGATGATGATATAGATAATAGAAAACTTCTCCTTGATGAAGATAGTTTCCTTCAAGAGTGATCCTTGGCTCCAAAGAGAAGGAGATCACCTTAGAACTTTTGATGATGACAGTGTTCTTGATCTTGCTTCTCTTGGATGAGTAGAATTCAAGTTACTTTGATTTGTAGATCTTTTCAACTTGAGTAAATGTAGGGTCTTTGTGATCCTTTTTCTTTGATGATGACTTCCGCGAGGTTCCCAAGACTTCTTCTGGTGTAGATGTCCTTCGATCTAAGGCTTTGACACTTCCTTGTAGATCTCGACTTCAAAAACACTTTTAGGATGAGATAATCTTCTAGATATGCTTTGATGCCCTTCTACAGTTTCAGTGCTTGAATGCTTGAGTGTCCCTTGATGAGTTTCCCTTCCTTGATTTGTTACCTTAGCTCTAATATCATGTTGAGAAATTTAAGGGATGAAACAAAAGGTGATTTCTCTAGCAATGATAACTACTTGTGAATACTTTTTACTTCTTTAGATTAGGTTCTTCTTTTGAATTATTATAGGGTTCTTCTTCATCAAACAATACTTAAACAATAAACAATAATGAGACAAGAGACACAGGATGTAGGCGATCAGCGAGGGCCAAAACCCCTCCAATTTGAGAGGAAAACCCAAATGAATTCTTCTTCTTATAAAAACTTAAAGTGACGAATTCCAAGACCAATACCCTTGACTTATCAACCTTTCCAAGACCAAGTCACAAGAACCTTCTTCATTGCTTCTTTTTCTTGCCCAAGTCAAAAATAGTCAAAACTGACTTCTAGCACTGCAATTTTTGGCTACTCTGGTATTTCAGGCCTTCTTCCATAGTCTTGTGATTCTCAGCTGCCTGAAACTTCTGCATGATCACACGTGGGTTGATTTATGGATCTTGATGATGGTTTCCTTCTTCGCTTGACTTGAGGGCTTCTCCTTATAACCTCGGCTAGCAAGATTGTTGGTGTAGTGACCTTCTACTTGGCTTCTACAAAGGTTGGTGTAACCCTACTACAGAAACCCTAGTTTTTGTCACACGTGTGAGGAGGATGACCCAAAAATAGTCCCAAATTTCTTCGCTCTTCTTCCCTTCCTTCTCGTGGGTTTGTTAAAATTGGCAACTAGGGCCAAACTCCATGTGGGTCATCTTATTTATGGCAGCTAATATTTTTCTTGGATCCCTCTCATCGAGCGGTGTAGGATTGATCTAAAGATAATCCGATTCCGATAAGTATTCATGGAGTTATGAATTTATTTGTGTTATAAGACAATTCGTCAAGGTTGGCCAGCAACCAAATAAACCCCTCATGTGCTCAACATTTTAGTATAAAAGGAGATGACTTGAGAGTCATTTTATACACAACTTCTCTCTTGATTTCTCTCCACTTGTCTTGGGTTTTTGTGTGAGAGAAATCTAGGAGGAAGTAGCCCTAACGCAGTCCTAATTAGGATGCCCTAACGCAGTCCTAAGGAGGATGATCTAGCTCTCAACGCAGTTATGGAGGAGAGATCTGAACGCTGCCCTATGGAGAAGCCCTAACGCTGCCATATGGAGAAGAGCTAATGTTGCCCTTTGGAGAAGCCCTAACGTTGCCCTATGGAGAAGAGCTAACGCAGCCCTATGGAGAAGCCCTACGCTGCCCTATGGAGAAGAGCTAATGCTTCCCTATGGAGAAGCCCTAACGCTGCCCTTTGGAGAAGCCCTAACATAACCTATGAAGAGGTATACGCAATTAAGAAGGGCAGCAATGTAAGCCCTTAATGCATATTAGAAAAGGGTCTCTACCCTAGATGGATGTCCGAGAACCTTAACGCGGTCTATGGAAGAATGAAAGCTCTAACTGCAGAAAGGGATAGGCTTGTTGTAGCATGTTGTAGTCCCTTATACACCTACAGGTCTACGTTAAGGCTAATAAAGAGGGCGTAAGGGCTAGTTGTGACTGCTGGGGTATAACAAGCCAAGTGCAATAAGCACATGGTGGCAAAACAAGGTGCAGGAATGGCACATGATGCAATATAGTGATGGGTACTGTCATGATTGATGAAGCATGATAAGATGTTGTATTGTGATTATGGGTGCAGCATGATGCAGCATGGTGAGGTGCAGCATGATGACGAGATGCAGCACGGTGATAGGTGAAGGAATCACCTTGGAGAATCAGTTGAAGCAGCGTGTCTTCAACTGATCTCATGTATCATCTTCTTAGAGATGATCTATGCTCTTATCTAGAGAAGTCAAAGTGTTGACTTCTGTTGCAAGTGTATTATCTCTCTCTCTGTTGAACTATTGAAGAACATACAAGAAGAATTGATCAAGGATTTCCCCACATTGGGGTTTGTCCCTGGCTAGCACCACATCTTGTGTCCTCTTGTCTTGGCTTGTCTTCTGCGATTTATGTTTATGTTCTATCTGCAGTTTACTTTAATGATGATGTGATTGCTAATCTGGAAAAGATATTGAGCTAACTGTGAAAATTTAAATAAATTGCTCTAAACATAGAACACACCTAAAATTAGTATGGTACCAAAGTTGAGGTGACAACAAATCCCAAGCAAGAGTGAAAGAGCAATCGCTAAAGACAGTTGGAAAAGGACAAAAGGATCAATGGATTTCTCATCCCTCTTCAAATTCACCAAGGGTGAAGTCGAAGCAGAGAATATTATCAAAAAGGCGCAGCGGAAGTTTCTGATGGCCTAAAGATCACTTCAATGGGAAGTCTGGATCTAAGGGTGGAAAGAAATACAGATGCCTCGTTTGCAATAAGTTCAGCCATTATGCGAAGGAGTGTCTGAATGGCAGGAACACATCACTTGATGATGATAACAATCATTCCGGGACATCTTCGATGATCAAAGGAATGACAGGTAACGCAGGTCATCAAGGAAATGGCCAACTCTTCAAAGAAAGCAAGGAACCTCGGGTATGAAGAATCAAATGTTGTTTCTGATAAAATAAAGTGTTATCTTGTATTGGCCCTCTCCTTCAAATTCTGTTGGAATCTGGCTTATTGATTATAATGCTTCAAGGCACTTCATCGGATAGAAGGGTGCTCTCTCGAATTTGGTAAGAGATAGAAACAATCGTGGGATTATACTTATAGCTAATGCCACCTATCCCGGAAAGGGTGTAGGAAATGTTACCCCTCAATTGAATGAGGGTAACTCGATTCATTTACAGAATCTCTTTTATGTACCTGATCACAAGAAGAACCTGGTGTCCATTTCGACAATGGAAGTCAAAGGTTTCAAGGTGGCATTCATCAATGGAAAGGTACGTGTTTGAAAATAGAATTTTCAAAGATGCTTTTTCTCATGGGTTCAAGTTGCAGGATGATCCATTGGGGATCATATCTCATCCATAACATTGTAGGTCTACTTATGGGGCCCTACCCGATGTGAGTCAAATGGTGACAAGGATGCCTAAATTCAAGAAGAGCATGAAGGTACATATCTGAGATGTACTGAATGGAAATCTTACAAGGGGACCATTCCCCTTAGGTAGCAAGTCCACAAGTTTTGAACAACCCGAGGGGTTTGAGATTCATGATCAGGAATCTCATGTATACAGGTGGAAGAAAGCCCTCTATGGCTTGAAGCAAAACACCCCGGGCACAGTATGAGAGGATTGATAGTTGTCTGATGCAGTTGAGATTCACTAGGAGTGAAACCGATCCAAACCATTGCTCGAAGGTTGTGTATGATAGACCTCTCATGTCAACACCTTCTAAGGACAACCTATTTCTGACATGTGCAGACCCTCTCATTTGCATAAGTAAGAGGGAGTTGGATTCCAAATGTGGAACGGTAAACTGCAAGCCCGTGACTACCTTGAGGATCTTAACTTTCAAGAAGTTATATGGTAGTGATGCCAAACCAGATTTGGGAAATACCTCTAAGTTTCATAAACTCATTCGCATTGATGTTCTTGGTGAACTTCCGTCCGGACATATGTTTTGCAGTTAGCATGATCAGCTCATATATGGTTGAGCCTCACTGGATTGGTGCCAAGAATCTTATGAGATATCTTTGGGGCACAATCTCTCATGAATTGAGATACACTACCGGAAATGTGAAATTGCATGATTATTTGAATGTTGACTAGGGAGGCAGTGTGGAGGATCACAAGAGCACTTCTGAGTGTTGTTTCTCTTTGGATTCTGCTTCAATATCATGGATGAGTAGGAAGCAAAAGTCGGTTGCTATAAGCACCGCCGAGACCGAATACATAATTACGAGTATGATCTCATATGAAGCTGCCTGGTTGTGGAAGCTCTTCAGTGAGCTGCTTGTACACATGATGGAGACCACCGTGATCTTTTGTGTCAACAAGGGGGGGATTCGATTGTTGAGGAATCTTGTATTCTATGATTGCTCCAGCAAATAGACATCAAATACTACCTTATCAAGGATATGGTACGTCGATGAGCGAGGAGGCTCCATCGCATTGAGACTGATGTACAGGTTGCAGACATTCTGTCAAAGCCCCAGGGAAAGGTCAAATTTGTGACTTTCCCGAACAACTTGGAGTCGTTGAGAGACCCTCTTATGAGGGTCCTGCATGTTGCATGCATTGAGCTCTGGGAGCTCCGGGGGGTTTGGGGTACTATTGAAGCAACACGCAACCATAGGGCGACTCACCCTCCCTTAATGGTGCGCTGTGTATAGGGTGAATAGCTCGGCCTTGCCCTGTAATACCCCGAGGCGACTTAAGGATAGAATGATTGGTTCTCCTGTCGAGGCATCCTACCCATGTAGTCTGGGACTCATGGGAAGTAGCTCTCACCTGATCAATGAGCAGGGAAATGGGGTTAGGGACCATAGTAGTACTATCGATGGACGCATCATTGTATCTACCATACTCCCTATCCTAGGATGACCTCCATTGATTTGGGATCAATATGAGTGGTTTGAGACACTCTCTTGTGACATTGATCTGGGATCAATAAAACTAACTTCAGGTTAGTAGAGAATGGTATGAGACATTCTCGATCAATTCTTCTTCTTCATGGTTCAGCAGAGCAAAGCAGTGCAGGGCAGAGATAGTACAGTCTGGTAGATGGATCAGTGGATGGAGTTCTCCCTACTTGAGAGAGAGTGTTAAAATTGGCAACTAGGGCCAAACTCCATGTGGGTCATCTTATTTATGGCAGCTGATATTTTTCTTGGATCCCTCTCATTGAGAGGTGTAGGATTGATCTAAAGATCATCCGATTCTGATAAGTATTCATGGAGTTACGAATTTATTTGTGTTATAAGACAATCCGTCAAGGTCGACCAGCGACCAAATAAACCCCTCATGTGTTCAACGTTTTAGTATAAAAGGAGATGACTTGAGAGTCATTTTACACACAAATTCTCTCTTGATTTCTCTCCACTTGTATTGGATTTAAGTGTGAGAGAAATCTACGAGAAAGTAGCCCTAACGCAGTCCTAAGGAGGACGATCTAGCTCTCAACGCAGTCCTAAGGAGGATGCCCTAACACAGTCTTAAGGAGGATGATCTAGCTCTCAACACAATTGTGGAGGAGAGATCTAAATGCTACCCTATGGAGAAGAGAGATCTAAACATTGTCGTATGGAGAATCCCTAACGCTGCCCTATGGATAAGAGCTAACGCTGCCCTATGGAGAAGCCCTAACGCTGCCCTTTGGAGAAGCCCTAACATAACCTATGAAGAGGTATACGCAGTCAAGAAGGGCAGCAATGTAAGCCCTCAATGCAGATTAGAAAAGGGTCTCTACCCTAGATGGATGCCCTAGAACCTTAACGCAGTCTATGGAAGAATGAAAGCTCTAACCACAGCAAGGGATAGGCTTGTTGTAGCAAGCCGCAGTCCCTTATACACCTACAGGTCTACGTTAAGGCTAATAAGGAGGGCGTAAGGGCTAGTTGTGACTGCTGGGGTATAACAAGCCAACGTGTGGTTTAGGAAAGCTGGGGAAGGGTGATCATATCCTTCGGACAAAAGTTCTGAAGGTTGTCCAAACAGCTGTTAGAATACCCTTACCCGCCTAGCAATGTGACAATCAGAGAATCCCCTCACTGTGAACTGATGTAAGTGCAGCAGCATGATATAATAAGGTGTGACAGTGTTGTAATAACGGTGCAGCATGTAAGGGACAGCAAGCAGACATAGCGTTGCAGTAGCAATTGGGACAACAGCAAGACATGATGCTGCAATAGCAATTGGGGCAGCAAGCAGACATAGTGCTGCAATAACAATTGGGACAGCAGCAAGACATGACGTTGCAATAGCAATTGGGACAGCAAGCAGACATAGTGTTGCAATAGCGATTGGGACAGCAGCAAGATATGGTGCTACAATAACAATTGGGACAGCAGCAATACATGGTGTTGAAATAGCAATTGGGACAGCAGTATGGTAAGCAAGCTACAACAAGCACATGGTGGCAAAACAAGGCACAACGATGGCACATGATGGTACATGATGCAGTACAGTGATGTGTACTGTCATGATTGATGAAGCATGATAAGATGCAGCATTGTGATGATGGGTGCAACATGATGACGAGATGCAGCACGGTGATAGGTGAAGGAGTCACCTTGGAGAATCAGTTGAAGCAACATGTCTTCAACTGATCTCATGTATCATCTTCTTAGAGATAATCTATGCTCTTATCTAGATAAGTCAAAGTGTTGACCTCTGTTGTAAATGTACTATCTCTCTCTCTTTGTTGAACTATTGAAGAACATATAAGAAGAATTGATCAAGGGTTTCGCCACATTGGGGTTTGTCCCTGGCTAGCGCCACATCTTGTGTCCTCTTGTCTTGGCTTGTCTTATGCGATTTATGTTTATGTTCTATCTACAGTTTACTTTAATGCTTATGTGATTTCTAATCTAGAAAAGATGTTAAGCTAACTATGAAAATTGAAATAAATTGCTCTAAGCATAGAACATACCTAAAATTAACAGTTATGAGGCTATTCTTGTGATTCTCGCACTTTTTCTTATTTCAGATCCTTGGTCGAATAGTGCCATGAGAGAGGCCGAGATCTTTCAATATATAGTGATTTTCCCATAGAAAATAAGTCGACTAGTGCCATGGGATAGGCCGACTTGCCATTCTAAACTCATCTTCATCCCCTTTTTAAGGCCGACTTGATGAGGTATTTGTGACAATGTCTTGGAGGGTTTGTGACACAGATTACTTCTCTTTTTACAATGTATAACATGCCCAATTGGGTCTTCAATACTTGACATTGACTCAATAGAGTTTATGACTTGATGACCAATCTTAATAGCTCTCAACAGGAGCTTCATCTATAAAAATAAAATTCCTTGAGCATGAAACTCATGACTAAAGCATAACAAAATAATTTTATTTTTCTTCTTTATATCAATTACATAAAATCATGATTACACGTCATTATGAAGACCGAACCTAGTTACATATTTCAACATCCTTGTCCTACTAACAAAGGGGTGTCATACACCAATTTGGTGCGTAGCTTGATGGTGACCTTAAAATTTAAATATTTATTTTCAATATATCTATTAGATTTTTTAAGTTGTTATGAGTTAATTTTGATTTGGTCAAGGGGTATGTCACGTGGTTTACCATACATTTAATATTAGCACATTGTATTCTATCTAACAAAACCTATTTAAAGGCTCAATGTATGCCATTGCAAAGTTTCTTTAGTGGTCAGTTTGTCAGATTAGTCGAAGGTCAAGATGATATATTTTTGTGGTTTTCGCGAGTTTGGGTTCCTTACTCAGATCTAGCCTTTAGTTAATGTGTGCATGTTTATGTTTATCTTGCTCCTACATGTGTAAGATATAAACATGGTATCAAAGCAATGTTATTGACTTCAAAAGGATCCCTTCACTACTATGATTTTGCTCATTTATTGTAAAGCAAGGGAATCTTGGCTTTGTGATGAGCCTTGCCTTGGCCGGGGACTTTGCACAAGTGATGTTGTGTGAAAGAAAACAAGAAGCACTTCAAGAATAAGGATAGAGAAATTTAATAGTCAAAACTTTGAGTTATGTAGGTAAAAATGGAGGATAAAGATTAGTGGGTTGTTGTGCCATGAAAATAACCCAATATCATGGCAAAAGAAGACTTGAAGAACATGGAGGACAAAATGGTAAGTTATTTACACTATGTTGAAGATAAATGTATTATTATATTCTACTCTTCATCAAATCCATAGGATAATCTAGTTGTGGCCATTGGTAGTAACACTGCATCTACATTAAAGTTTGAAGATGTAAATGTATCTCTATTATCAAAAGAAATAAGGTGAAAATCCATGAAAGCTCTACAACAAATGCTTTATCTATAGGAGGTCACTTACAAGATAAATTGAGAGATCAAAGGCTAAGGGTAGACCTCAATCCCATAAATGTTTACAAGGTAATGTTAGAAATGTGACAACCCCTGGAATTTTAAAAATGATTATTTCAAGAAAAGTTACAAATCTAAAATCATTGATAAAGGAATGGGCTCTAAGGATTTCCCTTCCATGGAAGGAGACCTCCATAGGAGGTGGGGATGTGTACTAGGAATCTTTAAGTACACATTCAAATCATGATATGTGGTAAGTATATTTGGTGCTTTTGTGTGCTTGATGTTTTGCAAATACAAGAAGTATTATAAAAGTGATGTTTTCTTAAGAGATTACTCAAAAACAAAAATCATAGAAAATGGCTAGTTCACACTCATGCTTTTAAAGATGAAAGGGCTAAAACCCTCCCTAGGGTTCTATATATTCCAGGTTTGCCCGAAAATTGTTAATCTACAAGTAAGATGAAGGATGCAAGTGATATTTGAAAAGGATCTCCCCATAATGTTTGAGAAAGTGTTGGCAAGAGGAGTTCAAATTAGAACAGTGTATAAGCGTGAGGCAAGCATTATGAATGAACGTAAGAATGTAAACATGTTAATACTGATATTCTTGTTGTCCTAAAGTTATTTGTAGAATAGTGTCTTCAGGTGGATGTTGAGTAAATTTTCAAGTTCCTTATGCAATTGTTGTTGGAAGTTTAAAGTATGCCGTGACTTGTACTAGGCTACATACTGCCCATATAATGGGAATTCCAGGCATATATATGTTAATATGAGGAAAAGAATAATGAACAATAGTAAAGAGGATCTTCAAATGCAACAAAGTTGCAAGGATATACAACAGTAAAAGTGTAATCTATCTATCAATGGAAATTATAATTTTGCGTGAGACATGGTTGAAGACAACAATGTGGAGAAGGTTATACTTTGAAGAATATTGCAGACTCATTGACAGTTTCCATTGAGAAGTTTTCTTTGTGCAGGGAATCAACAGGCATAAGTTTGCCAAGCAACTGATTTTATGTACGCTAGAGGCCCTTATGCAAAATATTTAACAAGTATGAATGTTGGATATGATTGTATTCTTTGCATGCAAAAACTCTATGCATCCCAACACACTTGGCATGGGGTTGCAACCATGGTTGAGGGGTGCTTCAAGGCTTAATTATGGACTTGGGGACAAGGTTAAACAATTTTTTGGTTGTGGGCTGCTTCATGGCTTAGTTCTGGACTTGGGAGCAAGTTTTAACAAATAAAATATAAAACTTTGGCTAGAGTTACTATATTTCATAAGTTTAAATATCATAGTTATGATATTACACAATCCTCAGAAGTTTTCATTCTACTAAAATATTCAAAACACATGAACCAATTTTGTAAGAATGAAAATTTCTAACATCTAAATGAATAAGAAAATGGCTATGGATAAATTAATGACGGATTGATTAAATAATAAAAATACATTGCTGATAGTTTGAATATCAATGTTACTTCTTATAAAAAGTCGTATCCATTTCATAAGGCATGTATGTCCCGTTTGATACATCCTTGTCCTTCTGTTCCATTATTTTTCGCTTCTTTCTCTGCACCTCAAAGCATGTTTTGGCAGGAGCATCATAAGATTCTTTCAATGGTTTGTACGTCAAAGCTTCCAGCTCCCTCTTGACTCTTTCCATCATATTCTGTTTTTCATTCTGTCCATATTTAAATAGGTATTTAGCATCAACATAACGCAAAACAGTAGGGAGACAACTTGTATCCAGCAACTCCAATCAAATTTTATCGACTCAAACGAGGGGAAAAAAATTAAAAAATTAAAATCCTTACAATACTTCTGGTGAATCTTGCAATGCGCTCTTTACAAACACGCATCTCCATCTTTAATGAGTGTATACGAGACTCTGTATGCACTGGAGTATGTTCAAGAACACTATTTTGTGCCATTCGAACAAATTGTGGTTGCCATACATTTAATGCTATAGAGGATTGCCTACATACACAACCAGATACCAATGTAATGAACCTTAATATTTAGTGCTTTCTAGATTTTAGTTTTGAATGTTAATAAAAGCATGAAAGCAGGATAAAATCTGGCCCTGCACATTTTTTAAATTTCCTTCACAGAAAATGTTGAACAAGAGCATAAACAGAATATTATGTTTAGCATAAATGTTGAACAAGAGCATAAACAGAATATTATGTTTAGCATTCTGGAAAGCAATAACACACCTACAGCTTCTTAAAAGCATAGGGAAGAAGAAATATGCTTAACAGTGATTCCATCCTTAAAAGAAAGAGTAACAAGAGTTGATCATGATTCCCTCTACCTTACAGGACCATAGGAAAATATCACAATAGCATTTATCATTATAACGAGAGTAGAAGAAAACAAGTGTGCAAATCTGAGGATGTACCTTGCCCTTTCAAGGTTTTTGAATTCTACCAAAGTAGAGTTGTGTCTTTTCTTTTCTTCCTGGAGTTGAGTTTCTAGGTCCTTACATTCCCTCTCAAGAACAAGTGCCTGGCTTTGAATTCTTAATACCAACCTCTTACATGCAGCAACTTTGACCGCTTTAACTCTTTCAAACCTGTTGCATATTCCCAAAACATAAGTCTTTTGTCCAAATTACATCACAAAAAATTGATAAGCTTGCCAACCCACACACAAGAAGCTGACAATTACAATTACAAAAAAATCTACTATTCCTATTCTCTTGAAATCTGACAAGTTAGAACTATTTAAATCACCTCCATGTTTCATAAGTACTAAAGCTAAGTTGCATAGAAACATATACACATGCAGATACTGATACACCAGATTTCTTAAAACTCGAGATCTGGATAAAGGGAAATTGTACACACAACAAACAGATACAACAGAACTGTTTTTAAGTTAAGATCTGGATACAGAAAAACAGTATTAGAAACATGTGTCCACACTTATTAAAAACATAGAAAATTCACATTTTCAAATGTGTTTCGCTACAAATCTCTATTACAAAATTTAGAAATGCTGACTGCTATGAAAGGCTCAGATTTGTCTGTTTTAGGATGAGGAAAGGGTTGTTTTAAACAAACACGGGTGGGACTACCTGCAAGTCGATTCCAAACACCAAAACTCCAGATATCAGAGTTGGTGATGGGACTTGCTTTGTTATTGGTTGTACCCTCCTACACTACAAGGAAAATTAAAATTTTAGGTCCCCATAATTTGTCGTCTTTTTTAAATTTTATTTTATATTTTTGTGTTGCATTTTAAAAAGAGTTTTTAAGGATCTGACTGCTGGACGTTTTTGGCTAGAAACAGATCTCGAGTGGATCCTCCAACACTTCCAAACCTAAAACATATATTGAGTGGATTCAAATTTCAAACATCAGAAATGCAGATCCCGTAACTATGGTCAAAAGCTTATCAGATTCTATCATTTTAAAGGTTAAATAAGCAAATATATATCCCTGCCAGAATAAAATTGAGTCCACTCTAATGCTTGGTAGGTTACAATTAGAGAAAGTAGAAGAATTGGAATGTTCAATTTATCCATCAAAATATCAGATCCTTGCCACTTATTGTGGCAAATATAATCGGAGATAAAGAATTTCAACTTTATTTAAGAGCTTTTGAATCTTGTATGAATCTTGTATATTTTCAAGCATAAAATTTGAATGCATAGAAGAAATATGGATAAATGTAACCTGTGAAGATAAATAATCTTTTCAGATTTTTGTCGAAAAAACAATTGATGCAAAAAATTGACTAAAACCATTGCAAAAGGTCATGCTGACAGGTAAACGTGAATGTCAAATTCTTAAACCTAACCGAGTAGCTGCAAATTTAACTCTCCACAATAATTTGTGTGCAACAAAAATAGAGCCCTAAGAAAAACCCAGGGGTATTCAAATACACTACATATGGGATTTTCATGATTCCTTCCCATGGACAATGCAAACGTATAACTAAACCACAACAAACCATTTGAAGGTAACGCTATATTTATTTATGGGAAATAAATCATATATTTCATTACTGAATAATAAAGAATCATACATAATTGTGCCATGATATCCTCATTGGCCCAAATGTCAAAAAAAATCCACATCTTTTCTTCAAATGGTCATTAAAAACCTATGTTGCACTAGTTTTCAGGATGTGGAAACGGTGGGGGAAGGGCATGCTTCCTTGGGCAGCCAGAGCACACCTCAAAATTTTCAGGGGACATGTGTGTGTATATAATAGTTTTCACCATAGACAAGTGCAGGTACTTATAAGCATAACAGGCTATACTGCATAGTATTATGCACAGCTCTTACATTTGCCAGTTCTGAAAAAGCTTTGACAATTTAAAAAAGAGCCGAGTGGCATTTGATTATTGACCCCTAGACATGAGCAAAAGGAAGTTTAGCTTTAGGAAACTAGTATAACTATTTTCGATTTGGAATAAGGTCCATAAAAGGGTCTATCAGACAGAACTGTCTTTATAGCAGTTTTTCTTCCTCATTTTTTGTTAATGATGATTATGTTGAAACTTTGAAGGCATTTCCTCCTCAATAGGTTCTGCAGATTCTTACAGCTGTCTTGAAAAACACTACAAAATACCTTGGTTCCGTAAAGAGATTAGATTCAACTTTGAGATTAAAAAGGTGATTGCATAAGAAACTTATTCAAACAATTAATACGCAATCCAAGTCACAACTCTCTGTAATGAGTTAGTTGTATTTTGCCCTAGGGTTTTCTGTAGCAAACAAATTTATCCCTCCAATATAACCATCTATTTCAATACAATTGATCTATCATTTAATGAACAGTATTAATCCCTTTTCAATAATACAGTGAACTCAACAGAGCAATATAGAATTCATTAATTTCAGAAAATTCACAATAAGAAGACTCCATCGGTGCAAGTAACTGCCCAACGAATCTACACCACATATAATCCAATCATCATAGTTTCTAGTTCTACACAATAGATATGAATTTGTTACAGAAGTAGACCAGGAACAAGGCAGATAAAGTGCCCTAACCAGAGAGCAGGTGAATCAATGGCTATAGTTATATGTGATTTTGTCTAACTAGGTTAATTCAGGCTTATTATTGTGCTTCCATGCCGAATTCAAGTCCCCTATATTTATTCGCTCCTCTTGTTTACTGGATCCGGTTACAGGGTCTCCGCCTATCAAGGAATAGTGTGCATCTTGCATAGAGAGGCCTCGCTCCACAGAAAAGGGATTACATCAGCCTGAAATATCCCCGAACCTAATGCCAGAATTCAGATTATCTGTCCAAAACTTCTTTTACGCTACCAAACTCATCCTCCCGTCCACAGATTATTTCGGCTACCCTCAGGAATTAATCCGTTCATATTTCAACCATGCTTTGCTATGTTGAGAAGAGGTATGCTCAGCTGAAGAAACTTTCTCTGTCCAGAATTATTCTTCAGTGGTGATCCGCTCAGCTTGATGGTGACCCGATCAATTTATCTCAGGTTTTGTCCATAAATATTTTCTATGCTTTGCCCTGTCCAGAGTTAATTGCACTTTATCTAGAACCTCAGGGACCCACGCACTGGTTCAACTTTAGTTGATTATGACCCTTGTCCAGAATTGATCCTGTCTCAGCTTCAGAATTTCATTTTCCACCGAAAATCGTCTCCTTACTTCAAGTCAGACTTCAATTAATTGCGAACTACTACAGGATGACTTCGCACCAGTTTTGACTTTAAATTACTCACGAATTGCTTCAGGTGTGATGATTTTACCTTAGTGACTTTTGGTGGCTCCAGGAGACTCGTCTACCTTCAGGGGCAATGTCTCTTGGTCATAGAAAAGCTCGGAGGCCCTCGAACTATGTCTGTCTAGAGTGCCGCTATTATTTGCCTTTAACAGACTCATTTGCCCTCAGGAAAGAATTCGATTTTTCCCTTGCTTCAGAAACTGCCTTAGAGAGAATTTGTTGAACTTAGACCAGAAACCCCTTCAACAACCTATTCCAAAACAGAGAATAAAATAGAAAAATAGAAGAGAAAATAGGTTTTATCAACTAAGGTGGAATTTTTCACCACCGAAATTGATAGGAGAAATGGAGTCTTAAAACCCTCAGAGCCTCGGGCTCAAAGAAAACAAAGATAATTGATCCAATCCAATGATGGTTAAAATGAATTCATCCCTTTCATATTTATAGATTTCCTAGAGGGACCTCTTCTTTCAAAATGACTGAGTAAATTTTACTCCAAACCCCAATTTTTGGGTTGCTTTGCAAGCTGCCCCAAAACTTGCCCAAACATTGGGTATTTTGGGGTTTTCCCCTTTATCAATGACTATAGCCTACAGGGATTGATAGGATACTTTGTCTATAGGACAATTAATCTCTAGGGAACATTACAGTCCCCCCTTCACAACATTGCTTGTCCTCAAGCAATGACAAGTTCCGCTGCTGCCCCCTTTGTTTCCCTGTATTAACATCTTCTTTCCAGGCCTCAGCTAGAGAACCCCCAGGCCTTGCACTCTTGTTCATCCTTCCCTTCTCCTTGCTGCTGACTCTTGTTATCTTGTCTTCTGAGTTTTTTCCTGCAACCATCCCAAGAGAAAGTTCTCCTTGGCTATCAAAAACTCAGCCTTCAGTTGTTGCTTTTACAGAATCAGGCAAAGGTTCAGATGACAGGCCGCCAATAGAGCCATCAATTACAGGTTTTTTCCAAGTTTGTTATGAAGAACAATCTGCAACAAGCTTGCGCTTACTTAAGGGGCTAGACAACTTTCCAGGAGAAGCAGTATCTATGGCAGGATGCAATGTCGTAACCACTTTTGCAGTGGTCCTTGAACCAACTTCTGATATTACCAGCTTCTCAGTACTCAACCCCAAATCCTTTTTAGCCCCTATGCTCGTTGAACCACACACTGAATCAAGCTGTATAGAATTCTGCAACTTTTCTTCTTGTCTATGGATGCCATTTGAGGCTAAAGATTCAAGCTGCCTTCTATCAACACTCACTTGGAATTCACTTCGGCGGATGTTCCTGCGACCTTGCTTAGGCTTACTGGAATCTGACACAGACCACATCCCCTCTGACGGGTTTGTGGATAATCCTGATGCAGTTGTTCTCGCACCATGCATAATTCTGCTCCCCTTACCTCGGCCAACTGTACCCACTGCCTGATATCCACCAGAAGAGGATTGTACTAAACCACACTCACTTCCAGTCTTCTTAAGGACAGTATAGTTAGTGACAAACTTATAAATTCTGGTTGCTACTGTCTTTTCTACTTGAGATGCATATTTAGATGATTTTATCTGTTCATTTCCTGCAGCCAAAGAGAAATCACTCTGATTCTGCCCAAGACTTGAATTTTCAATTGAACCAGATACCAAATTCGTATTTGCTGACAACTGATCATTGTCCAGGCTATCTTTCTATTCTTGGGAGGTATTTGCTTCAACAGTACTAGGTTTATTTACCAAGGATGAACTCGATACTTGTGTGTCAGTTTCTGCCTGACTTACCAGCCTGTTATTCTGATGCAGATCAATCACAGATAATTTCTGTAGAGAAGAATCTAAAATCTGTTGAGTGGATAATTGCAATGCAGACTGCCCCACTAAAAAATGTGCTGAAACAGTAGGATGCATGTAAGGCACACAGGTGGTTGGATCATTGATTGTTGTACTTTGTTTGGATCTTCTTCCTCATTGAAGAAGCCCTCCTTCTTCATCTCCGAAGCCTCATTCTCATGGACTTCATGTTCACCATGATCTGTAACCACTAAAAGTTCGCCCTCAAAGGGAAATGCTTGATGCACACTGCTATCATGTTTTCCCTATAACTCACTCTCATTTCCATCTGGCTCAACTGGCTCTTCAAAATCATGAATCACAGGTTCTTCCACTTCTACCTCCTCATCGGTAAGATGTGTTTTGGTGTTCATCGTGGACCTTTACTTTTTGTTCTTCTTCATATAAATCCTCGCACTCTTGATTTTCTTCTGGGTTGGCTTCCTCTTTCTCATACACTTCATTCTCTTCTGCATACAAATGATCCTCTTCTTCCTCACCAAAATCTTTTTCATCCTCAATCATCCATTCCTCATGTTTTTCTAGACCAACAGATTTTGAAGCGGGGGCATCATCCTCCACATACCCCTCCAACTCCAACTTCTCAGCAGATCCCAGTGTATCATCTAGGTGAGACATGGCTGTTAATTCTGCTTCATCTTGCTGAGAACTAGGACTTTCCTCACCTTCGAAGTTATAATGTAAGACATGACCTGGAGAACTAGGTTGGGTAGAAATAGACAAAAGAGATTGTGACTCAAGCTGCACCATGTTCTTTAAATCTTGTTGTTCCTGAAAGGCAAGCTTTTCCAGCAATAATGATACATTTGTTGCTTCACTCTCGTCGCTATGATCTCCTTCTATGCTTGATTACACATTACTATCATGTGTTGAAGGACTTCTCTTAGGCTCATCACCTAACAAAGGAGAGGGCATAGGTTTCTCAGCGCCATTCCTAAATAAACCTTTTTGTAGGGGCATCATAGAAGGAGGAGGAAGAACTCGAGGTTGTCTAACCAAATGACATGATCTGAAGCAACAAAACTTATAGCTTGTTGACTTAATGTAGAAATGCACAAAAGGTATTTGTAATATAATATATATATATATATATACAAGTGATGATTGAATGTTACAATGAGGACCCGCATATATACCTAAGCAGGTGTCCTTTCATGACTGGGCATGTCTTTTAGACATGCCTTTTCACTTAACTAATGACTACTTAATATAATCATTACTTGATTATTCAGTATTTACATTTATTTTTATTTATTTATGTTTTATTTTATTTTATCCAATTTATGTTTGTAACATTGCCTTCCCCTTCAAAAAGCTTTGTCCTCAAAGCTTGTTGATGAAAGGACTTGATCTCTTATCTGCTACGAATGTCTTCTCTTCACTTGACTGCTAATAATTTCTTCATTTCATCGTGTTATTGGTAGCTCATCTTCTACGATTCGTTGGTAACTCTATTTTGAGTCCAGTGTCAGGTATACTCTTGAGTCTTGAACCTAGGGTTATGTCTACTCTCCTTTTTTTATCTTTTTTTATTATTAATATTAATTTTTTTAATAATAATAATTTTTTTTAATATAATATATATATATATATAGATATATATATTTTAAATAATTTCTTTTCTTTTGATGGCATTTGGTTTTTTGAAGCTTCCAGAGAGATGGCTAGGGTTTCTGATCTCCCCTGCGCCGCAGTCGTCACACTGCAGATCAGCAAAGGAGTCGAGAACGCAGATCTCAAATCTCCCACGGTTGATCGATCCCCTGTGGCAGATCGACCCACGTTCAAGCCACGGACGCGATCTTCTTACCTGTATCGGGGTTTTTATCACTGGGTTTCCCATGGATTCACTGCAACTGCATATGATATGAACAGCATTCCCCAGCATCGACCAGATCAGCAAAATAATAGCAATTTCTTTCTCGGGGTTGATCTTCGTGCCACGCTTAAGGACGAGGAAGAAGGGCTCTGGCCGGAAATAGCTGTACGAGCAAGGGTAGAACAGAATGCCACGCCCCTGCCTCCCACAGAGTCAACGAGGGGCATGCATCATCGGCCGGAAGGGCGAACAACGCTTGGCACGACAGAGCCAGAGCACACGGATCTGATCTTTAAGGCAGATCGACGGCAGAAGGGATATATGCGCGATACCAGGTTAGGCGGATCAGGATCACAACCAGAACCCAGGCAACAGGTAACATCAACTTGTTTTCAGATTTTTATTAAACCCCCTGTGGGGAAAACCAGTCTAGTGTGGGTACATGCAGAAAGCACCATTATGCAGTTGAAACAGCAAATATGGGCATTGATGGGATACCCTGTTCAGATCCAACATTTGGTCAGTGGTAGGTGGTCCCTTTAGGATAGCAGATTAGCCCAGAAACAACCATTGCTTTAAACCTTAGGCTGAAAGGAGGTGCTTTGCCCCAGGGACATTCAAGCTCCTCAAGAGGAGACAAGGGGAAAAAGATAGCAGCTCAGCATCAACCCAAGGGAGGCTCCTCTTACAAAAACATCTTACAGGGTAACAGAGATCCAGGGTCCCCTCCAGATCAAGGTGGATATACACCTAGGCCATACATAGTAGATCAGCTAGGGCAAACCCCAGCCCTAAACTTTGATTCTACAGGACTTGAAGATTTCGTTAAGTCATATGAAACACAGGCCCTAATCTGCCGATTTAACAGTTTTTGGCCAAAGCCAATGGATCTATTTCACTGGATCTTCACCAATTGGACCATGGAATGTGATATACATCTATGCTCCAAGGGGTTTTTCATTGTTAAATTTGCATCCATGGAAGTCAGAGATACAATCATCAGTGCAGGGCCTTGGTTTTGGGGAACATCGGGTCTTTTTATGACCCCATGGTTTCC
Source organism: Pinus tabuliformis (assembly GCA_031772625.1). Lineage (NCBI taxonomy): Eukaryota > Viridiplantae > Streptophyta > Pinopsida > Pinales > Pinaceae > Pinus > Pinus tabuliformis. Next base: position 584,195,643 of record CM062814.1, on the reverse strand, counting down.
AGATTTTGATCCAAACAAAATGACTGTCTCCAAAATGCCGGTCTGGGTCCGCCTATATAACCTTCCTCTTCACTTTTGGAGTGAACGAGTTTTGGAAGGAATTGGGAACAGCATAGGGAAATACATCAAAACAGATCTGGAAAGGACTGATGAGAGGATCTACACCTTTGCACGCATTTGTGTGGAAGTAGATCTAAGTAAAGGACTGCCGGAAAGTATAAGGCTGGTATACAAGCAACAAAACTGGCTGCAAGGACTAGACTACGAAAACACTGCTTTCAGATGCAGGAACTGTAGGCTGACAGGACACTTGCAAAATACATGCCCAGAAGCCAAGAAAGCAAACAGTAAAAAGAAGCAGAAAGGGAAGCAGAGGAAAGGGTGGCAATTCCCCCCTCCTGACTCAGAGGACGATGAATCAGAAGCAGAGGAGGAAGTTACCCCCACAGAGAATACTGAGCCTACCCAAGGAAAGGAGACTCAAAAGGAAAACATATCAGCCAACAAGGTTTCACAACTCCATTCAAATCAGGCAGAGAAGACAAGCGAGGATCTGAGTATGGGAGGGATCAAACGGCATCACCCCTCAGATACTTCAGACTCAGACAAGGATACAGCTCCACAGAAAGCAGAAACACAGTTAGTCCTAGCTTCGATCGAGCCCACCCAAGGTGAGTGGCGCAAGGTCGAAAAGAAGAAGGGGAGAAAAACATGAGGTGTGAGTCCTCTACTCACTCCCGGGAACCAGTTTTTTCTGTCCTTTCCTCCTTTCTTTTTTCTTTTCTTTCATTCTTTCTAAATGCACGGTAGCCTCGCTATGTTGCATTGTGTGTGAAAGCACTCGAGCCCAATGGGCAACTTCTGGAAATGCTTCAATGCATATGCTTTGTGTAACTTTTCATTTTTTAAATAAAAGGTTACCGCTTTTTTCCTGTGGAAAAAATAATTTCTTTTCTTTTAAATATTTTTATTTTTTAAATATTTTTTTAATATATATAATGATAATTATAATTAAATTAATTATAATTATTAATTATATCAATTGTAATTATTAATTAAGTCATGTTGACTATTCATTAAATTTATTGTTACCCAAAAATAATTTGGGTTTGACCGAGTCGGATTTTATTGATATGAATCGATTCGACATGTTTGATTGTTCAATGTTTGAGGTGGAATGGGATGTCGGGCTGTAGAAACAGATAAACCGATGGGCCTGTTTGGTGGCTTGGACAGGAAGTGTAGAGTGGGTGACAAGCACAGGACGGGACGAGGGTGGGGGGAAGTGATGGCAAAAGGGGATAGAACGGAATCGACGACGGACAGAAATTGTCATAAAGATGACCTTGGCAATGAATAGAAAGAATTGTGTTCAGAATCTTCTTCTGGGTTGGTACTTCCACCCTTTCCAACCAAAACAAATTTATCCTCTCCAGCAGCTTCTCCATTTCGCCAAAGGATTTGCAATCATAATACATGTCCTCTGATGACCTATCAATTAATATACGAGCCCCTTCTCCAATATCAGCTGGAGATATTACCCATGTCTGCGTGCGCCTTATTTTATACCATGACTCGTACACCAGAGCCAATGAATCATCACCCCATGATATCCCTCCAAAACGGAGATCTAGCTTATGAAGAACCTCAGGTTCCTCACCAAGCTTTGGTTCAGTAGATTGTGTGTAGATAATATCACGAGGAGAAACATCCACCTTTGCATCACCGCCATCTTGTGTCTCTGCCCAGTAGAGCGATGAAGGCTTATCAGATCGCCAATTGATAGACCTCATGCCTTTTCGAACACTGTTAAAAGCTATTGGAATGTTCTTCGTGAGAGGAAGATCACATATCTCCCGGACAAATTTTCCATCAGAGGTCCATACTTCAACTTTCTTGGGAAACCTTCCACAAGGGACAATAAATGAGTAAGGCCTGTGAATTGAGGTGACAAGGAGATATTTATTATCAAGAGAAGGATTTATGGATGTATAGATGGTTGGTGGTCCTATAGCTTTTGTTGTTCCATCTAATTTGACCCAAAGTAATTGTGTTGTCGCATAGTAATCAAAGAGGTCTGCATCATATTCGTCTTTCAAAAGATCTTGATAGGTTCTCACTTGCACTACATTTTTGTCCTCATTGGATTGAATCTTTGGACCCGATGGAATCAGTGGCTTTTTTGGAGGTTCTCCACAAGATAAAGGTATGGTACAAACAACTAGTGTCGACTCATCAATCCACACAAAGTTGTCAAAAATTGCATTTACATAGATTTCAGATGTGGTGAATAATGACCTTGCCTACCCTGTTTCTACCTCCACAACCCAAAGACTCAACTTACTACTCGTATTATCCCCATGATCAAACCGAATAGTAAAAGATAGATGCCAACCATCTCGTGACCAACTTATAAAATTGATCTTTACACCATCTGGGAAACCAAAGACTTCAATCTCTGGTCCTAGAGTGTCATCTTCCATCAGTTTATGGATCCCTATTCCAGTGTAAAATGACATATGACTTCTTGTATTACAGTTTCCATCAATACAGATTCCAGCAAGCTTTTCTTCTGGTCTTGCAAACTCTGAGAGTGGAGGTAAAGCCCTACATTTGAGAAATAAAATCTTATCTCTATTAGGAGAAAAAGACAGAGCAGGAGTTGGTGGTGCATCAACAATATTTCTAATATCTATTGGAGGGAGACGATAGCCATTGTAAACTGAAGTTTCATCATCTTCCAAAGGAGGGGCTGCTGACTTATCAGAGTCCTGTGTATCTTCCATGCTTGAAACAGGAACAAGCATGTTTGTGGAATGCCCTCTAAAAGAATCCATTGAATCCCCTTCATCATCTATGGATTCATTTCTTCCATTGGTACTCTCTGCATCCACACCTTTTTCTCCATTATCAAAATCAGCCATTTTCACTTCCTTTTCATCATCATTATCTAGATCATGGTTTTCTTCTTTTGCTTCCTCTTGTCTCGTTTCTTCATTATCGCTATTATCTTCCTCATTATCAATTTCTGCATAACTTTTCTTAAAACATGTTGTAGCTTCTGCACATGATTTTTCTAAAAGCTAAAATGCTTCTTGAATTTTACTAAACTGCTCAACGCATTCAGGACGTAAACGTAATGGCATATTGTGCGGCGAACAACGTTCAAAGACTCACATGATTATATTGTGCGGCATGGCTCCGATACCATTGAAGCAACAAAACATGTAGCTTTTTGACTTAATGTAGAAATACACGAAAGGTATTTGTAATAATATATATATATATATATATATAAAGTGATGATTGAATGTTACAATGAGGACCCACATATATACCTAATCAGGTGTCCTTTTGTGACTGCACATGTCTTTTAGACATGCCTTTTCACTTAACTAATGACTACTTAACATAATCATTACTTGATTATTTAATATTTACATTTACTTATATTTATTTATGTTTTATTTTATTTTATCCAATTTATGTTCGTAACATGATCTCCCAAAAGCAAACTCTTCAACCTCAGAATTTTGTGTGTAAGGAACAGCAGATGGGATTTGATGATGCCTTTGAACTTGCCATGAATCCTCTTTGTCCTGCTCCCATATGACATCAATATACCCATTCATTGCATTCTCAAGGAATTCAGTATCCACATTAGGATGATGTGCACTATCCTCACAAGAAATCCATCTCTGATCACTTCGATGAGGCACGTGGTCATTCACTTACACTGTTTCCAAACTCCCTGTTGTGGAAAGGATTTTAGGTTTTAGCAAACCCACTCCCGGTATCATTGAAGAGATCTCTGCGGAAGTCCTCTTCCCCCATCAAAGGATTCCCGATTTGCACTGTAGTAATTACTTTGCTCAGTAACCATTGTGGGAACATAAAAGTGACCCATTTCCATTTTCATTCAACTCTCTTCTCCATGGATTCATGGATTTTGTTCTATCAAAAGCAAATATGTCTGCATCACATGAAACTTGGGTTCGTGGTCCTGCCTCAAATGATTTACTCAGATTTGAACTTTCAGAAGATGCAGCTTTATCAGTGCTTTAACCTATGCTCGATGCAAATTGGCTTTCTTAGGGTGTACTAGCTGTGGCAGCTAAAGTTGGAATTCCATCATCTAGTTGACGATTGGACAATCCATCACAACCATTATCTTATTTTTCAAATAACTTTGATTGATTGCTTACCTCCTCTTTAGGGGGATACATCGTCCATGCTTTGTTTTCGCTTCAACATTTCTTACACCTTGTCTTTCATGCTCAGGCCTATGATCAAAGTAATTTGATTTGTTTTTCTTGCCACTATTCCAGAAATCGTCCCAACTTTTATTTCTTATATGCCGAGGTATTTTGTTATATTCTTTCTAAACTTCAATTCCATTCTTGCATCCTGTTAATATTTTCAGCTTGCTGCTCTTCCATTTTCCTAAAAATCTCTGCTTGTTGTTCGTCCAACTTTCTCCAAGATTATGCATACCTGTGCCAAAAATCTGCTTCTAGTGGTTCCGTTTTTAAATACCATCCAGCTGGCAAGATCTCTGCTCTAATAACACTGTAATGAGCTAGTGGTATTTTGCCCTCGGGTTTTTGTAGCAAACAAATTTCTCCCTCCAATATAACCATTTATTTCAATATAGTTGATCTATAATTTAATGAACAGTATTAATCCCTTTTCAATAATACAGTAAACTCAATAGAGAAATACAGCATTCATTTATTTCAGAAAATCCACAATAAGATGACTCCATCAGTGCAAATAATTGCCCAACAAATCTACACCACATATAATCCAATCATAATAGTTTCTAGTTCTACACAATAGATATGAATTCATTACAGAAGTAGACCAGTAACAAAGCAGATAGAGCACCCTAACCAGAGAGCAAGTGAATCAACAGCTATAATTATATGTGATTTAGTCTAATTAGGTTGATCCAGGCTTATTATTATGCTTCCATACCAAATTTGAGTCGCTTATAGTTATTTGCTCCTCCTGTTTACTGGATCAGGTTGCAGGGTCTCGGCCTGTCGAGGAATAGTGCGCATCTTCAATATACCCATTCAATGCATTCTCAAGGAATTCAGCATCCACATTAGGATGATGTGCACTATCCTCACAAGAAATCCATCTCTGATCACTTCGATGATGCACGTGGTCATTCACTTACACTGTTTCCAACCTCCCTGTTGTAGAAAGGATTTTAGGTTTTAGCAAATCCACTCCCGGTATCATTGAAGAGATCTCTGCATGGAAGTCTTCTTCCCCCATGCAAGGATTCCCGATTTGCACTGTAGTACTTACTTTGCTAACTAACCATTGTGGGGAACATAAAAGTGACCCATTTCCATTTTCATTCAACTCTCTTCTCCATGGATTCATGGATTTTGTTCTATCAAAAGAAAATATGTCTGCATCACGTGAAACTTGGGTTTGTGGTCCTGCCTCAAATGATTTACTCAGATTTGAAATTTCAGAAGATGCATCCTTATCAGTGCTTTAACCTATACTCGATGCAAACTGGCTTTCTGAGGGTGTACTAGCTGTGGAAGCTAAAGTTGGAATTCCAACATCTAGTTGACGATTGGACAATCCATCACAACCATTATCTTATTTTTCAAATAATTTTGAATGATTGCTTACCTCCTCTTTAGGGAGATACATCGTCCATGCTTTTGTTTTCGCTTCAAATTTTCTTACACCTTGTCTTTCATGCTCGGGCCTATGATCAAAGTCATTTGATTTGTTTTTCTTGCCACTATTCCAGAAATCGTCCCAACTTTTCTTTCTTATATGCCGGGGTATTTTGTTATATTCTTTCTAGTCTTCTATTCCATTCTTGCATCCTGTTAATATTTTCAGCTTGCTGCTCTTCCATTTTCCTAAAAATCTCTGCTTGTTGTTCGTCCAACTTTCTCCAAGATTATGCATACCTGTGCCAAAAATCTGCTTCTAGTGGTTCCATTTTTAAATACCATCCAGCTGGCAAGATCTCTGCTCTAATACCACTGTAATGAGTTAGTGGTATTTTGCCCTCGGGTTTTTGTAGCAAACAAATTTCTCCCTCCAATATAACCATTTATTTCAATATAGTTGATCTATAATTTAATGAACAGTATTAATCCCTTTTCAATAATACAGTAAACTCAATAGAGCAATATAGCATTCATTAATTTCAGAAAATCCACAATAAGATGACTCCATCAGTGCAAATAATTGCCCAACAAATCTACACCACATATAATCCAATCATAATAGTTTCTAGTTCTACACAATAGATATGAATTCATTACAGAAGTAGACCAGGAACAAAGCAGATAGAGCACCCTAACCAGAGAGCAAGTGAATCAACAGCTATAATTATATGTGATTTTGTCTAATTAGGCTGATCCAGGCTTATTATTGTACTTCCATACCGAATTTGAGTCACTTATAGTTATTCGCTCCTCCTGTTTACTGGATCAGGTTACAGGGTCTCGGCCTATCAAGGAATAGTGCGCATCTTGCACAGAGAGGCCTCACTCCACAGAAGAGGATTACGCCAACCCAAAATATCATCACTTAATCCCAAAATTCAGATTATCTGTCCAAAACTTCTTTTGCACTACCAATATCGTCCTCCCGTCCACAGAATATTTCTGCTACCTCAGGAATTAATCCGTTCAGATTTCAACCATGCGTTGCTATGTCGAGAAGAGATCCGCTCAGCTGAAGAAACTTTCTCTGCCTGAATTATTCTTCAGAGGTGATCCATCAGCTAAAGAAACTCTCTGCTTCAAATTATTCTTCAGAGGACCCGATCAATTTATATCAGGTTTTGTCCACAAATATTTTCTATGCTTTGCCCTTTCTAGAGGTAATTGCACTTTATCTAGAACCTCAGGGACCCTCACACTGGTTCAGCTTTAGTTGATTACAACCCTTGTCCGAAATCGATCCCGTCTCAGCGTCAAAATTTCGTTTTCCACCGAAACTCCTCTCCTTACTTCAAGTCAGACTTCAATTAATTGCGGACTACTACAGGATGACTTCGCACCAGTTCTGAATTTAAATTACTCACGAATTGCTTCAAGTGTGATGATTTTACCTTAGTGACTTTCGGTGGCTCCAGGAGACTCATCTACTTTCAGAGCAATGTCTCTTGGTCATAGAGCAGCTTGGAGGCCCTCGACTATGTCTGTCTAAAGTGTCGCTATTATTTGCCTTTAACAGACTCGTTTGCCCTCAAAAAAGAATCTGATTTGTCCCTTGCTTCAGAAACTACTTTAGAGAGAATTCTTTGAACTTAGACCAGAAACTCCTTCAACAACCTGTTCCAGAACAGAGAATAAAATAGAAAAATTAAAGAGAAAATAGGTTTTATCAACTAGGTTGGAATCTTTCACCACCGAAATTGATCGGCGAAATGGGGTCTTAAAACCCTCAGAGCCTTAGGATCAAAGAAAACAAAGATAATTGATCCAATCCAATGATGGTTAAAATGAATTCATCCCTTTCATATTTATAGATTTCTTAGGGGGGGCTCTTCTTTCAAAATGATTGAGTAAACTTTAATCCAAGTTTCCAACCCCCAATTTTTGAGTTTCTTTGCCAGCTGCCCCAAAACTTGCACAGACATTGTGTATGTTGGGGTTTTCCCCTTTATCAATGACTATAGCCTACAGGGATCGATAGGCTACTTTGTCTATAGGACAATTAATCTCTAGGCAACATTACACTATCTGATCAATTTCACAACGTTTGAGGCTGGGATGATGGAAGAAATGGACTTGAATGACTCCTGGAAACGCCCATGTACAATATGTAAAAGCTGAGATGACCCCAAAAACGAGAAGAACAAGAGCAAAAACCAAAAGGATCAGCCCCTTGAAATGTTGCATTTCCTGGGTTTTTGACATGCAGGCTTTGCTTGCTGAAAAGAGAATAATTAAATCACCAGAACCCCAAATTGAATCCCATCATACAAAACCAATGTTTTGAGCAACTTGTATAGCAAATTTAGATCCAGTGTAATACAAAAAAAAATGAATGGGAAAAATGTTCATATTGTCCAATCATCAATGTCCATTGTCAAAACTAAAGATACATGCTCAGAATATTCCTGGATTTGCCCAGAACATCTCTGAAATCTGCCAAGAACATCCCCAAAATCTATCCAAAACATCCCTGTAATTTGTCCTGAACATCATGGAGATGGCCAGCAAGTCCCTGATAAAGTCCCCAGTTATTCAAGGACATTTCCTAGGATTCCCCATGTCCCCAAAGTGCCAAAACAGCAGGTATGGGATTTTCTTCTATGGGACAGGTCCCTACACATCCTAGTTGAAAATAATGTAACCATAATAATCTACAAACTGCATTCTTACATAAAACTCAAAAGGAGTAACATCCCTATTTTGTAGCACGACATCACCAATTTGTGGAAAGAAAAAGATCAATCAACCTTATGCCATTCCAAATAGTTCTTCCCAATGAAATCCTCCAACCACCTTTCAAAAAAAAAACTTTCACAGTGAAGGGGAGGAAAAAAGAGCATTGAATTCAACAATAACCCATTCCCAGAAGACTAGTTCAGTCGGGGTTTAGAATTTTTGGAGGATAGAAATTCTTCAAGAAACACATCTCGCAGAGCCACATTGCATACTTCCTCTCGCTTAGGTGCAACTATATTTTATCCAAAAATGGCAATCTTTCCCAAATCAAATGGTTTTAGGTATAGCATCCCATTATGTGGCACAAACTCGATCTTTCAGAAAAAATTAAAGACTAATCAAGTTTACAGCATTCCAGATACCTTCTCCCAAACTGTCAGACCATCCTACCATCCCCTAGAGTGACCCCTTTCCTAATGAAGGTGATCGAAAAAAGTGTATTGAACTCAATAATAACCCAAATACAGAAGATTCTGGCAGGATCACAGTTGAGATTTTGTTTTTTTGGTTGGAAGTTCTTAAAAGCACACCCCCAAGGAGCTGCACTGCCTATTTCCATACCCCAAGCAGCTGCACTGTATATTTCCTTTAGCTTATGGGGTGGAAAAATCTGATCTAAAAGCTGCAATCTCACCCAAACCAAATGGAGAAACCTTCCCATATATGGCACGTCATTGTCGTTTCCAAAATAAAGAAAGCCTAGTCAATCTTATGCCATTCCAAATACCAAATAATCAACCCTGATGTTAACAGGGTTTGGTTTGATGGTAATGTGACCATTTTTCATACCCTTTACTGAGGTTCAAATCCTTTAGAGAGATGTTCACTGAAATGGGAATAGATTCCCAGACACAGCTAAATTAGCTAGAGAGATTTATGAGAGATTTTTCGGCGAAAATCACATGGAATAGCATTTGTCAACGCGTTTCGAACCAACTAGTCTGGTTCATCGTCAGGACAAGTTCAACAACCAACTAGTATGGTTCATTGTCCTGACGATGAACCACACTAGTTGGTTCGAAACGCGTTGACAAATGGTATTCCATGTGATTTTCGCCAAAAAATCTCTCCTAAACTTGATATGGATCACGGAAGCCTGAACTCTATAGCTAAAGAGATCTTCCTGAAATACTATAAGCAAGCTACACTATATTGTAATATTCTCAAGTGGACTATTTCAAGTGAATGTGCAAGTTTTAAGGTGACTTCGGTGAAATAGATACCCTGCCCTTGGCAACTTTACTGAAACAGATACCAACACACACAAATTTATAGCTAAATAGATCTTCCTCAAATGTTATAACCAAGCTACACTATATTGCAGTATTCTCAGATCAGGGAAAAGCACGCACTATATTGTAACATTCTCAGATCGAGGAAAGGCAGGTTTGTTGGACCATATACTTGGCTGAAAATTTTGAAAAACTTCTAGATTCTGTCAGCGGTTTCTGAAAGCACTCGAGAAGATACCATAGATGTTTCTGGAAACCAACAAAAACCGTTGAGCAGTTTTCATGTGAGACTGTTGCAGTTTCTGGCAACGGGAAACATATTGGAAACCAGAAGCAGATTTCTCCCTGCCGAAACAATTGCTAATACTCACTAAAGTATTCAAATAACGACAATTGAATTTCATAAGGCATTGACTCAGCCAGGACTGAGACTTTATTTTGGAAAGTGCTTTGACAACAACACCCTGAGGAACTCGAAAGAATGGAATGGTCTTTCTTTGGCTTAGGTTCCAGTTCTGAGAAGTAATTATTACACCAAAATCACCCAAACTTATATCTGGCCCTATCCTTTTGTGACCCATGCTATTTTGAAGAAAAAAGTCATAACTTGGTAAATAATTTAATATTCCATCTACCTCAACATTGCAGATTCTTAAAAAAAAGGACAGAGAAGCAATTTTATAAGAAATGTGTGACCCTAGATTGGAGCTCCGTGACCACTAGAAAATCCCCATAATTCTAATAGGTTGAGATCAGCTCTAGGGCAGGCTCAGGTCATATGAAATTTGATGACTAGGGCGGGCTCAGGTCATATGAAATTTGATGAAAGGGTGCTTCTCTTTCTTTGCAGCCTATCGAAAACAAGTTTGTGTAATTAGTTGTTCGAAAGTTTTTATACATAGTTGTTCTTCCTCTGAGTGTCATCTCACCGGGACCGCTTGTGTTGCGTGGAGTATTGGGGCCAATTGAAATGCTTCAGCACCCTGAAGGAAGCACTTAAAATAAAAATAAACATATGCTGTAATTATAGGTTTTGGAGACTCGCACGTATTGTTTAAGAGTAAGCGAGTATTTTTCGGTCTAGAAATCTGAATAACCATAAAACCCATAAAATGATGAAGATTTATACTCACTTCAGCCTGTAAATAGACTTGTATTTCTGATGAAAAGCTGCAGAATCGGCCTCAGAATGGAAATCTTTAGCCCACAGCAATTTCCACACACCGTTTTGGCCGCTTAATCTACAAAGGCGCCGCGAAGAAATTGCAATTGACGATAAATCCCTGTAACTCAAGATGTTCTGCTCAATACCAATTTCGAATATGCGAGTCCATATCTCGTCTGGAACCGTATCCATTGATGGAGATCAACTAGAGGAGATAGTATTTTCCGCTAAGCTGTGTATATAAAAAATAGAGGCCTAGGCCTACTTGCGGTAAGCACGCTTTAGGTATATTATACAGAGAGAAGGGAAAGTTGAGCATCTCGTTGTCTTTATGATATAAATTTTAAATATATTTGTGTAATTCAGACATCACAGAATAAATCCAAAAAACGTTTTGTCACGCAGAGCCGATTGATCATCGAATTTAATTTCATCTCATCGTCGAATCCCATCTCTATTTTTTTAAATATGAAAAATTTATCATAATTTTATTGTTAAACTGTAATTTAATTTCATCTTGTTATCAAAAATCGAATTTAATTTCATCTCATCATTAATCTTATCTCTATTTTTTTAAATATAAAAAACTTATTCTAATTTAATTGTTAAGTGTAATTTAAAAGACCCTATTGACCCGAAGGACATGAAGGGTGTCTATATCATTCCCTGTTCCTGTGGGACTCCTTATATTGGTGAGACTGGTCGCTCTATCAATCAGCGGATTAGCGAGCATTCGGCGCACTTAAGACATGATAGGACCAAGTCCTCAGCCCTGGCTGAGCATGCAGGGAAGACTATGCATCATGTATGTATAGAAGAGGCTCAAGTCATTGCTAAAGTAGCGCAGTTTCACCATCGCAAATTTAGAGAGGCCCTGGAGATTGAGAAAAGACCGAAAAATCTTAATAGGGATGATGGCTGGAAGATTAGCAGTTGCTGGGTCCCAGCCTTGTCTTCCTAGCCTCCTCATTTCCCTTTTGTTAAGTCTTAGGGTCTCTGTCTCCCTTAAGGTATGTTTTTGGCGGATTAATCTCATTATTATGAAGTATTTAGTTTCTAAGTAATTTCGGGCTAAGTATTAACCTTATCCCGTTTTTGAGTCTAAGGGGTATAATTCCTTAGGTTTTTGTCTCCATTTTTTAATTTCCCTTTAACTATTTTCTTATATATTTAACCATTAACCCCTTTTTTAAATAATCCATTTACCTAATGACATGGTTAATCTTAATATCTTTTTAGTGAATAAATATTGTTTATCTAATGAATATAGATTATTAAATATAAATATAAATTATAAGAGGAGATAGTTTACAAAATGACCTTTATGTTTAATAATAAATAAGAAATTATTATTTTATATATAACAAATTGATATAAATTTATGATATACCAATAATAGTGAGTGAGTTAGTTATATTTTTTGGATATTCTAGTATGAATAAACATGTTCTTTAATTTTGATTATGATAATTTCCTAATGTAACTAAATAATAAAGTTTTAACAAGAATACTATTTTTATTAATATTGGAATTATAAATAATCATAAATTATTATTTTTTTCGAATTGGCCATTCTGGTTAAATAATTAATAAAAATAATGTATACCTTTGACCATTAGTTTTAAACTATTATTATTATATTTACCTAATGTAACAAAATTTCGTAGAATTTGAATTCTATGTATTAAAATAACATAGGAATGATAATATATATAGATTATTTAATTAAATAGGAACGATTATACATGACCATTATATTTAAAAATAGATTATATAAATATTATAATATTCATACTCAAATTAACAAAGGGACTCTCTTAGTATATAAGCTAATAATAATAGATTTTATGTTTTAGCAAATATTAATAAAATAATTAGAGGTTTGACTTAGACCTTTGGTCAAAATTAACCGTTGGCATTATAGCCGTTGGAGTCTCTGCACACTCTATTTAATCAAGCTAAACCGGATCTGTTCTTCAACTTGTCCTAACGATGAACCACACTGGTTGGTTCGAAACGCGTCGACAAAAGATTGGTTATGTGATTTTGCCGAAGATTATCTAAACAATGTTATGGATCACAGAAGTCTTAATTCCTTAATAATTTTATCTTATTATCAAATCTTATGTATTGTTTTTTAAATAGTGAGAAAATTTATCATAATTTAATTGCTAAACTAGCAGTGAGGATAGTTACTTTTGGTTGTTATTAGTGAATGTCGGTTGACTCATCACCATTATTCAAGAAAAACCACGCCACTTGAAATAACTAGTTGGTGGTCCGTAAGGGGCCATGCTTTCACTCTACCAGATGCCTTTGGTATTGAGTTATTAACGTGTTTTCTTACGTTCAAGGAAGAGGCTCCACTCTTATTAGACATTTGATGAGAATTATTGAAGAGTGAAAAAGATTCATGAAAGATACCACCCACCCTATGGAGGTGGAGTACATGGTAAAAAGAATCTTTCAAAGAACGATAGGTGTTGGTTGGAGGACTTTCGTCTACCACTTAAAGGATGAATTGTTCCTCCCCATCTGAACCAAAAGTAATCCTTTTGGGCTCTTCTATGTCTATTTCCTCTAATAAAGGATCCACCCTACATCTTTGCAATGGTGGACCCTCCCCTTGTGGAGGAAGGTTATGAATTCCACCAAAATTATAGATACTTTATTCGGCCATGGTGAATAAAGATGTTCAACAATGTAAAATTAAACCCTATGTTGAACCAATATGTGTTGGTTGGAGGACTTTTGTCTACCACTTAAAGGATGACTTGTTCCTCCCCATCTAAACCAAAAGTAATCCTTTTGGGCTCTTCTATGTCTATTTCCTCTAATAAAGGATCCACCCTACATCTTTGCAATGGTGGACCCTCCCCTTATGGAGGAAGGTTATGATTTCCACCAAAATTATAGATACTTTATTCGGCCATGGTGAATAAAGATGTTCAACAATGTAAAAATAAACCCTATGTTGAACTAGACATGGACCAAAGAGAAAACTCCTATTAAAATTAAGTTACACAATTGATCCAGGTGGATCTTCAGACACCATGGCATGGAAACGCTCGAAAATCAAAGTGTTTGGAATGATGTCGACACAGGACCAGAGCATAGATCTCGTCTTCCTAATCGCAGAGGTGCAAACGGTTCATCAATCCGAGTCTGGATGATGAAGTTATCGCGAAAAGAGTTGCCTTGGTTCCTTTGAAAAAATGAGGTTTTTTCATAAAAATGGACTTAAAGCCTTTATAAGGCAAATCGCATCGAGAATCGTGCCAACGACAGACTTAAGGCAGGCCTTTGGAACCCTCGATCAGTGATCTTCGATTAATTGAGATTGGGGGTAGGCAATCGGCGATGATGGGACTTTAGAACCAGCGATGAAGCAATTGTCGATATCGGCGATCGAAAGGATTGGTCGATCGGCGATCGGGGTCGGCGAAACTCAAAGGCCGAAGACTAGGACCCCAGGCCACAGCGATTGTGATATTGCGATGCGATCTCAGCCGTCATATCAGAAACCGATCAACGACCACGATTAAATCGGCGATCGAAATGATGGCGTCGGCGATCAGCAATCACCGATCTCGACTTGCGATATAGCGTGGGCCTGATTGATTTATAGGTCCAATTTATAAAATTTGAAATCCGAACTTTAGGATTTTTCAATGTTTTCCAGTGTTTTTCGGGTTTTTGTATTATCGTTTTAAAACGATAAAAATGTTATTTTCTAAAGGTTGTTTCGTCTGTCGATTGTTCCATACAAACGGCTTCTATTCTTAAGCAACAGACCTCCAATTTTGAAGAAGTGTTGTCCCAAATGAGTTATAAACACGATGGGTGACAGAGAGCTGAGGCTGGAGGTGGAGGAGAGAGAGCCTACATGCCAGAGAGTGCCTGAGAGCCCGAGAGCCTGTGCTGAGTGCCAAAATCACCTCAAATGAGGAGGTTGCGCCCGATGGAGAGCCACAACACAAGAGGACCACATAACCAGAGGTAGCTAGATGGTGTCGCGTTCATTCAGAGACGCTGGAAAGCTTTCCAGCCAGAACACCGCAGAGCCTGAGTGCCATAGAGCGTGATTGAGGCAGCGCGAGAAGGCAGTCAAAGCACCAGAAGGTTAGGCAGAGCCACAGAGCTGCAGTAATGTAGCCAGAGCGCTGTAAACACCAGATAGCCCGAGAGCTACATTGCAGAGAAGTCCATAACAGTCTTCTTTTTTAGCGATGTTGTGAGATCAATGGTTTAGCATTATGACAGTTTCCATTTCAGATGCCCCACTTCTTCATATCGCCATTCGTAGTAAGGTCGTGATAGATTGGTAGCGGGTTGTGGCTGCGCATTGATAATGTGAACAACGTATTCACCATGGATTGTCTTATGAACATCCACTTCTTCATGTGCCCTTTGTGGTGTGAGGTATATGATTTATTCATGTATTTCTTCTTATTCCATTATGTTGCATAGATCCTTGATTGATATTGAGGCGAGATCTTATTTATTCCATGTTGTCATGATTCCTTGCCAATTTGATGTGGAATCTTCTATATGATGTACTTGCTATCATAACTCATCATGTTATGCTTTGAGATCCCTTGTTGTATGTTGTTGGGATACTCTTGTTTTCGTTATGCATGTGTTTTGCTTTGACATCCCTTTTGTGCCATGTTGGCAAGATGCGCACCATGCTTGTTTTATGTCATACTAATAGGAGTCTTTTGATTGAGAATTCTAGTTGTGGAATATCTCTTGGAACCACTCCTGCATGAGGGCATTCTTCCTTGTATGATCAAGAGATCATCTCTTGTGTACATCATCTTTATTGACAGCACTTAATGCAGCGGCCTACACCATCTTGACACCGGGGCCCGGAGACGTAGTCCCTCTTGGACGAACTCCGTTATCAACAGCTTATGTTTTCATGTGCTGATGATTGTTATGTTCCTCTTCTTTACAGTCTACAACTATATTTGTTAATGTTCTTTTAAAATGCAATTTTAACACATCACGAAAGTAAAAGGTCTTGGAAAGGTCCTTCTTCACACCCGGACCTGGATCAAGTGGTATCAGAGCAGGTCTTTACATTGATGTGAATTGCAGTGTGAACAATGGAACATGTAATGACAGAGGATGAAAGAGCAATGTATGAGACCATGCTTAACATTTCCAAGAAAGTGGAAATTGTGTATGAAACTCTACAGAAAGAGACAGAGGAAAATGAGCGGTTACAGCTTCAGCTGAAAGCCACAGAAGAGGCCATGGAAGAACTGGAGCAATACAAACAAAATCTTCAAACAGAGAATGATGAATTGAAGATGCGTCTACATGAAGAGAAGGAGGAGAAGCATAGTTTGCTACTACAACTGCAAGCAAAGGACGAGGCCTTGGAAAAGCTGCAGCGAGACCCATGCGAGGTAAAAAGTAGTTCTCCATCTTCATGTATGTTTCTTGATGATGATTTCGCTGTGTTTGAAAATCACACCACAGGAATTGGCTCCAAAGTGTTGAAGAGAATGGGGTATGAAGGAGAAGGCTTAGGCGTTAATGACCAAGGCATTGTCGATCCCATCAAAGTATAGGATTACCCCGTCGAGCAGGACTTGGGTATGTCAGGAAAGAAGTTGGGGAATGCAATCCACCAACAACAAATGATGAGCAGCCCTCATTAGTTCTTTCCAAATCGAAAGAGAAGGTAAAAGATGTTGATTTCATTTCGATTTCATCTTCTCATAGTATGATGTCTGTTGGAGATTTGGAGATCCCGATTACAGGGGCAAACATGAGGCTCCTTACAAAGACGAGGCACGAGGAGAAAGAACTTGGTGCTAATAACCAAGGCATCACTCAATCTTTGGAGGTTATGCATGAGCATCAATTTGCAAGTTCGAGGTACACCAAAGGAGAGTGCTCAAAGGTGTTAGATTTGTCTGAGACTTCGTCGAGCAAAGAGAATGATGGGAAAACATCCCCATCATCACATGGCAGTTTCCATTGTAGGGAGAGAGCGGAGGCAAGCTTTCATCGCCATACTGACATCAAAGATAACAAAGGAAGGTATAATCACTTTCAATCTTTGAATATTCATTTTGATCATGTTGTTAATAATGAACAAAGACTAAGGCATCGAAAAAACATGTACTTTTTGTGGTTTACCTAACCATACCTTTTCCAAGTGTTGAAAAAGAATGGCAGCACTCATGAGGTGTGAAAGACCCTCTCAACAACATGAAAAGAAACAGGTTAAGCAGATACGGAGGAAGAAAACATATTGCAGTCATGCGATAGAAATGGCCATCAAAGAGCCACTTGCCGGAAGCTCCATCCAGAGCAGCGCCTTAATGACAAAGCGTCGGTGCGTGAACCAGGAAGAGCGGTTGTTTGACAAGCAATATCACCTCAAGGAGGTGACCCATTCACAAATATAAGTGAGGAATGGTTTCTAGACATGTTGTCGTTTCATGGTCATTCTTTTGTAAATCATTTGTTGCATTTTTAAAATGTAAACGTGATGATATGTTTCCATCACGTAGTCAGCAACAATGATGTTTGGTCATGTTTTGAGTTGCATATTAATACTCTGAAAGTGATGTTATGTTTCCATCACGTGTCGAAACAATAGTGTTTGGCCTTATGTATGTAAATCATGCATTGCAGTGATGATGTGTTTTCCGTCACTTTTTGAAGCAACCATGATAGGTTGGCCTTGTTTTCATAGCTGGGGTATTACGTCCATCTTGTTGTAAACTTGACCACCGAGTATGTGTTATAAATTCGTGGCAAGTATGGGACATTTGGGTTTTTAGTCAGTCATGTCATTCAAAGCATGTAATTTGCAAAACAATGCACTATAGGTTGCAGAGGTAGTAGGTGTCAGCTCGTCGCTTAAGGCTCCGAAGAACAAAGGTGAAGGAGATGGAAGCAAGACCTTTTTAGGACATTTGTGATGCAGACAGGGTACAAATAAAGATGCAAATTACTTTTTATGCTTTTGGAGGACCAAACGCTCCTCAGTGGGGAGGAATGATCCAGGTGGATATTTAGACACCATGGCATGGAAACGCTCGAAAATCAAAGTGTTTGGAATGATGTCGATATAGGATCAGAGCATAGATCTCGTCTTCCTGATCGCGGAGGTGTGAACGGTTCGTCAATCCGAGTCCAGATGAAGTTATCACAAAAAGGGTTGCCTTGGTTCCTTTGAAAAAAGGAGGTTTTTTCATAAAAATGGACTTAAAGCCTTTATAAGGCAAATCACATCAGGAATCGTGCCAAGGGTGGACTTAAGGCAAGCCTTTGGAACCCCCAATCAGTGATCTTTGATTAATCGGGATCAGGGGCAGGCAATCGACGATGACGGGACTTTAGAACTAACGATGGAGCGATTGTCGATATTGGCAATCGGAAGGATCAGCCGATCGGCGAAACCCAAAGGCCGAAGACCAGGTGTTACCGGGAAAAGTGTCTATTTAGAACTGCTCTATCCCACTAAGGTGTGACAGTTACCTTAGAAACAAACAGAGAAAACTACTTTTGTATCTCCTTTATGAACTATAAACAAAGAGGAATAGGAAGAACCAACCTGTGTCTTGCGCTAGTCCTTTGATCCAATCTCTCTCCTCTTTGACAGCTTCCAACTACCTGCTCCCTTACTTGCCCAACTTCACCAAGTACCTGTAAGATCACAGAAGAAGGAAACTATACAAAGACATGGATTTATATTCATAAATAACTTAGGATCAGATTTAAGTTAACCATACAAATGTAACAAGCATCAATGATACAAAAGCATGGAGAAGACACTCAAATAGTTTTATTGATATACAAGAAGATCCAGGAGGAGTTACAACCGATGGTTTCTGACCCAGCATCAACCTCCCAGCAAAGAAGTCCCTTCTTCACCCCCAACAAAGCATAGATCACCCAATTCTCTGATATGTGTCTCAAAACCAACAGCGATTCCTTACAATGTGCAAAATTCCAGCCTCTGGATCTCTGGGATGAGGGATCCATATATAGATGTATGCAAGGAGGATGAGTCAGCTTATGATTTGATTAGTGGCTTCTCTCTGTCAATTCTTGCTTCCACTTGGAGACTGAAAGCCTCTTACTCATCCTTGGTCGAATTCAGTGAGGCAAGTGTCATAGGAGAAGATTCTGGAAGCTTCCATTGTCTCTCCACCTCGCGGAATGACACTGCCATTTGTCATTTCCCGCTCAATGCACCCTGGTAGTGCATTTAGGTGCGTTGCAACGCACCTAGCTAGTGGACTTAGGTGCTATGCAACGCATTTAGCTAGTGGAACAGCTAAAATGATCCTGTTTTGACTTATTCTGAGCAGTTTCTGGTGGAGAACTTCTGGGAGAAGCTGTAATTTGTTGACCTTGTTCCTTTAGGGGTTGGAACAACACTTTTAGGGACTTAGGAGCCCTTGGTTTATGGACATTTCATGCTTAGAGCTGTAAGGCACAAAAATTTCTATAACACCAGGACCCCGAGCTGCAACAATTGCGATATGCGATGCGATCTCAGCCATCGTATCGGAAACCGGTCAACGATCACGATTAAATCGACGATCGGCAATCTGCGATCTCGACTTGTGATATAGTGTGGACTCTATCGATTTATAGGTCCAATTTTATAAAATTTGAAATCCAAACTTTCAGATTTTTCAATGTTTTCCAATGTTTTTCAGGTTTTTGTATTATCGTTTTAAAACAATAAAAGGCTATTTTTTAAAGGTTGTTGTGCCCGCCGATTGTTCTATACAAACGACTTCTATTCTTAAGCAACAGACCTCCGATTTTGAAGCAGCCTTGTCCCAAACGTGTTATAAAACACAATGGGTGACAGAGAGCCGAGGCTGGAGGAGGGAGAGAGAGCCTGCATGCCAGAGAGTGCCCGAGAGCCCGAGAGCCTGTGTTGAGTGCCAAAATCACCTCAAATGAGGAGGTTGCGCCCGATGGAGAGCCGCAACACAAGAGGACAAGATAGTTAGAGGTAGCTAGATGGTGTCACATTCATTTAGAGAAGCTGGAAAGCTTGCCAGCCAGAGTGCTGCAAAGCCTGAGTGCCATAGAGCGTGATCGAGGCAGTGTGAGAAGGCAATCAAAGCACCAGAAGGTCAGGCAGAGCCGCAGAGCTGCAATAATGTAGCCGGAGCACTGTAAACACCCGATAGCCGGAGAGCTACATTGCAGAGAAGTCCAGAACAATCTTCTTTTTGAGCGATGTTGTGAGATCAATGGTTCAACATTGTGACAGTTTCTGTTTCAGATGCCCTGCTTCTTCATATGGCCATTCGTAGTAAGGCCGTGACATATTGGTAGTGGGTTGTGCCTGCACATTAATAATATGAACAACGTATTCACCGTGGATTGCCTTATGAACATCCACTTCTTCATGTGCCCTTTGTGGTGTGAGGTATATGATTTATTCATGTATTTCTTCTTATTCCATTATGTTGCATAGATCCTTGATTGATATTGAGGCGAGATCTTATTTATTCCATGTTGTCATGATTCCTTGCCAATTTGATGTGGAATATTCTATATGATGTACTTGCTATCATAACTCATCATGTTATGCTTTGAGATCCCTTGGTGTATGTTGCTGGGATACTCTTGTTGTCATCATGCATGTGTTTTTCTTTGACATCCCTATTGTGCCATGTTGGCGGGATGCGCACCATGCTTGTTTCGTGTCATACTGATAGGAGTCTTTTGATTGAGAATTCTAGTTGTGGAATATCTCTTAGAACCACTCCTGCATGAGGGCATTATTCCTTGTATGATCAAGACATCATCTCTTGTGTACATCATCTTTATTGACAACACTTAATGCATCGGCCTACACCATCTTAACACCGGGGCCCGAAGACGTAGTCCCTCTTGGACGAACTCCGTTATCAACAGCTTATGTTTTCATGTGCTGATGATTGTTATGTTCCTCTTCTTTACAGTCTACAACTATATTTGTTAATGTTCTTTTAAAATGCAATTTTAACACATCACAAAAGTAAAAGGTCTTGGAAAGGTCCTTCTTCACACCCGGACTTGGATCAAGTGGTATCATAGCAGGTCTTTACGTTGATGCGAATTACAGTGTGAACAATGGAACGTGCAATGACAAAGGATGAAAGAGCAATGTACGAGACCATGCTTAACATTTCCAAGAAAGTGGAAATTGTGTATGAAACTCTACAGAAAGAGACAGAGGAAAAGGAGTGGTTACAACTTTAGTTGAAAGCCACATAAGAGGCCATGGAAAAACTGAAGCAATACAAACAAAATCTTCAAACAGAGAATGATGAATTGAAGAAGCGTCTACATGAAGAGAAGGAGGAGAAGTAGAGTTTGCTACTACAGCTGCAAGCAAACGACGAGGCCTTGGAAAAGTTGCAGTGAGACCCATGCGAGGTAAAAAGTAGTTCTCCATCTTCATGTATGTTTCCTGATGATGATTTCATTGTGTTTGAAAATCACACCACAGGAATTGGCTCCAAAGTGTTGAAGAGAATGGGGTATGAAGGAGAAGGCTTGGGCGTTAATGGCCAAGGCATTGTCAATCCCATCAAAGTAGAGGAATTACCCTGTCGAGCAGGACTTGGGTATGTCGGGAAAGAAGTTGGGGAATGTGATCCACCAACAAAAAATGATGAGCAGCTCTCATCAGTTCTTTCCAAATCGAAAGAGAAGGTAAAAGATGTTGATTTCCTTTCGATTTCCTTCTCATAGTATGATGTCTGTTGGAGATTTGGAGATCCTGATTATGGGGGCAAACATGAGGCTCCTTATAAAGACGAGGCACGAGGAGAAAGAACTTGGTGCTAATAACCAAGGCATCACTCAACCTTTGGAGGTTATGCATGAGCATCGATTTACAGGTTCGAGGTATACCAAAGGAGAGTGCTCAAAGGTGTTAGATTTGTCCAAGACTTCGTCGAGGAAAGAGAATGATGGGAAAACATCCCCATCATCACATGGTAGTTTCCATTGCAGGGAGAGAGCGGAGGCAAGCTCTCATCGCCATACTGACATCAAAGATAATAAAGGAAGGTATAATCACTTTCGATCTTTGAATGTTCAATTTGATCATGTTTTTAATAATGAACAAAGACTAAGGCATTGAAAAACATGTACTTTTTGTGGTTTACCTAACCATACCTTTTCCAAGTGTTGGAAAAGAATGGCAACACTCATGGGGCGTGAAAGGCCCTCTCAACAGCATGAAAATAAATAGGTTAAGTAGATATGGAGGAAGAAAACATACTGCGGTCATTGTGACAAAAATGGTCATCAAAGAGCCACGTGCTGGAAGCTCCATCTAGAGCAGCACCTTAAAGACAAATAGTCAGTGCGTGAACCAGGAAGAGTGGTTGTTCGACAAGCAATACCACCTCAAGGAGGTGACCCATTCACAAAGATAAGTGAGAAATGGTTTCTAGACATGTTGTCGTTTCATGGTCATTCTTTTGTAAATCATTTGTTACATTTTTAAAATGTAAACGTGATGATATGTTTCCATCACGTAGTCAGCAACAATGATGTTTGGTCATGTTTTGAGTCGCATATTAATACTCTTAAAGTGATATTATGTTTCCATCACGTGTCAAAACAATAGTGTTTGGCCTTATGTACGTAAATCATGCGTTGTAGTGATGATGTGTTTTCCGTCACTTTTTGAAGCAACCATGATAGGTTGGCCTTGTTGTCATAGCTGGGGTATTACGTCCATCTTGTTGTAAACTTGACCACCGAGTATGTGTTATAAACTCATGGCAAGTATGGGACGTTTGGGTTTTTAGTCAGTCATGTCATTCAAAGCATGTAATTTGCAAAAAATGCACTACAGGTTGCAGAGGTAGCAGGTGTCGGCTCGTCGCTTAAGGCTCTGAAGAACAAAGGTGAAGGAGATGGAAGCGAGACCTTTTTAGGACATTTGTGATGTAGACAGGGTACAGAGAAAGATGCAGATTACTTTTTATGCTTTTGGAGGACCAAAAGCTCCTCAGTGGGGAGGATTGATCCAAGTGGATCTTTAGACACCATGGCATGGAAACGCTCGAAAATCAAAGTGTTTGGAATGATGTTGATACACGACCAGAGCATAGATCTCGTCTTCTTGGTGCGAATGGTTCGTCAATCCGAGTCTGGATGATGAAGTTATCGCGAAAATAGTTGCCTTGGTTCCTTTGAAAAAAGGAGGGTTTTTCATAAAAATGGACTTAAAGCCTTTATAAGGAAAATCGCATCGGGAATCGTGCCAAGGGTAGACTTAAGGCAGGCCCTTGGAACCCCCGATCAGTGATCTCTGATTAATCGGGATCAGAGGCAGGCAATCGGTGATGACGGGACTTTAGAACTAGCGATGGAGCGATTGCCGATATTGGCAATTGGAAGGATCGGCCGATTGGTGATTAGCGTCGGTGAAACCCAAAGGCCGAAGACCAGGACCTCGGGACGCATCGATTGCGATATGCGATGGATCTCAGTTGTCGAATTGGAAAACGATCAATGACCACGATTAAATCATCGATCAGAATGATCGGCATCGATAATCGACGATCCCGTCTTGCAATATAACGCGGGCTCGATCGATTTATAAGTTCGATTTTATAAAATTTGAAATTCGAACTTTCGATATTTTCAATGTTTTCCAGTGTTTTTCAGGTTTTTGTATTACCGTTTTAAAATGATAAAAGGCTATTTTTTAAAGGTTGTTGCGCCCGCCAATTGTTCTATACAAATGACTTCTATTCTTAAGCAACAGACCTCCGATTTTGAAGCAGCCTTGTCCCAAACGTGTTATAAAACACGATGGGTGACAAGGAGTCGAGGCTGGAGATGGAGGAGAGAGATCCTGCATGCCAGAGAGTGCCCGAGAGCCCGAGAGCCTGTGCTGAGTGCCAAAATCACCTCAAATGAGGAGGTTGCGCCCGATGGAGAGCCGCAGCACGAGAGGACCAGATAGCCAGAGGTAGCTAGATGGTGTCGCGTTCATTCAGAGAAGTTGGAAAGCTTGCTAGCCAGAGCACCGCAGAGCTTGAGTGCCACAAAGCGTGATCGAGGTAGTGCGAAAAGGCAGTCAAAACACCAGAAGGTCAGGCAGAGCTGCATAGTTGCAGTAATGTAGCCAGAGCAGTGTAAACACCAGATAACTCAAGAGCTACATTGCAGAGAAGTCCAAAGAAATCTTCCTTTTTAGCGATGTTGTGAGATCAATGGTTCAGCATTGTGACAGTTTCTGTTTCAGATGCCTCACTTCTTCATATGGCCATTTGTAGTAAGGTCGTGACATATTGGTAGCGGGTTGTGCCTGCGCATTGATAATGTGAACAATGTATTCACCATGGATTGCCTTATGAACATCCACTTCTTCATGTGCCCTTTGTGGTGTGAGGTATATGATTTCTTCCTGTATTTCTTCTTATTCCATTATGCTGCATAGATCCTTGATTGATATTGAGGCAGGATCTTATTTATTCCATGTTGTCATGATTCCTTACTGATTTGATGCGCAATCTTCTATATGATGTTGTCGTCATAACTCATCATGTTATGCTTTGAGATCCCTTGTTGTATGTTGCTGGGATACTCTTGTTGTCGTCATGCATGTGTTTTTCTTTGACATCCCTTTTGTGCCATGTTGGCGGGATGCGCACCATGCTTGTTTTGTGTCATACTGATAGGAGTCTTTTGATTGAGAATTCTAGTTGTGGAATATCTCTTAGAGCCACTCCTGCTTGAGGGCATTCTTCCTTGTATGATTGAGACATCATCTCTCGTGTACATCATGTTTTTTAACAACACTTAATGCAGCGGCCTACACCATCTTGACACCGGGGCCCGAAGACGTAGTCCCTCCTGGACGAACTCCATTATCAACGGCTTATGTTTTCATGTGCTGATGATTGTTATGTTCCTCTTCTTTACAGTATGCAGCTGTATTTGTTAATGTTCTTTTAAAATGCAATTTTAACACATCACGAAAGTAAAAGGTCTTGGAAAGGTCCTTCTTCACACCCAAACCTAGATCAACAATAGGCAAACTAATCGATATAGGGGCCTTTTGGTTATCAGCTTGGTATGATCAAATTTCAAGTCCAAACAATGAAGGTAAGATATATAGTTATGTTAATCTCCCTATACTATCCTTTATCAATGCAAGTGACCCCACAAGTAACAAGGAGAATCAAACCCTAAGAGCATTGATGTGGTGATGTAACATCTATCTTAGATATTGCAAGCATTTCCCAGCCATAGTCACCTAGGAAAGTCATCCTAAATAATGGCCACTATGGTACCACCTCACAATTGAATAACTAGGAGGAATAGTAGTGGGTCAAGATCACATGCATGGGAAGGGAAACTACACCCAAAATCTCCAAGAGGGATTGTTCATAGAGAACCATTCCCCCAAGAGATCCTCGTATGCATAGTAGTCTAGCATACAACATAAACAAAAGGAGTGGGGATATCACCCCATGTGCTCCAATGCGGTCTCCTACTTAACTCTCATTTTAGAGGAGCTTCCTTACAAGTGATATATGTGAAAATAGGTTTAGTCAATTTGTAGAGATAACTAGTTTTGGCTTTTATGGCCTTGGAGAGCTGACTCTCCAATCTTAATCTAAGGGCCTAATTCCTATCTACTATTGTTTTACTACAAACACATAAATGTATCGATTAATTTTAATTGGCATTTAATTTTATGGTTTTTGCTACTAACGAGTATGGAGTGAAAGATTATGAGATGTACACAACACCTTTTTAATCCATTTTTTTCACTTTAAAATATTACTTTTTTGTTATTCCTTAGAAATAAAATAAAATAAAAGATTTGCAGATACATAATTGCATATTTTGTCTGAATTTTATATCAGAGCTATAGCTCAAGTCTGAACATTTCAGCTGCTTGGAAAAAACAAAAACAAAATCATCAACAGGTCTCAAATGAAACCGGAGCTTTGGTATCTGAGCGGACTATTACAACAAGAAATGAAATTTTGTTATAAACAAAGAGACTCTTCAAATTGAAAATTTATTTGACTGCTCAGGTTCAGGTTGATCCCAAGTTGGGCATTTTTTCAATCCAATTATATGCAAGAAAAGATGATAAATTCAAGATTTCAATTAATGAAAACTAGCTATGGAAAGGGAATAGAAATGTATTCCTTCAACAAAAGTATTTAAATCTCACACTCTCTTAATAAACACTCCAATCAACAACATATTTTAGACATAAATCTGATCCAAAACTCACTCATCTAAACCAAAAATACTAATGAATTTTGTAAGAAAATAAAACACTCAAAAGAAACAACCAAAATCTTTTGCCTGAAATGTCAATAACTACCTATCAAAAGTTACAAACAACCACAAATACAAATTCAAGAAAGAAAGTCCAGGCCTATAGGACAAGCCAAAGACACCTAATCTCACCACAAGGAAACACATCTAAGCCAAAAATGCAAGATCTAGCCAAGCACACCCAATTTTCCTAATCTCTTTAAATGGACAAGAAAGAAGTATTAATCACCCATCCAAATCAAACAACAACACTCAAGAACCTATGCATATCTTGCTCACCAAATAGTACACTCAATCAAACAATACAAGGAAAATGCAAGCAAAAACACACCCAAATTGACAAATCTTTATGAGATTTGAGAACAGGAGAAAGTTTTGAGAAAAATCACAAAGATATCAAACCTCTAAAGGTTCCTAAATCCAAATCATAACCCAAACAAGTAGTAAATGCCAAAATTCACAAAAAAATTCCACCTACAAGGTCCATTGCTTTATCAAGGAAGACATTAAGCTATGGTTGCTTCAAGGCTACAAAAGGAAATTATCAATCTATCATTGCTTTACAAAAGAAGATATAGAGTGATGGAGAGGAGATTCGAGCTCTTACTCTCAAAATATACCAAGGGAGGATCTAGCTCATAAATTGTTTAAACAAGATATAAATCAACATGAAATACTCAAGAGAATAAGAGAATCAAGAGTTAACAACCAATTGAGAAAAAATCTAACAGATTCATCCCTAGTGGATTCACCAATTTTATGAATAGGAATTCCCCCCTATGGAAAATTTGACAACCCCACAT
Organism: Pinus tabuliformis; assembly: GCA_031772625.1. Classification (NCBI taxonomy): domain Eukaryota; kingdom Viridiplantae; phylum Streptophyta; class Pinopsida; order Pinales; family Pinaceae; genus Pinus; species Pinus tabuliformis. The sequence continues at coordinate 584,168,684 of CM062814.1, read as the reverse complement.
ATCTGGCCAATATTTATATAAACTAACTGATAGACCACTTACTACTATCTCCCCTAGATTAATCCCTTGATCCCTTCACATACATCAAATCGAAAATAAACGGAAACATATCATACATTTCTTTGGTGATGGTTACAATGATCTTGACCATTGATGGTTGGTGGAGATCCTACTTCAATCCTTAAAGTTCTTGCTCCTTCCTCCAATACCTAAAATATACACATAATGAGAAACACCAAATATTCTCCCAATAAATGTAAAGAGTTAGAGAAAATGAGATCTAATCTAAACCTCCCAACCTATTTTAGATCTAGTACAAATGAAACATCATAAAATTGTATATGTGGGACAAATCATAAGATCTATATATTATGAATAGAAGTGTATTCAAAACATATATCATACAAGACCATATATCTTTGATATCTATGTGGGCCTTGTCTATCTCTTAGCTCTAGCTCCTCCTTGGTTGATAGATGAAAGTAAGGAAAAATATCACATGCAAGGATTCCTCTCTTAGTATTTCAATGGCACTTTGTTATAATCATGTTCTCTCTGTCTTCTATTTTTCCTTAGAAATTGCCTCCTTATATATATCTACTAAGGAGATGAGAATAATAATGTAGACACCTAAGTTCTGGATAGTTCAAAGAATAGCACAAACTTCCAGGACATATGACTAGGCATCCCATCCTTCTTGAATTGTTCTCCTAGGAAGCTAGCAAACAGAGGTTTGGAAACAACATCACTCTATATTGGTGTCCCTAGAGTGATCATTTCTCATTAAATGAAGGTATAAAGTGATTGCATCACTCATTACAAGAGAAATAGGAATGATGGAAGCTTAAAAGTGAGTTTCTCAAGGTACTAATTTAGTGTCTCACCCTACTAACCCATGTAGGTTACTCTACTAAGCTCAAGGGTGACAAATAGGGTTATAAAACCCATCCTAAATGATAATGCGACCAAAGTATCCTACCTCTAAAGCACTAAGATAAAATTTGGAACACTTGACAAACAACTAGCTTTCCCTAAGGATTTCTAAGGATATATCAAGATGCTCCACATTTGTTGTCCATGTTTTGCTATAGATCAAGGTATCACCAACGAAAACAGGAAAAGAAAACCTCACAAGAAAAGGTTAAGAATTCTTATTCACAAAGCTCTAAAAGTGGATGGGGTATTGTAAAGGCCAACAAGCATCACTAAAAAAAATAAAATGGCCTTCATGAGTGTGGAAGGTTGTCTTAGGTATGTCCACCTCCTTCATCCTTATTTTGTGGCATCTTGAGTGAAGGTTTAATTTAGTGAAAAATGTAGCACCATGAAGCTCATACAGGTAATCATCAATAACTATGATGGGGAATTTTTCTTTGATGGTAAGCCTATTAAAAGCATGAAAACTTGAACATGTGTGTTGATTTCCTTCTTTCTTTAATTTGAGGACCACTAGTTATGAATAAGGGCTAGCGTTGGGATAGATGACACTTGCTTCCAATAGTTCCTAAATCATATATTATCAATTTCATTATTTTGTGGAAAAGGGTGACAATAATGATCTAGGTGGATCTCCAGACAACAGTGGCATGGAAAAGGTGAAAAATTCAAAGTGGTGGAAAGACGATGAACTTGACATCAGATTGAAGTTCTCATCGCCCTGATTCCAACGATGCAAACAACACTCCAATCCGAGTCCGGATGAAGGAGATAGAGGCAGTCAAAGTTGGGTTGACTTTTTGATGACTGGGTAGGATTAATGAAGGCACAATTTGGACTTTTTCCAGCAAACGGAATCTGGCCAACTCCGGCCAGATTCTGGGCGAAATTGTCGCCTAGTTAAAATGACTCCTTCGGTCAAAATCCAAATTTTCAAAAATGTGCAGTTTGTTTTATTTAAACAAAAAAATATTAAAAAAAGGGTGGCGGGCCACCAACCCCGCCACCCCAACTCTTATCCGCACAACAATAAATATATATTGGTGGAGGGGTGGGCCACAACCCCTGGCCCCTCCCACGAAACCAACAAAAAATAAGCAGGGTGGGCGGCCATGACCCTGCCACCCCACAACCCACACCATGGCTCAATATATAACGGGTGGTGGGCCAGCCCTTGGGACACAGACCCAACCATGCCCAAAAAGGAACCAACCCCGCCATCTATACTCATGCCAACCTTAATTGCAATGGAGCTAGCGGAGATGGGGTGGGCAGGCCGCCCAAGGTGGGCCCAACCCGACCCTTGTTTAAAATTAAAATTTTGATGTATAAAAAAAGGAGGAGGAGGGGTTTGACCGCCCGACCTCCTCCATATTAACCGGATCTCACAACAATTGCACTACAACTATCTTATTGAGAAATCCACCACCTATTTGTTATTTAAACGCATTTCCCTAGTGTGCCTAGGTAGAGGAGGCAACACACACAGTTTGAGGCAAATTTTTGCAGGAGGGCTGAATTTTCACTTTGTCGAATTTTGACAAATTTTATATGGTTTTAGCATTTCTCGACACCATGAACGCAATGGCGTTGCCCATTTCTCCATTAGAGTTCTGCATTTTTGGCCATTTTTCAGTATGGATGTATAAAACTTATTTTTTTTGTAACTGATGCTTGTATTCTTCTTTCTCATGCCACTTAATGAATGAAGGCCTCCCCATTGATCGAGCATGGCTCGGAGACGTAGTCCAAGTCGGAAGAACTCCGTTATCAAGTATTGTTGTCTTCTTTCATGCTTTATGTGTTTCTCCTCTTCTCTCATGTGCACATTAAATTTCTATGTTAAGCTACAATTTATGCATGTAATTCTTTAACACATCTTGTTGAGCCTCAAACCTGCACTTCTTTACACATCTTCTCAGCCTCCTTTTCCTATTCATTTCCTTCTTTTGCCACTCATTCCCTCCATCAAATTGCTCAAATCATTGTATTTTAGGACTTTTACATGGTTTGTTAATTATGCTAATGATTGAGTTGTTGGTTTAGAATTTTGGTCAAGTGCTGCACTTTTCGTAGCTCACACAGGGTTTCCGCAGCCAACCCCGGATTCCGCAGCTGTTTTATTAAACGGCATGTTCCAGGTGTCCTCCGGGCAGAAGAGCCACATGGGCAAGTTCGTGGAACCAAGGACATGGTGTGTGTCCTTCCAGCTCAGCCAAACCAGTCATGAAAACCCATGGTCAACGAGGGGGCAACTACGGTCAAACAGAGGTCATTGACGGTGGCACGGCTCTGCGTGTTCGGTTTTAGAGCACGTGAAGAACAACTGGCCTCTTCCTCAGCCACGTAGATGATGGGAAACACGAATCCAACAGAAGATTTAATGCCCACCTCGACCGTTGCCTAAATCCGAGGACTGTGCTAGATTACGTGTTTTTACACAGTTGATAGAATAGCATAGTTTGTGTTAAGTTCATTTTGTTTTCTCTGCTATAAATAAAGCGTCTCTGAACGCTGATTAGTTAGCTGCTGATATGTAATTTTTGAACCCCACTGTACTCTTTATTTTGCTACATAATATATGAGAAGACCGTTCTGTTTCTAAGCGTGTAACTGATCTTTTGAGTTGGCTGGAGTAGGCAGAGGGCCCCTGTTTACTTACGGCCTGTACAATGCTTTTCATTTCTAGCATTTCTTCTTATCAGCTTATGTATAATAGTTGTACAGAATGCTTTTGATTTCTATGTTTTGATCATGTACAATAGCTGTATATAACTTTGAATTCTGCTCATTTATATTTCTGCACTTTTCCATGACTGATCAGTGTGTTTTTGCAGATTTCTTAGGTGCCCGGGACAATTTTCTTTCTTCTCTTTTTACAGCTAGTGGCATTTGTGATCGTCTTATCTAGACTGCTGATCTTTATTTTTGATTTCCATTAGTATCATTGCTTTAGTTTGCACTTTATTTTCTGCTCATAGCTTATCAAGTTGTTTATCTTTTGATGGCTCTTTTTATCATAATCAACTAACTTTTAGTGGAGCCAGAATATCACTTAAGTGCAGCTTGGTTTATTTTGTTTTAAGACTCACATTGCTAACTTGCTCAACTCTTTCTTATATGATCGATCCAGCTGAAGGCAGAAAGGTTAAGGGAAAATTAAGTAGTGTGATTTGTCACTTAGATTGTACATTGCTTAAGATTTAATTGAAGAGTTAAAGTAGTTGTTCTTGTTTTTAATTGAGTTAATATAGATGTCATTTTCAATCTCATTTTTATCAGCAGTAGAGGTACTGGGCCAATGCCATTGGTCTTTTATTTGATGCTTTCATTTTCCTTCAAGAGTTAATTTCATTTCAGTTGTTGTTCAAAGCTTTCTGGTAGATCACTTTTAAGTTTTAAGAAATCATTTAGGACTCATCACAATCACACACACTTCACTCATTTTATTTCATTTCCATCACATCACTGTAGGAGAAATAGAATTGAAAACAAACTTAAAAAGTTAAAAACGACAAAAACTTAAGAAATAGTTGCCTAAGTACATACAGTACACATCACTTCATCAGCTTACGAGCCCCGAGTTGACATTTAAAAGTTGCAATTTAGACATCACTAAATTGAGCAAACATTTTGGTGCTGTTGCCGGGGAAGTGAAAATTAGGTAGCCTATTCTTAAAAAAAAAAAACAAGAAAATTTCAAGAAAGGAAAATTAATAACCTCTCAAAGTATGCTCTCCTCTTGCACCTAGAGTGATCTGGAGGATCAGAAAAGAGAAAGTTATTGGTTTAATAGTTTCTTGAGTATGCTCTCTTCTTGCACCTAGAGTGATCTGGAAGATCAGAAAGAGAATTATTACCCTGACTTGAAGGAAAATAAAATATGACATGCATAGAGCAAGAGATTCTAGGGGAAGGTTTTTAGCTAGAGCTAAGAGTTCGATTTTTACAAGTCCATCTACTCCAAGGAATAGACAAGAGACACCTCCATCATCTCCAACTCACACTCCTAGCCCTAGGATTCCTGGAATTCAAGAGGCGATAGTTGGCTCTCCCACACCATCCATCGAATCTGAACAAGAAAGAGACCCTTTTCTCTCTTCCATAGGAGGGCAAATTGTAATTGAAGAGGTAGAAACATGTGTAATTTGCTCAGAAAATCATGAGACCAAGGATTGTCCTTCAATCCTTGGGCTCAAAGCTGTCTTTCAAGAAGATCCAAGTACACTTGAATCTCTCTGTTTTGTTGCAAGGAGACCTTGGCAGGGGCAACAAAATCAAGGGTTTAACAACTCTATGAATTTTCAACCTCCACCAAATTGGAATCCTTGGCAACAACCTTGGCCCCAAACTCAAAATCCTTTTCAAGCATGGGTACAAGGTATGCAGAATCGTTATGGTAGATTTGCTCAATTCTACCAATATCCTCCATCTTTCCAAAACCAACAAGCTCCACAACTTCCAAATGAAAACCCACAACTATCATTACCATTTCCACAACAACAACAACCTTCTCAACAGAATTCCAATTCTCAACTCTTGCTTCCTTTCCAACAGAAGTCAAATCAACTTCCTTCTTAGCCATTGCCAAACCCCAACAATAAAAATCCTCAAAATGCTTACATGATGGAAGGACAACCTTTTCCTACCTATATGATTGTTCCTCTCAATGAAGTACAACTCAGATCAGGTAGAGTCCTAGACAAACCTTCTATAAAAACTCAAGAGAAAAGCATTTTTGAGGAGGAACCTCTTGATGCCAATAAGGGTTCTGAAGCATCTCTTCAAAACCTAAACACTCAAAAAGGAAAAGAAAAAGAATTACCCCCCACAACTCCTATAGTTGAGCAACCTATATCTCTATCCACACCTCCTTTTCCTGAAAGATTACAAATTGACAAAGGAGTGGAAAAACAAATTTGGTTGCCTGACTATAATTTCCTAGATGAATTGAAGAATGTCTGTATCAAGATTCCCTTGTTACAAGCCATTAAGGAAATTCCTATTCTAGCGAAAACAATAAAGGAGTTGAGCCTTAAAAGACCAGGAAGGAAACCAAGAGATACCAGAAGGATCCACCTGGTAGGAAAAATTGTAGACATCATGATGGGAAAGATTACTATGCAGAAATATGTAGACCCCGGTAGTCCAATTGCCAAAACACATATCAATGGGGTAGAAATACCAAATACTTTGATTGATTTAGGGGCTGCTATTAACATTATGAGTAGGCAGACTATGGAACAGCTAAAACTTCCTAATCTTCTTTTTACACGTACTTTATTGCAACTTGCAGATCGATCAATTATTAAACCAGATGGTGTATTAGAAGACATTCCTGCCTCCTTAGATTCTTGGGAATATCCAGTGGATTTTATGATTTTAACTCCCAAGAGTAATCTAGGAGGACATCCTCTTATTTTAGGAAGACCTTGGCTAGCCACAGCTGATGCTTTCATAAGTTGTAGGTCTGGGGATATGTACATTTCTGATGGTAATTCGACAAAGAAGTTCAATCTGTATCCTCCAGCAAAAGCAATCACATAAATAGAAAATGAGTGGGTTGATGATGAAGATACTATACAACCTGTCTTTACCATTTCTGAGATTAGTGAAGATAGTCAAATTCTGAATACATTAGAAAATTTTGAACCATCTTCAGAATATGACTCCACACAATTTCAGTTGGATTCTGACATAGAGTGTCTATCATCTAGACAAATGTCTCTTTTCTCTATGGAAGAGTTTGGTAGTTCTGCCATTGAGATCTTTCCAGGAAAAACACTAAACATCAATAGAAACTTGGAAAAATCACAACAGGAAGAGTTAACCAAAATCTTGCAAAGACATTCTACTGCATTTGCATGGGAGTATACCGATATGAAAGGTATTGATCCTAAGACTTGCATTCATCACATCTGCATTGAGGAAAACAGTAGACCAATCAGACAACCTCAAAGAAGGATGAATCCAAATCTTAGGGAGATAATGAAAGAAGAGCTCCAAAAGTTACTTAATGTAAACTTCATTTACCCTATTTCAGATAGCCGGTGGGTTTCCCCTTTGGTTATAGTACCTAAAAAGAATGGTAAATGGAGGGTTTTCATTGATTACAGAGAATTGAACAAAGCAACCTTGAAGGACCACTTTCCTTTACCCTTTATTGATCAAGTATTAGATACTCTAGCAGGCAAAAAGTATTTCTCATTTTTGGATGGTTTTAGTGGTTACAATCAAATTCAGGTAGCACCTGAAGACCAGGACAAGACCACATTTACCTGTCCATGGGGAAATTTTGCTTACCGAGTACTTCCTTTTGGGTTATGTAATGCACCCGCAACATTTCAAAGGGCAGTATTAGGAATCTTTTCTGATCTAATTCATGATTGTGTAGAGGTCTATATGGATGACTTTACAGTTTATGGTAACTCATTTGAAGAGGCATTAGAAAATTTGGAAGAAGTCCTTGTAAGATGTAAAGGAACAAATCTTTCATTAAGTCATGAAAAATGTTTTATGATGTTTACTAAAGGGATTGTTTTAGGACATCATATTTCAGGAGATGGGATCAAAGTTGATAGATCAAAAGTTGAAGTCATCTCCAAGTTACCTATTCCAAATTGTCAAAGGGATGTTAGAAGTTTTCTTGGGTTTACTGGGTATTATAGAAGATTTATTGAAAACTTCACCAAGATAGCATCTCCACTCTTCAAATTACTTACCAAATACTGTGAATTCAAGTGGGATCTTGACTGTCAATCTGCATTTGAAACTTTAAAAACTAGAATATCTGAAGCACCCATTTTGAGAGGGCCAAATTGGAAACTCCCTTTCCACATTTCTATAGATGCTTCAGATACAGCTCTAGGGGCTGTGTTGGGTCAAAAGGATTTAGTTCCTTATGCCATTTATTACACCAGTAAAAATTTGACTCCCACTGAGTTAAATTATACTGTGACTGAAAAAGAGTTCTTAGTCGTTGTTCATGCAATCAACAAGTTTAGACACTATATAACAGGCTATGAAACTTTTGTCCATACTGATCATTCTGCAATTAGATATCTCATGAACAAACCTGTTACTAATGGCAGAGTTACAAGATGGCTTTTACTTCTACAAGAATTCAACATTACTGTGTTAGATAGACCAGGAAAACAAAATACAGTAGCTGATTTCTTGTCTAGAATTCAAAATACTAACGAAGATTCTCCCGTAGAGGATAAGTTTCCAGATGAATATCTGTTTGCAGTAACTACTAAAACTCCTTGGTATGCATATATTGCTAACTATTTGGTTACAGGGAAGCTACCTCCACACTTATTTCCTAATGAGAAAAGGAAAATCATTCAGGAGAGCTCAAAGTATTCTTGGATTTCTAATGAATTGTTCAAAACAGGGCTAGATTGTGTGATCAGAAGATGTGTACGGGAAGATGAAATGCATGACATCCTTAAAGCATGTCATGATGAACCGTGTGGTGGACACTTTGCTGACAAGAGGACGACCTATAAAATCCTTTCTTTAGGATATTATTGGCCTTCTCTCTTCAAAGATGCAAAGCAATATGTTAGAAGGTGTGACAGCTGCCAAAGAGTTGGGAGACCAACTCCTTCAAATGAAATGCCACTACAGCCACAGGTACTCATCGAACCCTTTGAGAAATGGGCTCTAGATTTCGTTGGACCTATTAATCCACCATCTAAACAAAAGAAGTATATATTGGTTTGCACTGATTATGTTACTAAGTGGGTAGAAGCCAAGGCATTGCCTTCTGCCACTGAAAATTCAGTTGTTCAATTTCTTTTTGAGGATATTTTTACTCGTTTTGGTGTCCCAAGAGAAATTGTGACAGATCAGGGAAGTCAATTTACATCTAAATTGATGGAGAAGCTGATGGAGGAATACAAAATCAAGCATAGAAAATCTACTCCATACCATCCGCAAGCAAATGGTCAAGTGGAATCTACAAACAAAGTTCTTGAGAGCATCATCACCAAGACTGTTCATCTCCACAGAAGAGATTGGGCAGAAAGGCTTCTTGAAGCCTTATGGGCCTATAGAACTACATGGAGGAACACAACAGGACATTCTCCCTATGAACTTGTTTATGGGAAAGAAGTCTTGCTCCTCATTGAGTTTCAAATCAAGACCTTCAAGATGGCAGTTCAGTTGGGGATGAGTTTATCAGAAGCCCAAAAGCACAGAATGGACCAGCTAAATGAGCTAGATGAAATAAGACAAGATGCAATTCTAAGGACCGATCTAGTTCAGCACCAAAGAACTAAGTGGCATGACCGATATATCAAAGAGAAGAAGTTCCAAAAAGGAGATTGGGCGCTACCATTTGATTCAAAGTTTAAAGACTTCAAAGGAAAATTTCAAACTCATTGGCTTGGGCCATATGAGATTGATGAAGTCTTTAGCAATGGAGCAGTTCGAATCAAGACTATTGATGAGTTTCAAACTCCTCTCGTTGTGAATGGCCACCGATTGAAAATTTATCATAAGCCACTCTCAAAAGAGGACTTTGTCAAAATATTCCAAGAACATTCTGCAATGAGGCTAGTGGAGAAGAATTCTTCTCCTCCATCAGCCTAATCTTTGTTTCTTTCTGGATTGAAAAAAAAAAAAGAACAAAAAAAAAATGTATAAGCCTGAAAACCAATCTCAGATTGGCGGTCTTATACAGAAAATATGGAGTGAAAATCAAGGACACCTGACACTCTATATTTTCCAAAAAAAAAACTCTTTCTCTCTTTCCATCCTCACTTCATTTTCATTCCATTTCACTTCACCTTCATCATTTTCCATCTCCATTTCACTTCATTCCATTTCATTTTTCCACTTCACTCCATTCACTCCATCTCATTCCATTAATAAAAGTCCCTTTCAGGACTATTTCCATTCAGTTAGTCTTTTTCTAACTAACTTTGTGCAGTTAAAAGGGGAGATGTTCAGTTTCCGCAGCTGGAAACCGTTTCCGCAGCTCGCACCAGTTTCCGCAGCCAGAAACGATTTCCGCAGCCAGCACCACTCTGTCTCTACAGCTAGACACACTCTGTTTCAGAAAGATTAACATCATCATCATCACCAAAGGCAACAAGGATAGGAGGCACCTGCAGGATCAAAAAGCAATCATGGATCAACAACATTAATCAACAAATGGCAAACCCATGAAGGTATGATCAAAATCTTTTCCAAACAACCATTTAAATGTCATTTCATGCATAATTATTAAATCGTGGACAAAGCCACTAAATACAATGATTCGGCAAAATCATCCCACTTCTCCTCCACGATAGTCCTTCATCCACCTCATACCCTCCTAACGGTCTAATAATCACTCTTAGTTCAACTCAAGTTGAGACTGCGCTTTCATTTATGAGTCGTACAAGGAAGAAGAGACCTATCGTACTACGTCTCTTCTCAACCACGATCTCCGCAGCCAATACTAAAACTTGTGCGTAAGCCACCCGAACTTCAAGGGATACGGCCGTTATTCCATTCTCTTATCACCCCATTTCCGCACGCATTTGAACTCATTCTCGTGGTTGTCTTCTACTCCACTCTCATTTTCTTTGTTTCAAACCCCGCCGCTCTGTTTCAAAACTCCACAGTTCCGTTTCAAACCCGTATTGCCTTGCATTACATTGCGGCTATTCCACTTACAGCCGTAGTCCATCTGTTTTTCCCATGAGCATCCATACACAGTCAAAGCTGCAGCCGAAGTTAAGAGTCGAAGATGGGGAAGCTGCTTAGAGCTGAACCCGAAGGTTCAAAGTATCTAGAAGGATACCCACAGACAAAGGAAGCATTAAAGAAGGCAAAATGGTTGAAGTTCATCCAAAAATTCAGAGGATATGACAAGGAGGTAACGAAAGCGTTTGCTCGATCATTCAATGGACACACTGTGGAAGTAGGGGACCTGAAATTCACAATCACAGAGAACTCCATAGCAACAGCAACCAGCTTACCTCAGGTGGGAGACCGATGGTTTAAGAACACAACAATGGAAGATCAAGGATGGAAAGATATGCTTAAGAACCCAGGTATGGACACTTCAATATTCACCAAAGGGATTCTTGTACATGTGATTAAGGAAGAATGGACTGCATTGTTATTACTTGTTCAAAAGTTTGTTACATGTGAGGGCCGCTTTGGCACTATGTATATGTACCATGCTACAATTATGATGAACTTCATGGAAGGCCATGCAATCAATTTACCCTATTTTCTATTAAGAAGCCTAACGAAAATGAGTTCCACTGTCCAAAAGAATATAGGCCATATTGAACCTCACTTGTATCATCACGGGTTCGTTAGAATGCTCATAGAAGACCAATTGAAAAACAACAATGATACATGGGAAAAGTTTTTAGTCAGGAATAATTTTCAAGAGGTAACTGAAGCTTCCGCTAGCAGTTCTCCTAGAGTCCCAAAAAGAAGTAGGAGAACGAAAAGAGATGTTGCAGCCCAAGATCCTCCTGTTGTAGAAACTTAAGAGACTACTCAGGAAGAAGAGGTAAAGAGAGATAAAACTAAGAAACAAAAAAAGGAGAAAGGGAAAGAAATTGTTCAAGAATCATGTCCATCACCTGAACCTTCAATAGAAGAAGACTATCAAACCTTGGCTAATAGACTCTCACAACTTCAAGCTGCTGCCCTCTCAAAGAAGAAACAAAAAGGAAAACAGAGTGTCCAGCCAAAGATCACTAGTGCACAAGTGAGAAGAAGCAGTATAATTAAAGAAAGAATGAGTGTGACTAAAGAAAAACAGTCACATTTCATTGATTTGGGAGAAAGTACACCTGAAAAGGCTCCAACTCAGATTGACCTTGAGTCCACTCCTCCATAGGAAGAGAGCCCCTTTCAGCCAGAACTTCAAACAGAATTTGATTTTGAGCATAGCCCAAAGAGATCACCTGAAATTGACCCTAACCAGCAGGAGGTATACAATTATTTAGAGACCTTGGAGCAATCAGTTGCAGGTCCAAGCACTATATTGCCTCTTAATGAACAAGTTGAATCTTTAAAACAAGAGGTATTTGAGCTAGAAGTCCTGAATCGGCATATAAACCAAGAAAACGAAGCATTGAAAGAACAAAGCAAGGTGGACAAAATTGTCCATGACAACACCATGCTTCACCTAGGACTCTGGCAGAAGAAGAACAGAAAATTGAAGAGAAAATGCAAGAAACTGAGCAGGGCCTTGATCAATTTGAAATTCAAGTGTTTAGTGAAGAAACCAAGAACAATTTTGGCAACAAGAAGAAAGAAAAGAAGGCTAGATGTTTTGGCAGAAGCATCTGAGCACATGGACTGAAGAGCAATGACAAAGTTTTGGTTGCATGAGGACATGCAACACCTTCACAGTGGGGGTATGTTGAGCCTCAAACCTGCACTTCTTTACACATCCTCTCAGCCTCCTTTTCCTATTCATTTCCTTCTTTTGCCACTCATTCCCTCCATCAAATTGCTCAAATCATTGTATTTTAGGACTTTTACATGGTTTGTTAATTATGCTAATGACTGTGTTGTTGGTTTAGAATTTTGGTCAAGTGCTGCACTTTCCGCAGCTCACACAGGGTTTCCGCAGCTGATCCCGGTTTCCGCAGCCAACCCCGGATTCCGCAGCTGTTTTATTAAATGGCATGTTCCAGGTGTCCTCCGGGCAAAAGAGCCACATGGGCAAGTTCGTGGAACCAAGGACATGGTGTGTGTCCTTCCAGCTCAGCCAAACCACTCATGAAAACCCATGGTCAACGAGGGGGCAACTACGGTCAAACAGAGGTCATTGACGGTGGCACGACTCTGCGTGTTCGGTTTTAGAGCACGTGAAGAACAGCTGGCCTCTTCCTTAGCCACGTAGATGATGGGAAACACGAATCCAACAAAAGATTTAATGCCCACCTCGACCGTTGCCTAAATCCGAGGACTGTGCTAGATTACGTGTTTTTACACAGCTGATAGAATAGCGTAGTTTGTGTTAAGTTCGTTTTGTTTTCTCTGCTATAAATAAAGCGTCTCTGAACACTGATTAGTTAGCTGCTGATATGTAATTTTTGAACCCCACTGTACTCTTTATTTTGCTACATAATATATGAGAAGACCGTTTTGTTTCTAAGCGTGTAACTGATCTTTCGAGTTGGCTGGAGTAGGCAGAGGGCCCTTGTTTACTTACGGCCTGTACAATGCTTTTCATTTCTAGCATTTCTTCTTATCAGTTTGTGTATAATAGTTGTACAGAATGCTTTTGATTGCTATGTTTTGATCATGTACAATAGCTGTATATAACTTTGAATTCTGCTCATTTATATTTCTGCACTTTTCCATGACTGATCAGTGTGTTTTTGCAGATTTCTTAGGTGCCCGGGACAGTTTTCTTTCTTCTCTTTTTACAGCTAGTGGCATTTGTGATCGTCTTATCTAAACTGCTGATCTTTATTTTTGATTTACATTAGTATCATTGCTTTAGTTTGCACTTTATTTTCTGCTCATAGCTTATCAAGTTGTTTATCTTTTGATGGCTCTTTTTATCATAATCAACTAACTTTTAGTGGAGCCAGAATATCACTTAAGTGCAGCTTGGTTTATTTTGTTTTAAGACTCACATTGCTAACTTGCTCATAACTCTTTCTTATATGATCAATCCAGCTGAAGGCAGAAAGGTTAAGGGAAAATTAAGTAGTGTGATTTGTCACTTAGATTGTACATTGCTTAAGATTTAATTGAAGAGTTAAAGTAGTTGTTCTTGTTTTTAATTGAGTTAATATAGATGTCATTTTCAATCTCATTTTTATCAGCAGTAGAGGTACTGGGCCAATGCCATTGGTCTTTTATTTGATGCTTTCATTTTCCTTCAAGAGTTAATTTCATTTCAGTTGTTGTTCAAAGCTTTCTGGTAGATCACTTTTAAGTTTTAAGAAATCATTTAGGACTCATCACAATCACACACACTTCACTCATTTTATTTCATTTCCATCACATCACTGTAGGAGAAATAGAATTGAAAACAAACTTAAAAACGACAAAAACTTAAGAAATAGTTGCCTAAGTACATACAGTACACATCACTTCATCAGCTTACGAGCCCCGGGTTGACATTTAAAAGTTGCAATTTAGACATCACTAAATTGACCAAACACATCTATAAGCAAAAGATTCTTGGATCAAGTGGTATTAGAGCAGGTCTTTTTAGATGTGAATTGCATGTTTGTATGCTAACAAGAAACAGGCTCCAAAAAGGCGAAGGGAAACTAAAGTCTTTCGATCACGAAGCGGGGCGTGCACATCAAAGGAGAAACATGGCAGATGAAGAGGCTTGTTATGAAGAGGAGCTCAATTCCCGCAAAACCTTCTATACAATGGAAGAAAATGTTGGTCAGTTGCTTTCAAGGCTGGAGAAAGCATAAGGGAAAAAGGCATAAGAACAAGGTTCAGTGCATGGGAATGGTGAAGAAGAACCACCTCCTTCTCCTTCCACGAGTGAAAGCTCTTCTTCCTCTCATCATCATCATCATAGAAATTCAACAGGTGAATCTAAGAAACCTTTCTTTAAATTAGATGTCAAATTTGTTCTTCCCATGTATAATGGTGAAAGTAATGCAGAAAAGCTTAATAACTATAGGCAAATTGAGATCTACTGCAAGATTCAATAGCTCGAAGGGGATGAAGCAAAGATTCAATTGGCCTCTCTTCAACTGAGTGGCACCGCTATCATCTAGTGGGAGAGAAAATTGTGAAGCAGTAAAAGTGTGGGTAATCTTCTTTCCTCATGGCCTAGTTTCATTTCTACATTAAAGGAACAATTTTATCCCTTGGGTTATAAGCAAAAAGCCTTAATGGATTGGCAATACTTAAGGTAAGGCAGAGGTCAGGATGTTCAAAGCTTTACCGAGGAGTTTAGAAAACAAGCACTTAATTTGGGCATTACACTTGACTCACCTAAAGTAGTAACTAAGTATATTGGATCATTACATAGTTACATTAAACATTCATTATTATTGTTTGAACCTACTACCATTGACTCGGCTAGTGTAAAAGCCATTCATCTGGAAAACAGGGGAACACCTGAACGGGATTACCACCCAAAGAGAGCCGTAGAAGCCAAGAGAAGGGGAGCAAAGCCCTCTTGTACACATTGTGAGAAAGAGGGGCATGATGAAGAAAATTGCTGGAAGTTGCACCTTGAGCTGAGACCTGAAAGGAATGATAGAAAGGGGAAGCAGAAGGTCGTCACCACCATGCAACAAAACCAAGATTCTGAGTCAGAGGAAGATGAGAAGGTCGCAGCTGCAAGATTTGCACGAGGTAGGCCCATTGACTTGGGGTCCGATTCCGGTGATGAAACGAAGTTTGCAGCCCTTGGGATCGCGATAGGAGGACCCATAGATTTGGGGTCTGATTCTGGCCATGAATCAAGGATTTCAATAGACATAACAAAAAGGGCACTCCCCGCAGTAGGAATCCAAGAACTTGAGAATATCAACCACCGCCTCCAAGCAAAGAATGTTGAGCTAAGGAAGCTTCTACAAGAGGCAAGGGAAGGAAAACAAAGATTACTACGCTAGTTGCAAGCCAAGGATGAGGCCTTGGAAAAGCTGTAGCATCGCTATCTAGAGGTAAAAAGCGATTCCTCGATTTCATATGATTTTCATGATGATGAATTCACTGCTTTTGAAAAACATACTACAGGGATTGGATCCAAACTATTGAAGAATATGGGGTATTAGGGAAAGGGCCTCGGCATCAAAGGCCAAGGATAAACCCCATCGAAGTTGAGGAATTTCCGTGTTATGGAGGACTCGGATACACCAGAAAGGAAATGGGAGAAAGCTCCAATACAACTAGTAACCAACTAACGACAGATGATGAAATTCCTTCCTCACAGTCTAGTGATAGTGAGGGCCCCATAAACACTTGTTAGAGGAACACCAAGGGAAATCGCCCCAAGGCAACCCTGAAAGTTTGGAGGAAAAAGAATCGTTGTAGCCATTGCAACAAAGAGGGACACCAACAAACCGCATGTCTGATGCTCCATGCTCTAGAAACATCGCTGGAGGAGTCGAAAGGTGAACATGTTCAACAAATGAAACCACCCCATTCACGGTGGTCTACTTTGTTAAATTGGTTTTTCTAAGGTAGTAGCTTGTTATGGCCACCATTGTAAATCATATGTTGCAAGTAAATGTAAAAGTGATGGTGTGTTTCCTATCACTTCAAAATGCAACGATGATATTTTGGCATTTCTTTACTAATAGTTGAGGTATTGATTACTTTTTATGTAATCCTTGGCCAAGGAGTGTGTGCTATAAACTCTTGGCATGGAAGGCTGTTATGTCATGTGTGGTGTGCATGATTGCAAAAAACATGTACTAGTTTTGCGTGCAGGAGATCGAAAGTGTGGGTTGAAAGGACACAAATAGTGTGCTAAGCGTAAATGCTTTTGGGGTCCAAAAGCTCCTCAGTAGGGAGGATTGATCTAGGTGGATCTCCAGACACCAATGGCATGGAAAAGGCACAAAATTAAAAGTGGTAGAAAGATGATGAACTTGACATCAGATCGAAGTGCTCATTGCCCTTATTCCAATGGTGTGAACAACACTCCAATCTGAGTCCGGATGAAGGCGGTAGAGGCAGTCAAAGTTGGGTTGACCTTTTGATGACCAGGTAGGATTAATGAAGGCACAATTTGGAATTTTTCTGGCAGATGAAATCCAGCCAACTCCAGCCATATTCCGGGTGAAATTGTCCACTAGTTAAAATGACTCCGATCCAAATTTTCAAAAAATGTGCAGTTTGTTTTATTTAAACAAAAAAAATATAAAAAAAAAGGTGGTGGGCCACCAACCCCGCCACCCCAACTCTTATCCGCACAAAAATAAATATATATCGGTGGATGGGCGGGCCACGACCCTCGACCCCTCCCACAGAACCAACAACAAATAAGCGGGGTGGGCGGCTATGACCCCGCCACCCCACAACCCACACCATGGCTCAATATATATAGCGGGTGGTGGGCCAGCCCTTGGGGCACAGACCCAACCATGCCCAAAAAGGAACCTACCCCACCATCTATACTTGTTCCAACCTTAATTGCAACGGAACCAACGGAGATGGGGTGGGTGGGCCTAGCCTCACCCTTGTTTAAAATTAAAATTTTGATATATAAAAAAAGGAGGAGGTGACGTTTGATTGTCGGACCTCCTCCATATTAACCGGATCTCAAACCAACTGTGCTACAACTGTTTTATTGAGAAATCTGCCACCTGTTTGTTATTTAAATGCAGTTCACTAGTGCGCCCAGGTAGAGGAGGCAATGCACGCAGTTCGAGGCAGATATTTGCAGGAGAGCCGAATTTTCACTTTGTCAGATTTTGACAAATTTTATAAGGTTTCAACATTTCTCGATGCCATGAACGCAATGGCACTGTCCATCTCTCCATCAAAGTTCTACATTTTTTGGCCATTTTTTAGTATGGAGGTATAAAATTCCTTTTTTTGTAACTGATGCTTGTACTCTTCTTTCTCATGCCACTTAATGAATGAAGGCCTCCCCATTGATCGAGCAATGATTAGAGACATAGTCAAAGTCGGACGAACTCTGTTATCAAGTCTTGTTGTCTTCTTTCATGCTTTATGTGTTTCTCCTCTTCTCTCATGTGCACATTAAATTTCTATGTTAATCTACAATTTATGCATGTAATTCCTTAACACATCTATAAGCAAAAGATTCTTGGATCAAATAAGGATGCACAATGGGTGGTCATTTACATGTAATCAATGGAATGCCATGATCATGCTCACCTTGGGAAGGGGATAAGGGAAATACCATGGAAAACACACATTGATGCTTATGGCATGGTAGCAACTATAAACGAAATTGGATCTTTTGTGGTGAGTTGTCAATAAATTAAATGACATTAAATTGGGAAATTATTTTGTAGTGGCATTTCTTCAATAGGTTTTCCATGTGGTGAGAGAGGATAGTTTTTGAGGAGTTGTACTTGAGTCTTTGGGTTTTATGTTGTTGGATGTATGTTGCATTTGACAAGATATCCCCCTAGTTGAAGTCTCAACTTCTCACGCTTTCCACCACATTTCTCATGCTCCCATTGGCTACCATAATTTGAAAAGTGATGCACTACATGGACATAAACAATGGGTTTCCTCGACTACTCACTTATGAATAAAATTGTAAGTACTGCCATTGTTGATTAAAACATGGAACCTTTATATTCTTGGTGTAGCTAATAAACTATAGGGACTGGGGATAAATCATGATAGATAAATAATGGAGGGAAATTAAGGGTTCCTCTTGGGTACCTTTAGAATAACATTATATGGAGGAGGTAGTGTTGTGTCCTCTATTTTCATCTAGGAGAAACTTCTTCAATAATGTCCTTAGGGTGCTTATGTTGGGATACATCCTTTTGAAATAATTTCTATTCTTTTCATTTATACCCCTGAAAAACTCATGATCACAAATATATAAAATTCAAAGGCATTTATTCTTGCCCATTTCTTCTTGAGATAACTTCTAGACCCATAAGGCATAAGATGGAGGGGAAATGGTAGTATATGTTATAGGATATTGAGGGTAAGGAATAAATGAGGATATTTTGACTTGGGAATTGGTGATTTTCCGTGTTTCAAGGGTGCATTAAGAGCCTTCCAACCAAGTAATTCAATGTTGCATTAAAACTTGAGTGCGGATGTCCTACTTGGGACCATTGATGAATCATTCTTTAAAAAAGGAATTAGTAAATCCCTTGATGTAAATTTCCAAATGCTCAAAAGTTGGTATAATATATTATATTATTCTTGTTTGGTTCAACTTGGTTAGTCTTCCAAAATTTTGAGGGTCTCTTTCAAAATGAGCATAAATGGATTTCATGAACTAGCTCCAAGTAATGTAACCCCTATAGGAATTATTATGCCATTTCCACCATTTTGAATCTTTGGAATCCATGTATAACACCCCCATTATGAGTCTCATAAAACCTTCAATAATTCAATAGAGGGAGAAATAGAGTTCAATTTAGGTAACCCACCCAATGGTATATGTCCCATAAAACTTATTGATATCTACTTTGGGAAAATAATACCAAATATTATTGTCATGGAATACGGTTTGAGTGCAATGCACCCCTTCTACTAAGGTCTTCCCAATGGAAGGATAGATTTGAATCTCTTACTACCTTTCATGTTGGGGATGTTACTCCTCAAGATTTGCAATATTGAGTGTCATGTTATCTATCTAGAGAATAATCTCTTTATCTGAAATATGGGAGGACCTAGTTTCCATCATATGGTCCCATTTCTACTAAAGAATGTTACTAGAGAGTTATAACAATGTCATTAGTGCCTCATAAGGGGTATTTAGAGACTATTTTATGATAAGTGTATCTTTTGGCCTACTGAAAATATGTTACTCGAGAGTGATACCACAACGATTGGTGTTACACAAATAAGAAACAAATCATAAAACATATAGTGTTTTTTCCTAAAAAACCCCAATCTATGGAAAAACTAGCTAATAGAATTCCATTAGTCACTCGGCCAAAACTCGGTCAATCCAGCCAAGTGAGCCTTCACTGCTCACCTCCTTAGCACATTATAATGAAGTTTTCCCAAACCTTTTGAAGGCTTCATTACACGCAATTCATGAGCTCAAAACCATGGGAAACCAAAACCATGTGCCAAAACCACAAGTGTATATCGAGTAACTTTGAGTCTTTCACCGAGTCAAGTTCTACCTAAAACCCCCCCTTAAAACTTAACTTGTGGTTCCCCTTGACTAAATATGTCCAAACCTTCCAAGTGAACCAATCCGCTCACCTCTAAGGCCTTACACCCTCAAAGTTTATATCCAAGCTATAATTCAACATGCCCCCTATCACCTTGGTCTAAGTCCAAACTTTACAGATATTACCGATATGTTCCTAGGGGTACAAGTTTATATCCAGGGTATAATTCAACATGCCCCCTATCACCTAGGTCTAACTCTAGACTTTACCGATAATTTGCAGGGGCTTGCATGCCTTACCAGGTCTCACAATAGTATTCCCATTTACATGTAATAAATTTTTTAACTCCATTATAAAATAATAACATATTTTTTTCATTGTTGCTATGGCCATCCTCTCGCCTAGTGCTCTCCTGTCTAAATCTAGCCTCCATGCTTGTTATCCCTATGAACTTGTGCACACTTTTTTATTTTCTCTTCTGGTCCCATGTTTTTACACTTCATGCTCATCACATAGGTATCCTCCTCACATGCCCTAGATGGCATGGCCTTTGACATAGTACACAACAATGTGTTCCACACCACAAATCCGATCTAGAATCCACACACTTTGTTTTCCCATTGCTCAAGAATTTGTTCTCTTAAGTTCTTCCATTGAATTCTCTTTCTTATTATTGTCATACTTGTGTGCCTCTCTCACACTCACTAGGCCAAGTAAACCATTGGAAACAAAGGCACCCCTCTGAAGCCAACACTTGGCTCTGATATATCCATCGAATTCAAGTAGCCAAGCCATAAATAAACCTTTTGCTCTTATATGAAGTTAAAATTACAAGAGAGAAAATTAAATTTACTAAGAGAAATGTTAAAAACAACCAACCACAAATAAAAAAACATAAACACAATATTTTATTCTAGAAAACCCCAATCTCTGAAAAACCAACTAACATAATTTCGTTAGTGCCTTCATCAAAATTTGGCCAAGTCGACCAAGTGAGTTTTCATTGCTCGAATTAGCACATTAATATTAATTTTTCCCAATAATTTTGAAGGCTCTATTACATGCATTCCATTGGAACAAAACCATGTGCCTAAAACCGCCACTGTAGATTGAGTAACTTCGAATCTTTCACTGAGTTAAGTTTTATCAAATAATATTTGGTGAAAAGGTCTTTTGCAAGGATGTTTTCAAGACGTTCATTTTTTTTAAAGTCCTCTTGTAGGAGTATTTCTCTAGTTTGAGTATTACTACACTAATGAACTCCAAATTCTTAATAATTTACTTTATGAAGGAATTTTAAGGCCTATGCTACGAAGGCTAGGGCTTGTAGGGTCCTAAGGACAAAGTCGTGCTAGGTGTTATAGCTCTCTTATATACATGAAAGTTTCCATGGTAGTACTTAACCTAATCTCTTACAACACTAATGAAGGCAACTAAATTGTACCCCTAGTCATATTATCTAATTCCTAGGTACTAGAGACTAATCTCTCTAAACATTATTCTTAGTGTACTATAGCAACAAGATGATTGAAAGGTTTAAGTAAGTCTAGTTTTAGGTGCATCTAGGGAGCTTTCAATATACCTAAGGGTACATACAAGACAAATCTATATACAACTGATGTCTAAAGTAATACTACTCAAAGGGGTACTAACAGGGGTTACAAGGGTGCCCAATCAAGTGATGCCACTTGTATTTCCTACATGTATTCTTCACCAACAATATATTTTCCGATTGAATGATAGATCTTGGTGTTGTTTAACAATGTCAAAACACCTATGTAGCCTAAAAGATTATCGAAAGTTTAGGAACATGAAAGCTTAGGAAAGAGTTCCAATATTACTTGTAATATACTTAGTAAACAAAAATACTAGAACTAAAAAATATTTAGAGAAATTAAAATTGAAAATTAAAATAGAAGAGAAAATAAGATGAACCCTACAAAATATATCCCTTTTATTAAATATCTCCAAAAGAGTGGGCAATGTTCATAGGCCTTTTCAAGGGGGGAACCTCCTATGAGTAGAGCTCCAATTTCAACGATAACACTTCATAAAACATACCCTTTTAGCCTTCTATATCTATAAATAGCTTCTTAATAGTGAAAATCCCAACTACTTGCTCTGCCATTTCTAATGGGTACCACCTATCCCATGGAACTTATTTAATAAAGAGGACCCTTTTTACATTAAGTAGTGATCAACTAACTATCTAATGGGCCTTATAAAAACAAAATGGCCTCTAACATTCATTGATTAACTATTAAGTACCTAAAGTAGGGAGGTTAGTGTAGGACCCTAATATTGTTTATTATCCTTTTATTCTCACATTTATATAATATATTTATGGAATAAATGTCCTTTTTTGGATTTTTAGTTGATATGTTTCATGGATCAACCATTAGCACTTCTTTTGAATTTACCAAATTTAACAACATCACACTTGGATGTTAAGTTAGGGGCACATCTACTCACAACTAGGATTTGAATCACAGATATGGCACTAACATTTTTCAAAATTCATTAGTTTATTTGACCTCATTGCAATTAAGTGATTTCAATTCCTTCAATCATGTAGTCTCAATAAATAGTTATTCATAGACAACCTAGAAACCATGACTCTTAGGAATCATTCTTATGATATTTTGCTAAAACATAAATTTTAGACTACTCAATCCCTTTCCAATTTACAAAAGTATCATTTTCCATAATGAGAAAATAATTTTATATTCATGAGAGTGAATACACATTTTTATTTCAATAGGAACCGATCCAAAATATTTGTGGAACTTTTTGTTCCATTTGTCTCTACTAGAAAATTAGTTCAAAATTAGGCATATCTTCCTCTTGACATAGCAACTAAGAAACCTGTTAGCAAATGAAAACTATATTTGTTAATTATATAAATTGTGATAGGAGGTTTATTTCATAAAAAAATTGTCATGATTATATAGGCACAATAGTTATAAATCCGATCAAACGAGTTTCAATTGTAACATATGACCAATAGGTCAAGATTTGTACTAGTAGTGGCATTGTAGCACCTGCCTAATGAGTTCAGAATTAAACGTGGATGACCATTTGGCCATGTTCCACTCCATCAGAGAAATTTGAGATGATAAAGGTCCTAACAATCAATTCAAGTGCTTCTTTGGATACACCATCTGTATTATATTGAGTTCTCTGAGGATATGAGTGAAGGACAACCAATTGAAGGAGGAGAAGGAATCCCTAATGTCCCAAAGAATTTCTTGTAGGTATATTTTCTCCACCATAATATTATTGTTGGACCATTTGATCACTAATTCAAAATCCCCCATAATCTATAATGTTTTGGCATTTTTAAGAGTAGCAATTTCCAAGAGAGTGTAGAGAGTGAGAAATTATTCTCTATTATTTGTACCACACTCAAGGGCTTATTTGACCTTTATGCTTTATGACTATGTGAGAAAAATGACCACACCAACCTTGCACCCGGGTGGGTTGAAATGTGCTACATTGTCAAAAAATCCCCAAGGACATCATTGTGCGAGAGATGACATGATAAGCACCTGACATTTTTGTGCCTTTAATTCAATTTTGTATTATAGGCACATTTTTGTAATCTGACCTATAGTGACTTCAAAAAGGAAGTCCTACACGAAAAAATATGTTGTAGTTCCCGATCCACCAAATATTGTGTATGAGTATGCATGACAATGCTTTGTAAGCATCAATCAATTTGTTTTCTATCTAGTTTTTGAAACATTCTTCTAAGCTCAGATGAGACTAGGTGCTTTTTATATCCCACTTAGCTAGGACTTATGTTATTACTTGCACCATGTAAGGATATGAAATTAAAAAGTGTGAGGCACAATCATATGATTTTTTGCACAATGAGTAGATGTTTGGGCCCTACCAACCAGAAGGTGAGTTTGCATTTGAGGATGTGGAGCTTCCGTAATGGACCTCACCACCTCCTTTTCACTGTAGTAAACTATTATTCAATGTAGGCCTTCTAACCCAAATTGGTTGTGAAATCCTCATTGGTGGGATTTTTTGACCAAACCAAGTCATCCTCTATGTCTTCATTCATTCAGATGAAAATGGAGACAAGGAGGTTGATGTAGTTTCTCAATTTTGTTGCTTCTTCTCCCATAAGATCTAGGTCTGTTTCTATTTTCCAACTAGCTCATACCCATTCTTGAGGGGTATGTGTCTTTGCATCGACTATCATAAAGACTCCAAATTAGTGTAGGCAACCAATGAGGTGTCTAGATAGATCATATTCCTCTATGTAGCCTAGCCATATGTTTAGTCCCAATTTTACATGTTGGCCATTCTTGATTTTCCATATAGTCTAATTTCCAATCAATGGGAAGACATATACTAAGGCTTTTCAAGTGTTAGCTCCCTTTGAAGATTTCCTACATTGATGAAACCAATCTGAATAGGACATGGTGGGGAGATATTTGGATTTGAGTGTCCTCCCCCAAATGGAGGGGTTATGCACTAGATGACATATATTGCGCGCAACGGGGGATGTTCTAAAATGGTATATTTTTTTGAGACCCTAGCCTTCTAGGGACTTTAGGAGAGTAATCTTATTGCATTTAACCAGGGTAATTCCGATTGGATTTTTCCTCCCAGACTTGAGGAAATGGAAACATAATTTCTTGAATTCAGTTAAGATACATTTTTGGACAAGTGCTATGAAGCACCAATATATTGGAATCATTTCAAGGACTTCCTTGATTAAAATGACTCAACCACGTCTAGAGAGGAACTTGTTTGCATAGAAATTGATTCACGATTCAATTTTCTTGGAAAAGCCATAACTAGTCTGCATATTTGTATCCAAGAGGTTTGAGGTATTTGAAACCCTTGTCCATGGGAGTGTGGGGAAAATGAAAGAATTGTCCCAATTTTGTAGATTCATGATTAGGTAAGAGTTTGGGGATTATGAAATAATTATTTGTGTTAATATGCTTACTAGTGACTAGGAAAAAAAGATAGAGGGACGATTTGAGCACAAGAAATTCCTCAGATGTACCTTTGGAGAATATTGGGATGGCATCCATGAAAAGGAGGTGGGTGAGGTAATGATTGTGTGCCACTTCCATGCCCCTGAAATTTTTCTTGGATTTAGCTTCCTTGATGATGTTGATAAGATCCTCAACCACTAGTAGAAATAGGAGAGGGGATAGTAGACATTCCTGACACAAACCCCTGGAAGCCTTGAAGAATGGAGAGGCAAAACCATTAATCAACACAACGAAAGAAGTTGACTGGAAGCATCCATGATCCAATTTACTATTTGAGGACCCATGCCAAGATTTAGTAGGTACACTTGACCCTATCAAAGGCTTTGGATAGATCCAAATTGAGATAAAGAGCATACAATTTCTTAAATTGATGGTGTGTATATCCTCCTAGGATAAAGAAATTGATTAGTGATATGTCTTCCATTTAGGAAGTTGAATTGTTCATAAGATATGATGTTGTTGAGAATGGGTTTGATGTGTTGTGAAATGACCTTGGAGAAGACCTTGTAGCTTACGTTGCAATAGGAAATCAATTTGAAGTCCTCCAAGGTAGCTTTGTCATGCTTCTTGGAGATGGGAGCTACTAAGGTTGAGTTAAGGTCTCCCAATACCTTACTAGAGCAATATGATTCCTAAAAAACTTTAATATGTCATCTTTGAGGAATTAAAAAAAGTCCATGTAGAATTATACATGAAGATGTTTTGTGTTAGGGATTTTCCCTCTTTGTATTAATTGAACAATTGCTTTTATCTCATTCTCTGTGACTTCCTCTTCTAGGGATTGGTCCATTTCATCTGCAATGGCTATATCACAATTAGAGACTACAACCATGATTTATGAGATGGGACATCCCACAAGTTCCATAAAAAGGGTCTTAAAGTGTCAAAATGCATTCCATGTTCTTATTGTGAAAAGTGTGTGCCAAAAAGCCATCTAGATTCTTGATTTCCTATATTGGAGTTTTTTTTTAACATTATGAAGAAAAATGATGAAAAAGCTTAATGTTGTTCTCTCCTTTTTTTATTCAAATGGATTTTCTTTTTAATTTCCACTTGATCTCTTCTTTCTTAAGCAACTCTAGCACCTCTTTTTCAAAATATTTGAGAGATGAGAGGATTGTATTAGTGAATGTGCCACCAGGGGAATCATATATTGATTTAAACTCAAATTCAATTGACTTAAGCCTCTCACTTTGTTTTTCCTTGTAATTTGAGGGCTAAATTTTGGCGATGATCTTAAGTTTTGTGATGTTCTCAATGATGAGTTTGAATGTGATGAGTGAAGGTGTTTCCAGGTATCCTCAACCAATTTCTTGAAATCATCTTCAGTGAACCAAATGTGATTGAAACAAAAAGGAAGAGGAGGCTTTTAGGGTCATGAACTAGGTGAAGTAGGATGGGAAGGTGATGTGATATCCACAATTGGGAGAAAATATGTGAATTGATTACGTCCACAAATACCAGAATATGATGAAGTCTTTTGGAGACCCTGTTATTGTTGGTCAGAAAGTTTATCTAGGTAGGTGATATTTTGAGAGGCCCCATGTCCCTAAGGTGATGTAATTTAAAGAGGGGGGGTAAATAACTATTGAGAGGATTGAGTGTAGGGTTTTGTCCCTATACTTCTATCTATGGGAGAATAAGATTTAAATCCTCACTAATGACAATGTGGGGAGCCAAGAATGCTCCAAATTCTGAAAGGTTCTCTCAAAATGGGATGCAATAAGAGTAGGGGCCATATACATTGATGATCATTAATAAGGTTCCCAACTATTTTAGCTCTAGTTTGATCAAAATAATAGAATTGTATAAGATGGTATCTAGATCCTAGAGTTGTGGGCTATAGGAAGTGAGAAGACCCCCAGAGAGGTAGACAACAACTAAGGTGGGAAAATACCACTCTTTTGGCCTACATTCAAATGCACCCCTAGCTTTAGCTTTACCCACCATCATTTCTTATATAAGGATGACATTAGTTTTGTGTATTTGAAAGAGTCGTTTAATAGCTAAGACTTTATGGGAACCCCCTAACCCATGGGAGTTGTAAGAGAGGGTGATCATGGCTGAGAATGGGTTTGGGATTTATCTACTCTAAGGGCTTGGATGATGTCTAAAAAGGATTTTTGTTGCACTCTAAGAAGGTGATATGTGGCATATATGGTTCACCAAGATTGGGTATAAGGCCAAACCACCTTGTGAGGGGGATACCTTTACAATCTTAATGCAAGGGCGTAAAGCATAAGGGTTGTAGGAGGAAAATATGGATGAGAGGATAATTCCATACGAGGATCAGAAGGCTCATAATTTTTTCCCCTCCCCATAGGAAAGACACTAAAGAACATGAAGGAGAGTGGATGGATGGATCTAGAGTTATTGGTGCATGGGAGGGAGGTGATTCCAACGGCTCAGGTGGGGTGGGGGCAAGTAGGGGTGAGGATAGAGAGGCATGAGATGGATGAGGGTGAACTATTGTATTTGTAGGGGAAGTATCAAAACATTAAACATCCAAATTTTGAAAATCAATGGAAGGATAAGGGAACATACTGGAGGAAATAACTATAAAGGGAGGACCTATTTTTTAGAACAATTTAAGAGTGTGGATATATCATAAGCCCGATACCATTTTGGATGACTAGAGGATTATCTAGTTCCTTAGATCCCATCAAGTTCTATTGAAATGTTTCTTCCAAATCGTGATGTTATCTTTTGGCAGAGGGATGAAACACATGCACTGGTCTCTAAGGTGGCCCATAACATGGCATT
Organism: Pinus tabuliformis; assembly: GCA_031772625.1. Taxonomy (NCBI): domain Eukaryota; kingdom Viridiplantae; phylum Streptophyta; class Pinopsida; order Pinales; family Pinaceae; genus Pinus; species Pinus tabuliformis. The sequence goes on along the minus strand of CM062814.1, from coordinate 584,141,215 downwards.
TGTAGCAGTGGAATAGAGTCACCAATAATATATCCACCAGGGTATTTTTTAAGGATTTACTATTTTTCCTATATATAGTATTATAGCTGGATAATCTGGTTTGAAAATTCATACATATAAACTGTGGGAAAATATTCAATAAAAAAACATGTAATTTACTATTAAAATCGGTAATTTTTTGGCAAATTTGATCCATTTAATCATATATATGTAAAAAATAGGCAAATTTTTAATGAAATTGATGGATTTTTTTCAAAATATGTCCAAAAATAGCCCATTTGTGAAATTTCGCCCCCAAAATTTTCTCTGATATCCACTATGTCCAAGATTAGGAGTTGTAATTAAGCTAAATTTATCCTAGAATTCGTCACTCAATTCAACTTCAACCTACATCTAAAGTTGATGCCTGTCTAGTTTTATATCCTAGCTAGCCTATAGCTGAAGAATTATATCGATTTTTCCCTTAATAGGTTTTAGGGTAAATTTTTATTAGAAAATAAGGCAATGCCAAGGAGTATCACATGAAATTTCTACCATGAGGAGGATTATTTGTAGGAATTAAAATTAATTGACCATGGTTTTAGTATTAGGCCCATCAGCCCGCAATTCCATTCTTGAGACAGGTTTTTATGTAGTCGTCTTCAATGGAAAAGTGAAAAGTTATCCATTGTCTATGATCCAGGTGGATATTGGTGGCCACCTACCAAGTCCACCTGGACCCCCACCATTGCTTCTCTCAGCATTTTCAGTTTCCTTAATTGTAGCACAACTTACTATTTTTAGTAGTTTTTCGGGTCCTGAACTTCTAGAGCCGTTTTGAGGCCCTAAACGACGTTTTTTTGGGAAATTTGGGGTAACATGGGTCCATGGACCCATGTTGCCTCCCAAAGTGGTAGTGCTCAGATAGATCTTTTTAACGAGCTATTGTACACGTCAAACAGAGATCGTATGCCAAAGTTACGACCCCGGGAAATTGGTGTACCAATTTACCCAAACGAGGCCCACAGTTTGGCGTTTCATCTTCTAGGGTTAGGTTTTGGAATGTTAAGGGTTTTCCATTGTTTCTCAACAATAAATAGGTCTTCGAGCCTCATTGTAACACAGTTCAGAGGCATGTAGCCACCACATCTCTTCTCAGAGATAAGCTACCATCGCCCTAGCTAGTTTATTTCCATTACTGTTTCTAAGCATATTTCAATATTTTACATTAATGAAATGAAGTATTATTTCCGCTGCATATATATGTTTATGGTTATCTCTGTAATTTGTTGTGTTCCTATTTAAGTTCGGATCAGTGGTATCAGAGCGGTCTGCTTTTTCTCTGTTTTTCTTTGCATGTCCCCAACAAGGTCGGGATATAAGGAGTTAGGGCTTGAACTAGTCGAACATTTGCAAGACCAACCTCGCAAATCCCGACGGCCTCCCATGGCGGATGAGAAGAAAGACGAGGGGGCAGGAGATCCTATCAAAATCTTGCTCGAAGAAGCCCTCAAGCGACAACAGAACGCGATGATGGACAACTTTGCCCAGATCCTTCAACAGCTACCCAGAAGCGACGCATCAGCTTCCAGGAGCTACTCTGGAAATGCCACACCCTTTAAGGTACAAGTTAATTTTGAAATCCCCATATTCGAGGGTCAGATAGACGCAGATGCCGTAGATAAATGGTTAAATTTGCTAGAGGTTTGTTTTTCTGTTCATGAATTTTCGAGTCGGGAAAAGATTGTTTTCGCTCTTCTCAAAGCAGCCCCCCACGTCAAGGACTGGTGGGAAACCTACTGCGAGCAGAAGGATGAAAGTACTGGCTCACTATTTTCAGCCGCACCCACCTGGAATCCATTCCGGGATGCCATCAAGGAGCAGTACTACCCTGTCGGAATCTATGAGGATGAATACATAAAGTGGACCACGCTGTGGCAGGGAAGGGACCAAGACATGCCAGAGTTCACCAATATTTTCCATACCCTTCGCACAAAGTTGGGTATCAAGGATTCAGAGCAGCATTTGATACTCAAATACCGCGGCTACCTGCACAAGTACATCCAGGAAGAAATACAATTCCTGAAAATCTCCTCTCTCGGCACAGCATACCGATATGCCGTCAAGGTCGAGCAAAAGTTTAAACAAAAGAAGCGAGAATTTGGATCTGCGAATCCAAAGCAGGGGAAAGGTGCCCCTAAACCACAGAACAAAGGACAAAGCCAAGGCGAGGCAGCTCAAGACAACCCACCGAAGCTGCAAGCAAAGAACAACGTCGCGAAGTCGAAAAAGGACACGGGAAAATGGTGTGAGTTCCATAAGAGCTCCACTCACAACACAAGTGAGTGTCGGGCCAAGCAGTCACTGGTGGCTGAGCTAAAGGTTTCAGAATCAGATGCATGTTCCGACTCTTAGTCAGAACTCGACAAGGGGAATGAGAAAGGGAAGCAGATCATTGATGTGGATCCCAACGCCACTGTTGCTACTGCCAAGATCCAAAAAAGTGAACCCGAAGATCCAGAGGAGGAGGAGCGTCTCTTCCACTCCTAGATGTGGGTAAAGGGCTCCCCGATACAGTTCATTGTTGATAGCGAGAGCCAAAAGAACCTCATTTCGGCAGAGGTCGTGAAGCAGTTGGGCTTGCCGACCACAGCACATCCACAACCTACACCATTGGGTGGCTTCACCAAGGGCGAGATCTTCGCGTGAGCCAACAGTGTCGCCTTCCATACAACATCAAGCCCCTTCACTGATGAGGTATTGTGTGACATTTCTCCCCTTGAAGTTTGTGATGTATTATTAGGACAACCATACTTGTGGAAGCGACATGCTGTGTATGAATCAAGGCCCCGTGCTGTTATTATTACATTGGGAAATAAGTTGTACAGGATACCAGAGGTAGCACCACCTACCGCCATCTCTTTGATTACTGCAAAAAAATTCAGTAAGATCATTTCCAAAATCAAGAAATTTGTTTTCCTGATGATACGCCCTCAAGGAAAGAAGAAGACGGTGGCCGCGGCCTCTAGACAAGGCCCCTCCGCACAACAACTACAGATGGACAAGGTTGTGGAGGAGTACGAGGACATCTTCACCTCCCCTGTAGGGGTTCCTCTGCACTGTCAGGTCAAGCACTCCATCGATCTGACCCCAGGTGCGCTGCTACCCATTAGACTAATTTATCGGCGTTCTGTTCTGGAGAACGATGAAATCAAGAGGCAGATTTAGGAGCTCCTGCAAAAAGGTCACGTTCCATCAGAGTTCATCGCCTTGTGGGAGCCCGATCGTGTTGGTACAAAAGAAGGATGGGACGTGGAGACTCTGTATTGAATATCGGGCGCTGAATAAGATCACTGTCCGTAATAGGTACCCGATCCCACAGATTGATGACCTCCTGGACCAACTAAAGGGGGTGAAATATTTCAGCAAGATCGATCTGAAGTTAGGATATCACCAAGTACCAATCAAACCCTCTGATGTGTGGAAGACTGACTTCAAATCCAGGGAGGGCCTTTTCGAATGGTTGGTTATGCCTTTCGAATTGACGAATGCTCTTGCAACCTTCATGAGGCTAATGGATGACATCTTGCGGCCGTTCACCAACTCATTTGTAGTAGTATACTTGGATGACATTCTGATCTTCAGCCGGAGTTGGGAAGAGCACCTCCACCACATCCGACAGGTTCTCAAAACACTGCGGCAACACAAGCTATGTGCCAATTTGGAGAAATGCACTTTTGGCATGACCCAGGTTCAATATTTGGGATACATCATTGATGAAAAGGGGGTGCATGTGGATCCAGCCAAGATCCAAGTCATTCAGGATTGGCCATCTCCAACCACTCTAACAGAGCTCCGCAACTTTCTAGGTCTTGCCAACTTCTACCGCAGGTTCGTGTTGGGGTTTTCTCATATTACTTGGCCCTTGAGTCAAGTTACCAAGGGAGGAGTGAAAGCAAAATTCTTTTGGTTTGAATCTCAACAGAAGGCATTCATAGGGTTGAAGGATTGCCTCTGCACGGCACCAGTGCTCACGTTACTAGATTTACAACAACCATTTGAGGTCGAGATAGATGCCTCTGACTATGCTATTGGGGCAGTCCTTACTCAACATAGAAATCCAGTGGAATATCACAATGAAACACTTTCAGACACATTCCGGAAGTACCCCACTTATGATAAAGAGATGTATTCCATTGTGCAGGCCTGCCGACAATGGAAGCATTACATTTTGGGGAAGGAAACAGTCATCCACATAGACCACCGACCCCTGCAGTTCATACAAACCCAAGGGAAATTATAGAATGATCGCCATCAGAAGTGGTCTACATACCTGCAACAGTTCCACTTGAATATCAAGTATAAGAAGGGCAACATCAATAATGTTGTAGATTGCCTCAATCGACCCCCCATCATGGCGTTAACCACCGTGCTCAACTCTTGTGGGCATGAGACTTCTGATTGGCCACTTCTCTACAAAAGTGACCCAGAATTCGGCCACACATACCAGACACTCTTGGAGGGTCGGCATGTTCCAGATTTTCACCTCCAGGATGCCCTGTTATGCCACTTGGGTCACCTTTGTGTTCCTTCAAGCGAGTGTGCCAAGATGATTTGGGAAGCACACTACAGTCGGGCTGCTGGGCATTTCAGGGTCGAGAAAACAGTGGCAATACTGCAAAATTATTTTTATTGGCTGAATCTTCGACAGGATATTGGGAAGTACATCAGATCATGTACTGCATGTGCCATTGCCAAACCAACCATCAAGAAGCACGACCTTTATACCCCGTTGCCTACCCCTAGTCGACCTTGGGAATCCATCTCCATGGATTACATGTCAGGCCTTCCTTCCACTAAGCATGGAAATGACTGTGTTTTTGTGGTTGTCGACAGGTTCTCAAAGATGGCCATTATGGTGGCTTGCAAGAAGAATATCACAGCAGAAGCCACTGCTAAAATCTTCTTTGAACGAGTGTGGGTGCACTTTGGGATCCCACAATCTATCATCTCAGATCGAGGCAGCCAGTTCCTCAGCACATTTTGGTCCAGTCTCTGGTCAATGCTGGACACCAAACTCATGAAGTCCACAGCCTTCAATCCTCAAACTGATGGCCAGACAGAGGTTGTCAATAGGATGATTGTGCACATTCTGCGCATGTATAACTCAAAGCATCCACGCACATGGGACGAGAGCCTCCCCTATGTTCAATACAGCTACAACCGAGCTCTTCATAGCTCCACTGGCCATAGCCCTTTTCAGGTGGGTTTGGGATTCCAGCCACTATGCCCCATTGATGTGGCCATGCCACTTGCAGCTACTCACATAAATTTAGCTCATGTCCAGTCCAAAACAGATAAGGCCATCAGCTTCATTGAACGCGTCCAACATATTCGCCAGTAGGTCCATGACATTCTGGAGAAATCAAATGCCAAGTACAAGCAGCGACATGATCAACATCGGGTGCCACACAAGTTTTAGGTGGGCGACAAAGTCTGGTTGCATTTGCAAAAGGAACGCCTTACTGGAGCCTATCGGAAACTGAGACCACTCCGATATGGTCCTTACACCATTACTAAGGCTATGGGTGACAATGCATTTGAGCTCAACATTCCCCCA